>OZ020577.1:8771963-9371963 GCA_963971525.1 Cephus spinipes | reverse complement strand
TCCCAAACAAGTCCCAGACTGTCCCAGACGGTCCCAGACGGTCCCAATCGTGTCCTAGACTGTCCCAGACGGTCCCAGACTGTTCCAAACAAGTCCCAGACTACCCCAGACTGTCCCAGGCTGTTCCAAACAAGTCCCAGACTGTCCCAGACTGTTCCAAACAAGTCCCAGACTGTCCCAGAAGGTCCCAGACGGTCCCAGACTGTCCCAAACAAGTCCCAGACTGTCCCAGACTGTCCCAGACTGTTCCAAACAAGTCCCAGACTGTCCCAGGCTGTTCCAAACAAGTCCCAGACTGTCCCAGATTGTCCCAGACTGTTCCAAACAAGTCCCAGACTGTCCCAGATTGTCCCAGACTGTCCCAAACAAGTCACAGACTGTCCCAGAAGGTCCCAGACGGTCCCAGACTGTCCCAAACATGTCCTAGACTGTCCCAGACTGTCCCAGGCTGTTCCAAACAAGTCCCAGACCGTCCCAGATTGCCCAGACTGTTCTAAACAAGTCCCAGACTGTCCCAGACGGTCCCAGACTGTTCCAAACAAGTCCCAGACCGTCCCAGACAGTCCCAGACTGTTCCAAACAAGTCCCAGACTGTCCCAGACTGTCCCAGACTGTTCCAAACAAGTCCCAGACTGTCCCAGACGGTCCCAGACTGTCCCAGACTGTCCCAAACAAGTCCTAGACTGTCCCAAACTGACGCAGACTGTTGCAAACAAGTCCCAGACTACCCCAGACTGTACCAGGCTGTTCCAAACAAGTCCCAGACTGTCCCAGAAGGTCCCAGACGGTCCCAGACTGTTCCAAACAAGTCCTAGACTGTCCCAAACTGTCGCAGACTATTCCAAACAAGTCCCAGACGGTCCCAGACTGTCCCAAACAAGTCCCAGACTGTCCCAGACGGTCCCAGACTGTTCCAAACAAGTCCCAGACTGTCCCAGACGGTCCCAGACTGTCCCAAACAAGTCCCAGACTGTCCCAGACGGTCCCAGACTGTTCCAAACAAGTCCCAGACGGTCCCAGACAGTCCCAGACTGTTCCAAACAAGTCCCAGACTGTCCCAGAAGGTCCCAGACGGTCCCAGACTGTCCCAAACAAGTCCCAGACTGTCCCAGACTGTTCCAAACAAGTCCCAGACTGTCCCAGACGGTCCCAGACTGTTCCAATCAAGTCCCAGACTGTCCCAGACGGTCCCAGACTGTCCCAAACAAGTCCCAGACTGTCCCAGACGGTCCCAGACTGTCCCAAACAAGACCCAGACTGTCCCAGACGGTCCCAGACGGTCCCAATCGTGTCCTAGACTGTCCCAGACGGTCCCAGACTGTTCCAAACAAGTCCCAGACTACCCCAGACTGTCCCTGGCTGTTCCAAACAAGTCCCAGACTGTCCCAGACTGTTCCAAACAAGTCCCAGACTGTCCCAGAAGGTCCCAGACGGTCCCAGACTGTCCCAGACGGTCCCAGACTGTTCCAATCAAGTCCCAGACTGTCCCAGACGGTCCCAGACTGTCCCAAACAAGTCCCAGACTGTCGCAGACGGTCCCAGACTGTCCCAAACAAGTCCCAGACTGTCCCAGACGGTCCCAGACGGTCCCAATCGTGTCCTAGACTGTCCCAGACGGTCCCAGACTGTTCCAAACAAGTCCCAGACTACCCCAGACTGTCCCAGGCTGTTCCAAACAAGTCCCAGACTGTCCCAGACTGTTCCAAACAAGTCCCAGACTGTCCCAGAAGGTCCCAGACGGTCGCAGACTGTCCCAAACAAGTCCCAGACTGTCCCAGACTGTCCCAGACTGTTCCAAACAAGTCCCAGACTGTCCCAGGCTGTTCCAAACAAGTCCCAGACTGTCCCAGATTGTCCCAGACTGTTCCAAACAAGTCCCAGACTGTCCCAGATTGTCCCAGACTGTCCCAGACTGTTCCAATAAGTCCCAGACTGTCCCAGACGGTCCCAGACTGTCCTAAACAAGTCCCAGACTGTCCCAGACTGTGACAGACGGTCCCAGACTGTCCCAATCAAGTCCCAGACTGTCCCAGATTGTCCCAGACTGTTCCAAACAAGTCCCAGACTGTCCCAGATTGTCCCAGACGGTCCCAGACTGTTCCAAACAAGTCCCAGACCGTCCCAGACAGTCCCAGACTGTTCCAAACAAGTCCCAGACTGTCCCAGACAGTCCCAGACTGTTCCAAACAAGTCCCAGACGGTCCCAGACTGTTCCAAACAAGTCCCAGACTGTCCCAGACGGTCCTAGACTGTTCCAAACAAGTCCCAGACGGTCCCAGACAGTCCCAGACTGTTCCAAACAAGTCCCAGACTGTCCCAGAAGGTCCCAGACGGTCCCAGACTGTCCCAAACAAGTCCCAGACTGTCCCAGACTGTCCCAGACTGTTCCAATCAAGTCCCAGACTGTCCCAGACGGTCCCAGACTGTCCCAAACAAGTCCCAGACTGTCCCAGACTGTCCCAATCAAGTCCCAGACTGTCCCAGACGGTCCCAGACGGTCCCAGACTGTCCCAAACAAGTCCCAGACTGTCCCAGACGGTCCCAGACGGTCCCAATCGTGTCCTAGACTGTCCCAGACGGTCCCAGACTGTTCCAAACAAGTCCCAGACTACCCCAGACTGTCCCAGGCTGTTCCAAACAAGTCCCAGACTGTCCCAGACTGTTCCAAATAAGTCCCAGACTGTCCCAGAAGGTCCCAGACGGTCCCAGACTGTCCCAAACAAGTCCCAGACTGTCCCAGACTGTCCCAGACTGTCCCAGACTGTTCCAAACAAGTCCCAGACTGTCCCAGGCTGTTCCAAACAAGTCCCAGACTGTCCCAGATTGTCCCAGACTGTTCCAAACAAGTCCCAGACTGTCCCAGATTGTCCCAGACTGTCCCAAACAAGTCACAGACTGTCCCAGAAGGTCCCAGACGGTCCCAGACTGTCCCAAACATGTCCTAGACTGTCCCAGACGGTCCCAGGCTGTTCCAAACAAGTCCCAGACCGTCCCAGATTGTCCCAGACTGTTCCAAACAAGTCCCAGACTGTCCCAGACGGTCCCAGACTGTTCCAAACAAGTCCCAGACCGTCCCAGACTGTCCCAGACTGTTCCAAACAAGTCCCAGACTGTCCCAGACTGTCCCAGACTGTTCCAAACAAGTCCCAGACTGTCCCAGACGGTCCCAGACTGTCCCAGACTGTCCCAAACAAGTCCTAGACTGTCCCAAACTGACGCAGACTGTTGCAAACAAGTCCCAGACTACCCCAGACTGTACCAGGCTGTTCCAAACAAGTCCCAGACTGTCCCAGAAGGTCCCAGACGGTCCCAGACTGTTCCAAACAAGTCCTAGACTGTCCCAAACTGTCGCAGACTATTCCAAACAAGTCCCAGACGGTCCCAAACTGACGCAGACTGTTCCAAACAAGTCCCAGACTGTCCCAGACTGTCCCAGACTGTCCCAGACTGTTCCAAACAAGTCCCAGACGGTCCCAGACTGTCCCAAACAAGTCCCAGACTGTCCCAGACGGTCCCAGACTGTTCCAAACAAGTCCCAGACGGTCCCAGACAGTCCCAGACTGTTCCAAACAAGTCCCAGACTGTCCCAGAAGGTCCCAGACGGTCCCAGACTGTCCCAAACAAGTCCCAGACTGTCCCAGACGGTCCCAGACTGTTCCAAACAAGTCCCAGACGGTCCCAGACAGTCCCAGACTGTTCCAAACAAGTCCCAGACTGTCCCAGAAGGTCCCAGACGGTCCCAGACTGTCCCAAACAAGTCCCAGACTGTCCCAGACTGTCCCAGACTGTTCCAAACAAGTCCAAGACTGTCCCAGACGGTCCCAGACTGTTCCAATCAAGTCCCAGACTGTCCCAGACGGTCCCAGACTGTCCCAAACAAGTCCCAGACTGTCCCAGACGGTCCCAGACTGTCCCAAACAAGTCCCAGACTGTCCCAGACGGTCCCAGACGGCCAGACGGTCCCAGACTGTTCCAAACAAGTCCCAGACTACCCCAGACTGTCCCAGGCTGTTCCAAACAAGTCCCAGACTGTCCCAGACTGTTCCAAACAAGTTCCAGACTGTCCCAGAAGGTCCCAGACGGTCCCAGACTGTCCCAAACAAGTCCCAGACTGTCCCAGACTGTCCCAGACTGTTCCAAACAAGTCCCAGACTGTCCCAGACGGTCCCAGACTGTTCCAATCAAGTCCCAGACTGTCCCAGACGGTCCCAGACTGTCCCAAACAAGTCCCAGACTGTCCCAGACGGTCCCAGACTGTCCCAAACAAGTCCCAGACTGTCCCAGAAGGTCCCAGACGGTCCCAGACTGTCCCAAACATGTCCTAGACTGTCCCAGACGGTCCCAGGCTGTTCCAAACAAGTCCCAGACCGTCCCAGATTGTCCCAGACTGTTCCAAACAAGTCCCAGACTGTCCCAGACGGTCCCAGACTGTTCCAAACAAGTCCCAGACCGTCCCAGACTGTCCCAGACTGTTCCAAACAAGTCCCAGACTGTCCCAGACTGTCCCAGACTGTTCCAAACAAGTCCCAGACTGTCCCAGACGGTCCCAGACTGTCCCAGACTGTCCCAAACAAGTCCTAGACTGTCCCAAACTGACGCAGACTGTTGCAAACAAGTCCCAGACTACCCCAGACTGTACCAGGCTGTTCCAAACAAGTCCCAGACTGTCCCAGAAGGTCCCAGACGGTCCCAGACTGTTCCAAACAAGTCCTAGACTGTCCCAAACTGTCGCAGACTATTCCAAACAAGTCCCAGACGGTCCCAAACTGACGCAGACTGTTCCAAACAAGTCCCAGACTGTCCCAGACTGTCCCAGACTGTCCCAGACTGTTCCAAACAAGTCCCAGACGGTCCCAGACTGTCCCAAACAAGTCCCAGACTGTCCCAGACGGTCCCAGACTGTTCCAAACAAGTCCCAGACGGTCCCAGACAGTCCCAGACTGTTCCAAACAAGTCCCAGACTGTCCCAGAAGGTCCCAGACGGTCCCAGACTGTCCCAAACAAGTCCCAGACTGTCCCAGACGGTCCCAGACTGTTCCAAACAAGTCCCAGACGGTCCCAGACAGTCCCAGACTGTTCCAAACAAGTCCCAGACTGTCCCAGAAGGTCCCAGACGGTCCCAGACTGTCCCAAACAAGTCCCAGACTGTCCCAGACTGTCCCAGACTGTTCCAAACAAGTCCAAGACTGTCCCAGACGGTCCCAGACTGTTCCAATCAAGTCCCAGACTGTCCCAGACGGTCCCAGACTGTCCCAAACAAGTCCCAGACTGTCCCAGACGGTCCCAGACTGTCCCAAACAAGTCCCAGACTGTCCCAGACGGTCCCAGACGGCCAGACGGTCCCAGACTGTTCCAAACAAGTCCCAGACTACCCCAGACTGTCCCAGGCTGTTCCAAACAAGTCCCAGACTGTCCCAGACTGTTCCAAACAAGTTCCAGACTGTCCCAGAAGGTCCCAGACGGTCCCAGACTGTCCCAAACAAGTCCCAGACTGTCCCAGACTGTCCCAGACTGTTCCAAACAAGTCCCAGACTGTCCCAGACGGTCCCAGACTGTTCCAATCAAGTCCCAGACTGTCCCAGACGGTCCCAGACTGTCCCAAACAAGTCCCAGACTGTCCCAGACGGTCCCAGACTGTCCCAAACAAGTCCCAGACTGTCCCAGACGGTCCCAGACGGTCCCAATCGTGTCCTACACTGTCCCAGACGGTCCCAGACTGTTCCAAACAAGTCCCAGACTACCCCAGACTGTCCCAGGCTGTTCCAAACAAGTCCCAGACTGTCCCAGACTGTTCCAAACAAGTCCCAGACTGTCCCAGAAGGTCCCAGACGGTCCCAGACTGTCCCAAACAAGTCCCAGACTGTCCCAGACTGTCCCAGACTGTTCCAAACAAGTCCCAGACTGTCCCAGGCTGTTCCAAACAAGTCCCAGACTGTCCCAGATTGTCCCAGACTGTTCCAAACAAGTCCCAGACTGTCCCAGATTGTCCCAGACTGTCCCAGACTGTTCCAATCAAGTCCCAGACTGTCCCAGACGGTCCCAGACTGTCCTAAACAAGTCCCAGACTGTCCCAGACTGTCCCAGACGGTCCCAGACTGTCCCAATCAAGTCCCAGACTGTCCCAGACGGTCCCAGACTGTCCCAAACAAGTCCCAGACTGTCCCAGACGGTCCCAGACGGTCCCAATCGTGTCCTAGACTGTCCCAGACGGTCCCAGACTGTTCCAAACAAGTCCCAGACTGTCCCAGACTGTCCCAGACTGTTCCAATCAAGTCCCAGACTGTCCCAGACGGTCCCAGACTGTTCCAATCAAGTCCCAGACTGTCCCAGACGGTCCCAGACTGTCCCAAACAAGTCCCAGACTGTCCCAGACGGTCCCAGACTGTCCCAATCAAGTCCCAGACTGTCCCAGACGGTCCCAGACTGTCCCAAACAAGTCCCAGACTGTCCCAGACGGTCCCAGACGGTCCCAATCGTGTCCTAGACTGTCCCAGACGGTCCCAGACTGTTCCAAACAAGTCCCAGACTACCCCAGACTGTCCCAGGCTGTTCCAAACAAGTCCCAGACTGTCCCAGACTGTTCCAAGCAAGTCCCAGACTGTCCCAGAAGGACCCAGACGGTCCCAGACTGTCCCAAACAAGTCCCAGACTGTCCCAGACTGTCCCAGACTGTTCCAAACAAGTCCCAGACTGTCCCAGGCTGTTCCAAACAAGTCCCAGACTGTCCCAGACGGTCCCAGACTGTTCCAAACAAGTCCCAGACCGTCCCAGACAGTCCCAGACTGTTCCAAACAAGTCCCAGACTGTCCCAGACTGTCCCAGACTGTTCCAAACAAGTCCCAGACTGTCCCAGACGGTCCCAGACTGTCCCAGACTGTCCCAAACAAGTCCTAGACTGTCCCAAACTGACGCAGACTGTTGCAAACAAGTCCCAGACTACCCCAGACTGTACCAGGCTGTTCCAAACAAGTCCCAGACTGTCCCAGAAGGTCCCAGACGGTCCCAGACTGTTCCAAACAAGTCCTAGACTGTCCCAAACTGTCGCAGACTATTCCAAACAAGTCCCAGACGGTCCCAAACTGACGCAGACTGTTCCAGACAAGTCCCAGACTGTCCCAGACTGTCCCAGACTGTTCCAAACAAGTCCCAGACGGTCCCAGACAGTCCCAGACTGTTCCAAACAAGTCCCAGACTGTCCCAGAAGGTCCCAGACGGTCCCAGACTGTCCCAAACAAGTCCCAGACTGTCCCAGACGGTCCCAGACTGTCCCAATCAAGTCCCAGACTGTCCCAGACGGTCCCAGACTGTCCCAAACAAGTCCCAGACTGTCCCAGACGGTCCCAGACGGTCCCAATCGTGTCCTAGACTGTCCCAGACGGTCCCAGACTGTTCCAAACAAGTCCCAGACTACCCCAGACTGTCCCAGGCTGTTCCAAACAAGTCCCAGACTGTCCCAGACTGTTCCAAGCAAGTCCCAGACTGTCCCAGAAGGACCCAGACGGTCCCAGACTGTCCCAAACAAGTCCCAGACTGTCCCAGACTGTCCCAGACTGTTCCAAACAAGTCCCAGACTGTCCCAGGCTGTTCCAAACAAGTCCCAGACTGTCCCAGACGGTCCCAGACTGTTCCAAACAAGTCCCAGACCGTCCCAGACAGTCCCAGACTGTTCCAAACAAGTCCCAGACTGTCCCAGACTGTCCCAGACTGTTCCAAACAAGTCCCAGACTGTCCCAGACGGTCCCAGACTGTCCCAGACTGTCCCAAACAAGTCCTAGACTGTCCCAAACTGACGCAGACTGTTGCAAACAAGTCCCAGACTACCCCAGACTGTACCAGGCTGTTCCAAACAAGTCCCAGACTGTCCCAGAAGGTCCCAGACGGTCCCAGACTGTTCCAAACAAGTCCTAGACTGTCCCAAACTGTCGCAGACTATTCCAAACAAGTCCCAGACGGTCCCAAACTGACGCAGACTGTTCCAAACAAGTCCCAGACTGTCCCAGACTGACCCAGACTGTTCCAAACAAGTCCCAGACGGTCCCAGACAGTCCCAGACTGTTCCAAACAAGTCCCAGACTGTCCCAGAAGGTCCCAGACGGTCCCAGACTGTCCAAACAAGTCCCAGACTGTCCCAGACTGTCCCAGACTGTTCCAAACAAGTCCCAGACTGTCCCAGACGGTCCCAGACTATTCCAAACAAGTCCCAGACGGTCCCAGACAGTCCCAGACTGTTCCAAACAAGTCCCAGACTGTCCCAGAAGGTCCCAGACGGTCCCAGACTGTCCCAAACAAGTCCCAGACTGTCCCAGACTGTCCCAGACTGTCCCAAACAAGTCCTAGACTGTCCCAAACTGACGCAGACTGTTGCAAACAAGTCCCAGACTACCCCAGACTGTACCAGGCTGTTCCAAACAAGTCCCAGACTGTCCCAGAAGGTCCCAGACGGTCCCAGACTGTTCCAAACAAGTCCTAGACTGTCCCAAACTGTCGCAGACTATTCCAAACAAGTCCCAGACGGTCCCAAACTGACGCAGACTGTTCCAAACAAGTCCCAGACTGTCCCAGACTGTCCCAGACTGTTCCAAACAAGTCCCAGACGGTCCCAGACAGTCCCAGACTGTTCCAAACAAGTCCCAGACTGTCCCAGAAGGTCCCAGACGGTCCCAGACTCTCCCAAACATGTCCCAGACTGTCCCAGACTGTCCCAGACTGTTCCAAACAAGTCCCAGACGGTCCCAAACTGACGCAGACTGTTCCAAACAAGTCCCAGACTGTCCCAGACTGTCCCAGACTGTTCCAAACAAGTCCCAGACGGTCCCAGACAGTCCCAGACTGTTCCAAACAAGTCCCAGACTGTCCCAGAAGGTCCCAGACGGTCCCAGACTGTCCCAAACAAGTCCCAGACTGTCCCAGACTGTTCCAAACAAGTCCCAGACTGTCCCAGACGGTCCCAGACTGTTCCAAACAAGTCCCAGACGGTCCCAGACAGTCCCAGACTGTTCCAAACAAGTCCCAGACTGTCCCAGAAGGTCCCAGACGGTCCCAGACTGTCCCAAACAAGTCCCAGACTGTCCCAGACTGTCCCAGACTGTTCCAAACAAGTCCCAGACTGTCCCAGACGGTCCCAGACTGTTCCAAACAAGACCCAGACGGTCCCAGACAGTCCCAGACTGTTCCAAACAAGTCCCAGACTGTCCCAGAAGGTCCCAGACGGTCCCAGACTGTCCCAAACAAGTCCCAGACTGTCCCAGACTGTTCCAAACAAGTCCCAGACTGTCCCAGACGGTCCCAGACTGTTCCAAACAAGTCCCAGACGGTCCCAGACAGTCCCAGACTGTTCCAAACAAGTCCCAGACTGTCCCAGAAGGTCCCAGACGGTCCCAGACTGTCCCAAACAAGTCCCAGACTGTCCCAGACTGTCCCAGACTGTTCCAAACAAGTCCCAGACTGTCCCAGACGGTCCCAGACTGTTCCAATCAAGTCCCAGACTGTCCCAGACGGTCCCAGACTGTCCCAAACAAGTCCCAGACTGTCCCAGACTGTCCCAGACGGTCCCAGACTGTCCCAATCAAGTCCCAGACTGTCCCAGACGGTCCCAGACTGTCCCAAACAAGTCCCAGACTGTCCCAGACGGTCCCAGACGGTCCCAATCGTGTCCTAGACTGTCCCAGACGGTCCCAGACTGTTCCAAACAAGTCCCAGACTACCCCAGACTGTCCCAGGCTGTTCCAAACAAGTCCCAGACTGTCCCAGACTGTTCCAAATAAGTCCCAGACTGTCCCAGAAGGTCCCAGACGGTCCCAGACTGTCCCAAACAAGTCCCAGACTGTCCCAGACTGTCCCAGACTGTTCCAAACAAGTCCCAGACTGTCCCAAACATGTCCTAGACTGTCCCAGACTGTCCCAGGCTGTTCCAAACAAGTCCCAGACTGTCCCAGACTGTCCCAGACGGTCCCAGACTGTCCCAATCAAGTCCCAGACTGTCCCAGACGGTCCCAGACTGTCCCAAACAAGTCCCAGACTGTCCCAGACGGTCCCAGACGGTCCCAATCGTGTCCTAGACTGTCCCAGACGGTCCCAGACTGTTCCAAACAAGTCCCAGACGGTCCCAGACAGTCCCAGACTGTTCCAAACAAGTCCCAGACTGTCCCAGAAGGTCCCAGACGGTCCCAGACTGTCCCAAACAAGTCCCAGACTGTCCCAGACGGTCCCAGACTGTTCCAAACAAGTCCCAGACGGTCCCAGACAGTCCCAGACTGTTCCAAACAAGTCCCAGACTGTCCCAGACTGTCCCAAACTGTCCCAGACTGTCCCAGACTGTTCCAAACAAGTCCCAGACGGTCCCAGACAGTCCCAGACTGTTGAAAACAAGTCCCAGACGGTCCCAAACTGTCGCAGACTGTTCCAAACAAGTCCCAGACTGTCCCAGACGGTCCCAGACTGTCCCAAACAAGTCCCAGACTGTCCCAGACGGTCCCAGACGGCCAGACGGTCCCAGACTGTTCCAAACAAGTCCCAGACTACCCCAGACTGTCCCAGACTGTCCCAGACTGTTCCAAACAAGTCCCAGACGGTCCCAAACTGACGCAGACTGTTCCAAACAAGTCCCAGACTGTCCCAGACTGTCCCAGACTGTTCCAAACAAGTCCCAGACTGTCCCAGACTGTCCCAAACATGTCCTAGACTGTCCCAGACTGTCCCAGGCTGTTCCAAACAAGTCCCAGACCGTCCCAGATTGTCCCAGACTATTCCAAACAAGTCCCAGACGGTCCCAAACTGACGCAGACTGTTCCAAACAAGTCCCAGACTGTCCCAGACTGTCCCAAACGTGTCCTAGACTGTCCCAGACGGTCCCAAACTGTCCCAGATGGTCCCAGACTGTCCCAAACAAGTCCTAGACTGTCCCAAACTGTCGCAGACTGTTCCAAGCAAGTCCCA
This sequence comes from Cephus spinipes, assembly GCA_963971525.1. Classification (NCBI taxonomy): domain Eukaryota; kingdom Metazoa; phylum Arthropoda; class Insecta; order Hymenoptera; family Cephidae; genus Cephus; species Cephus spinipes. Next base: position 9,361,028 of record OZ020577.1, on the reverse strand, counting down.
GACTGTCCCAGATTGTCCCAGACTGTTCCAAACAAGTCCCAGACTGTCCCAGACTGTTCCAAACAAGTCCCAGACTGTCCCAAACTGTCCCAGACTGTCCCAGACTGTTCCAAACAAGTCCCAGACGGTCCCAGACAGTCCCAGACTGTTGAAAACAAGTCCCAGACGGTCCCAAACTGTCGCAGACTGTTCCAAACAAGTCCCAGACTGTCCCAGACGGTCCCAGACTGTCCCAAACAAGTCCCAGACTGTCCCAGACGGTCCCAGACTGTTGAAAACAAGTCCCAGACGGTCCCAAACTGTCGCAGACTGTTCCAAACAAGTCCCAGACTACCCCAGACTGTCCCAGGCTGTTCCAAACAGGTCCCAGACTGTCCCAGACTGTCCCAGACTGTTCCAAACAAGTCCCAGACGGTCCCAGACTGTCCCAGACTGTCCCAGACTGTCCCAGACTGTTCCAAACAAGTCCTAGACTGTCCCAAACTTTCGCAGACTGTTCCAAACAAGTCCCAGACTGTCCCAGATTGTTCCAAACAAGTCCCAGACGGTCCCAGACTGTTCCAGACTGTCCCAGACTGTCCCAGACTGTCCCAGACTGTTCCAAACAAGTCCCAGACTGTCCCAGGTTGTCCGAGACTGTCCCGAACAAGTCCCAGACTGTCCCAGACGGTCCCAGACTGGCCCAAACAAGTCCTAGACTGTCCCAAACTTTCGCAGACTGTTCCAAACAAGTCCCAGACTGTCCCAGATTGTTCCAAACAAGTCCCAGACGGTCCCAGACTGTTCCAGACTGTCCCAGACTGTCCCAGACTGTCCCAGACTGTTCCAAACAAGTCCCAGACTGTCCCAGATTGTCCCAGACTGTCCCAAACAAGTCCCAGACTATCCCAGACGGTCCCAGACTGTCCCAAACATGTCCTAGACTGTCCCAAACTGTCGCAGACTGTTGCAAACAAGTCCCAGACGGTCCCAAACTGTCGCAGACTGTTCCAAACAAGTCACAGACTGTCCCAGACGGTCCCAGACTGTCCCAAACGTGTCCCAGACTGTCCCAGACGGTCCCAGACTGTCCCAAACGTGTCCTAGACTGTCCCAGACGGTCCCAAACAAGTCCCAGACTGTCCCAGATTGTCCCAAACTGTTCAAAACGAGTCCCAGACTGTCCCAGATTGTCCCAAACAAGTCCTAGACTGTCCCAAACTGTCTAAGACTGTTCCAAACTGTCTAAGACTGTCCCAGGTTGTCCGAGACTGTCCCGAACAAGTCCCAGACTGTCCCAGACGGTCCCAGACGGTCCCACACTGGCCCAAACAAGTCCTAGACTGTCCCAAACTTTCGCAGACTGTTCCAAACAAGTCCCAGACTATCCCAGACGGTCCCAGACTGTACCAAACATGTCCTAGACTGTCCCAAACTGTCGCAGACTGTTGCAAACAAGTCCCAGACGGTCCCAAACTGTCGCAGACTGTTCCAAACAAGTCCCAGACTGTCCCAGATTGTCCCAGACTGTCCCAAACAAGTCCCAGACTGTCCCAGAAGGACCCAGACGGTCCCAGACTGTCCCAAACATGTCCTAGACTGTCACAAACTGTCGCAGACTGTTGCAAACAACTCCCAGACGGTCCCAAACTGACGCAGACTGTTCCAAACAAGTCACAGACTGTCCCAGACTCTCCCAGACTGTTGCAAACATGTCCCAGACGGTCCCAGACTGTTCCAAACAAGTCCCAGACTGTCCCAAACTGTCGCAGACTGTTCCAAACAAGTCCCAGACGGTCCCAAACTGTCGCAGACTGTTCCAAACAAGTCCCAGACTACCCCAGACTGTCCCAGGCTATACCAAACAAGTCCCAGACTGTCCCAGATGGTCCCAGACTGTCCCAAACAAGTCCTAGACTGTCCCAAACTGTCTAAGACTGTTCCAAAGAAGTCCAAGACTGTTCCAGGTTGTCCGAGACTGTCCCGAACAAGTCCCAGACTGTCCCAGACGGTCCCAGACGGTCCCAGACTGGCCCAAACAAGTCCTAGACTGTCCCAAACTTTCGCAGACTGTTCCAAACAAGTCCCAGACTACCCCAGACTGTCCCAGGCTGTTCCAAACAGGTCCCAGACTGTCCCAGACTGTCCCAGACTGTTCCAAACAAGTCCCAGACGGTCCCAGACTGTTCCAAACAAGTCCTAGACTGTCCCAAACTGTCGCAGACTATTCCAAACAAGTCCCAGACGGTCCCAAACTGACGCAGACTGTTCCAAACAAGTCCCAGACTGTCCCAGACTGTCCCAGACTGTTCCAAACAAGTCCCAGACGGTCCCAGACAGTCCCAGACTGTTCCAAACAAGTCCCAGACTGTCCCAGAAGGTCCCAGACGGTCCCAGACTCTCCCAAACATGTCCCAGACTGTCCCAGACTGTCCCAGACTGTTCCAAACAAGTCCCAGACGGTCCCAAACTGACGCAGACTGTTCCAAACAAGTCCCAGACTGTCCCAGACTGTCCCAGACTGTTCCAAACAAGTCCCAGACGGTCCCAGACAGTCCCAGACTGTTCCAAACAAGTCCCAGACTGTCCCAGAAGGTCCCAGACGGTCCCAGACTGTCCCAAACAAGTCCCAGACTGTCCCAGACTGTTCCAAACAAGTCCCAGACTGTCCCAGACGGTCCCAGACTGTTCCAAACAAGTCCCAGACGGTCCCAGACAGTCCCAGACTGTTCCAAACAAGTCCCAGACTGTCCCAGAAGGTCCCAGACGGTCCCAGACTGTCCCAAACAAGTCCCAGACTGTCCCAGACTGTCCCAGACTGTTCCAAACAAGTCCCAGACTGTCCCAGACGGTCCCAGACTGTTCCAAACAAGACCCAGACGGTCCCAGACAGTCCCAGACTGTTCCAAACAAGTCCCAGACTGTCCCAGAAGGTCCCAGACGGTCCCAGACTGTCCCAAACAAGTCCCAGACTGTCCCAGACTGTTCCAAACAAGTCCCAGACTGTCCCAGACGGTCCCAGACTGTTCCAAACAAGTCCCAGACGGTCCCAGACAGTCCCAGACTGTTCCAAACAAGTCCCAGACTGTCCCAGAAGGTCCCAGACGGTCCCAGACTGTCCCAAACAAGTCCCAGACTGTCCCAGACTGTCCCAGACTGTTCCAAACAAGTCCCAGACTGTCCCAGACGGTCCCAGACTGTTCCAATCAAGTCCCAGACTGTCCCAGACGGTCCCAGACTGTCCCAAACAAGTCCCAGACTGTCCCAGACTGTCCCAGACGGTCCCAGACTGTCCCAATCAAGTCCCAGACTGTCCCAGACGGTCCCAGACTGTCCCAAACAAGTCCCAGACTGTCCCAGACGGTCCCAGACGGTCCCAATCGTGTCCTAGACTGTCCCAGACGGTCCCAGACTGTTCCAAACAAGTCCCAGACTACCCCAGACTGTCCCAGGCTGTTCCAAACAAGTCCCAGACTGTCCCAGACTGTTCCAAATAAGTCCCAGACTGTCCCAGAAGGTCCCAGACGGTCCCAGACTGTCCCAAACAAGTCCCAGACTGTCCCAGACTGTCCCAGACTGTTCCAAACAAGTCCCAGACTGTCCCAAACATGTCCTAGACTGTCCCAGACTGTCCCAGGCTGTTCCAAACAAGTCCCAGACTGTCCCAGACTGTCCCAGACGGTCCCAGACTGTCCCAATCAAGTCCCAGACTGTCCCAGACGGTCCCAGACTGTCCCAAACAAGTCCCAGACTGTCCCAGACGGTCCCAGACGGTCCCAATCGTGTCCTAGACTGTCCCAGACGGTCCCAGACTGTTCCAAACAAGTCCCAGACGGTCCCAGACAGTCCCAGACTGTTCCAAACAAGTCCCAGACTGTCCCAGAAGGTCCCAGACGGTCCCAGACTGTCCCAAACAAGTCCCAGACTGTCCCAGACGGTCCCAGACTGTTCCAAACAAGTCCCAGACGGTCCCAGACAGTCCCAGACTGTTCCAAACAAGTCCCAGACTGTCCCAGACTGTCCCAAACTGTCCCAGACTGTCCCAGACTGTTCCAAACAAGTCCCAGACGGTCCCAGACAGTCCCAGACTGTTGAAAACAAGTCCCAGACGGTCCCAAACTGTCGCAGACTGTTCCAAACAAGTCCCAGACTGTCCCAGACGGTCCCAGACTGTCCCAAACAAGTCCCAGACTGTCCCAGACGGTCCCAGACGGCCAGACGGTCCCAGACTGTTCCAAACAAGTCCCAGACTACCCCAGACTGTCCCAGACTGTCCCAGACTGTTCCAAACAAGTCCCAGACGGTCCCAAACTGACGCAGACTGTTCCAAACAAGTCCCAGACTGTCCCAGACTGTCCCAGACTGTTCCAAACAAGTCCCAGACTGTCCCAGACTGTCCCAAACATGTCCTAGACTGTCCCAGACTGTCCCAGGCTGTTCCAAACAAGTCCCAGACCGTCCCAGATTGTCCCAGACTATTCCAAACAAGTCCCAGACGGTCCCAAACTGACGCAGACTGTTCCAAACAAGTCCCAGACTGTCCCAGACTGTCCCAAACGTGTCCTAGACTGTCCCAGACGGTCCCAAACTGTCCCAGATGGTCCCAGACTGTCCCAAACAAGTCCTAGACTGTCCCAAACTGTCGCAGACTGTTCCAAGCAAGTCCCAGACTGTCCCAGATTGTCCCAGACTGTTCCAAACAAGTCCCAGACTGTCCCAGACTGTTCCAAACAAGTCCCAGACTGTCCCAAACTGTCCCAGACTGTCCCAGACTGTTCCAAACAAGTCCCAGACGGTCCCAGACAGTCCCAGACTGTTGAAAACAAGTCCCAGACGGTCCCAAACTGTCGCAGACTGTTCCAAACAAGTCCCAGACTGTCCCAGACGGTCCCAGACTGTCCCAAACAAGTCCCAGACTGTCCCAGACGGTCCCAGACTGTTGAAAACAAGTCCCAGACGGTCCCAAACTGTCGCAGACTGTTCCAAACAAGTCCCAGACTACCCCAGACTGTCCCAGGCTGTTCCAAACAGGTCCCAGACTGTCCCAGACTGTCCCAGACTGTTCCAAACAAGTCCCAGACGGTCCCAGACTGTCCCAGACTGTCCCAGACTGTCCCAGACTGTTCCAAACAAGTCCTAGACTGTCCCAAACTTTCGCAGACTGTTCCAAACAAGTCCCAGACTGTCCCAGATTGTTCCAAACAAGTCCCAGACGGTCCCAGACTGTTCCAGACTGTCCCAGACTGTCCCAGACTGTCCCAGACTGTTCCAAACAAGTCCCAGACTGTCCCAGGTTGTCCGAGACTGTCCCGAACAAGTCCCAGACTGTCCCAGACGGTCCCAGACTGGCCCAAACAAGTCCTAGACTGTCCCAAACTTTCGCAGACTGTTCCAAACAAGTCCCAGACTGTCCCAGATTGTTCCAAACAAGTCCCAGACGGTCCCAGACTGTTCCAGACTGTCCCAGACTGTCCCAGACTGTCCCAGACTGTTCCAAACAAGTCCCAGACTGTCCCAGATTGTCCCAGACTGTCCCAAACAAGTCCCAGACTATCCCAGACGGTCCCAGACTGTCCCAAACATGTCCTAGACTGTCCCAAACTGTCGCAGACTGTTGCAAACAAGTCCCAGACGGTCCCAAACTGTCGCAGACTGTTCCAAACAAGTCACAGACTGTCCCAGACGGTCCCAGACTGTCCCAAACGTGTCCCAGACTGTCCCAGACGGTCCCAGACTGTCCCAAACGTGTCCTAGACTGTCCCAGACGGTCCCAAACAAGTCCCAGACTGTCCCAGATTGTCCCAAACTGTTCAAAACGAGTCCCAGACTGTCCCAGATTGTCCCAAACAAGTCCTAGACTGTCCCAAACTGTCTAAGACTGTTCCAAACTGTCTAAGACTGTCCCAGGTTGTCCGAGACTGTCCCGAACAAGTCCCAGACTGTCCCAGACGGTCCCAGACGGTCCCACACTGGCCCAAACAAGTCCTAGACTGTCCCAAACTTTCGCAGACTGTTCCAAACAAGTCCCAGACTATCCCAGACGGTCCCAGACTGTACCAAACATGTCCTAGACTGTCCCAAACTGTCGCAGACTGTTGCAAACAAGTCCCAGACGGTCCCAAACTGTCGCAGACTGTTCCAAACAAGTCCCAGACTGTCCCAGATTGTCCCAGACTGTCCCAAACAAGTCCCAGACTGTCCCAGAAGGACCCAGACGGTCCCAGACTGTCCCAAACATGTCCTAGACTGTCACAAACTGTCGCAGACTGTTGCAAACAACTCCCAGACGGTCCCAAACTGACGCAGACTGTTCCAAACAAGTCACAGACTGTCCCAGACTCTCCCAGACTGTTGCAAACATGTCCCAGACGGTCCCAGACTGTTCCAAACAAGTCCCAGACTGTCCCAAACTGTCGCAGACTGTTCCAAACAAGTCCCAGACGGTCCCAAACTGTCGCAGACTGTTCCAAACAAGTCCCAGACTACCCCAGACTGTCCCAGGCTATACCAAACAAGTCCCAGACTGTCCCAGATGGTCCCAGACTGTCCCAAACAAGTCCTAGACTGTCCCAAACTGTCTAAGACTGTTCCAAAGAAGTCCAAGACTGTTCCAGGTTGTCCGAGACTGTCCCGAACAAGTCCCAGACTGTCCCAGACGGTCCCAGACGGTCCCAGACTGGCCCAAACAAGTCCTAGACTGTCCCAAACTTTCGCAGACTGTTCCAAACAAGTCCCAGACTACCCCAGACTGTCCCAGGCTGTTCCAAACAGGTCCCAGACTGTCCCAGACTGTCCCAGACTGTTCCAAACAAGTCCCAGACGGTCCCAGACTGTCCCAGACTGTCCCAGACTGTCCCAGACTGTTCCAAACAAGTCCTAGACTGTCCCAAACTTTCGCAGACTGTTCCAAACAAGTCCCAGACTGTCCCAGATTGTTCCAAACAAGTCCCAGACGGTCCCAGACTGTTCCAGACTGTCCCAGACTGTCCCAGACTGTCCCAGACTGTTCCAAACAAGTCCCAGACTGTCCCAGGTTGTCCGAGACTGTCCCGAACAAGTCCCAGACTGTCCCAGACGGTCCCAGACTGGCCCAAACAAGTCCTAGACTGTCCCAAACTTTCGCAGACTGTTCCAAACAAGTCCCAGACTGTCCCAGATTGTTCCAAACAAGTCCCAGACGGTCCCAGACTGTTCCAGACTGTCCCAGACTGTCCCAGACTGTCCCAGACTGTTCCAAACAAGTCCCAGACTGTCCCAGATTGTCCCAGACTGTCCCAAACAAGTCCCAGACTATCCCAGACGGTCCCAGACTGTCCCAAACATGTCCTAGACTGTCCCAAACTGTCGCAGACTGTTGCAAACAAGTCCCAGACGGTCCCAAACTGTCGCAGACTGTTCCAAACAAGTCACAGACTGTCCCAGACGGTCCCAGACTGTCCCAAACGTGTCCCAGACTGTCCCAGACGGTCCCAGACTGTCCCAAACGTGTCCTAGACTGTCCCAGACGGTCCCAAACAAGTCCCAGACTGTCCCAGATTGTCCCAAACTGTTCAAAACGAGTCCCAGACTGTCCCAGATTGTCCCAAACAAGTCCTAGACTGTCCCAAACTGTCTAAGACTGTTCCAAACTGTCTAAGACTGTCCCAGGTTGTCCGAGACTGTCCCGAACAAGTCCCAGACTGTCCCAGACGGTCCCAGACGGTCCCACACTGGCCCAAACAAGTCCTAGACTGTCCCAAACTTTCGCAGACTGTTCCAAACAAGTCCCAGACTATCCCAGACGGTCCCAGACTGTACCAAACATGTCCTAGACTGTCCCAAACTGTCGCAGACTGTTGCAAACAAGTCCCAGACGGTCCCAAACTGTCGCAGACTGTTCCAAACAAGTCCCAGACTGTCCCAGATTGTCCCAGACTGTCCCAAACAAGTCCCAGACTGTCCCAGAAGGACCCAGACGGTCCCAGACTGTCCCAAACATGTCCTAGACTGTCCCAAACTGTCGCAGACTGTTGCAAACAACTCCCAGACGGTCCCAAACTGACGCAGACTGTTCCAAACAAGTCACAGACTGTCCCAGACTCTCCCAGACTGTTGCAAACATGTCCCAGACGGTCCCAGACTGTTCCAAACAAGTCCCAGACTGTCCCAAACTGTCGCAGACTGTTCCAAACAAGTCCCAGACGGTCCCAAACTGTCGCAGACTGTTCCAAACAAGTCCCAGACTACCCCAGACTGTCCCAGGCTATACCAAACAAGTCCCAGACTGTCCCAGACGGTCCCAGACTGTCCCAAACATGTCCTAGACTGTCCCAGACGGTCCCAGACTGTCCCAGATGGTCCCAGACTGTCCCAAACAAGTCCTAGACTGTCCCAAACTGTCTAAGACTGTTCGAAAGAAGTCCAAGACTGTTCCAGGTTGTCCGAGACTGTCCCGAACAAGTCCCAGACTGTCCCAGACGGTCCCAGACGGTCCCAGACTGGCCCAAACAAGTCCTAGACTGTCCCAAACTTTCGCAGACTGTTCCAAACAAGTCCCAGACTGTCCCAGATTGTCCCAGACTGTCCCAAACAAGTCCCAGACTGTCCCAGACTGTCCCAGACTGTCCCAGACTGTCCCAAACAAGTCCTAAACTGTCCAAAACTGTCCCAGACTGATCCAAACATGTCCCAGACAGTCCCAGAAGGTCCCAGACTGTCCCAGACTGTCCCAGACTGTTCCAAACAAGTCCCAGATTGTCCCAGACGGTTCCAAACAAGTCCCAGAGTGTTCCAAACAAGCCCCATTCTAGTTCCAAATTTCGCCGCCAGGGGAACGCAAAAAAAAAGCATATTTCAAGGGCCAAGTGCGTGATTTTGCATTAAATTTGGCCATTTTTTCACTTCCCTTGGCGGCAAAAGTTGGAACTAAAGTTCTACAAATCTTTTTAGTTCAAAATTTCGCCGCCAGGGGAAGTGATAAATAAGGTCATTTTTCAGGCAAAAACACGCACTTGGCTCTTGAAATATGCCCTTTTTTCTCCTTCCCCTGGTGGCGAAATTTGGAACTAAAGTTCTACAAATCTTTTTAGTTCCAAATTTCGCCGCCAGGGGAAGGAGAAAAAAGGGCATATTTCAAGGGCCAAGGGCGTGTTTTTGCCTGAAAAATGACCGTATTTTTCACATCCCCTGGCGGCGAAATTTGGAACTAAAGTTCTACAAATCTTTTTAGTTCCAAATTTCGGCGCCAGGGGAACTGAAAAATAAGGTCATTTTTCAGGCAAAAACACGCACTTGGCTCTTGAAATATGCCCTTTTTTCTCCTTCCCCTGGTGGCGAAATTTGGAACTAAAGTTCTACAAATCTTTTTAGTTCCAAATTTCGCCGCCAGGGGAAGGAGAAAAAAGGGCATATTTCAAGGGCCAAGGGCGTGTTTTTGCCTGAAAAATGACCTTATTTTTCACTTCCCCTGGCGGCGAAATTTGGAACTAAAAAGATTTGTAGAACTTCAGTTCCAAATTTCGCCACCAGGGGAAGGAGAAAAAAAGGGCTTATTTCAAGAGCCAAGTGCGTGTTTTTGCCTGAAAAATGGCCTTATTTTTCACTTCCCCTGGCGGCGAAATTTGGAACTAAAGTTCTACAAATCTTTTTAGTTCCAAATTTCGCCACCAGGGGAAGGAGAAAAAAGGGCATATTTCAAGGGCCAAGGGCGTGTTTTTGCCTGAAAAATGACCGTATTTTTCACATCCCCTGGTGGCGAAATTTGGAACTAAAGTTCTACAAATCTTTTTAGTTCCAAATTTCGGCGCCAGGGGAACTGAAAAATAAGGTCATTTTTCAGGCAAAAACACGCACTTGGCCCTTGAAATATGCCCTTTTTTCTCCTTCCCCTGGCGGCGAAATTAGGAACTAAAAAGATTTGTAGAACTTTAGTTCGAAATTTCGCCTCCAGGGGAAGGAGAAAAAAGGGCATATTTGAAGAGCCAAGTGCGTGTTTTTGCCTGAAAAATGACCTTATTTCGCCACCAGGGGAAGGAGAAAAAGGGCATATTTCAAGGGCCAAGTGCGTGTTTTTGCCTGAAAAATGACCTTATTTTTCACTTCCCCTGGCGGCGAAATTTGGAACTAAAAAGATTTGTAGAACTTCAGTTCCAAATTTCGCCACCAGGGGAAGGAGAAAAAAGGGCTTATTTCAAGAGCCAAGTGCGTGTTTTTGCCTGAAAAATGGCCTTATTTTTCACTTCCCCTGGCGGCGAAATTTGGAACTAAAGTTCTACAAATCTTTTTAGTTCCAAATTTCGCCACCAGGGGAAGGAGAAAAAAGGGCATATTTCAAGGGCCAAGGGCGTTTTTGCCTGAAAAATGACCGTATTTTTCACATCCCCTGGCGGCGAAATTTGGAACTAAAGTTCTACAAATCTTTTTAGTTCCAAATTTCGGCGCCAGGGGAACTGAAAAATAAGGTCATTTTTCAGGCAAAAACACGCACTTGGCCCTTGAAATATGCCCTTTTTTCTCCTTCCCCTGGCGGCGAAATTAGGAACTAAAAAGATTTGTAGAACTTTAGTTCGAAATTTCGCCACCAGGGGAAGGAGAAAAAAGGGCATATTTGAAGAGCCAAGTGCGTGTTTTTGCCTGAAAAATGACCTTATTTCGCCACCAGGGGAAGGAGAAAAAGGGCATATTTCAAGGGCCAAGTGCGTGTTTTTGCCTGAAAAATGACCTTATTTTTCACTTCCCCTGGCGGCGAAATTTGGAACTAAAAAGATTTGTAGAACTTTAGTTCCAAATTTCGCCGCCAGGGGAAGTGAAAAATAAGGTCATTTTTCAGGCAAAAACACGCACTTGGCCCTTGAAATATGGCCTTTTTTCTCCTTCCCCTGGCGGCGAAATTAGGAACTAAAAAGATTTGTAGAACTTTAGTTCCAAATTTCGCCACCAGGGGAAGGAGAAAAAAGGGCATATTTGAAGAGCCAAGTGCGTGTTTTTGCCTGAAAAATGACCTTATTTTGCCTGAAAAATGACCTTATTTTTCAGGCAAAAACACGCACTTGGCCCTTGAAATATGGCCTTTTTTCTCCTTCCCCTGGCGGTGAAATTAGGAACTAAAAAGATTTGTAGAACTTTAGTTCCAAATTTCGCCACCAGGGGAAGGAGAAAAAGGGCATATTTCAAGGGCCAAGTGCGTGTTTTTGCCTGAAAAATGACCTTATTTTTCACTTCCCCTGGCGCCGAAATTAGGAACTAAAAAGATTTGTAGAACTTTAGTTCCAAATTTCGCCACCAGGGGAAGGAGAAAAAAGGGCATATTTCAAGAGCCAAGTGCGTGTTTTTGCCTGAAAAATGACCTTATTTTTCACTTCCCCTGGCGGCGAAATTTGGAACTAAAAAGATTTGTAGAACTTTAGTTCCAAATTTCGCCGCCAGGGGAAGTGAAAAATAAGGTCATTTTTCAGGCAAAAACACGCACTTGGCCCTTGAAATATGGCCTTTTTTCTCCTTCCCCTGGCGGCGAAATTAGGAACTAAAAAGATTTGTAGAACTTTAGTTCCAAATTTCGCCACCAGGGGAAGGAGAAAAAAGGGCATATTTGAAGAGCCAAGTGCGTGTTTTTGCCTGAAAAATGACCTTATTTTGCCTGAAAAATGACCTTATTTTTCAGGCAAAAACACGCACTTGGCCCTTGAAATATGGCCTTTTTTCTCCTTCCCCTGGCGGTGAAATTAGGAACTAAAAAGATTTGTAGAACTTTAGTTCCAAATTTCGCCACCAGGGGAAGGAGAAAAAGGGCATATTTCAAGGGCCAAGTGCGTGTTTTTGCCTGAAAAATGACCTTATTTTTCACTTCCCCTGGCGGCGAAATTTGGAACTAAAAAGATTTGTAGAACTTTAGTTCCAAATTTCGCCACCAGGGGAAGGAGAAAAAGGGCATATTTCAAGGGCCAAGTGCGTGTTTTTGCCTGAAAAATGGCCTTATTTTTCACTTCCCCTGGCGGCGAAATTTGGAACTAAAGTTCTACAAATCTTTTTAGTTCCAAATTTCGCCACCAGGGGAAGGAGAAAAAAGGGCATATTTCAAGAGCCAAGTGCGTGTTTTTGCCTGAAAAATGACCTTATTTTTCACTTCCCCTGGCGGCGAAATTTGGAACTAAAAAGATTTGTAGAACTTTAGTTCCAAATTTCGCCACCAGGGGAAGGAGAAAAAGGGCATATTTCAAGGGCCAAGTGCGTGTTTTTGCCTGAAAAATGGCCTTATTTTTCACTTCCCCTGGCGGCGAAATTTGGAACTAAAGTTCTACAAATCTTTTTAGTTCTAAATTTCGCCGCCAGGGGAAGTGAAAAATAAGGTCATTTTTCAGGCAAAAACACGCACTTGGCTCTTCAAATATGCCCTTTTTTCTCCTTCCCCTGGTGGCGAAATTTCGAACTAAAGTTCTACAAATCTTTTTAATTCCAAATTTCGCCACCAGCGGAAGGAGAAAAAAGGGCATATTTCAAGGGCCAAGTGCGTGTTTTTGCCTGAAAAATGGCCTTATTTTTCACTTCCCCTGGCGGCGAAATTCGGAACTAAAAAGATTTGTAGCACTTTAGTTCCAAATTTCGCCACCAGCGGAATGAGAAAAAAGGGCATATTTCAAGGGCCAAGTGCGTGTTTTTGCCTGAAAAATGGCCTTATTTTTCACTTCCCCTGGCGGCGAAATTTGGAACTAAAGTTCTACAAATCTTTTTAGTTCCAAATTTCGCCACCAGGGGAAGGAGAAAAAGGGGCTTATTTCAAGAGCCAAGTGCGTGTTTTTGCCTGAAAAATGGCCTTATTTTTCACTTCCCCTGGCGGCGAAATTTGGAACTAAAGTTCTACAAATCTTTTTAGTTCTAAATTTCGCCGCCAGGGGAAGTGAAAAATAAGGTCATTTTTCAGGCAAAAACACGCACTTGGCTCTTCAAATATGCCCTTTTTTCTCCTTCCCCTGGTGGCGAAATTTCGAACTAAAGTTCTACAAATCTTTTTAATTCCAAATTTCGCCACCAGCGGAAGGAGAAAAAAGGGCATATTTCAAGGGCCAAGTGCGTGTTTTTGCCTGAAAAATGACCTTATTTTTCACTTCCCCTGGCGGCGAAATTTGGAACTAAAAAGATTTGTAGAACTTTAGTTCCAAATTTCGCCGCCAGGGGAAGTGAAATATAAGGTCATTTTTCAGGCAAAAACACGCACTTGGCCCTTGAAATATGCCCTTTTTCTCCTTCCCCTGGTGGCGAAATTTGGAACAAAAGTTCTACAAATCTTTTTAGTTCCAAATTTCGCCACCAGGGGAAGGAGAAAAAGGGGCTTATTTCAAGAGCCAAGTGCGTGTTTTTGCCTGAAAAATGGCCTTATTTTTCACTTCCCCTGGCGGCGAAATTTGGAACTAAAGTTCTACAAATCTTTTTAGTTCCAAATTTCGGCGCCAGGGGAACTGAAAAATAAGGTCATTTTTCAGGCAAAAACACGCACTTGGCCCTTGAAATATGGCCTTTTTTCTCCTTCCCCTGGCGGCGAAATTTGGAACTAAAAAGATTTGTAGAACTTTAGTTCCAAATTTCGCCGCCAGGGGAAGTGAAAAATAAGGTCATTTTTCAGGCAAAAACACGCACTTGGCTCTTCAAATATGCCCTTTTTTCTCCTTCCCCTGGTGGCGAAATTTCGAACTAAAGTTCTACAAATCTTTTTAGTTCCAAATTTCGCCGCCAGGGGAAGGAGAAAAAAAGGCATATTTCAAGGGCCAAGTGCGTGTTTTTGCCTGAAAAATGACCTTATTTTTCAGTTCCCCTGGCGGCGAAATTTGGAACTAAAAAGATTTGTAGAACTTTAGTTCCAAATTTCGCCACCAGGGGAAGTGAAAAATAAGGTCATTTTCCAGGCAAAAACACGCACTTGGCCCTTGAAATATGGCCTTTTTTCTCCTTCCCCTGGCGGCGAAATTAGGAACTATAAAGATTTGTAGAACTTTAGTTCCAAATTTCGCCACCAGGGGAAGGAGAAAAAAGGCCATATTTCAAGGGCCAAGTGCGTGTTTTTGCTTGAAATTTGACCTTATTTTTCACTTCCCCTGGCGGCGAAATTTGGAACTAAAGTTCTACAAATCTTTTTAGTTCCAAATTTCGGCGCCAGGGGAACTGAAAAATAAGGTCATTTTTCAGGCAAAAACACGCACTTGGCCCTTGAAATATGGCCTTTTTTCTCCTTCCCCTGGCGGCGAAATTTGGAACTAAAAAGATTTGTAGAACTTTAGTTCCAAATTTCGCCGCCAGGGGAAGTGAAAAATAAGGTCATTTTTCAGGCAAAAACACGCACTTGGCTCTTCAAATATGCCCTTTTTTCTCCTTCCCCTGGTGGCGAAATTTCGAACTAAAGTTCTACAAATCTTTTTAATTCCAAATTTCGCCACCAGCGGAAGGAGAAAAAAGGGCATATTTCAAGGGCCAAGTGCGTGTTTTTGCCTGAAAAATGACCTTATTTTTCACTTCCCCTGGCGGCGAAATTTGGAACTAAAAAGATTTGTAGAACTTTAGTTCCAAATTTCGCCGCCAGGGGAAGTGAAATATAAGGTCATTTTTCAGGCAAAAACACGCACTTGGCCCTTGAAATATGCCCTTTTTCTCCTTCCCCTGGTGGCGAAATTTGGAACAAAAGTTCTACAAATCTTTTTAGTTCCAAATTTCGCCACCAGGGGAAGGAGAAAAAGGGGCTTATTTCAAGAGCCAAGTGCGTGTTTTTGCCTGAAAAATGGCCTTATTTTTCACTTCCCCTGGCGGCGAAATTTGGAACTAAAGTTCTACAAATCTTTTTAGTTCCAAATTTCGGCGCCAGGGGAACTGAAAAATAAGGTCATTTTTCAGGCAAAAACACGCACTTGGCCCTTGAAATATGGCCTTTTTTCTCCTTCCCCTGGCGGCGAAATTTGGAACTAAAAAGATTTGTAGAACTTTAGTTCCAAATTTCGCCGCCAGGGGAAGTGAAAAATAAGGTCATTTTTCAGGCAAAAACACGCACTTGGCTCTTCAAATATGCCCTTTTTTCTCCTTCCCCTGGTGGCGAAATTTCGAACTAAAGTTCTACAAATCTTTTTAGTTCCAAATTTCGCCGCCAGGGGAAGGAGAAAAAAAGGCATATTTCAAGGGCCAAGTGCGTGTTTTTGCCTGAAAAATGACCTTATTTTTCAGTTCCCCTGGCGGCGAAATTTGGAACTAAAAAGATTTGTAGAACTTTAGTTCCAAATTTCGCCACCAGGGGAAGTGAAAAATAAGGTCATTTTCCAGGCAAAAACACGCACTTGGCCCTTGAAATATGGCCTTTTTTCTCCTTCCCCTGGCGGCGAAATTAGGAACTAAAAAGATTTGTAGAACTTTAGTTCCAAATTTCGCCACCAGGGGAAGGAGAAAAAAGGCCATATTTCAAGGGCCAAGTGCGTGTTTTTGCTTGAAATTTGACCTTATTTTTCACTTCCCCTGGCGGCGAAATTTGGAACTAAAAGATTTGTAGAACTTTAGTTCCAAATTTCGCCACCAGGGGAAGTGAAAAATAAGGTCATTTTCCAGGCAAAAACACGCACTTGGCCCTTGAAATATGGCCTTTTTTCTCCTTCCCCTGGCGGCGAAATTAGGAACTAAAAAGATTTGTAGAACTTTAGTTCCAAATTTCGCCACCAGGGGAAGGAGAAAAAAGGGCATATTTCAAGAGCCAAGTGCGTGTTTTTGCCTGAAAAATGACCTTATTTTTCACTTCCCCTGGCGGCGAAATTTGGAACTAAAAAGATTTGTAGAACTTTAGTTCCAAATTTCGCCACCAGGGGAAGGAGAAAAAGGGCATATTTCAAGGGCCAAGTGCGTGTTTTTGCCTGAAAAATGACCTTATTTTTCACTTCCCCTGGCGGCGAAATTTGGAACTAAAGTTCTACAAATCTTTTTAGTTCCAAATTTCGGCGCCAGGGGAACTGAAAAATAAGGTCATTTTTCAGGCAAAAACACGCACTTGGCCCTTGAAATATGGCCTTTTTTCTCCTTCCCCTGGCGGCGAAATTTGGAACTAAAAAGATTTGTAGAACTTTAGTTCCAAATTTCGCCGCCAGGGGAAGTGAAAAATAAGGTCATTTTTCAGGCAAAAACACGCACTTGGCTCTTCAAATATGCCCTTTTTTCTCCTTCCCCTGGTGGCGAAATTTCGAACTAAAGTTCTACAAATCTTTTTAATTCCAAATTTCGCCACCAGCGGAAGGAGAAAAAAGGGCATATTTCAAGGGCCAAGTGCGTGTTTTTGCCTGAAAAATGACCTTATTTTTCACTTCCCCTGGCGGCGAAATTTGGAACTAAAAAGATTTGTAGAACTTTAGTTCCAAATTTCGCCGCCAGGGGAAGTGAAATATAAGGTCATTTTTCAGGCAAAAACACGCACTTGGCCCTTGAAATATGCCCTTTTTCTCCTTCCCCTGGTGGCGAAATTTGGAACAAAAGTTCTACAAATCTTTTTAGTTCCAAATTTCGCCACCAGGGGAAGGAGAAAAAGGGGCTTATTTCAAGAGCCAAGTGCGTGTTTTTGCCTGAAAAATGGCCTTATTTTTCACTTCCCCTGGCGGCGAAATTTGGAACTAAAGTTCTACAAATCTTTTTAGTTCCAAATTTCGGCGCCAGGGGAACTGAAAAATAAGGTCATTTTTCAGGCAAAAACACGCACTTGGCCCTTGAAATATGGCCTTTTTTCTCCTTCCCCTGGCGGCGAAATTTGGAACTAAAAAGATTTGTAGAACTTTAGTTCCAAATTTCGCCGCCAGGGGAAGTGAAAAATAAGGTCATTTTTCAGGCAAAAACACGCACTTGGCTCTTCAAATATGCCCTTTTTTCTCCTTCCCCTGGTGGCGAAATTTCGAACTAAAGTTCTACAAATCTTTTTAGTTCCAAATTTCGCCGCCAGGGGAAGGAGAAAAAAAGGCATATTTCAAGGGCCAAGTGCGTGTTTTTGCCTGAAAAATGACCTTATTTTTCAGTTCCCCTGGCGGCGAAATTTGGAACTAAAAAGATTTGTAGAACTTTAGTTCCAAATTTCGCCACCAGGGGAAGTGAAAAATAAGGTCATTTTCCAGGCAAAAACACGCACTTGGCCCTTGAAATATGGCCTTTTTTCTCCTTCCCCTGGCGGCGAAATTAGGAACTAAAAAGATTTGTAGAACTTTAGTTCCAAATTTCGCCACCAGGGGAAGGAGAAAAAAGGCCATATTTCAAGGGCCAAGTGCGTGTTTTTGCTTGAAATTTGACCTTATTTTTCACTTCCCCTGGCGGCGAAATTTGGAACTAAAAGATTTGTAGAACTTTAGTTCCAAATTTCGCCACCAGGGGAAGTGAAAAATAAGGTCATTTTCCAGGCAAAAACACGCACTTGGCCCTTGAAATATGGCCTTTTTTCTCCTTCCCCTGGCGGCGAAATTAGGAACTAAAAAGATTTGTAGAACTTTAGTTCCAAATTTCGCCACCAGGGGAAGGAGAAAAAAGGGCATATTTCAAGAGCCAAGTGCGTGTTTTTGCCTGAAAAATGACCTTATTTTTCACTTCCCCTGGCGGCGAAATTTGGAACTAAAAAGATTTGTAGAACTTTAGTTCCAAATTTCGCCACCAGGGGAAGGAGAAAAAGGGCATATTTCAAGGGCCAAGTGCGTGTTTTTGCCTGAAAAATGACCTTATTTTTCACTTCCCCTGGCGGCGAAATTTGGAACTAAAGTTCTACAAATCTTTTTAGTTCCAAATTTCGCCACCAGGGGAAGGAGAAAAAAGGGCATATTTCAAGAGCCAAGTGCGTGTTTTTGCCTGAAAAATGACCTTATTTTTCACTTCCCCTGGCGGCGAAATTTGGAACTAAAAAGATTTGTAGAACTTTAGTTCCAAATTTCGCCACCAGGGGAAGGAGAAAAAAGGGCATATTTGAAGAGCCAAGTGCGTGTTTTTGCCTGAAAAATGACCTTATTTTTCACTTCCCCTGGCGGCGAAATTTGGAACTAAAAAGATTTGTAGAACTTTAGTTCCAAATTTCGCCGCCAGGGGAAGTGAAATATAAGGTCATTTTTCAGGCAAAAACACGCACTTGGCTCTTCAAATATGCCCTTTTTCTCCTTCCCCTGGTGGCGAAATTTGGAACTAAAGTTCTACAAATCTTTTTAGTTCCAAATTTCGCCACCAGGGGAAGGAGAAAAAGGGGCTTATTTCAAGAGCCAAGTGCGTGTTTTTGCCTGAAAAATGGCCTTATTTTTCACTTCCCCTGGCGGCGAAATTTGGAACTAAAAAGATTTGTAGAACTTTAGTTCCAAATTTCGCCACCAGGGGAAGGAGAAAAAAGGGCATATTTGAAGAGCCAAGTGCGTGTTTTTGCCTGAAAAATGACCTTATTTTTCACTTCACCTGGCGGCGAAATTTGGAACTAAAAAGATTTGTAGAACTTTAGTTCCAAATTTCGCCACCAGGGGAAGGAGAAAAAAGGGCATATTTGAAGAGCCAAGTGCGTGTTTTTGCCTGAAAAATGACCTTATTATTCACTTCCCCTGGCGGCGAAATTTGGAACTAAAAAGATTTGTAGAACTTTAGTTCCAAATTTCGCCGCCAGGGGAAGTGAAAAATAAGGTCATTTTTCAGGCAAAAACACGCACTTGGCCCTTGAAATATGCCCTTTTTTCTCCTTCCGCTGGTGGCGAAATTTGGAACTAAAGTTCTACAAATCTTTTTAGTTCCTACTTTCGCCGCCAGGGGAAGGAGAAAAAAGGGCATATTTCAAGGGCCAAGTGCGTGTTTTTGCCTGAAAAATGGCCTTATTTTTCACTTCCCCTGGCGGCGAAATTTGGAACTAAAAAGATTTGTAGAACTTTAGTTCCAAATTTCGCCACCAGGGGAAGGAGAAAAAGGGCATATTTCAAGGGCCAAGTGCGTGTTTTTGCCTGAAAAATGGCCTTATTTTTCACTTCCCCTGGCGGCGAAATTTGGAACTAAAAAGATTTGTAGAACTTTAGTTCCAAATTTCGCCACCAGGGGAAGGAGAAAAAGGGCATATTTCAAGGGCCAAGTGCGTGTTTTTGCCTGAAAAATGGCCTTATTTTTCACTTCCCCTGGCGGCGAAATTTGGAACTAAAGTTCTACAAATCTTTTTAGTTCCAAATTTCGCCACCAGGGGAAGGAGAAAAAAGGGCATATTTCAAGAGCCAAGTGCGTGTTTTTGCCTGAAAAATGACCTTATTTTTCACTTGCCCTGGCGGCGAAATTTGGAACTAAAAAGATTTGTAGAACTTTAGTTCCAAATTTCGCCACCAGGGGAAGGAGAAAAAAGGGCATATTTGAAGAGCCAAGTGCGTGTTTTTGCCTGAAAAATGACCTTATTTTTCACTTCCCCTGGCGGCGAAATTTAGAACTAAAAAGATTTGTAGAACTTTAGTTCCAAATTTCGCCACCAGGGGAAGGAGAAAAAGGGCATATTTCAAGGGCCAAGTGCGTGTTTTTGCCTGAAAAATGACCTTATTTTTCACTTCCCCTGGCGGCGAAATTTGGAACTAAAAAGATTTGTAGAACTTTAGTTCCAAATTTCGCCACCAGGGGAAGGAGAAAAAGGGCATATTTCAAGGGCCAAGTGCGTGTTTTTGCCTGAAAAATGGCCTTATTTTTCACTTCCCCTGGCGGCGAAATTTGGAACTAAAGTTCTACAAATCTTTTTAGTTCCAAATTTCGCCACCAGGGGAAGGAGAAAAAAGGGCATATTTCAAGAGCCAAGTGCGTGTTTTTGCCTGAAAAATGACCTTATTTTTCACTTCCCCTGGCGGCGAAATTTGGAACTAAAGTTCTACAAATCTTTTTAGTTCCAAATTTCGCCACCAGGGGAAGGAGAAAAAAGGGCATATTTCAAGAGCCAAGTGCGTGTTTTTGCCTGAAAAATGACCTTATTTTTCACTTCCCCTGGCGGCGAAATTTGGAACTAAAAAGATTTGTAGAACTTTAGTTCCAAATTTCGCCGCCAGGGGAAGTGAAATATAAGGTCATTTTTCAGGCAAAAACACGCACTTGGCTCTTGAAATATGCCCTTTTTTTCCTTCCCCTGGTGGCGAAATTTGGAACTAAAGTTCTACAAATCTTTTTAGTTCCAAATTTCGCCACCAGGGGAAGGAGAAAAAGGGGCTTATTTCAAGAGCCAAGTGCGTGTTTTTGCCTGAAAAATGGCCTTATTTTTCACTTCCCCTGGCGGCGAAATTTGGAACTAAAAAGATTTGTAGAACTTTAGTTCCAAATTTCGCCACCAGGGGAAGGAGAAAAAAGGGCATATTTGAAGAGCCAAGTGCGTGTTTTTGCCTGAAAAATGACCTTATTTTTCACTTCCCCTGGCGGCGAAATTTGGAACTAAAAAGATTTGTAGAACTTTAGTTCCAAATTTCGCCACCAGGGGAAGGAGAAAAAAGGGCATATTTGAAGAGCCAAGTGCGTGTTTTTGCCTGAAAAATGACCTTATTTTTCACTTCCCCTGGCGGCGAAATTTGGAACTAAAAAGATTTGTAGAACTTTAGTTCCAAATTTCGCCGCCAGGGGAAGTGAAAAATAAGGTCATTTTTCAGGCAAAAACACGCACTTGGCCCTTGAAATATGCCCTTTTTTCTCCTTCCGCTGGTGGCGAAATTTGGAACTAAAGTTCTACAAATCTTTTTAGTTCCTACTTTCGCCGCCAGGGGAAGGAGAAAAAAGGGCATATTTCAAGTGCGTGTTTTTGCCTGAAAAATGGCCTTATTTTTCACTTCCCCTGGCGGCGAAATTTGGAACTAAAAAGATTTGTAGAACTTTAGTTCCAAATTTCGCCACCAGGGGAAGGAGAAAAAGGGCATATTTCAAGGGCCAAGTGCGTGTTTTTGCCTGAAAAATGGCCTTATTTTTCACTTCCCCTGGCGGCGAAATTTGGAACTAAAAAGATTTGTAGAACTTTAGTTCCAAATTTCGCCACCAGGGGAAGGAGAAAAAGGGCATATTTCAAGGGCCAAGTGCGTGTTTTTGCCTGAAAAATGGCCTTATTTTTCACTTCCCCTGGCGGCGAAATTTGGAACTAAAGTTCTACAAATCTTTTTAGTTCCAAATTTCGCCACCAGGGGAAGGAGAAAAAAGGGCATATTTCAAGAGCCAAGTGCGTGTTTTTGCCTGAAAAATGGCCTTATTTTTCACTTGCCCTGGCGGCGAAATTTGGAACTAAAAAGATTTGTAGAACTTTAGTTCCAAATTTCGCCACCAGGGGAAGGAGAAAAAGGGCATATTTCAAGGGCCAAGTGCGTGTTTTTGCCTGAAAAATGGCCTTATTTTTCACTTCCCCTGGCGGCGAAATTTGGAACTAAAGTTCTACAAATCTTTTTAGTTCCAAATTTCGCCACCAGGGGAAGGAGAAAAAAGGGCATATTTCAAGAGCCAAGTGCGTGTTTTTGCCTGAAAAATGACCTTATTTTTCACTTGCCCTGGCGGCGAAATTTGGAACTAAAAAGATTTGTAGAACTTTAGTTCCAAATTTCGCCACCAGGGGAAGGAGAAAAAAGGGCATATTTGAAGAGCCAAGTGCGTGTTTTTGCCTGAAAAATGACCTTATTTTTCACTTCCCCTGGCGGCGAAATTTAGAACTAAAAAGATTTGTAGAACTTTAGTTCCAAATTTCGCCACCAGGGGAAGGAGAAAAAGGGCATATTTCAAGGGCCAAGTGCGTGTTTTTGCCTGAAAAATGACCTTATTTTTCACTTCCCCTGGCGGCGAAATTTGGAACTAAAAAGATTTGTAGAACTTTAGTTCCAAATTTCGCCACCAGGGGAAGGAGAAAAAGGGCATATTTCAAGGGCCAAGTGCGTGTTTTTGCCTGAAAAATGGCCTTATTTTTCACTTCCCCTGGCGGCGAAATTTGGAACTAAAGTTCTACAAATCTTTTTAGTTCCAAATTTCGCCGCCAGGGGAAGTGAAAAATAAGGTCATTTTTCAGGCAAAAACACGCACTTGGCCCTTGAAATATGCCCTTTTTCTCCTTCCCCTGGTGGCGAAATTTGGAACAAAAGTTCTACAAATCTTTTTAGTTCCAAATTTCGGCGCCAGGGGAACTGAAAAATAAGGTCATTTTTCAGGCAAAAACACGCACTTGGCCCTTGAAATATGGCCTTTTTTCTCCTTCCCCTGGCGGCGAAATTTGGAACTAAAAAGATTTGTAGAACTTTAGTTCCAAATTTCGCCGCCAGGGGAAGTGAAAAATAAGGTCATTTTTCAGGCAAAAACACGCACTTGGCTCTTCAAATATGCCCTTTTTTCTCCTTCCCCTGGTGGCGAAATTTCGAACTAAAGTTCTACAAATCTTTTTAGTTCCAAATTTCGCCGCCAGGGGAAGGAGAAAAAAAGGCATATTTCAAGGGCCAAGTGCGTGTTTTTGCCTGAAAAATGACCTTATTTTTCAGTTCCCCTGGCGGCGAAATTTGGAACTAAAAAGATTTGTAGAACTTTAGTTCCAAATTTCGCCACCAGGGGAAGTGAAAAATAAGGTCATTTTCCAGGCAAAAACACGCACTTGGCCCTTGAAATATGGCCTTTTTTCTCCTTCCCCTGGCGGCGAAATTAGGAACTAAAAAGATTTGTAGAACTTTAGTTCCAAATTTCGCCACCAGGGGAAGGAGAAAAAAGGCCATATTTCAAGGGCCAAGCGCGTGTTTTTGCTTGAAATTTGACCTTATTTTTCACTTCCCCTGGCGGCGAAATTTGGAACTAAAAGATTTGTAGAACTTTAGTTCGAAATTTCGCCACCAGGGGAAGTGAAAAATAAGGTCATTTTCCAGGCAAAAACACGCACTTGGCCCTTGAAATATGGCCTTTTTTCTCCTTCCCCTGGCGGCGAAATTAGGAACTAAAAAGATTTGTAGAACTTTAGTTCCAAATTTCGCCACCAGGGGAAGGAGAAAAAAGGGCATATTTCAAGAGCCAAGTGCGTGTTTTTGCCTGAAAAATGACCTTATTTTTCACTTCCCCTGGCGGCGAAATTTGGAACTAAAAAGATTTGTAGAACTTTAGTTCCAAATTTCGCCACCAGGGGAAGGAGAAAAAGGGCATATTTCAAGGGCCAAGTGCGTGTTTTTGCCTGAAAAATGACCTTATTTTTCACTTCCCCTGGCGGCGAAATTTGGAACTAAAGTTCTACAAATCTTTTTAGTTCCAAATTTCGCCACCAGGGGAAGGAGAAAAAAGGGCATATTTCAAGAGCCAAGTGCGTGTTTTTGCCTGAAAAATGACCTTATTTTTCACTTCCCCTGGCGGCGAAATTTGGAACTAAAAAGATTTGTAGAACTTTAGTTCCAAATTTCGCCACCAGGGGAAGGAGAAAAAAGGGCATATTTGAAGAGCCAAGTGCGTGTTTTTGCCTGAAAAATGACCTTATTTTTCACTTCCCCTGGCGGCGAAATTTGGAACTAAAAAGATTTGTAGAACTTTAGTTCCAAATTTCGGCGCCAGGGGAACTGAAAAATAAGGTCATTTTTCAGGCAAAAACACGCACTTGGCCCTTGAAATATGGCCTTTTTTCTCCTTCCCCTGGCGGCGAAATTTGGAACTAAAAAGATTTGTAGAACTTTAGTTCCAAATTTCGCCGCCAGGGGAAGTGAAAAATAAGGTCATTTTTCAGGCAAAAACACGCACTTGGCCCTTGAAATATGCCTTTTTTTCTCCTTCCCCTGGCGGCTAAATTTGGAACTAAAAAGATTTGTAGAACTTTAATTCCAACTTTCGCCACCAGCGGAAGGAGAAAAAAGGGCATGTTTCAAGGGCCAAGTGCGTGTTTTTGCCTGAAAAATGACCTTATTTTTCACTTCCCCTGGCGGCGAAATTTGGAACTAAAAAGATTTGTAGAACTTTAGTTCCAAATTTCGCCGCCAGGGGAAGTGAAAAATAAGGTCATTTTTCAGGCAAAAACACGCACTTGGCCCTTGAAATATGCCCTTTTTTCTCCTTCCGCTGGTGGCGAAATTTGGAACTAAAGTTCTACAAATCTTTTTAGTTCCTACTTTCGCCGCCAGGGGAAGGAGAAAAAAGGGCATATTTCAAGGGCCAAGTGCGTGTTTTTGCCTGAAAAATGGCCTTATTTTTCACTTCCCCTGGCGGCGAAATTTGGAACTAAAAAGATTTGTAGAACTTTAGTTCCAAATTTCGCCACCAGGGGAAGGAGAAAAAGGGCATATTTCAAGGGCCAAGTGCGTGTTTTTGCCTGAAAAATGGCCTTATTTTTCACTTCCCCTGGCGGCGAAATTTGGAACTAAAAAGATTTGTAGAACTTTAGTTCCAAATTTCGCCACCAGGGGAAGGAGAAAAAGGGCATATTTCAAGGGCCAAGTGCGTGTTTTTGCCTGAAAAATGGCCTTATTTTTCACTTCCCCTGGCGGCGAAATTTGGAACTAAAGTTCTACAAATCTTTTTAGTTCCAAATTTCGCCACCAGGGGAAGGAGAAAAAAGGGCATATTTCAAGAGCCAAGTGCGTGTTTTTGCCTGAAAAATGACCTTATTTTTCACTTGCCCTGGCGGCGAAATTTGGAACTAAAAAGATTTGTAGAACTTTAGTTCCAAATTTCGCCACCAGGGGAAGGAGAAAAAAGGGCATATTTGAAGAGCCAAGTGCGTGTTTTTGCCTGAAAAATGACCTTATTTTTCACTTCCCCTGGCGGCGAAATTTAGAACTAAAAAGATTTGTAGAACTTTAGTTCCAAATTTCGCCACCAGGGGAAGGAGAAAAAGGGCATATTTCAAGGGCCAAGTGCGTGTTTTTGCCTGAAAAATGACCTTATTTTTCACTTCCCCTGGCGGCGAAATTTGGAACTAAAAAGATTTGTAGAACTTTAGTTCCAAATTTCGCCACCAGGGGAAGGAGAAAAAGGGCATATTTCAAGGGCCAAGTGCGTGTTTTTGCCTGAAAAATGGCCTTATTTTTCACTTCCCCTGGCGGCTAAATTTGGAACTAAAAAGATTTGTAGAACTTTAATTCCAACTTTCGCCACCAGCGGAAGGAGAAAAAAGGGCATATTTCAAGGGCCAAGTGCGTGTTTTTGCCTGAAAAATGACCTTATTTTTCACTTCCCCTGGCGGCGAAATTTGGAACTAAAAAGATTTGTAGAACTTTAGTTCCAAATTTCGCCGCCAGGGGAAGTGAAAAATAAGGTCATTTTTCAGGCAAAAACACGCACTTGGCCCTTGAAATATGCCCTTTTTTCTCCTTCCGCTGGTGGCGAAATTTGGAACTAAAGTTCTACAAATCTTTTTAGTTCCTACTTTCGCCGCCAGGGGAAGGAGAAAAAAGGGCATATTTCAAGGGCCAAGTGCGTGTTTTTGCCTGAAAAATGGCCTTATTTTTCACTTCCCCTGGCGGCGAAATTTGGAACTAAAAAGATTTGTAGAACTTTAGTTCCAAATTTCGCCACCAGGGGAAGGAGAAAAAGGGCATATTTCAAGGGCCAAGTGCGTGTTTTTGCCTGAAAAATGGCCTTATTTTTCACTTCCCCTGGCGGCGAAATTTGGAACTAAAGTTCTACAAATCTTTTTAGTTCCAAATTTCGCCACCAGGGGAAGGAGAAAAAAGGGCATATTTCAAGAGCCAAGTGCGTGTTTTTGCCTGAAAAATGACCTTATTTTTCACTTGCCCTGGCGGCGAAATTTGGAACTAAAAAGATTTGTAGAACTTTAGTTCCAAATTTCGCCACCAGGGGAAGGAGAAAAAAGGGCATATTTGAAGAGCCAAGTGCGTGTTTTTGCCTGAAAAATGACCTTATTTTTCACTTCCCCTGGCGGCGAAATTTAGAACTAAAAAGATTTGTAGAACTTTAGTTCCAAATTTCGCCACCAGGGGAAGGAGAAAAAGGGCATATTTCAAGGGCCAAGTGCGTGTTTTTGCCTGAAAAATGACCTTATTTTTCACTTCCCCTGGCGGCGAAATTTGGAACTAAAAAGATTTGTAGAACTTTAGTTCCAAATTTCGCCACCAGGGGAAGGAGAAAAAGGGCATATTTCAAGGGCCAAGTGCGTGTTTTTGCCTGAAAAATGGCCTTATTTTTCACTTCCCCTGGCGGCGAAATTTGGAACTAAAGTTCTACAAATCTTTTTAGTTCCAAATTTCGCCACCAGGGGAAGGAGAAAAAAGGGCATATTTCAAGAGCCAAGTGCGTGTTTTTGCCTGAAAAATGACCTTATTTTTCACTTCCCCTGGCGGCGAAATTTGGAACTAAAAAGATTTGTAGAACTTTAGTTCCAAATTTCGCCGCCAGGGGAAGTGAAATATAAGGTCATTTTTCAGGCAAAAACACGCACTTGGCCCTTGAAATATGCCCTTTTTCTCCTTCCCCTGGTGGCGAAATTTGGAACTAAAGTTCTACAAATCTTTTTAGTTCCAAATTTCGCCACCAGGGGAAGGAGAAAAAGGGGCTTATTTCAAGAGCCAAGTGCGTGTTTTTGCCTGAAAAATGGCCTTATTTTTCACTTCCCCTGGCGGCGAAATTTGGAACTAAAGTTCTACAAATCTTTTTAGTTCCAAATTTCGCCGCCAGGGGAAGTGAAAAATAAGGTCATTTTTCAGGCAAAAACGCACTTGGCTCTTGAAATATGCCCTTTTTTCTCCTTCCCCTGGTGGCGAAATTTGGAACTAAAAAGATTTGTAGAACTTTAGTTCCAAATTTCGCCGCCAGGGGAAGTGAAATATAAGGTCATTTTTCAGGCAAAAACACGCACTTGGCTCTTGAAATATGCCCTTTTTCTCCTTCCCCTGGTGGCGAAATTTGGAACTAAAGTTCTACAAATCTTTTTAGTTCCAAATTTCGCCACCAGGGGAAGGAGAAAAAGGGGCTTATTTCAAGAGCCAAGTGCGTGTTTTTGCCTGAAAAATGGCCTTATTTTTCACTTCCCCTGGCGGCGAAATTTGGAACTAAAGTTCTACAAATCTTTTTAGTTCCAAATTTCGCCGCCAGGGGAAGTGAAAAATAAGGTCATTTTTCAGGCAAAAACACGCACTTGGCTCTTGAAATAAGCCCCTTTTTCTCCTTCCCCTGGTGGCGAAATTTGGAACTAAAAAGATTTGTAGAACTTTAGTTCCAAATTTCGCCGCCAGGGGAAGTGAAAAATAAGGCCATTTTTCAGGCAAAAACACGCACTTGGCTCTTGAAATAAGCCCCTTTTTCTCCTTCCCCTGGTGGCGAAATTTGGAACTAAAAAGATTTGTAGAACTTTAGTTCCAAATTTCGCCACCAGGGGAAGGAGAAAAAGGGCATATTTCAAGGGCCAAGTGCGTGTTTTTGCCTGAAAAATGACCTTATATTTCACTTCCCCTGGCGGCGAAATTTGGAACTAAAGTTCTACAAATCTTTTTAGTTCCAAATTTCGCCGCCAGGGGAAGTGAAAAATAAGGTCATTTTTCAGGCAAAAACACGCACTTGGCTCTTGAAATATGCCCTTTTTTCTCCTTCCCCTGGTGGCGAAATTTGGAACTAAAAAGATTTGTAGAACTTTAGTTCCAAATTTCGCCACCAGGGGAAGGAGAAAAAGGGCATATTTCAAGGGCCAAGTGCGTGTTTTTGCCTGAAAAATGGCCTTATTTTTCACTTCCCCTGGCGGCGAAATTTGGAACTAAAGTTCTACAAATCTTTTTAGTTCCAAATTTCGCCACCAGGGGAAGGAGAAAAAGGGGCTTATTTCAAGAGCCAAGTGCGTGTTTTTGCCTGAAAAATGGCCTTATTTTTCACTTCCCCTGGCGGCGAAATTTGGAACTAAAGTTCTACAAATCTTTTTAGTTCCAAATTTCGCCACCAGGGGAAGGAGAAAAAGGGGCTTATTTCAAGAGCCAAGTGCGTGTTTTTGCCTGAAAAATGACCTTATTTTTCACTTCCCCTGGCGGCGAAATTTGGAACTAAAAAGATTTGTAGAACTTTAGTTCCAAATTTCGCCGCCAGGGGAAGTGAAATATAAGGTCATTTTTCAGATAAAAACACGCACTTGGCCCTTGAAATATGCCCTTTTTCTCCTTCCCCTGGTGGCGAAATTTGGAACTAAAGTTCTACAAATCTTTTTAGTTCCAAATTTCGCCACCAGGGGAAGGAGAAAAAGGGGCTTATTTCAAGAGCCAAGTGCGTGTTTTTGCCTGAAAAATGGCCTTATTTTTCACTTCCCCTGGCGGCGAAATTTGGAACTAAAAAGATTTGTAGAACTTTAGTTCCAAATTTCGCCACCAGGGGAAGGAGAAAAAGGGCATATTTCAAGGGCCAAGTGCGTGTTTTTGCCTGAAAAATGGCCTTATTTTTCACTTCCCCTGGCGGCGAAATTTGGAACTAAAGTTCTACAAATCTTTTTAGTTCCAAATTTCGCCACCAGGGGAAGGAGAAAAAAGGGCATATTTCAAGAGCCAAGTGCGTGTTTTTGCCTGAAAAATGACCTTATTTTTCACTTGCCCTGGCGGCGAAATTTGGAACTAAAAAGATTTGTAGAACTTTAGTTCCAAATTTCGCCACCAGGGGAAGGAGAAAAAGGGCATATTTCAAGGGCCAAGTGCGTGTTTTTGCCTGAAAAATGACCTTATTTTTCACTTCCCCTGGCGGCGAAATTTGGAACTAAAAAGATTTGTAGAACTTTAGTTCCAAATTTCGCCACCAGGGGAAGGAGAAAAAGGGCATATTTCAAGGGCCAAGTGCGTGTTTTTGCCTGAAAAATGGCCTTATTTTTCACTTCCCCTGGCGGCGAAATTTGGAACTAAAGTTCTACAAATCTTTTTAGTTCCAAATTTCGCCACCAGGGGAAGGAGAAAAAAGGGCATATTTCAAGAGCCAAGTGCGTGTTTTTGCCTGAAAAATGACCTTATTTTTCACTTCCCCTGGCGGCGAAATTTGGAACTAAAAAGATTTGTAGAACTTTAGTTCCAAATTTCGCCGCCAGGGGAAGTGAAATATAAGGTCATTTTTCAGGCAAAAACACGCACTTGGCCCTTGAAATATGCCCTTTTTCTCCTTCCCCTGGTGGCGAAATTTGGAACTAAAGTTCTACAAATCTTTTTAGTTCCAAATTTCGCCACCAGGGGAAGGAGAAAAAGGGGCTTATTTCAAGAGCCAAGTGCGTGTTTTTGCCTGAAAAATGGCCTTATTTTTCACTTCCCCTGGCGGCGAAATTTGGAACTAAAGTTCTACAAATCTTTTTAGTTCCAAATTTCGCCACCAGGGGAAGGAGAAAAAGGGGCTTATTTCAAGAGCCAAGTGCGTGTTTTTGCCTGAAAAATGACCTTATTTTTCACTTCCCCTGGCGGCGAAATTTGGAACTAAAAAGATTTGTAGAACTTTAGTTCCAAATTTCGCCGCCAGGGGAAGTGAAATATAAGGTCATTTTTCAGATAAAAACACGCACTTGGCCCTTGAATATGCCCTTTTTCTCCTTCCCCTGGTGGCGAAATTTGGAACTAAAGTTCTACAAATCTTTTTAGTTCCAAATTTCGCCACC
The DNA here is from genome assembly GCA_963971525.1 of Cephus spinipes. NCBI lineage: Eukaryota > Metazoa > Arthropoda > Insecta > Hymenoptera > Cephidae > Cephus > Cephus spinipes. Next base: position 9,331,573 of record OZ020577.1, on the reverse strand, counting down.
AGGGGAAGGAGAAAAAGGGGCTTATTTCAAGAGCCAAGTGCGTGTTTTTGCCTGAAAAATGGCCTTATTTTTCACTTCCCCTGGCGGCGAAATTTGGAAGTAAAGTTCTACAAATCTTTTTAGTTCCAAATTTCGCCACCAGGGGAAGGAGAAAAAGGGGCTTATTTCAAGAGCCAAGTGCGTGTTTTTGCCTGAAAAATGACCTTATTTTTCACATCCCCTGGCGGCGAAATTTGGAACTAAAGTTCTACAAATCTTTTTAGTTCCATATTTCGCCGCCAGGGGAAGTGAAAAATAAGGTCATTTTTCAGGCAAAAACACGCACTTGGCTCTTGAAATATGCCCTTTTTCCCTTCCCCTGGCGCCGAAATTAGGAACTAAAAAGATTTGTAGAACTTTAGTTCGAAATTTCGCCACCAGGGGAAGGAGAAAAAAGGGCATATTTGAAGAGCCAAGTGCGTGTTTTTGCCTGAAAAATGACCTTATTTTTCACTTCCCCTGGCGGCGAAATTTGGAACTAAAAAGATTTGTAGAACTTTAGTTCCAAATTTCGCCGCCAGGGGAAGTGAAAAATAAGGTCATTTTTCAGGCAAAAACACGCACTTGGCCCTTGAAATATGCCCTTTTTTCTCCTTCCGCTGGTGGCGAAATTTGGAACTAAAGTTCTACAAATCTTTTTAGTTCCAACTTTCGCCGCCAGGGGAAGGAGAAAAAAGGGCATATTTCAAGGGCCAAGTGCGTGTTTTTGCCTGAAAAATGACCTTATTTTTCACTTCCCCTGGCGGCGAAATTTGGAACTAAAAAGATTTGTAGAACTTTAGTTCCAAATTTCGCCGCCAGGGGATGTGAAAAATAAGGTCATTTTTCAGGCAAAAACACACACTTGGCCCTTGAAATATGCCCTTTTTCTCCTTCCCCTGGTGGCGAAATTTGGAATTAAAAAGATTTGTAGAACTTTAGTTCCAAATTTCGCCGCCAGGGGAAGTGAAAAATAAGGTCATTTTTCATGCAAAAACACGCACTTGGCCCTTGAAATATGCCCTTTTTTCCCTTCCCCTGGTGGCGAAATTTGGAACTAAAAAGATTTGTAGAACTTTAGTTCCAACTTTTGCCGCCAAGGGAAGTTAAAAAAAGGCCAAATTTAATGCAAAATCACGCACTTGGCCCTTGAAATATGCCAGTTTTTGCGTTCCCCTGGCGGCGAAATTTGGAACTAGAATGGGGCTTGTTTGGAACAGTCTGGGACTTGTTTGGAACCGTCTGGGACAATCTGGGACTTGTTTGGAACAGTCTGGGACAGCTGGGACAGTCTGGGACTTGTTTGGGACAGTCTGGGACAATCTGGGACAGTCTGCGACTTGTTTGGAACAGCCTGGGACAGTCTGGGACTTGCTTGGAACAGTCTGGGACAGTCTGGGACTTGTTTGGAACAGTCTGGGACTGTCTGGGACCGTCTGGGACTTGTTTCGAACAGTCTGAGACAGTCTGGGACAGTCTGGGACTTGTTTGGGACAGTCTGGGACAATCTGGGACAGTCTGGGACTTGCTTGGAACAGTCTGCGACAGTTTGGGACAGTCTAGGACTTGTTTGGGACAGTCTGGGACAGTCTAGGACTTGTTTGGAACAGTCTGGGGCTGTCTGGGACCGTCTGGGACTTGCTTGGAACAGTCTGCGACAGTTTGGGACAGTCTAGGACTTGTTTGGGACAGTCTGGGACCGTCTGGGACAGTCTAGGACACGTTTGGGACAGTCTGGGACAGTCTGGGACTTGTTTGGAACAGTCTGGGACAGTCTGGGACAGTCTGGGACTTGTTTGGAACAGTCTGGGACTGTCTGGGACCGTCTGGGACTTGTTTGGGACAGTCTGGGACAGTCTGGGACAGTCTGGGACAGTCTGGGACTTGTTTGGAACAGTCTGCGTCAGTTTGGGACCGTCTGGGACTTGTTTGGAACAGTCTGCGACAGTTTGTGACAGTCTAGGACTTGTTTGGGACAGCCTGGGACCGTCTGGGACCTTCTGGGACAGTCTGGGACTTGTTTGGAACAGCCTGGGACAGTCTGGGTTAGTCTGGGACTTGTTTGGAACAGTCTGCGACAGTTTGGGACCGTCTGGGACAGTCTAGGACACGTTTGGGACAGTCTGGGACCGTCTGGGACAGTCTGGGACTTGTTTGGAACAGTCTGGGACAGTCTGGGACAGTCTGGGACAGTCTGGGACTTGTTTGGGACAGTCTGGGACCGTCTGGGACCTTCTGGGGTAGTCTGGGACTTGTTTGGAACAGTCTGCAACAGTTTGGGACCGTCTGGGACTTGTTGGCAACGGTCTGTGACAGTTTGGGACCGTCTAGGACTTGTTTGGAACAGTCTGCGACAGTTTGGGACAGTCTAGGACTTGTTTGGGACAGTCTGGGACCGTCTGGGACCTTCTGGGACAGTCTGGGACTTGTTTGGAACAGTCTGAGACAGTCTGGGACAGTCTGGGACTTGTTTGGAACAGTCTGCGTCAGTTTGGGACCGTCTGGGACAGTCTAGGACAAGTTTGGGACAGTCTGGGACTGTCTGGGACCTTCTGGGACTGTCTGGGACTTGTTTGGAACAGTCTGGGGCTGTCTGGGACCGTCTGGGACTTGCTTGGAACAGTCTGCGACAGTTTGGGACAGTCTAGGACTTGTTTGGGACAGTCTGGGACCGTCTGGGACAGTCTAGGACACGTTTGGGACAGTCTGGGACAGTCTAGGACACGTTTGGGACAGTCTGGGACAGTCTGGGACTTGTTTGGAACAGTCTGGGACAGTCTGGGACAGTCTGGGACCTTCTGGGACAGTCTGGGACTTGTTTGGAACAGTCTGGGACAGTCTGGGACAGTCTGGGACTTGTTTGGAACAGTCTGGGACTGTCTGGGACGGTCTGGGACTTGTTTGGAACAGTCTGGGACAGTCTGGGACAGTCTGGGACTTGTTTGTAACAGCCTGGGACAGTCTGGGGTAGTCTGGGACTTGTTTGGAACAGTCTACGACAGTTTGGGACCGTCTGGGACTTGTTTGCAACAGTCTGGGACTGTCTGGGACCGTCTGGGACTTGTTTGGAACAGTCTGGGACAGCCTGGGACAGTTTGGGACAGTCTGGGACTTGTTTGGAACAGTCTGGGACTGTCTGGGACCGTCTGAGACTTGTTTGGAACAGTCTGGGACTGTCTGGGACCGTCTGGGACTTGTTTGGAACAGTCTGCAATAGTTTGGGACAGTCTAGGACTTGTTTGGGACAGTCTGGGACCGTCTGGGACCGTCTGGGACAGTCTAGGACTTGTTTGGGACAGTCTGGGACCGTCTGGGACAGTCTGGGACAGTCTGGCACTTGTTTGGAACAGTCTGGGACAGTCTGGGACAGTCTGGGACTTGTTTGGAACAGTCTGGGACTGTCTGGGACCGTCTGGGACTTGTTTGGGACAGTCTGGGACAGTCTGGGACTTGTTTGGAACAGTCTGCATCAGTTTGGGACCGTCTAGGACTTGTTTGGGACAGTCTGGGACCGTCTGGGACCTTCTGGGACAGTCTGGGACTTGTTTGGAATAGTCTGCGACAGTTTGGGACAGTCTAGGACTTGTTTGGGACAGTCTGGGACCGTCTGGGACAGTCTAGGACACGTTTGGGACAGTCTGGGACTGCCTGGGACCGTCTGGGACTTGTTTGGGACAGTCTGAGACAGTTTGGGACAGTCTAGGACTTGTTTGGGACAGTCTGGGACCGTCTGGGACCGTCTGGGACAGTCTAGGACTTGTTTGGGACAGTCTGGGACCGTCTGGGGTAGTCTGGGACTTGTTTGGAACAGTCTACGACAGTTTGGGACCGTCTGGGACTTGTTTGCAACAGTCTGGGACTGTCTGGGACCGTCTGGGACTTGTTTGGAACAGTCTGGGACAGCCTGGGACAGTTTGGGACAGTCTGGGACTTGTTTGGAACAGTCTGGGACTGTCTGGGACCGTCTGGGACTTGTTTGGAACAGTCTGGGACTGTCTGGGACCGTCTGGGACTTGTTTGGAACAGTCTGCAATAGTTTGGGACAGTCTAGGACTTGTTTGGGACAGTCTGGGACCGTCTGGGACCGTCTGGGACAGTCTAGGACTTGTTTGGGACAGTCTGGGACCGTCTGGGACAGTCTGGGACAGTCTGGCACTTGTTTGGAACAGTCTGGGACAGTCTGGGACAGTCTGGGACTTGTTTGGAACAGTCTGGGACTGTCTGGGACCGTCTGGGACTTGTTTGGGACAGTCTGGGACAGTCTGGGACTTGTTTGGAACAGTCTGCATCAGTTTGGGACCGTCTGGGACTTGTTTGCAATAGTCTGCGACAGTTTGGGACAGTCTAGGACTTGTTTGGGACAGTCTGGGACCGTCTGGGACCTTCTGGGACAGTCTGGGACTTGTTTGGAATAGTCTGCGACAGTTTGGGACAGTCTAGGACTTGTTTGGGACAGTCTGGGACCGTCTGGGACCTTCTGGGACAGTCTGGGACTTGTTTGGAACAGTCTGAGACAGTCTGGGACAGTCTGGGACTTGTTTGGAACAGTCTGCGTCAGTTTGGGACCGTCTGGGACAGTCTAGGACAAGTTTGGGACAGTCTGGGACTGTCTGGGACCTTCTGGGACTGTCTGGGACTTGTTTGGAACAGTCTGGGGCTGTCTGGGACCGTCTGGGACTTGCTTGGAACAGTCTGCGACAGTTTGGGACAGTCTAGGACTTGTTTGGGACAGTCTGGGACCGTCTGGGACAGTCTAGGACACGTTTGGGACAGTCTGGGACAGTCTAGGACACGTTTGGGACAGTCTGGGACAGTCTGGGACTTGTTTGGAACAGTCTGGGACAGTCTGGGACAGTCTGGGACCTTCTGGGACAGTCTGGGACTTGTTTGGAACAGTCTGGGACAGTCTGGGACAGTCTGGGACTTGTTTGGAACAGTCTGGGACTGTCTGGGACGGTCTGGGACTTGTTTGGAACAGTCTGGGACAGTCTGGGACAGTCTGGGACTTGTTTGTAACAGCCTGGGACAGTCTGGGGTAGTCTGGGACTTGTTTGGAACAGTCTACGACAGTTTGGGACCGTCTGGGACTTGTTTGCAACAGTCTGGGACTGTCTGGGACCGTCTGGGACTTGTTTGGAACAGTCTGGGACAGCCTGGGACAGTTTGGGACAGTCTGGGACTTGTTTGGAACAGTCTGGGACTGTCTGGGACCGTCTGGGACTTGTTTGGAACAGTCTGGGACTGTCTGGGACCGTCTGGGACTTGTTTGGAACAGTCTGCAATAGTTTGGGACAGTCTAGGACTTGTTTGGGACAGTCTGGGACCGTCTGGGACCGTCTGGGACAGTCTAGGACTTGTTTGGGACAGTCTGGGACCGTCTGGGACAGTCTGGGACAGTCTGGCACTTGTTTGGAACAGTCTGGGACAGTCTGGGACAGTCTGGGACTTGTTTGGAACAGTCTGGGACTGTCTGGGACCGTCTGGGACTTGTTTGGGACAGTCTGGGACAGTCTGGGACTTGTTTGGAACAGTCTGCATCAGTTTGGGACCGTCTAGGACTTGTTTGGGACAGTCTGGGACCGTCTGGGACCTTCTGGGACAGTCTGGGACTTGTTTGGAATAGTCTGCGACAGTTTGGGACAGTCTAGGACTTGTTTGGGACAGTCTGGGACCGTCTGGGACAGTCTAGGACACGTTTGGGACAGTCTGGGACTGCCTGGGACCGTCTGGGACTTGTTTGGGACAGTCTGAGACAGTTTGGGACAGTCTAGGACTTGTTTGGGACAGTCTGGGACCGTCTGGGACCGTCTGGGACAGTCTAGGACTTGTTTGGGACAGTCTGGGACCGTCTGGGGTAGTCTGGGACTTGTTTGGAACAGTCTACGACAGTTTGGGACCGTCTGGGACTTGTTTGCAACAGTCTGGGACTGTCTGGGACCGTCTGGGACTTGTTTGGAACAGTCTGGGACAGCCTGGGACAGTTTGGGACAGTCTGGGACTTGTTTGGAACAGTCTGGGACTGTCTGGGACCGTCTGGGACTTGTTTGGAACAGTCTGGGACTGTCTGGGACCGTCTGGGACTTGTTTGGAACAGTCTGCAATAGTTTGGGACAGTCTAGGACTTGTTTGGGACAGTCTGGGACCGTCTGGGACCGTCTGGGACAGTCTAGGACTTGTTTGGGACAGTCTGGGACCGTCTGGGACAGTCTGGGACAGTCTGGCACTTGTTTGGAACAGTCTGGGACAGTCTGGGACAGTCTGGGACTTGTTTGGAACAGTCTGGGACTGTCTGGGACCGTCTGGGACTTGTTTGGGACAGTCTGGGACAGTCTGGGACTTGTTTGGAACAGTCTGCATCAGTTTGGGACCGTCTGGGACTTGTTTGCAATAGTCTGCGACAGTTTGGGACAGTCTAGGACTTGTTTGGGACAGTCTGGGACCGTCTGGGACCTTCTGGGACAGTCTGGGACTTGTTTGGAATAGTCTGCGACAGTTTGGGACAGTCTAGGACTTGTTTGGGACAGTCTGGGACCGTCTGGGACAGTCTAGGACACGTTTGGGACAGTCTGGGACTGTCTGGGACCGTCTGGGACTTGTTTGGGACAGTCTGAGACAGTTTGGGACAGTCTAGGACTTGTTTGGGACAGTCTGGGACCGTCTGGGACAGTCTAGGACTTGTTTGGGACAGTCTGGGACCGTCTGGGACAGTCTGGGACAGTCTGGCACTTGTTTGGAACAGTCTGAGACAGTCTGGGACAGTCTGGGACTTGTTTGGAACAGTCTGCGTCAGTTTGGGACCGTCTGGGACAGTCTAGGACAAGTTTGGGACAGTCTGGGACCGTCTGGGACCTTCTGGGACTGTCTGGGACTTGTTTGGAACAGTCTGGGGCTGTCTGGGACCGTCTGGGACTTGCTTGGAACAGTCTGCGACAGTTTGGGACAGTCTAGGACTTGTTTGGGACAGTCTGGGACCGTCTGGGACAGTCTAGGACACGTTTGGGACAGTCTGGGACAGTCTAGGACTTGTTTGGAATAGTCTGCGACAGTTTGGGACAGTCTAGGACTTGTTTGGGACAGTCTGGGAACGTCTGGGACCTTCTGGGACAGTCTGGGACTTGTTTGGAACAGTCTGGGACAGTCTGGGACAGTCTGGGACTTGTTTGGAACAGTCTGGGACTGTCTGGGACGGTCTGGGACTTGTTTGGAACAGTCTGGGACAGTCTGGGACAGTCTGGGACTTGTTTGGAACAGTCTGGGACTGTCTGGGACCGTCTGGGACTTGTTTGGGACAGTCTGGGACAGTCTGGGACTTGTTTGGAACAGTCTGCATCAGTTTGGGACCGTCTGGGACTTGTTTGGAATAGTCTGCGACAGTTTGGGACAGTCTAGGACTTGTTTGGGACAGTCTGGGACCGTCTGGGACCTTCTGGGACAGTCTGGGACTTGTTTGGAATAGTCTGCGACAGTTTGGGACAGTCTAGGACTTGTTTGGGACAGTCTGGGACCGTCTGGGACAGTCTAGGACACGTTTGGGACAGTCTGGGACTGTCTGGGACCGTCTGGGACTTGTTTGGGACAGTCTGAGACAGTCGGGGACAGTCTGGGACTTGTTTGGAACAGTCTGCGACAGTTTGGGACAGTCTAGGACTTGTTTGGGACAGTCTGGGACCGTCTGGGACAGTCTAGGACACGTTTGGGACAGTCTGGGACCGTCTGGGACCTTCTGGGACAGTCTGGGACTTGTTTGGAACAGTCTGAGACAGTCTGGGACAGTCTGGGACTTGTTTGGAACAGTCTGCGTCAGTTTGGGACCGTCTGGGACAGTCTAGGACAAGTTTGGGACAGTCTGGGACTGTCTGGGACCTTCTGGGACTGTCTGGGACTTGCTTGGAACAGTCTGGGGCTGTCTGGGACCGTCTGGGACTTGCTTGGAACAGTCTGCGACAGTTTGGGACAGTCTAGGACTTGTTTGGGACAGTCTGGGACCGTCTGGGACAGTCTAGGACACGTTTGGGACAGTCTGGGACAGTCTAGGACACGTTTGGGACAGTCTGGGACAGTCTGGGACTTGTTTGGAACAGTCTGGGACAGTTTGGGACCGTCTGGGACTTGTTGGCAACGGTCTGTGACAGTTTGGGACCGTCTAGGACTTGTTTGGAACAGTCTGCGACAGTTTGGGACAGTCTAGGACTTGTTTGGGACAGTCTGGGACCGTCTGGGACCTTCTGGGACAGTCTGGCACTTGTTTGGAACAGTCTGAGACAGTCTGGGACAGTCTGGGACTTGTTTGGAACAGTCTGCGTCAGTTTGGGACCGTCTGGGACAGTCTAGGACAAGTTTGGGACAGTCTGGGACCGTCTGGGACCTTCTGGGACTGTCTGGGACTTGTTTGGAACAGTCTGGGGCTGTCTGGGACCGTCTGGGACTTGCTTGGAACAGTCTGCGACAGTTTGGGACAGTCTAGGACTTGTTTGGGACAGTCTGGGACCGTCTGGGACAGTCTAGGACACGTTTGGGACAGTCTGGGACAGTCTAGGACACGTTTGGGACAGTCTGGGACAGTCTGGGACTTGTTTGGAACAGTCTGGGACTGTCTGGGACCGTCTGGGACTTGTTTGGAACAGTCTGGGACTGTCTGGGACCGTCTGGGACTTGTTTGGAACAGTCTGCAATAGTTTGGGACAGTCTAGGACTTGTTTGGGACAGTCTGGGACCGTCTGGGACCGTCTGGGACAGTCTAGGACTTGTTTGGGACAGTCTGGGACCGTCTGGGACAGTCTGGGACAGTCTGGCACTTGTTTGGAACAGTCTGGGACAGTCTGGGACAGTCTGGGACTTGTTTGGAACAGTCTGGGACTGTCTGGGACCGTCTGGGACTTGTTTGGGACAGTCTGGGACAGTCTGGGACTTGTTTGGAACAGTCTGCATCAGTTTGGGACCGTCTGGGACTTGTTTGGAATAGTCTGCGACAGTTTGGGACAGTCTAGGACTTGTTTGGGACAGTCTGGGACCGTCTGGGACCTTCTGGGACAGTCTGGGACTTGTTTGGAATAGTCTGCGACAGTTTGGGACAGTCTAGGACTTGTTTGGGACAGTCTGGGACCGTCTGGGACAGTCTAGGACACGTTTGGGACAGTCTGGGACTGTCTGGGACCGTCTGGGACTTGTTTGGGACAGTCTGAGACAGTTTGGGACAGTCTAGGACTTGTTTGGGACAGTCTGGGACCGTCTGGGACCGTCTGGGACAGTCTAGGACTTGTTTGGGACAGTCTGGGACCGTCTGGGACAGTCTGGGACAGTCTGGCACTTGTTTGGAACAGTCTGAGACAGTCTGGGACAGTCTGGGACTTGTTTGGAATAGTCTGCGTCAGTTTGGGACCGTCTGGGACAGTCTAGGACAAGTTTGGGACAGTCTGGGACCGTCTGGGACCTTCTGGGACTGTCTGGGACTTGTTTGGAACAGTCTGGGGCTGTCTGGGACCGTCTGGGACTTGCTTGGAACAGTCTGCGACAGTTTGGGACAGTCTAGGACTTGTTTGGGACAGTCTGGGACCGTCTGGGACAGTCTAGGACACGTTTGGGACAGTCTGGGACAGTCTAGGACTTGTTTGGAATAGTCTGCGACAGTTTGGGACAGTCTAGGACTTGTTTGGGACAGTCTGGGAACGTCTGGGACCTTCTGGGACAGTCTGGGACTTGTTTGGAACAGTCTGGGACAGTCTGGGACAGTCTGGGACTTGTTTGGAACAGTCTGGGACTGTCTGGGACGGTCTGGGACTTGTTTGGAACAGTCTGGGACAGTCTGGGACAGTCTGGGACTTGTTTGGAACAGTCTGGGACTGTCTGGGACCGTCTGGGACTTGTTTGGGACAGTCTGGGACAGTCTGGGACTTGTTTGGAACAGTCTGCATCAGTTTGGGACCGTCTGGGACTTGTTTGGAATAGTCTGCGACAGTTTGGGACAGTCTAGGACTTGTTTGGGACAGTCTGGGACCGTCTGGGACCTTCTGGGACAGTCTGGGACTTGTTTGGAATAGTCTGCGACAGTTTGGGACAGTCTAGGACTTGTTTGGGACAGTCTGGGACCGTCTGGGACAGTCTAGGACACGTTTGGGACAGTCTGGGACTGTCTGGGACCGTCTGGGACTTGTTTGGGACAGTCTGAGACAGTCGGGGACAGTCTGGGACTTGTTTGGAACAGTCTGCGACAGTTTGGGACAGTCTAGGACTTGTTTGGGACAGTCTGGGACCGTCTGGGACAGTCTAGGACACGTTTGGGACAGTCTGGGACCGTCTGGGACCTTCTGGGACAGTCTGGGACTTGTTTGGAACAGTCTGAGACAGTCTGGGACAGTCTGGGACTTGTTTGGAACAGTCTGCGTCAGTTTGGGACCGTCTGGGACAGTCTAGGACAAGTTTGGGACAGTCTGGGACCGTCTGGGACCTTCTGGGACTGTCTGGGACTTGTTTGGAACAGTCTGGGGCTGTCTGGGACCGTCTGGGACTAGCTTGGAACAGTCTGCGACAGTTTGGGACAGTCTAGGACTTGTTTGGGACAGTCTGGGACCGTCTGGGACAGTCTAGGACACGTTTGGGACAGTCTGGGACAGTCTAGGACTTGTTTGGAATAGTCTGCGACAGTTTGGGACAGTCTAGGACTTGTTTGGGACAGTCTGGGACCGTCTGGGACCTTCTGGGACAGTCTGGGACTTGTTTGGAACAGTCTGCAACAGTTTGGGACCGTCTGGGACTTGTTGGCAACGGTCTGTGACAGTTTGGGACCGTCTAGGACTTGTTTGGAACAGTCTGCGACAGTTTGGGACAGTCTAGGACTTGTTTGGGACAGTCTGGGACCGTCTGGGACCTTCTGGGACAGTCTGGGACTTGTTTGGAACAGTCTGAGACAGTCTGGGACAGTCTGGGACTTGTTTGGAACAGTCTGCGTCAGTTTGGGACCGTCTGGGACAGTCTAGGACAAGTTTGGGACAGTCTGGGACTGTCTGGGACCTTCTGGGACTGTCTGGGACTTGTTTGGAACAGTCTGGGGCTGTCTGGGACCGTCTGGGACTTGCTTGGAACAGTCTGCGACAGTTTGGGACAGTCTAGGACTTGTTTGGGACAGTCTGGGACCGTCTGGGACAGTCTAGGACACGTTTGGGACAGTCTGGGACAGTCTAGGACACGTTTGGGACAGTCTGGGACAGTCTGGGACTTGTTTGGAACAGTCTGGGACAGTCTGGGACAGTCTGGGACCTTCTGGGACAGTCTGGGACTTGTTTGGAACAGTCTGGGACAGTCTGGGACAGTCTGGGACTTGTTTGGAACAGTCTGGGACTGTCTGGGACGGTCTGGGACTTGTTTGGAACAGTCTGGGACAGTCTGGGACAGTCTGGGACTTGTTTGTAACAGCCTGGGACAGTCTGGGGTAGTCTGGGACTTGTTTGGAACAGTCTACGACAGTTTGGGACCGTCTGGGACTTGTTTGCAACAGTCTGGGACTGTCTGGGACCGTCTGGGACTTGTTTGGAACAGTCTGGGACAGCCTGGGACAGTTTGGGACAGTCTGGGACTTGTTTGGAACAGTCTGGGACTGTCTGGGACCGTCTGGGACTTGTTTGGAACAGTCTGGGACTGTCTGGGACCGTCTGGGACTTGTTTGGAACAGTCTGCAATAGTTTGGGACAGTCTAGGACTTGTTTGGGACAGTCTGGGACCGTCTGGGACCGTCTGGGACAGTCTAGGACTTGTTTGGGACAGTCTGGGACCGTCTGGGACAGTCTGGGACAGTCTGGCACTTGTTTGGAACAGTCTGGGACAGTCTGGGACAGTCTGGGACTTGTTTGGAACAGTCTGGGACTGTCTGGGACCGTCTGGGACTTGTTTGGGACAGTCTGGGACAGTCTGGGACTTGTTTGGAACAGTCTGCATCAGTTTGGGACCGTCTGGGACTTGTTTGCAATAGTCTGCGACAGTTTGGGACAGTCTAGGACTTGTTTGGGACAGTCTGGGACCGTCTGGGACCTTCTGGGACTTGTTTGGGACAGTCTGGGACAGTCTGGGACTTGTTTGGGACAGTCTGAGACACTTTGGGACAGTCTAGGACTTGTTTGGGACAGTCTGGGACCGTCTGGGACCGTCTGGGACAGTCTAGGACTTGTTTGGGACAGTCTGAGACAGTCTGGGACAGTCTGGGACTTGTTTGGAACAGTCTGCGTCAGTTTGGGACCGTCTGGGACAGTCTAGGACAAGTTTGGGACAGTCTGGGACCGTCTGGGACCTTCTGGGACTGTCTGGGACTTGTTTGGAACAGTCTGGGGCTGTCTGGGACCGTCTGGGACTTGCTTGGAACAGTCTGCGACAGTTTGGGACAGTCTAGGACTTGTTTGGGACAGTCTGGGACCGTCTGGGACAGTCTAGGACACGTTTGGGACAGTCTGGGACAGTCTAGGACTTGTTTGGAATAGTCTGCGACAGTTTGGGACAGTCTAGGACTTGTTTGGGACAGTCTGGGAACGTCTGGGACCTTCTGGGACAGTCTGGGACTTGTTTGGAACAGTCTGGGACAGTCTGGGACAGTCTGGGACTTGTTTGGAACAGTCTGGGACTGTCTGGGACGGTCTGGGACTTGTTTGGAACAGTCTGGGACAGTCTGGGACAGTCTGGGACTTGTTTGGAACAGTCTGGGACTGTCTGGGACCGTCTGGGACTTGTTTGGGACAGTCTGGGACAGTCTGGGACTTGTTTGGAACAGTCTGCATCAGTTTGGGACCGTCTGGGACTTGTTTGGAATAGTCTGCGACAGTTTGGGACAGTCTAGGACTTGTTTGGGACAGTCTGGGACCGTCTGGGACCTTCTGGGACAGTCTGGGACTTGTTTGGAATAGTCTGCGACAGTTTGGGACAGTCTAGGACTTGTTTGGGACAGTCTGGGACCGTCTGGGACAGTCTAGGACACGTTTGGGACAGTCTGGGACTGTCTGGGACCGTCTGGGACTTGTTTGGGACAGTCTGAGACAGTCGGGGACAGTCTGGGACTTGTTTGGAACAGTCTGCGACAGTTTGGGACAGTCTAGGACTTGTTTGGGACAGTCTGGGACCGTCTGGGACAGTCTAGGACACGTTTGGGACAGTCTGGGACCGTCTGGGACCTTCTGGGACAGTCTGGGACTTGTTTGGAACAGTCTGAGACAGTCTGGGACAGTCTGGGACTTGTTTGGAACAGTCTGCGTCAGTTTGGGACCGTCTGGGACAGTCTAGGACAAGTTTGGGACAGTCTGGGACCGTCTGGGACCTTCTGGGACTGTCTGGGACTTGTTTGGAACAGTCTGGGGCTGTCTGGGACCGTCTGGGACTAGCTTGGAACAGTCTGCGACAGTTTGGGACAGTCTAGGACTTGTTTGGGACAGTCTGGGACCGTCTGGGACAGTCTAGGACACGTTTGGGACAGTCTGGGACAGTCTAGGACTTGTTTGGAATAGTCTGCGACAGTTTGGGACAGTCTAGGACTTGTTTGGGACAGTCTGGGACCGTCTGGGACCTTCTGGGACAGTCTGGGACTTGTTTAGAACAGTCTGGGACAGTCTGGGACTTGTTTGGAACAGTCTGGGACAGTCTGGGACAGTCTAGGACACGTTTGGGACCGTCTGGGGCCGTCTGGGACAGTCTGGGACCGTCTGGGACCTTCTGGGACTGTCTGGGACTTGTTTGGAACAGTCTGGGACTGTCTGGGACGGTCTGGGACTTGTTTGGAACAGTCTGGGACAGTCTGGGACAGGCTGGGACTAGTTTGGAACAGTCTGGGACCGTCTGGGACAGTCTAGGACACGTTTGGGACCGTCTGGGGCCGTCTGGGACAGTCTGGGACTTGTTTGGGACAGTCTGGGACCGCCTGGGACAGTCTGGGACAGTCTAGGACTTGTTTGGAACAGTCTGGGACCGTCTGGGACAGTCTAGGACACGTTTGGGACCGTCTGGGACCGTCTGGGACTTGTTTGGGACAGTCTCGGACCGTCTGGGACAGTCTGGGACTTGTTTGGAACAGTCTGGGACAGTCTGGGACAGTCTGGGACAGTCTGGGACTTGTTTGGGACAGTCTGGGACAGTCTGGGACCTTCTGGGACAGTCTGGGACTTGTTTGGAACAGTCTGGGACTGTCTGGGACCGTCTGGGACTTGTTTGGAACAGTCTGGGACAGTCTGGGACAGTCTGGGACTTGTTTGGAACAGTCTGCGTTAGTTTGGGACAGTCTAGGACTTGTTTGGAACAGTCTGGGACAGTCTGGGACTTGTTTGGAACAGTCTGGGACTGTCTGGGAACGTCTGGGACTTGTTTGGAACAGTCTGGGACTTGTTTGGGACAGTCTGGGACCGTCTGGGACCTTCTGGGACAGTCTGGGACTTGTTTGGAACAGTCTGAGACAGTCTGGGACAGTCTGGGACTTGTTTGGAACAGTCTGCGTCAGTCTGGGACCGTCTGGGACCTTCTGGGACTGTCTGGGACTTGTTTGGAACAGTCTGGGGCTGTCTGGGACCGTCTGGGACTAGCTTGGAACAGTCTGCGACAGTTTGGGACAGTCTAGGACTTGTTTGGGACAGTCTGGGACCGTCTGGGACAGTCTAGGACACGTTTGGGACAGTCTGGGACAGTCTAGGACTTGTTTGGAATAGTCTGCGACAGTTTGGGACAGTCTAGGACTTGTTTGGGACAGTCTGGGACCGTCTGGGACCTTCTGGGACAGTCTGGGACTTGTTTGGAACAGTCTGCAACAGTTTGGGACCGTCTGGGACTTGTTGGCAACGGTCTGTGACAGTTTGGGACCGTCTAGGACTTGTTTGGAACAGTCTGCGACAGTTTGGGACAGTCTAGGACTTGTTTGGGACAGTCTGGGACCGTCTGGGACCTTCTGGGACAGTCTGGGACTTGTTTGGAACAGTCTGAGACAGTCTGGGACAGTCTGGGACTTGTTTGGAACAGTCTGCGTCAGTTTGGGACCGTCTGGGACAGTCTAGGACAAGTTTGGGACAGTCTGGGACTGTCTGGGACCTTCTGGGACTGTCTGGGACTTGTTTGGAACAGTCTGGGGCTGTCTGGGACCGTCTGGGACTTGCTTGGAACAGTCTGCGACAGTTTGGGACAGTCTAGGACTTGTTTGGGACAGTCTGGGACCGTCTGGGACAGTCTAGGACACGTTTGGGACAGTCTGGGACAGTCTAGGACACGTTTGGGACAGTCTGGGACAGTCTGGGACTTGTTTGGAACAGTCTGGGACAGTCTGGGACAGTCTGGGACCTTCTGGGACAGTCTGGGACTTGTTTGGAACAGTCTGGGACAGTCTGGGACTTGTTTGGAACAGTCTGGGACTGTCTGGGAACGTCTGGGACTTGTTTGGAACAGTCTGGGACTTGTTTGGGACAGTCTGGGACCGTCTGGGACCTTCTGGGACAGTCTGGGACTTGTTTGGAACAGTCTGAGACAGTCTGGGACAGTCTGGGACTTGTTTGGAACAGTCTGCGTCAGTCTGGGACCGTCTGGGACCTTCTGGGACTGTCTGGGACTTGTTTGGAACAGTCTGGGGCTGTCTGGGACCGTCTGGGACTAGCTTGGAACAGTCTGCGACAGTTTGGGACAGTCTAGGACTTGTTTGGGACAGTCTGGGACCGTCTGGGACAGTCTAGGACACGTTTGGGACAGTCTGGGACAGTCTAGGACTTGTTTGGAATAGTCTGCGACAGTTTGGGACAGTCTAGGACTTGTTTGGGACAGTCTGGGACCGTCTGGGACCTTCTGGGACAGTCTGGGACTTGTTTGGAACAGTCTGCAACAGTTTGGGACCGTCTGGGACTTGTTGGCAACGGTCTGTGACAGTTTGGGACCGTCTAGGACTTGTTTGGAACAGTCTGCGACAGTTTGGGACAGTCTAGGACTTGTTTGGGACAGTCTGGGACCGTCTGGGACCTTCTGGGACAGTCTGGGACTTGTTTGGAACAGTCTGAGACAGTCTGGGACAGTCTGGGACTTGTTTGGAACAGTCTGCGTCAGTTTGGGACCGTCTGGGACAGTCTAGGACAAGTTTGGGACAGTCTGGGACTGTCTGGGACCTTCTGGGACTGTCTGGGACTTGTTTGGAACAGTCTGGGGCTGTCTGGGACCGTCTGGGACTTGCTTGGAACAGTCTGCGACAGTTTGGGACAGTCTAGGACTTGTTTGGGACAGTCTGGGACCGTCTGGGACAGTCTAGGACACGTTTGGGACAGTCTGGGACAGTCTAGGACACGTTTGGGACAGTCTGGGACAGTCTGGGACTTGTTTGGAACAGTCTGGGACAGTCTGGGACAGTCTGGGACCTTCTGGGACAGTCTGGGACTTGTTTGGAACAGTCTGGGACAGTCTGGGACAGTCTGGGACTTGTTTGGAACAGTCTGGGACTGTCTGGGACGGTCTGGGACTTGTTTGGAACAGTCTGGGACAGTCTGGGACAGTCTGGGACTTGTTTGTAACAGCCTGGGACAGTCTGGGGTAGTCTGGGACTTGTTTGGAACAGTCTACGACAGTTTGGGACCGTCTGGGACTTGTTTGCAACAGTCTGGGACTGTCTGGGACCGTCTGGGACTTGTTTGGAACAGTCTGGGACAGCCTGGGACAGTTTGGGACAGTCTGGGACTTGTTTGGAACAGTCTGGGACTGTCTGGGACCGTCTGGGACTTGTTTGGAACAGTCTGGGACTGTCTGGGACCGTCTGGGACTTGTTTGGAACAGTCTGCAATAGTTTGGGACAGTCTAGGACTTGTTTGGGACAGTCTGGGACCGTCTGGGACCGTCTGGGACAGTCTAGGACTTGTTTGGGACAGTCTGGGACCGTCTGGGACAGTCTGGGACAGTCTGGCACTTGTTTGGAACAGTCTGGGACAGTCTGGGACAGTCTGGGACTTGTTTGGAACAGTCTGGGACTGTCTGGGACCGTCTGGGACTTGTTTGGGACAGTCTGGGACAGTCTGGGACTTGTTTGGAACAGTCTGCATCAGTTTGGGACCGTCTGGGACTTGTTTGGAATAGTCTGCGACAGTTTGGGACAGTCTAGGACTTGTTTGGGACAGTCTGGGACCGTCTGGGACCTTCTGGGACAGTCTGGGACTTGTTTGGAATAGTCTGCGACAGTTTGGGACAGTCTAGGACTTGTTTGGGACAGTCTGGGACCGTCTGGGACAGTCTAGGACACGTTTGGGACAGTCTGGGACTGTCTGGGACCGTCTGGGACTTGTTTGGGACAGTCTGAGACAGTTTGGGACAGTCTAGGACTTGTTTGGGACAGTCTGGGACCGTCTGGGACCGTCTGGGACAGTCTAGGACTTGTTTGGGACAGTCTGGGACCGTCTGGGACAGTCTGGGACAGTCTGGCACTTGTTTGGAACAGTCTGAGACAGTCTGGGACAGTCTGGGACTTGTTTGGAACAGTCTGCGTCAGTTTGGGACCGTCTGGGACAGTCTAGGACAAGTTTGGGACAGTCTGGGACCGTCTGGGACCTTCTGGGACTGTCTGGGACTTGTTTGGAACAGTCTGGGGCTGTCTGGGACCGTCTGGGACTTGCTTGGAACAGTCTGCGACAGTTTGGGACAGTCTAGGACTTGTTTGGGACAGTCTGGGACCGTCTGGGACAGTCTAGGACACGTTTGGGACAGTCTGGGACAGTCTAGGACTTGTTTGGAATAGTCTGCGACAGTTTGGGACAGTCTAGGACTTGTTTGGGACAGTCTGGGAACGTCTGGGACCTTCTGGGACAGTCTGGGACTTGTTTGGAACAGTCTGGGACAGTCTGGGACAGTCTGGGACTTGTTTGGAACAGTCTGGGACTGTCTGGGACGGTCTGGGACTTGTTTGGAACAGTCTGGGACAGTCTGGGACAGTCTGGGACTTGTTTGGAACAGTCTGGGACTGTCTGGGACCGTCTGGGACTTGTTTGGGACAGTCTGGGACAGTCTGGGACTTGTTTGGAACAGTCTGCATCAGTTTGGGACCGTCTGGGACTTGTTTGGAATAGTCTGCGACAGTTTGGGACAGTCTAGGACTTGTTTGGGACAGTCTGGGACCGTCTGGGACCTTCTGGGACAGTCTGGGACTTGTTTGGAATAGTCTGCGACAGTTTGGGACAGTCTAGGACTTGTTTGGGACAGTCTGGGACCGTCTGGGACAGTCTAGGACACGTTTGGGACAGTCTGGGACTGTCTGGGACCGTCTGGGACTTGTTTGGGACAGTCTGAGACAGTCGGGGACAGTCTGGGACTAGCTTGGAACAGTCTGCGACAGTTTGGGACAGTCTAGGACTTGTTTGGGACAGTCTGGGACCGTCTGGGACAGTCTAGGACACGTTTGGGACAGTCTGGGACAGTCTGGGACTTGTTTGGAACAGTCTGATACAGTCTGGGACAGTCTGGGACTTGTTTGGAACAGTCTGGGACTGTCTGGGACCGTCTGGGACTTGTTTGGGACAGTCTGGGACAGTCTGGGACAGTCTGGGACAGTCTGGGACTTGTTTGGAACAGTCTGCGTCAGTTTGGGACCGTCTGGGACTTGTTTGGAACAGTCTGCGACAGTTTGTGACAGTCTAGGACTTGTTTGGGACAGCCTGGGACCGTCTGGGACCTTCTGGGACAGTCTGGGACTTGTTTGGAACAGCCTGGGACAGTCTGGGTTAGTCTGGGACTTGTTTGGAACAGTCTGCGACAGTTTGGGACCGTCTGGGACAGTCTAGGACACGTTTGGGACAGTCTGGGACCGTCTGGGACAGTCTGGGACTTGTTTGGAACAGTCTGGGACAGTCTGGGACAGTCTGGGACAGTCTGGGACTTGTTTGGGACAGTCTGGGACCGTCTGGGACCTTCTGGGGTAGTCTGGGACTTGTTTGGAACAGTCTGCAACAGTTTGGGACCGTCTGGGACTTGTTGGCAACGGTCTGTGACAGTTTGGGACCGTCTAGGACTTGTTTGGAACAGTCTGCGACAGTTTGGGACAGTCTAGGACTTGTTTGGGACAGTCTGGGACCGTCTGGGACCTTCTGGGACAGTCTGGGACTTGTTTGGAACAGTCTGAGACAGTCTGGGACAGTCTGGGACTTGTTTGGAACAGTCTGCGTCAGTTTGGGACCGTCTGGGACAGTCTAGGACAAGTTTGGGACAGTCTGGGACTGTCTGGGACCTTCTGGGACTGTCTGGGACTTGTTTGGAACAGTCTGGGGCTGTCTGGGACCGTCTGGGACTTGCTTGGAACAGTCTGCGACAGTTTGGGACAGTCTAGGACTTGTTTGGGACAGTCTGGGACCGTCTGGGACAGTCTAGGACACGTTTGGGACAGTCTGGGACAGTCTAGGACACGTTTGGGACAGTCTGGGACAGTCTGGGACTTGTTTGGAACAGTCTGGGACAGTCTGGGACAGTCTGGGACCTTCTGGGACAGTCTGGGACTTGTTTGGAACAGTCTGGGACAGTCTGGGACAGTCTGGGACTTGTTTGGAACAGTCTGGGACTGTCTGGGACGGTCTGGGACTTGTTTGGAACAGTCTGGGACAGTCTGGGACAGTCTGGGACTTGTTTGTAACAGCCTGGGACAGTCTGGGGTAGTCTGGGACTTGTTTGGAACAGTCTACGACAGTTTGGGACCGTCTGGGACTTGTTTGCAACAGTCTGGGACTGTCTGGGACCGTCTGGGACTTGTTTGGAACAGTCTGGGACAGCCTGGGACAGTTTGGGACAGTCTGGGACTTGTTTGGAACAGTCTGCGACAGTTTGGGACAGTCTAGGACTTGTTTGGGACAGTCTGGGACCGTCTGGGACAGTCTAGGACACGTTTGGGACAGTCTGGGACCGTCTGGGACCTTCTGGGACAGTCTGGGACTTGTTTGGAACAGTCTGAGACAGTCTGGGACAGTCTGGGACTTGTTTGGAACAGTCTGCGTCAGTTTGGGACCGTCTGGGACAGTCTAGGACAAGTTTGGGACAGTCTGGGACCGTCTGGGACCTTCTGGGACTGTCTGGGACTTGTTTGGAACAGTCTGGGGCTGTCTGGGACCGTCTGGGACTAGCTTGGAACAGTCTGCGACAGTTTGGGACAGTCTAGGACTTGTTTGGGACAGTCTGGGACCGTCTGGGACAGTCTAGGACACGTTTGGGACAGTCTGGGACAGTCTAGGACTTGTTTGGAATAGTCTGCGACAGTTTGGGACAGTCTAGGACTTGTTTGGGACAGTCTGGGACCGTCTGGGACCTTCTGGGACAGTCTGGGACTTGTTTGGAACAGTCTGGGACAGTCTGGGACAGTCTGGGACTTGTTTGGAACAGTCTGGGACAGTCTGGGACAGTCTAGGACACGTTTGGGACCGTCTGGGGCCGTCTGGGACAGTCTGGGACCGTCTGGGACCTTCTGGGACTGTCTGGGACTTGTTTGGAACAGTCTGGGACTGTCTGGGACGGTCTGGGACTTGTTTGGAACAGTCTGGGACAGTCTGGGACAGGCTGGGACTAGTTTGGAACAGTCTGGGACCGTCTGGGACAGTCTAGGACACGTTTGGGACCGTCTGGGGCCGTCTGGGACAGTCTGGGACTTGTTTGGGACAGTCTGGGACCGCCTGGGACAGTCTGGGACAGTCTAGGACTTGTTTGGAACAGTCTGCGTTAGTTTGGGACAGTCTAGGACTTGTTTGGAACAGTCTGGGACAGTCTGGGACTTGTTTGGAACAGTCTGGGACTGTCTGGGAACGTCTGGGACTTGTTTGGAACAGTCTGGGACTTGTTTGGGACAGTCTGGGACCGTCTGGGACCTTCTGGGACAGTCTGGGACTTGTTTGGAACAGTCTGAGACAGTCTGGGACAGTCTGGGACTTGTTTGGAACAGTCTGCGTCAGTCTGGGACCGTCTGGGACCTTCTGGGACTGTCTGGGACTTGTTTGGAACAGTCTGGGGCTGTCTGGGACCGTCTGGGACTAGCTTGGAACAGTCTGCGACAGTTTGGGACAGTCTAGGACTTGTTTGGGACAGTCTGGGACCGTCTGGGACAGTCTAGGACACGTTTGGGACAGTCTGGGACAGTCTAGGACTTGTTTGGAATAGTCTGCGACAGTTTGGGACAGTCTAGGACTTGTTTGGGACAGTCTGGGACCGTCTGGGACCTTCTGGGACAGTCTGGGACTTGTTTGGAACAGTCTGCAACAGTTTGGGACCGTCTGGGACTTGTTGGCAACGGTCTGTGACAGTTTGGGACCGTCTAGGACTTGTTTGGAACAGTCTGCGACAGTTTGGGACAGTCTAGGACTTGTTTGGGACAGTCTGGGACCGTCTGGGACCTTCTGGGACAGTCTGGGACTTGTTTGGAACAGTCTGAGACAGTCTGGGACAGTCTGGGACTTGTTTGGAACAGTCTGCGTCAGTTTGGGACCGTCTGGGACAGTCTAGGACAAGTTTGGGACAGTCTGGGACTGTCTGGGACCTTCTGGGACTGTCTGGGACTTGTTTGGAACAGTCTGGGGCTGTCTGGGACCGTCTGGGACTTGCTTGGAACAGTCTGCGACAGTTTGGGACAGTCTAGGACTTGTTTGGGACAGTCTGGGACCGTCTGGGACAGTCTAGGACACGTTTGGGACAGTCTGGGACAGTCTAGGACACGTTTGGGACAGTCTGGGACAGTCTGGGACTTGTTTGGAACAGTCTGGGACAGTCTGGGACCTTCTGGGACAGTCTGGGACTTGTTTGGAACAGTCTGGGACAGTCTGGGACAGTCTGGGACTTGTTTGGAACAGTCTGGGACTGTCTGGGACGGTCTGGGACTTGTTTGGAACAGTCTGGGACAGTCTGGGACAGTCTGGGACTTGTTTGTAACAGCCTGGGACAGTCTGGGGTAGTCTGGGACTTGTTTGGAACAGTCTACGACAGTTTGGGACCGTCTGGGACTTGTTTGCAACAGTCTGGGACTGTCTGGGACCGTCTGGGACTTGTTTGGAACAGTCTGGGACAGCCTGGGACAGTTTGGGACAGTCTGGGACTTGTTTGGAACAGTCTGGGACTGTCTGGGACCGTCTGGGACTTGTTTGGAACAGTCTGGGACTGTCTGGGACCGTCTGGGACTTGTTTGGAACAGTCTGCAATAGTTTGGGACAGTCTAGGACTTGTTTGGGACAGTCTGGGACCGTCTGGGACCGTCTGGGACAGTCTAGGACTTGTTTGGGACAGTCTGGGACCGTCTGGGACAGTCTGGGACAGTCTGGCACTTGTTTGGAACAGTCTGGGACAGTCTGGGACAGTCTGGGACTTGTTTGGAACAGTCTGGGACTGTCTGGGACCGTCTGGGACTTGTTTGGAACAGTCTGGGACTGTCTGGGACCGTCTGGGACTTGTTTGGAACAGTCTGCAATAGTTTGGGACAGTCTAGGACTTGTTTGGAACAGTCTGGGACAGCCTGGGACAGTTTGGGACAGTCTGGGACTTGTTTGGAACAGTCTGGGACTGTCTGGGACCGTCTGGGACTTGTTTGGAACAGTCTGGGACTGTCTGGGACCGTCTGGGACTTGTTTGGAACAGTCTGCAATAGTTTGGGACAGTCTAGGACTTGTTTGGGACAGTCTGGGACCGTCTGGGACCGTCTGGGACAGTCTAGGACTTGTTTGGGACAGTCTGGGACCGTCTGGGACAGTCTGGGACAGTCTGGGACTTGTTTGGAACAGTCTGGGACTGTCTGGGACCGTCTGGGACTTGTTTGGGACAGTCTGGGACAGTCTGGGACTTGTTTGGAACAGTCTGCATCAGTTTGGGACCGTCTGGGACTTGTTTGGAATAGTCTGCGACAGTTTGGGACAGTCTAGGACTTGTTTGGGACAGTCTGGGACCGTCTGGGACCTTCTGGGACAGTCTGGGACTTGTTTGGAATAGTCTGCGACAGTTTGGGACAGTCTAGGACTTGTTTGGGACAGTCTGGGACCGTCTGGGACAGTCTAGGACACGTTTGGGACAGTCTGGGACTGTCTGGGACCGTCTGGGACTTGTTTGGGACAGTCTGAGACAGTTTGGGACAGTCTAGGACTTGTTTGGGACAGTCTGGGACCGTCTGGGACCGTCTGGGACAGTCTAGGACTTGTTTGGGACAGTCTGGGACCGTCTGGGACAGTCTGGGACAGTCTGGCACTTGTTTGGAACAGTCTGAGACAGTCTGGGACAGTCTGGGACTTGTTTGGAATAGTCTGCGTCAGTTTGGGACCGTCTGGGACAGTCTAGGACAAGTTTGGGACAGTCTGGGACCGTCTGGGACCTTCTGGGACTGTCTGGGACTTGTTTGGAACAGTCTGGGGCTGTCTGGGACCGTCTGGGACTTGCTTGGAACAGTCTGCGACAGTTTGGGACAGTCTAGGACTTGTTTGGGACAGTCTGGGACCGTCTGGGACAGTCTAGGACACGTTTGGGACAGTCTGGGACAGTCTAGGACTTGTTTGGAATAGTCTGCGACAGTTTGGGACAGTCTAGGACTTGTTTGGGACAGTCTGGGAACGTCTGGGACCTTCTGGGACAGTCTGGGACTTGTTTGGAACAGTCTGGGACAGTCTGGGACAGTCTGGGACTTGTTTGGAACAGTCTGGGACTGTCTGGGACGGTCTGGGACTTGTTTGGAACAGTCTGGGACAGTCTGGGACAGTCTGGGACTTGTTTGGAACAGTCTGGGACTGTCTGGGACCGTCTGGGACTTGTTTGGGACAGTCTGGGACAGTCTGGGACTTGTTTGGAACAGTCTGCATCAGTTTGGGACCGTCTGGGACTTGTTTGGAATAGTCTGCGACAGTTTGGGACAGTCTAGGACTTGTTTGGGACAGTCTGGGACCGTCTGGGACCTTCTGGGACAGTCTGGGACTTGTTTGGAATAGTCTGCGACAGTTTGGGACAGTCTAGGACTTGTTTGGGACAGTCTGGGACCGTCTGGGACAGTCTAGGACACGTTTGGGACAGTCTGGGACTGTCTGGGACCGTCTGGGACTTGTTTGGGACAGTCTGAGACAGTCGGGGACAGTCTGGGACTTGTTTGGAACAGTCTGCGACAGTTTGGGACAGTCTAGGACTTGTTTGGGACAGTCTGGGACCGTCTGGGACAGTCTAGGACACGTTTGGGACAGTCTGGGACCGTCTGGGACCTTCTGGGACAGTCTGGGACTTGTTTGGAACAGTCTGAGACAGTCTGGGACAGTCTGGGACTTGTTTGGAACAGTCTGCGTCAGTTTGGGACCGTCTGGGACAGTCTAGGACAAGTTTGGGACAGTCTGGGACCGTCTGGGACCTTCTGGGACTGTCTGGGACTTGTTTGGAACAGTCTGGGGCTGTCTGGGACCGTCTGGGACTAGCTTGGAACAGTCTGCGACAGTTTGGGACAGTCTAGGACTTGTTTGGGACAGTCTGGGACCGTCTGGGACAGTCTAGGACACGTTTGGGACAGTCTGGGACAGTCTAGGACTTGTTTGGAATAGTCTGCGACAGTTTGGGACAGTCTAGGACTTGTTTGGGACAGTCTGGGACCGTCTGGGACCTTCTGGGACAGTCTGGGACTTGTTTGGAACAGTCTGCAACAGTTTGGGACCGTCTGGGACTTGTTGGCAACGGTCTGTGACAGTTTGGGACCGTCTAGGACTTGTTTGGAACAGTCTGCGACAGTTTGGGACAGTCTAGGACTTGTTTGGGACAGTCTGGGACCGTCTGGGACCTTCTGGGACAGTCTGGGACTTGTTTGGAACAGTCTGAGACAGTCTGGGACAGTCTGGGACTTGTTTGGAACAGTCTGCGTCAGTTTGGGACCGTCTGGGACAGTCTAGGACAAGTTTGGGACAGTCTGGGACTGTCTGGGACCTTCTGGGACTGTCTGGGACTTGTTTGGAACAGTCTGGGGCTGTCTGGGACCGTCTGGGACTTGCTTGGAACAGTCTGCGACAGTTTGGGACAGTCTAGGACTTGTTTGGGACAGTCTGGGACCGTCTGGGACAGTCTAGGACACGTTTGGGACAGTCTGGGACAGTCTAGGACACGTTTGGGACAGTCTGGGACAGTCTGGGACTTGTTTGGAACAGTCTGGGACAGTCTGGGACAGTCTGGGACCTTCTGGGACAGTCTGGGACTTGTTTGGAACAGTCTGGGACAGTCTGGGACAGTCTGGGACTTGTTTGGAACAGTCTGGGACTGTCTGGGACGGTCTGGGACTTGTTTGGAACAGTCTGGGACAGTCTGGGACAGTCTGGGACTTGTTTGTAACAGCCTGGGACAGTCTGGGGTAGTCTGGGACTTGTTTGGAACAGTCTACGACAGTTTGGGACCGTCTGGGACTTGTTTGCAACAGTCTGGGACTGTCTGGGACCGTCTGGGACTTGTTTGGAACAGTCTGGGACAGCCTGGGACAGTTTGGGACAGTCTGGGACTTGTTTGGAACAGTCTGGGACTGTCTGGGACCGTCTGGGACTTGTTTGGAACAGTCTGGGACTGTCTGGGACCGTCTGGGACTTGTTTGGAACAGTCTGCAATAGTTTGGGACAGTCTAGGACTTGTTTGGGACAGTCTGGGACCGTCTGGGACCGTCTGGGACAGTCTAGGACTTGTTTGGGACAGTCTGGGACCGTCTGGGACAGTCTGGGACAGTCTGGCACTTGTTTGGAACAGTCTGGGACAGTCTGGGACAGTCTGGGACTTGTTTGGAACAGTCTGGGACTGTCTGGGACCGTCTGGGACTTGTTTGGGACAGTCTGGGACAGTCTGGGACTTGTTTGGAACAGTCTGCATCAGTTTGGGACCGTCTGGGACTTGTTTGGAATAGTCTGCGACAGTTTGGGACAGTCTAGGACTTGTTTGGGACAGTCTGGGACCGTCTGGGACCTTCTGGGACAGTCTGGGACTTGTTTGGAATAGTCTGCGACAGTTTGGGACAGTCTAGGACTTGTTTGGGACAGTCTGGGACCGTCTGGGACAGTCTAGGACACGTTTGGGACAGTCTGGGACTGTCTGGGACCGTCTGGGACTTGTTTGGGACAGTCTGAGACAGTTTGGGACAGTCTAGGACTTGTTTGGGACAGTCTGGGACCGTCTGGGACCGTCTGGGACAGTCTAGGACTTGTTTGGGACAGTCTGGGACCGTCTGGGACAGTCTGGGACAGTCTGGCACTTGTTTGGAACAGTCTGAGACAGTCTGGGACAGTCTGGGACTTGTTTGGAACAGTCTGCGTCAGTTTGGGACCGTCTGGGACAGTCTAGGACAAGTTTGGGACAGTCTGGGACCGTCTGGGACCTTCTGGGACTGTCTGGGACTTGTTTGGAACAGTCTGGGGCTGTCTGGGACCGTCTGCGACTTGCTTGGAACAGTCTGCGACAGTTTGGGACAGTCTAGGACTTGTTTGGGACAGTCTGGGACCGTCTGGGACAGTCTAGGACACGTTTGGGACAGTCTGGGACAGTCTAGGACTTGTTTGGAATAGTCTGCGACAGTTTGGGACAGTCTAGGACTTGTTTGGGACAGTCTGGGAACGTCTGGGACCTTCTGGGACAGTCTGGGACTTGTTTGGAACAGTCTGGGACAGTCTGGGACAGTCTGGGACTTGTTTGGAACAGTCTGGGACTGTCTGGGACGGTCTGGGACTTGTTTGGAACAGTCTGGGACAGTCTGGGACAGTCTGGGACTTGTTTGGAACAGTCTGGGACTGTCTGGGACCGTCTGGGACTTGTTTGGGACAGTCTGGGACAGTCTGGGACTTGTTTGGAACAGTCTGCATCAGTTTGGGACCGTCTGGGACTTGTTTGGAATAGTCTGCGACAGTTTGGGACAGTCTAGGACTTGTTTGGGACAGTCTGGGACCGTCTGGGACCTTCTGGGACAGTCTGGGACTTGTTTGGAATAGTCTGCGACAGTTTGGGACAGTCTAGGACTTGTTTGGGACAGTCTGGGACCGTCTGGGACAGTCTAGGACACGTTTGGGACAGTCTGGGACTGTCTGGGACCGTCTGGGACTTGTTTGGGACAGTCTGAGACAGTCGGGGACAGTCTGGGACTTGTTTGGAACAGTCTGCGACAGTTTGGGACAGTCTAGGACTTGTTTGGGACAGTCTGGGACCGTCTGGGACAGTCTAGGACACGTTTGGGACAGTCTGGGACCGTCTGGGACCTTCTGGGACAGTCTGGGACTTGTTTGGAACAGTCTGAGACAGTCTGGGACAGTCTGGGACTTGTTTGGAACAGTCTGCGTCAGTTTGGGACCGTCTGGGACAGTCTAGGACAAGTTTGGGACAGTCTGGGACCGTCTGGGACCTTCTGGGACTGTCTGGGACTTGTTTGGAACAGTCTGGGGCTGTCTGGGACCGTCTGGGACTAGCTTGGAACAGTCTGCGACAGTTTGGGACAGTCTAGGACTTGTTTGGGACAGTCTGGGACCGTCTGGGACAGTCTAGGACACGTTTGGGACAGTCTGGGACAGTCTAGGACTTGTTTGGAATAGTCTGCGACAGTTTGGGACAGTCTAGGACTTGTTTGGGACAGTCTGGGACCGTCTGGGACCTTCTGGGACAGTCTGGGACTTGTTTGGAACAGTCTGGGACAGTCTGGGACAGTCTGGGACTTGTTTGGAACAGTCTGGGACAGTCTGGGACAGTCTAGGACACGTTTGGGACCGTCTGGGGCCGTCTGGGACAGTCTGGGACCGTCTGGGACCTTCTGGGACTGTCTGGGACTTGTTTGGAACAGTCTGGGACTGTCTGGGACGGTCTGGGACTTGTTTGGAACAGTCTGGGACAGTCTGGGACAGGCTGGGACTAGTTTGGAACAGTCTGGGACCGTCTGGGACAGTCTAGGACACGTTTGGGACCGTCTGGGGCCGTCTGGGACAGTCTGGGACTTGTTTGGGACAGTCTGGGACCGCCTGGGACAGTCTGGGACAGTCTAGGACTTGTTTGGAACAGTCTGGGACCGTCTGGGACAGTCTAGGACACGTTTGGGACCGTCTGGGACCGTCTGGGACTTGTTTGGGACAGTCTCGGACCGTCTGGGACAGTCTGGGACTTGTTTGGAACAGTCTGGGACAGTCTGGGACAGTCTGGGACAGTCTGGGACTTGTTTGGGACAGTCTGGGACAGTCTGGGACCTTCTGGGACAGTCTGGGACTTGTTTGGAACAGTCTGGGACTGTCTGGGACCGTCTGGGACTTGTTTGGAACAGTCTGGGACAGTCTGGGACAGTCTGGGACTTGTTTGGAACAGTCTGCGTTAGTTTGGGACAGTCTAGGACTTGTTTGGAACAGTCTGGGACAGTCTGGGACTTGTTTGGAACAGTCTGGGACTGTCTGGGAACGTCTGGGACTTGTTTGGAACAGTCTGGGACTTGTTTGGGACAGTCTGGGACCGTCTGGGACCTTCTGGGACAGTCTGGGACTTGTTTGGAACAGTCTGAGACAGTCTGGGACAGTCTGGGACTTGTTTGGAACAGTCTGCGTCAGTCTGGGACCGTCTGGGACCTTCTGGGACTGTCTGGGACTTGTTTGGAACAGTCTGGGGCTGTCTGGGACCGTCTGGGACTAGCTTGGAACAGTCTGCGACAGTTTGGGACAGTCTAGGACTTGTTTGGGACAGTCTGGGACCGTCTGGGACAGTCTAGGACACGTTTGGGACAGTCTGGGACAGTCTAGGACTTGTTTGGAATAGTCTGCGACAGTTTGGGACAGTCTAGGACTTGTTTGGGACAGTCTGGGACCGTCTGGGACCTTCTGGGACAGTCTGGGACTTGTTTGGAACAGTCTGCAACAGTTTGGGACCGTCTGGGACTTGTTGGCAACGGTCTGTGACAGTTTGGGACCGTCTAGGACTTGTTTGGAACAGTCTGCGACAGTTTGGGACAGTCTAGGACTTGTTTGGGACAGTCTGGGACCGTCTGGGACCTTCTGGGACAGTCTGGGACTTGTTTGGAACAGTCTGAGACAGTCTGGGACAGTCTGGGACTTGTTTGGAACAGTCTGCGTCAGTTTGGGACCGTCTGGGACAGTCTAGGACAAGTTTGGGACAGTCTGGGACTGTCTGGGACCTTCTGGGACTGTCTGGGACTTGTTTGGAACAGTCTGGGGCTGTCTGGGACCGTCTGGGACTTGCTTGGAACAGTCTGCGACAGTTTGGGACAGTCTAGGACTTGTTTGGGACAGTCTGGGACCGTCTGGGACAGTCTAGGACACGTTTGGGACAGTCTGGGACAGTCTAGGACACGTTTGGGACAGTCTGGGACAGTCTGGGACTTGTTTGGAACAGTCTGGGACAGTCTGGGACAGTCTGGGACCTTCTGGGACAGTCTGGGACTTGTTTGGAACAGTCTGGGACTGTCTGGGACGGTCTGGGACTTGTTTGGAACAGTCTGGGACAGTCTGGGACAGTCTGGGACTTGTTTGTAACAGCCTGGGACAGTCTGGGGTAGTCTGGGACTTGTTTGGAACAGTCTACGACAGTTTGGGACCGTCTGGGACTTGTTTGCAACAGTCTGGGACTGTCTGGGACCGTCTGGGACTTGTTTGGAACAGTCTGGGACAGCCTGGGACAGTTTGGGACAGTCTGGGACTTGTTTGGAACAGTCTGGGACTGTCTGGGACCGTCTGGGACTTGTTTGGAACAGTCTGGGACTGTCTGGGACCGTCTGGGACTTGTTTGGAACAGTCTGCAATAGTTTGGGACAGTCTAGGACTTGTTTGGGACAGTCTGGGACCGTCTGGGACCGTCTGGGACAGTCTAGGACTTGTTTGGGACAGTCTGGGACCGTCTGGGACAGTCTGGGACAGTCTGGCACTTGTTTGGAACAGTCTGGGACAGTCTGGGACAGTCTGGGACTTGTTTGGAACAGTCTGGGACTGTCTGGGACCGTCTGGGACTTGTTTGGGACAGTCTGGGACAGTCTGGGACTTGTTTGGAACAGTCTGCATCAGTTTGGGACCGTCTGGGACTTGTTTGGAATAGTCTGCGACAGTTTGGGACAGTCTAGGACTTGTTTGGGACAGTCTGGGACCGTCTGGGACCTTCTGGGACAGTCTGGGACTTGTTTGGAATAGTCTGCGACAGTTTGGGACAGTCTAGGACTTGTTTGGGACAGTCTGGGACCGTCTGGGACAGTCTAGGACACGTTTGGGACAGTCTGGGACTGTCTGGGACCGTCTGGGACTTGTTTGGGACAGTCTGAGACAGTTTGGGACAGTCTAGGACTTGTTTGGGACAGTCTGGGACCGTCTGGGACCGTCTGGGACAGTCTAGGACTTGTTTGGGACAGTCTGGGACCGTCTGGGACAGTCTGGGACAGTCTGGCACTTGTTTGGAACAGTCTGAGACAGTCTGGGACAGTCTGGGACTTGTTTGGAACAGTCTGCGTCAGTTTGGGACCGTCTGGGACAGTCTAGGACAAGTTTGGGACAGTCTGGGACCGTCTGGGACCTTCTGGGACTGTCTGGGACTTGTTTGGAACAGTCTGGGGCTGTCTGGGACCGTCTGGGACTTGCTTGGAACAGTCTGCGACAGTTTGGGACAGTCTAGGACTTGTTTGGGACAGTCTGGGACCGTCTGGGACAGTCTAGGACACGTTTGGGACAGTCTGGGACAGTCTAGGACTTGTTTGGAATAGTCTGCGACAGTTTGGGACAGTCTAGGACTTGTTTGGGACAGTCTGGGAACGTCTGGGACCTTCTGGGACAGTCTGGGACTTGTTTGGAACAGTCTGGGACAGTCTGGGACAGTCTGGGACTTGTTTGGAACAGTCTGGGACTGTCTGGGACGGTCTGGGACTTGTTTGGAACAGTCTGGGACAGTCTGGGACAGTCTGGGACTTGTTTGGAACAGTCTGGGACTGTCTGGGACCGTCTGGGACTTGTTTGGGACAGTCTGGGACAGTCTGGGACTTGTTTGGAACAGTCTGCATCAGTTTGGGACCGTCTGGGACTTGTTTGGAATAGTCTGCGACAGTTTGGGACAGTCTAGGACTTGTTTGGGACAGTCTGGGACCGTCTGGGACCTTCTGGGACAGTCTGGGACTTGTTTGGAATAGTCTGCGACAGTTTGGGACAGTCTAGGACTTGTTTGGGACAGTCTGGGACCGTCTGGGACAGTCTAGGACACGTTTGGGACAGTCTGGGACTGTCTGGGACCGTCTGGGACTTGTTTGGGACAGTCTGAGACAGTCGGGGACAGTCTGGGACTTGTTTGGAACAGTCTGCGACAGTTTGGGACAGTCTAGGACTTGTTTGGGACAGTCTGGGACCGTCTGGGACAGTCTAGGACACGTTTGGGACAGTCTGGGACCGTCTGGGACCTTCTGGGACAGTCTGGGACTTGTTTGGAACAGTCTGGGACAGTCTGGGACAGTCTGGGACCTTCTGGGACAGTCTGGGACTTGTTTGGAACAGTCTGGGACTGTCTGGGACGGTCTGGGACTTGTTTGGAACAGTCTGGGACAGTCTGGGACAGTCTGGGACTTGTTTGTAACAGCCTGGGACAGTCTGGGGTAGTCTGGGACTTGTTTGGAACAGTCTACGACAGTTTGGGACCGTCTGGGACTTGTTTGCAACAGTCTGGGACTGTCTGGGACCGTCTGGGACTTGTTTGGAACAGTCTGGGACAGCCTGGGACAGTTTGGGACAGTCTGGGACTTGTTTGGAACAGTCTGGGACTGTCTGGGACCGTCTGGGACTTGTTTGGAACAGTCTGGGACTGTCTGGGACCGTCTGGGACTTGTTTGGAACAGTCTGCAATAGTTTGGGACAGTCTAGGACTTGTTTGGGACAGTCTGGGACCGTCTGGGACCGTCTGGGACAGTCTAGGACTTGTTTGGGACAGTCTGGGACCGTCTGGGACAGTCTGGGACAGTCTGGCACTTGTTTGGAACAGTCTGGGACAGTCTGGGACAGTCTGGGACTTGTTTGGAACAGTCTGGGACTGTCTGGGACCGTCTGGGACTTGTTTGGGACAGTCTGGGACAGTCTGGGACTTGTTTGGAACAGTCTGCATCAGTTTGGGACCGTCTGGGACTTGTTTGGAATAGTCTGCGACAGTTTGGGACAGTCTAGGACTTGTTTGGGACAGTCTGGGACCGTCTGGGACCTTCTGGGACAGTCTGGGACTTGTTTGGAATAGTCTGCGACAGTTTGGGACAGTCTAGGACTTGTTTGGGACAGTCTGGGACCGTCTGGGACAGTCTAGGACACGTTTGGGACAGTCTGGGACTGTCTGGGACCGTCTGGGACTTGTTTGGGACAGTCTGAGACAGTTTGGGACAGTCTAGGACTTGTTTGGGACAGTCTGGGACCGTCTGGGACCGTCTGGGACAGTCTAGGACTTGTTTGGGACAGTCTGGGACCGTCTGGGACAGTCTGGGACAGTCTGGCACTTGTTTGGAACAGTCTGAGACAGTCTGGGACAGTCTGGGACTTGTTTGGAACAGTCTGCGTCAGTTTGGGACCGTCTGGGACAGTCTAGGACAAGTTTGGGACAGTCTGGGACCGTCTGGGACCTTCTGGGACTGTCTGGGACTTGTTTGGAACAGTCTGGGGCTGTCTGGGACCGTCTGGGACTTGCTTGGAACAGTCTGCGACAGTTTGGGACAGTCTAGGACTTGTTTGGGACAGTCTGGGACCGTCTGGGACAGTCTAGGACACGTTTGGGACAGTCTGGGACAGTCTAGGACTTGTTTGGAATAGTCTGCGACAGTTTGGGACAGTCTAGGACTTGTTTGGGACAGTCTGGGAACGTCTGGGACCTTCTGGGACAGTCTGGGACTTGTTTGGAACAGTCTGGGACAGTCTGGGACAGTCTGGGACTTGTTTGGAACAGTCTGGGACTGTCTGGGACGGTCTGGGACTTGTTTGGAACAGTCTGGGACAGTCTGGGACAGTCTGGGACTTGTTTGGAACAGTCTGGGACTGTCTGGGACCGTCTGGGACTTGTTTGGGACAGTCTGGGACAGTCTGGGACTTGTTTGGAACAGTCTGCATCAGTTTGGGACCGTCTGGGACATGTTTGGAATAGTCTGCGACAGTTTGGGACAGTCTAGGACTTGTTTGGGACAGTCTGGGACCGTCTGGGACCTTCTGGGACAGTCTGGGACTTGTTTGGAATAGTCTGCGACAGTTTGGGACAGTCTAGGACTTGTTTGGGACAGTCTGGGACCGTCTGGGACAGTCTAGGACACGTTTGGGACAGTCTGGGACTGTCTGGGACCGTCTGGGACTTGTTTGGGACAGTCTGAGACAGTCGGGGACAGTCTGGGACTTGTTTGGAACAGTCTGCGACAGTTTGGGACAGTCTAGGACTTGTTTGGGACAGTCTGGGACCGTCTGGGACAGTCTAGGACACGTTTGGGACAGTCTGGGACCGTCTGGGACCTTCTGGGACAGTCTGGGACTTGTTTGGAACAGTCTGAGACAGTCTGGGACAGTCTGGGACTTGTTTGGAACAGTCTGCGTCAGTTTGGGACCGTCTGGGACAGTCTAGGACAAGTTTGGGACAGTCTGGGACCGTCTGGGACCTTCTGGGACTGTCTGGGACTTGTTTGGAACAGTCTGGGGCTGTCTGGGACCGTCTGGGACTAGCTTGGAACAGTCTGCGACAGTTTGGGACAGTCTAGGACTTGTTTGGGACAGTCTGGGACCGTCTGGGACCTTCTGGGACAGTCTGGGACAGTCTGGGACAGTCTAGGACTTGTTTGGAATAGTCTGCGACAGTTTGGGACAGTCTAGGACTTGTTTGGGACAGTCTGGGACCGTCTGGGACCTTCTGGGACAGTCTGGGACTTGTTTGGAACAGTCTGGGACAGTCTGGGACAGTCTGGGACTTGTTTGGAACAGTCTGGGACAGTCTGGGACAGTCTAGGACACGTTTGGGACCGTCTGGGGCCGTCTGGGACAGTCTGGGACCGTCTGGGACCTTCTGGGACTGTCTGGGACTTGTTTGGAACAGTCTGGGACTGTCTGGGACGGTCTGGGACTTGTTTGGAACAGTCTGGGACAGTCTGGGACAGGCTGGGACTAGTTTGGAACAGTCTGGGACCGTCTGGGACAGTCTAGGACACGTTTGGGACCGTCTGGGGCCGTCTGGGACAGTCTGGGACTTGTTTGGGACAGTCTGGGACCGCCTGGGACAGTCTGGGACAGTCTAGGACTTGTTTGGAACAGTCTGGGACCGTCTGGGACAGTCTAGGACACGTTTGGGACCGTCTGGGACCGTCTGGGACTTGTTTGGGACAGTCTCGGACCGTCTGGGACAGTCTGGGACTGGTTTGGAACAGTCTGGGACAGTCTGGGACAGTCTGGGACAGTCTGGGACAGTCTGGGACTTGTTTGGGACAGTCTGGGACAGTCTGGGACCTTCTGGGACAGTCTGGGACTTGTTTGGAACAGTCTGGGACTGTCTGGGACCGTCTGGGACTTGTTTGGAACAGTCTGGGACAGTCTGGGACAGTCTGGGACTTGTTTGGAACAGTCTGCGTTAGTTTGGGACAGTCTAGGACTTGTTTGGAACAGTCTGGGACAGTCTGGGACTTGTTTGGAACAGTCTGGGACTGTCTGGGAACGTCTGGGACTTGTTTGGAACAGTCTGGGACTTGTTTGGGACAGTCTGGGACCGTCTGGGACCTTCTGGGACAGTCTGGGACTTGTTTGGAACAGTCTGAGACAGTCTGGGACAGTCTGGGACTTGTTTGGAACAGTCTGCGTCAGTTTGGGACCGTCTGGGACAGTCTAGGACAAGTTTGGTACAGTCTGGGGTAGTCTGGGACTTGTTTGGAACAGTCTGCGACAGTTTGGGACCGTCTGGGACTTGTTTGCAACAGTCTGCAACAGTTTGGGACCGTCTAGGACTTGTTTGGAACAGTCTGCAATAGTTTGGGACAGTCTAGGACTTGTTTGGGACAGTCTGGGACCGTCTGGGACCGTCTGGGACAGTCTAGGACTTGTTTGGGACAGTCTGGGACCGTCTGGGACAGTCTGGGACAGTCTGGCACTTGTTTGGAACAGTCTGGGACAGTCTGGGACAGTCTGGGACTTGTTTGGAACAGTCTGGGACTGTCTGGGACCGTCTGGGACTTGTTTGGGACAGTCTGGGACAGTCTGGGACTTGTTTGGAACAGTCTGCATCAGTTTGGGACCGTCTGGGACTTGTTTGGAATAGTCTGCGACAGTTTGGGACAGTCTAGGACTTGTTTGGGACAGTCTGGGACCGTCTGGGACCTTCTGGGACAGTCTGGGACTTGTTTGGAATAGTCTGCGACAGTTTGGGACAGTCTAGGACTTGTTTGGGACAGTCTGGGACCGTCTGGGACAGTCTAGGACACGTTTGGGACAGTCTGGGACTGTCTGGGACCGTCTGGGACTTGTTTGGGACAGTCTGAGACAGTCGGGGACAGTCTGGGACTTGTTTGGAACAGTCTGCGACAGTTTGGGACAGTCTAGGACTTGTTTGGGACAGTCTGGGACCGTCTGGGACCTTCTGGGACAGTCTGGGACTTGTTTGGAACAGTCTGCGTCAGTTTGGGACCGTCTGGGACAGTCTAGGACAAGTTTGGGACAGTCTGGGACCGTCTGGGACCTTCTGGGACTGTCTGGGACTTGTTTGGAACAGTCTGGGGCTGTCTGGGACCGTCTGGGACTAGCTTGGAACAGTCTGCGACAGTTTGGGACAGTCTAGGACTTGTTTGGGACAGTCTGGGACCGTCTGGGACAGTCTAGGACACGTTTGGGACAGTCTGGGACAGTCTAGGACTTGTTTGGAATAGTCTGTGACAGTTTGGGACAGTCTAGGACTTGTTTGGGACAGTCTGGGACCGTCTGGGACCTTCTGGGAGAGTCTGGGACTTGTTTGGAACAGTCTGGGACAGTCTGGGACAGTCTGGGACTTGTTTGGAACAGTCTGGGACTGTCTGGGACGGTCTGGGACTTGTTTGGAACAGTCTGGGACAGTCTGGGACAGTCTGGGACTTGTTTGGAACAGTCTGGGACTGTCTGGGACCGTCTGGGACTTGTTTGGGACAGTCTGGGACAGTCTGGGACTTGTTTGGAACAGTCTGCATCAGTTTGGGACCGTCTGGGACATGTTTGGAATAGTCTGCGACAGTTTGGGACAGTCTAGGACTTGTTTGGGACAGTCTGGGACCGTCTGGGACCTTCTGGGACAGTCTGGGACTTGTTTGGAATAGTCTGCGACAGTTTGGGACAGTCTAGGACTTGTTTGGGACAGTCTGGGACCGTCTGGGACAGTCTAGGACACGTTTGGGACAGTCTGGGACTGTCTGGGACCGTCTGGGACTTGTTTGGGACAGTCTGAGACAGTCGGGGACAGTCTGGGACTTGTTTGGAACAGTCTGCGACAGTTTGGGACAGTCTAGGACTTGTTTGGGACAGTCTGGGACCGTCTGGGACAGTCTAGGACACGTTTGGGACAGTCTGGGACCGTCTGGGACCTTCTGGGACAGTCTGGGACTTGTTTGGAACAGTCTGAGACAGTCTGGGACAGTCTGGGACTTGTTTGGAACAGTCTGCGTCAGTTTGGGACCGTCTGGGACAGTCTAGGACAAGTTTGGGACAGTCTGGGACCGTCTGGGACCTTCTGGGACTGTCTGGGACTTGTTTGGAACAGTCTGGGGCTGTCTGGGACCGTCTGGGACTAGCTTGGAACAGTCTGCGACAGTTTGGGACAGTCTAGGACTTGTTTGGGACAGTCTGGGACCGTCTGGGACAGTCTAGGACACGTTTGGGACAGTCTGGGACAGTCTAGGACTTGTTTGGAATAGTCTGCGACAGTTTGGGACAGTCTAGGACTTGTTTGGGACAGTCTGGGACCGTCTGGGACCTTCTGGGACAGTCTGGGACTTGTTTGGAACAGTCTGGGACAGTCTGGGACAGTCTGGGACTTGTTTGGAACAGTCTGGGACAGTCTGGGACAGTCTAGGACACGTTTGGGACCGTCTGGGGCCGTCTGGGACAGTCTGGGACCGTCTGGGACCTTCTGGGACTGTCTGGGACTTGTTTGGAACAGTCTGGGACTGTCTGGGACGGTCTGGGACTTGTTTGGAACAGTCTGGGACAGTCTGGGACAGGCTGGGACTAGTTTGGAACAGTCTGGGACCGTCTGGGACAGTCTAGGACACGTTTGGGACCGTCTGGGGCCGTCTGGGACAGTCTGGGACTTGTTTGGGACAGTCTGGGACCGCCTGGGACAGTCTGGGACAGTCTAGGACTTGTTTGGAACAGTCTGGGACCGTCTGGGACAGTCTAGGACACGTTTGGGACCGTCTGGGACCGTCTGGGACTTGTTTGGGACAGTCTCGGACCGTCTGGGACAGTCTGGGACTGGTTTGGAACAGTCTGGGACAGTCTGGGACAGTCTGGGACAGTCTGGGACAGTCTGGGACTTGTTTGGGACAGTCTGGGACAGTCTGGGACCTTCTGGGACAGTCTGGGACTTGTTTGGAACAGTCTGGGACTGTCTGGGACCGTCTGGGACTTGTTTGGAACAGTCTGGGACAGTCTGGGACAGTCTGGGACTTGTTTGGAACAGTCTGCGTTAGTTTGGGACAGTCTAGGACTTGTTTGGAACAGTCTGGGACAGTCTGGGACTTGTTTGGAACAGTCTGGGACTGTCTGGGAACGTCTGGGACTTGTTTGGAACAGTCTGGGACTTGTTTGGGACAGTCTGGGACCGTCTGGGACCTTCTGGGACAGTCTGGGACTTGTTTGGAACAGTCTGAGACAGTCTGGGACAGTCTGGGACTTGTTTGGAACAGTCTGCGTCAGTTTGGGACCGTCTGGGACAGTCTAGGACAAGTTTGGTACAGTCTGGGGTAGTCTGGGACTTGTTTGGAACAGTCTGCGACAGTTTGGGACCGTCTGGGACTTGTTTGCAACAGTCTGCAACAGTTTGGGACCGTCTAGGACTTGTTTGGAACAGTCTGCAATAGTTTGGGACAGTCTAGGACTTGTTTGGGACAGTCTGGGACCGTCTGGGACCGTCTGGGACAGTCTAGGACTTGTTTGGGACAGTCTGGGACCGTCTGGGACAGTCTGGGACAGTCTGGCACTTGTTTGGAACAGTCTGGGACAGTCTGGGACAGTCTGGGACTTGTTTGGAACAGTCTGGGACTGTCTGGGACCGTCTGGGACTTGTTTGGGACAGTCTGGGACAGTCTGGGACTTGTTTGGAACAGTCTGCATCAGTTTGGGACCGTCTGGGACTTGTTTGGAATAGTCTGCGACAGTTTGGGACAGTCTAGGACTTGTTTGGGACAGTCTGGGACCGTCTGGGACCTTCTGGGACAGTCTGGGACTTGTTTGGAATAGTCTGCGACAGTTTGGGACAGTCTAGGACTTGTTTGGGACAGTCTGGGACCGTCTGGGACAGTCTAGGACACGTTTGGGACAGTCTGGGACTGTCTGGGACCGTCTGGGACTTGTTTGGGACAGTCTGAGACAGTCGGGGACAGTCTGGGACTTGTTTGGAACAGTCTGCGACAGTTTGGGACAGTCTAGGACTTGTTTGGGACAGTCTGGGACCGTCTGGGACCTTCTGGGACAGTCTGGGACTTGTTTGGAACAGTCTGAGACAGTCTGGGACAGTCTGGGACTTGTTTGGAACAGTCTGCGTCAGTTTGGGACCGTCTGGGACAGTCTAGGACAAGTTTGGGACAGTCTGGGACCGTCTGGGACCTTCTGGGACTGTCTGGGACTTGTTTGGAACAGTCTGGGGCTGTCTGGGACCGTCTGGGACTAGCTTGGAACAGTCTGCGACAGTTTGGGACAGTCTAGGACTTGTTTGGGACAGTCTGGGACCGTCTGGGACAGTCTAGGACACGTTTGGGACAGTCTGGGACAGTCTAGGACTTGTTTGGAATAGTCTGTGACAGTTTGGGACAGTCTAGGACTTGTTTGGGACAGTCTGGGACCGTCTGGGACCTTCTGGGAGAGTCTGGGACTTGTTTGGAACAGTCTGGGACAGTCTGGGACAGTCTGGGACTTGTTTGGAACAGTCTGGGACAGTCTGGGACAGTCTGGGACTTGTTTGGAACAGTCTGGGACTGTCTGGGACGGTCTGGGACTTGTTTGGAACAGTCTGGGACAGTCTGGGACAGTCTGGGACTTGTTTGGAACAGCCTGGGACAGTCTGGGGTAGTCTGGGACTTGTTTGGAACAGTCTACGACAGTTTGGGACCGTCTGGGACTTGTTTGCAACAGTCTGGGACTGTCTGGGACCGTCTGGGACTTGTTTGGAACAGTCTGGGACAGCCTGGGACAGTTTGGGACAGTCTGGGACTTGTTTGGAACAGTCTGGGACTGTCTGGGACCGTCTGGGACTTGTTTGGAACAGTCTGGGACTGTCTGGGACTGTCTGGGACTTGTTTGGAACAGTCTGGGACAGTCTGGGACCGTCTGGGACTTGTTTGGAACAGTCTGGGACAGTCTGGGACTTGTTTGGAACAGCCTGGGACAGTCTGGGGTAGTCTGGGACTTGTTTGGAACAGTCTGGGACCGTCTGGGACAGTCTAGGACACGTTTGGGACCGTCTGGGGCCGTCTGGGACAGTCTGGGACTTGTTTGGGACAGTCTGGGACCGCCTGGGACAGTCTGGGACAGTCTAGGACTTGTTTGGAACAGTCTGGGACCGTCTGGGACAGTCTAGGACACGTTTGGGACCGTCTGGGACCGTCTGGGACTTGTTTGGGACAGTCTGGGACCGTCTGGGACAGTCTGGGACTTGTTTGGAACAGTCTGGGACAGTCTGGGACAGTCTGGGACAGTCTGGGACTTGTTTGGGACAGTCTGGGACAGTCTGGGACCTTCTGGGACAGTCTGGGACTTGTTTGGAACAGTCTGGGACTGTCTGGGACCGTCTGGGACTTGTTTGGAACAGTCTGGGACAGTCTGGGACAGTCTGGGACTTGTTTGGAACAGTCTGCGTTAGTTTGGGACAGTCTAGGACTTGTTTGGAACAGTCTGGGACCGTCTGGGACCTTCTGGGGCAGTCTGGGACTTGTTTGGAACAGCCTGGTACAGTCTGGGGTAGTCTGGGACTTGTTTGCAACAGTCTGCGTCAGTTTGGGACCGTCTGGGACTTGTTTGGAATAGTCTGCGACAGTTTGGGACAGTCTGGGACTTGTTTGGAACAGTCTGAGACTGTCTGGGACGGTCTGGGACTTGTTTGGAACAGTCTGGGACAGTCTGGGACAGTCTGGGACTTGTTTGGAACAGTCTGGGACAGTCTGGGACTTGTTTGCAACAGTCTGGGACTGTCTGGGACCGTCTGGGACTTGTTTGGAACAGTCTGGGACAGCCTGGGACAGTTTGGGACAGTCTGGGACTTGTTTGGAACAGTCTGGGACTGTCTGGGACCGTCTGGGACTTGTTTGGAACAGTCTGGGACTGTCTGGGACCGTCTGGGACTTGTTTGGAACAGTCTGGGACAGTCTGGGACCGTCTGGGACTTGTTTGGAACAGTCTGGGACAGTCTGGGACTTGTTTGGAACAGCCTGGGACAGTCTGGGGTAGTCTGGGACTTGTTTGGAACAGTCTGGGACCGTCTGGGACAGTCTAGGACACGTTTGGGACCGTCTGGGGCCGTCTGGGACAGTCTGGGACTTGTTTGGGACAGTCTGGGACCGCCTGGGACAGCCTGGGACAGTCTAGGACTTGTTTGGAACAGTCTGGGACCGTCTGGGACAGTCTAGGACACGTTTGGGACCGTCTGGGACCGTCTGGGACTTGTTTGGGACAGTCTCGGACCGTCTGGGACAGTCTGGGACTTGTTTGGAACAGTCTGGGACAGTCTGGGACAGTCTGGGACAGTCTGGGACTTGTTTGGGACAGTCTGGGACAGTCTGGGACCTTCTGGGACAGTCTGGGACTTGTTTGGAACAGTCTGGGACTGTCTGGGACCGTCTGGGACTTGTTTGGAACAGTCTGGGACAGTCTGGGACAGTCTGGGACTTGTTTGGAACAGTATGCGTTAGTTTGGGACAGTCTAGGACTTGTTTGGAACAGTCTGG
This sequence comes from Cephus spinipes, assembly GCA_963971525.1. NCBI lineage: Eukaryota > Metazoa > Arthropoda > Insecta > Hymenoptera > Cephidae > Cephus > Cephus spinipes. Next base: position 9,290,529 of record OZ020577.1, on the reverse strand, counting down.
GACAGTCTGGGACTTGTTTGGAACAGTCTGGGACTGTCTGGGAACGTCTGGGACTTGTTTGGAACAGCCTGGGACAGTCTGGGGTAGTCTGGGACTTGTTTGGAACAGTCTGGGACCGTCTGGGACAGTCTAGGACACGTTTGGGACCGTCTGGGGCCGTCTGGGAGAGTCTGGGACTTGTTTGGAACAGTCTGGGACAGTCTGGGACAGTCTGGGACTTGTTTGGAACAGTCTGGGACAGTCTGGGACAGTCTGGGACTTGTTTGGAACAGTCTGGGACTGTCTGGGACGGTCTGGGACTTGTTTGGAACAGTCTACGACAGTTTGGGACCGTCTGGGACTTGTTTGCAACAGTCTGGGACTGTCTGGGACCGTCTGGGACTTGTTTGGAACAGTCTGGGACAGCCTGGGACAGTTTGGGACAGTCTGGGACTTGTTTGGAACAGTCTGGGACTGTCTGGGACCGTCTGGGATTTGTTTGGAACAGTCTGGGACTGTCTGGGACTGTCTGGGACTTGTTTGGAACAGTCTGGGACAGTCTGGGACCGTCTGGGACTTGTTTGGAACAGTCTGGGACAGTCTGGGACTTGTTTGGAACAGTCTGGGACTGTCTGGGACCGTCTGGGACTTGTTTGGAACAGTCTGGGACTGTCTGGGACTGTCTGGGACTTGTTTGGAACAGTCTGGGACAGTCTGGGACCGTCTGGGGCCGTCTGGGACAGTCTGGGACTTGTTTGGGACAGTCTGGGACCGCCTGGGACAGTCTGGGACAGTCTAGGACTTGTTTGGAACAGTCTGGGACCGTCTGGGACAGTCTAGGACACGTTTGGGACCGTCTGGGACCGTCTGGGACTTGTTTGGGACAGTCTGGGACCGTCTGGGACAGTCTGGGACTTGTTTGGAACAGTCTGGGACAGTCTGGGACAGTCTGGGACAGTCTGGGACTTGTTTGGGACAGTCTGGGACAGTCTGGGACCTTCTGGGACAGTCTGGGACTTGTTTGGAACAGTCTGGGACTGTCTGGGACCGTCTGGGACTTGTTTGGAACAGTCTGGGACAGTCTGGGACAGTCTGGGACTTGTTTGGAACAGTCTGCGTTAGTTTGGGACAGTCTAGGACTTGTTTGGAACAGTCTGGGACCGTCTGGGACCTTCTGGGACAGTCTGGGACTTGTTTGGAACAGCCTGGTACAGTCTGGGGTAGTCTGGGACTTGTTTGCAACAGTCTGCGTCAGTTTGGGACCGTCTGGGACTTGTTTGGAATAGTCTGCGACAGTTTGGGACAGTCTGGGACTTGTTTGGAACAGTCTGAGACTGTCTGGGACAGTTTGGGACAGTCTGGGACTTGTTTGGAACAGTCTGGGACTGTCTGGGACCGTCTGGGACTTGTTTGGAACAGTCTGGGACTGTCTGGGACCGTCTGGGACTTGTTTGGAACAGTCTGGGACAGTCTGGGACCGTCTGGGACTTGTTTGGAACAGTCTGGGACAGTCTGGGACTTGTTTGGAACAGCCTGGGACAGTCTGGGGTAGTCTGGGACTTGTTTGGAACAGTCTGGGACCGTCTGGGACAGTCTAGGACACGTTTGGGACCGTCTGGGGCCGTCTGGGACAGTCTGGGACTTGTTTGGGACAGTCTGGGACCGCCTGGGACAGTCTGGGACAGTCTAGGACTTGCTTGGAACAGTCTGGGACCGTCTGGGACAGTCTAGGACACGTTTGGGACCGTCTGGGACCGTCTGGGACTTGTTTGGGACAGTCTCGGACCGTCTGGGACAGTCTGGGACTTGTTTGGAACAGTCTGGGACAGTCTGGGACAGTCTGGGACAGTCTGGGACTTGTTTGGGACAGTCTGGGACAGTCTGGGACCTTCTGGGACAGTCTGGGACTTGTTTGGAACAGTCTGGGACTGTCTGGGACCGTCTGGGACTTGTTTGGAACAGTCTGGGACAGTCTGGGACAGTCTGGGACTTGTTTGGAACAGTCTGCGTTAGTTTGGGACAGTCTAGGACTTGTTTGGAACAGTCTGGGACAGTCTGGGACTTGTTTGGAACAGTCTGGGACTGTCTGGGAACGTCTGGGACTTGTTTGGAACAGTCTGGGACTTGTTTGGGACAGTCTGGGACCGTCTGGGACCTTCTGGGACAGTCTGGGACTTGTTTGGAACAGTCTGAGACAGTCTGGGACAGTCTGGGACTTGTTTGGAACAGTCTGCGTCAGTTTGGGACCGTCTGGGACAGTCTAGGACAAGTTTGGTACAGTCTGGGGTAGTCTGGGACTTGTTTGGAACAGTCTGCGACAGTTTGGGACCGTCTGGGACTTGTTTGCAACAGTCTGCAACAGTTTGGGACCGTCTAGGACTTGTTTGGAACAGTCTGCAATAGTTTGGGACAGTCTAGGACTTGTTTGGGACAGTCTGGGACCGTCTGGGACCGTCTGGGACAGTCTAGGACTTGTTTGGGACAGTCTGGGACCGTCTGGGACAGTCTGGGACAGTCTGGCACTTGTTTGGAACAGTCTGGGACAGTCTGGGACAGTCTGGGACTTGTTTGGAACAGTCTGGGACTGTCTGGGACCGTCTGGGACTTGTTTGGGACAGTCTGGGACAGTCTGGGACTTGTTTGGAACAGTCTGCATCAGTTTGGGACCGTCTGGGACTTGTTTGGAATAGTCTGCGACAGTTTGGGACAGTCTAGGACTTGTTTGGGACAGTCTGGGACCGTCTGGGACCTTCTGGGACAGTCTGGGACTTGTTTGGAATAGTCTGCGACAGTTTGGGACAGTCTAGGACTTGTTTGGGACAGTCTGGGACCGTCTGGGACAGTCTAGGACACGTTTGGGACAGTCTGGGACTGTCTGGGACCGTCTGGGACTTGTTTGGGACAGTCTGAGACAGTCGGGGACAGTCTGGGACTTGTTTGGAACAGTCTGCGACAGTTTGGGACAGTCTAGGACTTGTTTGGGACAGTCTGCGACCGTTTGGGACCTTCTGGGACAGTCTGGGACTTGTTTGGAACAGTCTGCGTCAGTTTGGGACCGTCTGGGACAGTCTAGGACAAGTTTGGGACAGTCTGGGACCGTCTGGGACCTTCTGGGACTGTCTGGGACTTGTTTGGAACAGTCTGGGGCTGTCTGGGACCGTCTGGGACTTGCTTGGAACAGTCTGCGACAGTTTGGGACAGTCTAGGACTTGTTTGGGACAGTCTGGGACCGTCTGGGACAGTCTAGGACACGTTTGGGACAGTCTGGGACAGTCTAGGACTTGTTTGGAATAGTCTGCGACAGTTTGGGACAGTCTAGGACTTGTTTGGGACAGTCTGGGAACGTCTGGGACCTTCTGGGACAGTCTGGGACTTGTTTGGAACAGTCTGGGACAGTCTGGGACAGTCTGGGACTTGTTTGGAACAGTCTGGGACTGTCTGGGACGGTCTGGGACTTGTTTGGAACAGTCTGGGACAGTCTGGGACAGTCTGGGACTTGTTTGGAACAGCCTGGGACAGTCTGGGGTAGTCTGGGACTTGTTTGGAACAGTCTACGACAGTTTGGGACCGTCTGGGACTTGTTTGCAACAGTCTGGGACTGTCTGGGACCGTCTGGGACTTGTTTGGAACAGTCTGGGACAGCCTGGGACAGTTTGGGACAGTCTGGGACTTGTTTGGAACAGTCTGGGACTGTCTGGGACCGTCTGGGACTTGTTTGGAACAGTCTGGGACTGTCTGGGACCGTCTGGGACTTGTTTGGGACAGTCTGGGACAGTCTGGGACTTGTTTGGAACAGTCTGCATCAGTTTGGGACCGTCTGGGACTTGTTTGGAATAGTCTGCGACAGTTTGGGACAGTCTAGGACTTGTTTGGGACAGTCTGGGACCGTCTGGGACCTTCTGGGACAGTCTGGGACTTGTTTGGAATAGTCTGCGACAGTTTGGAACAGTCTAGGACTTGTTTGGGACAGTCTGGGACCGTCTGGGACCTTCTGGGACAGTCTGGGACTTGTTTGGAACAGTCTGGGACAGTCTGGGACAGTCTGGGACTTGTTTGGAACAGTCTGGGACTGTCTGGGACGGTCTGGGACTTGTTTGGAACAGTCTGGGACAGTCTGGGACAGTCTGGGACTTGTTTGGAACAGCCTGGGACAGTCTGGGGTAGTCTGGGACTTGTTTGGAACAGTCTACGACAGTTTGGGACCGTCTGGGACTTGTTTGCAACAGTCTGGGACTGTCTGGGACCGTGTGGGACTTGTTTGGAACAGTCTGGGACAGCCTGGGACAGTTTGGGACAGTCTGGGACTTGTTTGGAACAGTCTGGGACTGTCTGGGACCGTCTGGGACTTGTTTGGAACAGTCTGGGACTGTCTGGGACCGTCTGGGACTTGTTTGGGACAGTCTGGGACAGTCTGGGACTTGTTTGGAACAGTCTGCGTCAGTTTGGGACCGTCTGGGACAGTCTAGGACAAGTTTGGTACAGTCTGGGGTAGTCTGGGACTTGTTTGGAACAGTCTGCGACAGTTTGGGACCGTCTGGGACTTGTTTGCAACAGTCTGCAACAGTTTGGGACCGTCTAGGACTTGTTTGGAACAGTCTGCAATAGTTTGGGACAGTCTAGGACTTGTTTGGGACAGTCTGGGACCGTCTGGGACCGTCTGGGACAGTCTAGGACTTGTTTGGGACAGTCTGGGACCGTCTGGGACAGTCTGGGACAGTCTGGCACTTGTTTGGAACAGTCTGGGACAGTCTGGGACAGTCTGGGACTTGTTTGGAACAGTCTGGGACTGTCTGGGACCGTCTGGGACTTGTTTGGAACAGCCTGGGACAGTCTGGGGTAGTCTGGGACTTGTTTGGAACAGTCTACGACAGTTTGGGACCGTCTGGGACTTGTTTGCAACAGTCTGGGACTGTCTGGGACCGTCTGGGACTTGTTTGGAATAGTCTGCGACAGTTTGGGACAGTCTAGGACTTGTTTGGGACAGTCTGGGACCGTCTGGGACCTTCTGGGACAGTCTGGGACTTGTTTGGAATAGTCTGCGACAGTTTGGGACAGTCTAGGACTTGTTTGGGACAGTCTGGGACCGTCTGGGACCTTCTGGGACAGTCTGGGACTTGTTTGGAACAGTCTGAGACAGTCTGGGACAGTCTGGGACTTGTTTGGAACAGTCTGCGTCAGTTTGGGACCGTCTGGGACAGTCTAGGACAAGTTTGGGACAGTCTGGGACCGTCTGGGACCTTCTGGGACTGTCTGGGACTTGTTTGGAACAGTCTGGGGCTGTCTGGGACCGTCTGGGACTAGCTTGGAACAGTCTGCGACAGTTTGGGACAGTCTAGGACTTGTTTGGGACAGTCTGGGACCGTCTGGGACAGTCTAGGACACGTTTGGGACAGTCTGGGACAGTCTAGGACTTGTTTGGAATAGTCTGCGACAGTTTGGGACAGTCTAGGACTTGTTTGGGACAGTCTGGGACCGTCTGGGACCGTCTGGGACAGTCTAGGACTTGTTTGGGACAGTCTGGGACCGTCTGGGACAGTCTGGGACAGTCTGGCACTTGTTTGGAACAGTCTGGGACAGTCTGGGACAGTCTGGGACTTGTTTGGAACAGTCTGGGACTGTCTGGGACCGTCTGGGACTTGTTTGGGACAGTCTGGGACAGTCTGGGACTTGTTTGGAACAGTCTGCATCAGTTTGGGACCGTCTGGGACTTGTTTGGAATAGTCTGCGACAGTTTGGGACAGTCTAGGACTTGTTTGGGACAGTCTGGGACCGTCTGGGACCTTCTGGGACAGTCTGGGACTTGTTTGGAATAGTCTGCGACAGTTTGGGACAGTCTAGGACTTGTTTGGGACAGTCTGGGACCGTCTGGGACAGTCTAGGACACGTTTGGGACAGTCTGGGACTGTCTGGGACCGTCTGGGACTTGTTTGGGACAGTCTGAGACAGTCGGGGACAGTCTGGGACTTGTTTGGAACAGTCTGCGACAGTTTGGGACAGTCTAGGACTTGTTTGGGACAGTCTGCGACCGTTTGGGACCTTCTGGGACAGTCTGGGACTTGTTTGGAACAGTCTGCGTCAGTTTGGGACCGTCTGGGACAGTCTAGGACAAGTTTGGGACAGTCTGGGACCGTCTGGGACCTTCTGGGACTGTCTGGGACTTGTTTGGAACAGTCTGGGGCTGTCTGGGACCGTCTGGGACTTGCTTGGAACAGTCTGCGACAGTTTGGGACAGTCTAGGACTTGTTTGGGACAGTCTGGGACCGTCTGGGACAGTCTAGGACACGTTTGGGACAGTCTGGGACAGTCTAGGACTTGTTTGGAATAGTCTGCGACAGTTTGGGACAGTCTAGGACTTGTTTGGGACAGTCTGGGAACGTCTGGGACCTTCTGGGACAGTCTGGGACTTGTTTGGAACAGTCTGGGACAGTCTGGGACAGTCTGGGACTTGTTTGGAACAGTCTGGGACTGTCTGGGACGGTCTGGGACTTGTTTGGAACAGTCTGGGACAGTCTGGGACAGTCTGGGACTTGTTTGGAACAGCCTGGGACAGTCTGGGGTAGTCTGGGACTTGTTTGGAACAGTCTACGACAGTTTGGGACCGTCTGGGACTTGTTTGCAACAGTCTGGGACTGTCTGGGACCGTCTGGGACTTGTTTGGAACAGTCTGGGACAGCCTGGGACAGTTTGGGACAGTCTGGGACTTGTTTGGAACAGTCTGGGACTGTCTGGGACCGTCTGGGACTTGTTTGGAACAGTCTGGGACTGTCTGGGACCGTCTGGGACTTGTTTGGGACAGTCTGGGACAGTCTGGGACTTGTTTGGAACAGTCTGCATCAGTTTGGGACCGTCTGGGACTTGTTTGGAATAGTCTGCGACAGTTTGGGACAGTCTAGGACTTGTTTGGGACAGTCTGGGACCGTCTGGGACCTTCTGGGACAGTCTGGGACTTGTTTGGAATAGTCTGCGACAGTTTGGAACAGTCTAGGACTTGTTTGGGACAGTCTGGGACCGTCTGGGACCTTCTGGGACAGTCTGGGACTTGTTTGGAACAGTCTGGGACAGTCTGGGACAGTCTGGGACTTGTTTGGAACAGTCTGGGACTGTCTGGGACGGTCTGGGACTTGTTTGGAACAGTCTGGGACAGTCTGGGACAGTCTGGGACTTGTTTGGAACAGCCTGGGACAGTCTGGGGTAGTCTGGGACTTGTTTGGAACAGTCTACGACAGTTTGGGACCGTCTGGGACTTGTTTGCAACAGTCTGGGACTGTCTGGGACCGTCTGGGACTTGTTTGGAACAGTCTGGGACAGCCTGGGACAGTTTGGGACAGTCTGGGACTTGTTTGGAACAGTCTGGGACTGTCTGGGACCGTCTGGGACTTGTTTGGAACAGTCTGGGACTGTCTGGGACCGTCTGGGACTTGTTTGGGACAGTCTGGGACAGTCTGGGACTTGTTTGGAACAGTCTGCGTCAGTTTGGGACCGTCTGGGACAGTCTAGGACAAGTTTGGTACAGTCTGGGGTAGTCTGGGACTTGTTTGGAACAGTCTGCGACAGTTTGGGACCGTCTGGGACTTGTTTGCAACAGTCTGCAACAGTTTGGGACCGTCTAGGACTTGTTTGGAACAGTCTGCAATAGTTTGGGACAGTCTAGGACTTGTTTGGGACAGTCTGGGACCGTCTGGGACCGTCTGGGACAGTCTAGGACTTGTTTGGGACAGTCTGGGACCGTCTGGGACAGTCTGGGACAGTCTGGCACTTGTTTGGAACAGTCTGGGACAGTCTGGGACAGTCTGGGACTTGTTTGGAACAGTCTGGGACTGTCTGGGACCGTCTGGGACTTGTTTGGAACAGCCTGGGACAGTCTGGGGTAGTCTGGGACTTGTTTGGAACAGTCTACGACAGTTTGGGACCGTCTGGGACTTGTTTGCAACAGTCTGGGACTGTCTGGGACCGTCTGGGACTTGTTTGGAATAGTCTGCGACAGTTTGGGACAGTCTAGGACTTGTTTGGGACAGTCTGGGACCGTCTGGGACCTTCTGGGACAGTCTGGGACTTGTTTGGAATAGTCTGCGACAGTTTGGGACAGTCTAGGACTTGTTTGGGACAGTCTGGGACCGTCTGGGACCTTCTGGGACAGTCTGGGACTTGTTTGGAACAGTCTGAGACAGTCTGGGACAGTCTGGGACTTGTTTGGAACAGTCTGCGTCAGTTTGGGACCGTCTGGGACAGTCTAGGACAAGTTTGGGACAGTCTGGGACCGTCTGGGACCTTCTGGGACTGTCTGGGACTTGTTTGGAACAGTCTGGGGCTGTCTGGGACCGTCTGGGACTAGCTTGGAACAGTCTGCGACAGTTTGGGACAGTCTAGGACTTGTTTGGGACAGTCTGGGACCGTCTGGGACAGTCTAGGACACGTTTGGGACAGTCTGGGACAGTCTAGGACTTGTTTGGAATAGTCTGCGACAGTTTGGGACAGTCTAGGACTTGTTTGGGACAGTCTGGGACCGTCTGGGACCTTCTGGGACAGTCTGGGACTTGTTTGGAACAGTCTGGGACAGTCTGGGACAGTCTGGGACTTGTTTGGAACAGTCTGGGACAGTCTGGGACAGTCTGGGACTTGTTTGGAACAGTCTGGGACTGTCTGGGACGGTCTGGGACTTGTTTGGAACAGTCTGGGACAGTCTGGGACAGGCTGGGACTGGTTTGGAACAGCCTGGGACAGTCTGGGGTAGTCTGGGACTTGTTTGGAACAGTCTACGACAGTTTGGGACCGTCTGGGACTTGTTTGCAACAGTCTGGGACTGTCTGGGACCGTCTGGGACAGCCTGGGACAGTTTGGGACAGTCTGGGACTTGTTTGGAACAGTCTGGGACTGTCTGGGACCGTCTGGGACTTGTTTGGAACAGTCTGGGACTGTCTGGGACCGTCTGGGACTTGTTTGGAACAGTCTGGGACAGTCTGGGACCGTCTGGGACTTGTTTGGAACAGTCTGGGACAGTCTGGGACTTGTTTGGAACAGCCTGGGACAGTCTGGGGTAGTCTGGGACTTGTTTGGAACAGTCTGGGACCGTCTGGGACAGTCTAGGACACGTTTGGGACCGTCTGGGGCCGTCTGGGATAGTCTGGGACTTGTTTGGGACAGTCTGGGACCGCCTGGGACAGTCTGGGACAGTCTAGGACTTGTTTGGAACAGTCTGGGACCGTCTGGGACAGTCTAGGACACGTTTGGGACCGTCTGGGACCGTCTGGGACTTGTTTGGGACAGTCTGGGACCGTCTGGGACAGTCTGGGACTTGTTTGGAACAGTCTGGGACAGTCTGGGACAGTCTGGGACAGTCTGGGACTTGTTTGGGACAGTCTGGGACAGTCTGGGACCTTCTGGGACAGTCTGGGACTTGTTTGGAACAGTCTGGGACTGTCTGGGACCGTCTGGGACTTGTTTGGAACAGTCTGGGACAGTCTGGGACAGTCTGGGACTTGTTTGGAACAGTCTGCGTTAGTTTGGGACAGTCTAGGACTTGTTTGGAACAGTCTGGGACAGTCTGGGACTTGTTTGGAACAGTCTGGGACTGTCTGGGAACGTCTGGGACTTGTTTGGAACAGTCTGGGACTTGTTTGGGACAGTCTGGGACCGTCTGGGACCTTCTGGGACAGTCTGGGACTTGTTTGGAACAGTCTGAGACAGTCTGGGACAGTCTGGGACTTGTTTGGAACAGTCTGCGACAGTTTGGGACCGTCTGGGACTTGTTTGCAACAGTCTGCAACAGTTTGGGACCGTCTAGGACTTGTTTGGAACAGTCTGCAATAGTTTGGGACAGTCTAGGACTTGTTTGGGACAGTCTGGGACCGTCTGGGACCGTCTGGGACAGTCTAGGACTTGTTTGGGACAGTCTGGGACCGTCTGGGACAGTCTGGGACAGTCTGGCACTTGTTTGGAACAGTCTGGGACAGTCTGGGACAGTCTGGGACTTGTTTGGAACAGTCTGGGACTGTCTGGGACCGTCTGGGACTTGTTTGGGACAGTCTGGGACAGTCTGGGACTTGTTTGGAACAGTCTGCATCAGTTTGGGACCGTCTGGGACTTGTTTGGAATAGTCTGCGACAGTTTGGGACAGTCTAGGACTTGTTTGGGACAGTCTGGGACCGTCTGGGACCTTCTGGGACAGTCTGGGACTTGTTTGGAATAGTCTGCGACAGTTTGGGACAGTCTAGGACTTGTTTGGGACAGTCTGGGACCGTCTGGGACAGTCTAGGACACGTTTGGGACAGTCTGGGACTGTCTGGGACCGTCTGGGACTTGTTTGGGACAGTCTGAGACAGTCGGGGACAGTCTGGGACTTGTTTGGAACAGTCTGCGACAGTTTGGGACAGTCTAGGACTTGTTTGGGACAGTCTGGGACCGTCTGGGACCTTCTGGGACAGTCTGGGACTTGTTTGGAACAGTCTGAGACAGTCTGGGACAGTCTGGGACTTGTTTGGAACAGTCTGCGTCAGTTTGGGACCGTCTGGGACAGTCTAGGACAAGTTTGGGACAGTCTGGGACCGTCTGGGACCTTCTGGGACTGTCTGGGACTTGTTTGGAACAGTCTGGGGCTGTCTGGGACCGTCTGGGACTAGCTTGGAACAGTCTGCGACAGTTTGGGACAGTCTAGGACTTGTTTGGGACAGTCTGGGACCGTCTGGGACAGTCTAGGACACGTTTGGGACAGTCTGGGACAGTCTAGGACTTGTTTGGAATAGTCTGTGACAGTTTGGGACAGTCTAGGACTTGTTTGGGACAGTCTGGGACCGTCTGGGACCTTCTGGGAGAGTCTGGGACTTGTTTGGAACAGTCTGGGACAGTCTGGGACAGTCTGGGACTTGTTTGGAACAGTCTGGGACAGTCTGGGACAGTCTGGGACTTGTTTGGAACAGTCTGGGACTGTCTGGGACGGTCTGGGACTTGTTTGGAACAGTCTGGGACAGTCTGGGACAGTCTGGGACTTGTTTGGAACAGCCTGGGACAGTCTGGGGTAGTCTGGGACTTGTTTGGAACAGTCTACGACAGTTTGGGACCGTCTGGGACTTGTTTGCAACAGTCTGGGACTGTCTGGGACCGTCTGGGACTTGCTTGGAACAGTCTGGGACAGCCTGGGACAGTTTGGGACAGTCTGGGACTTGTTTGGAACAGTCTGGGACTGTCTGGGACCGTCTGGGACTTGTTTGGAACAGTCTGGGACTGTCTGGGACTGTCTGGGACTTGTTTGGAACAGTCTGGGACAGTCTGGGACCGTCTGGGACTTGTTTGGAACAGTCTGGGACAGTCTGGGACTTGTTTGGAACAGCCTGGGACAGTCTGGGGTAGTCTGGGACTTGTTTGGAACAGTCTGGGACCGTCTGGGACAGTCTAGGACACGTTTGGGACCGTCTGGGGCCGTCTGGGACAGTCTGGGACTTGTTTGGGACAGTCTGGGACCGCCTGGGACAGTCTGGGACAGTCTAGGACTTGTTTGGAACAGTCTGGGACCGTCTGGGACAGTCTAGGACACGTTTGGGACCGTCTGGGACCGTCTGGGACTTGTTTGGGACAGTCTGGGACCGTCTGGGACAGTCTGGGACTTGTTTGGAACAGTCTGGGACAGTCTGGGACAGTCTGGGACAGTCTGGGACTTGTTTGGGACAGTCTGGGACAGTCTGGGACCTTCTGGGACAGTCTGGGACTTGTTTGGAACAGTCTGGGACTGTCTGGGACCGTCTGGGACTTGTTTGGAACAGTCTGGGACAGTCTGGGACAGTCTGGGACTTGTTTGGAACAGTCTGCGTTAGTTTGGGACAGTCTAGGACTTGTTTGGAACAGTCTGGGACCGTCTGGGACCTTCTGGGACAGTCTGGGACTTGTTTGGAACAGCCTGGTACAGTCTGGGGTAGTCTGGGACTTGTTTGCAACAGTCTGCGTCAGTTTGGGACCGTCTGGGACTTGTTTGGAATAGTCTGCGACAGTTTGGGACAGTCTGGGACTTGTTTGGAACAGTCTGAGACTGTCTGGGACGGTCTGGGACTTGTTTGGAACAGTCTGGGACAGTCTGGGACAGTCTGGGACTTGTTTGCAACAGTCTGGGACTGTCTGGGACCGTCTGGGACTTGTTTGGAACAGTCTGGGACAGCCTGGGACAGTTTGGGACAGTCTGGGACTTGTTTGGAACAGTCTGGGACTGTCTGGGACCGTCTGGGACTTGTTTGGAACAGTCTGGGACTGTCTGGGACCGTCTGGGACTTGTTTGGAACAGTCTGGGACAGTCTGGGACCGTCTGGGACTTGTTTGGAACAGTCTGGGACAGTCTGGGACTTGTTTGGAACAGCCTGGGACAGTCTGGGGTAGTCTGGGACTTGTTTGGAACAGTCTGGGACCGTCTGGGACAGTCTAGGACACGTTTGGGACCGTCTGGGGCCGTCTGGGACAGTCTGGGACTTGTTTGGGACAGTCTGGGACCGCCTGGGACAGTCTGGGACAGTCTAGGACTTGCTTGGAACAGTCTGGGACCGTCTGGGACAGTCTAGGACACGTTTGGGACCGTCTGGGACCGTCTGGGACTTGTTTGGGACAGTCTCGGACCGTCTGGGACAGTCTGGGACTTGTTTGGAACAGTCTGGGACAGTCTGGGACAGTCTGGGACAGTCTGGGACTTGTTTGGGACAGTCTGGGACAGTCTGGGACCTTCTGGGACAGTCTGGGACTTGTTTGGAACAGTCTGGGACTGTCTGGGACCGTCTGGGACTTGTTTGGAACAGTCTGGGACAGTCTGGGACAGTCTGGGACTTGTTTGGAACAGTCTGCGTTAGTTTGGGACAGTCTAGGACTTGTTTGGAACAGTCTGGGACAGTCTGGGACTTGTTTGGAACAGTCTGGGACTGTCTGGGAACGTCTGGGACTTGTTTGGAACAGTCTGGGACTTGTTTGGGACAGTCTGGGACCGTCTGGGACCTTCTGGGACAGTCTGGGACTTGTTTGGAACAGTCTGAGACAGTCTGGGACAGTCTGGGACTTGTTTGGAACAGTCTGCGTCAGTTTGGGACCGTCTGGGACAGTCTAGGACAAGTTTGGTACAGTCTGGGGTAGTCTGGGACTTGTTTGGAACAGTCTGCGACAGTTTGGGACCGTCTGGGACTTGTTTGCAACAGTCTGCAACAGTTTGGGACCGTCTAGGACTTGTTTGGAACAGTCTGCAATAGTTTGGGACAGTCTAGGACTTGTTTGGAACAGTCTGGGACCGTCTGGGACCTTCTGGGACAGTCTGGGACTTGTTTGGAACAGCCTGGTACAGTCTGGGGTAGTCTGGGACTTGTTTGCAACAGTCTGCGTCAGTTTGGGACCGTCTGGGACTTGTTTGGAATAGTCTGCGACAGTTTGGGACAGTCTGGGACTTGTTTGGAACAGTCTGAGACTGTCTGGGACGGTCTGGGACTTGTTTGGAACAGTCTGGGACAGTCTGGGACAGTCTGGGACTTGTTTGCAACAGTCTGGGACTGTCTGGGACCGTCTGGGACTTGTTTGGAACAGTCTGGGACAGCCTGGGACAGTTTGGGACAGTCTGGGACTTGTTTGGAACAGTCTGGGACTGTCTGGGACCGTCTGGGACTTGTTTGGAACAGTCTGGGACTGTCTGGGACCGTCTGGGACTTGTTTGGAACAGTCTGGGACAGTCTGGGACCGTCTGGGACTTGTTTGGAACAGTCTGGGACAGTCTGGGACTTGTTTGGAACAGCCTGGGACAGTCTGGGGTAGTCTGGGACTTGTTTGGAACAGTCTGGGACCGTCTGGGACAGTCTAGGACACGTTTGGGACCGTCTGGGGCCGTCTGGGACAGTCTGGGACTTGTTTGGGACAGTCTGGGACCGCCTGGGACAGTCTGGGACAGTCTAGGACTTGCTTGGAACAGTCTGGGACCGTCTGGGACAGTCTAGGACACGTTTGGGACCGTCTGGGACCGTCTGGGACTTGTTTGGGACAGTCTCGGACCGTCTGGGACAGTCTGGGACTTGTTTGGAACAGTCTGGGACAGTCTGGGACAGTCTGGGACAGTCTGGGACTTGTTTGGGACAGTCTGGGACAGTCTGGGACCTTCTGGGACAGTCTGGGACTTGTTTGGAACAGTCTGGGACTGTCTGGGACCGTCTGGGACTTGTTTGGAACAGTCTGGGACAGTCTGGGACAGTCTGGGACTTGTTTGGAACAGTCTGGGACTGTCTGGGACGGTCTGGGACTTGTTTGGAACAGTCTGGGACAGTCTGGGACAGTCTGGGACTTGTTTGGAACAGCCTGGGACAGTCTGGGGTAGTCTGGGACTTGTTTGGAACAGTCTACGACAGTTTGGGACCGTCTGGGACTTGTTTGCAACAGTCTGGGACTGTCTGGGACCGTCTGGGACTTGCTTGGAACAGTCTGGGACAGCCTGGGACAGTTTGGGACAGTCTGGGACTTGTTTGGAACAGTCTGGGACTGTCTGGGACCGTCTGGGACTTGTTTGGAACAGTCTGGGACTGTCTGGGACTGTCTGGGACTTGTTTGGAACAGTCTGGGACAGTCTGGGACCGTCTGGGACTTGTTTGGAACAGTCTGGGACAGTCTGGGACTTGTTTGGAACAGCCTGGGACAGTCTGGGGTAGTCTGGGACTTGTTTGGAACAGTCTGGGACCGTCTGGGACAGTCTAGGACACGTTTGGGACCGTCTGGGGCCGTCTGGGACAGTCTGGGACTTGTTTGGGACAGTCTGGGACCGCCTGGGACAGTCTGGGACAGTCTAGGACTTGTTTGGAACAGTCTGGGACCGTCTGGGACAGTCTAGGACACGTTTGGGACCGTCTGGGACCGTCTGGGACTTGTTTGGGACAGTCTGGGACCGTCTGGGACAGTCTGGGACTTGTTTGGAACAGTCTGGGACAGTCTGGGACAGTCTGGGACAGTCTGGGACTTGTTTGGGACAGTCTGGGACAGTCTGGGACCTTCTGGGACAGTCTGGGACTTGTTTGGAACAGTCTGGGACTGTCTGGGACCGTCTGGGACTTGTTTGGAACAGTCTGGGACAGTCTGGGACAGTCTGGGACTTGTTTGGAACAGTCTGCGTTAGTTTGGGACAGTCTAGGACTTGTTTGGAACAGTCTGGGACCGTCTGGGACCTTCTGGGACAGTCTGGGACTTGTTTGGAACAGCCTGGTACAGTCTGGGGTAGTCTGGGACTTGTTTGCAACAGTCTGCGTCAGTTTGGGACCGTCTGGGACTTGTTTGGAATAGTCTGCGACAGTTTGGGACAGTCTGGGACTTGTTTGGAACAGTCTGGGACTGTCTGGGACCGTCTGGGACTTGTTTGGAACAGTCTGGGACTGTCTGGGACTGTCTGGGACTTGTTTGGAACAGTCTGGGACAGTCTGGGACCGTCTGGGACTTGTTTGGAACAGTCTGGGACAGTCTGGGACTTGTTTGGAACAGCCTGGGACAGTCTGGGGTAGTCTGGGACTTGTTTGGAACAGTCTGGGACCGTCTGGGACAGTCTAGGACACGTTTGGGACCGTCTGGGGCCGTCTGGGACAGTCTGGGACTTGTTTGGGACAGTCTGGGACCGCCTGGGACAGTCTGGGACAGTCTAGGACTTGTTTGGAACAGTCTGGGACCGTCTGGGACAGTCTAGGACACGTTTGGGACCGTCTGGGACCGTCTGGGACTTGTTTGGGACAGTCTGGGACCGTCTGGGACAGTCTGGGACTTGTTTGGAACAGTCTGGGACAGTCTGGGACAGTCTGGGACAGTCTGGGACTTGTTTGGGACAGTCTGGGACAGTCTGGGACCTTCTGGGACAGTCTGGGACTTGTTTGGAACAGTCTGGGACTGTCTGGGACCGTCTGGGACTTGTTTGGAACAGTCTGGGACAGTCTGGGACAGTCTGGGACTTGTTTGGAACAGTCTGCGTTAGTTTGGGACAGTCTAGGACTTGTTTGGAACAGTCTGGGACCGTCTGGGACCTTCTGGGACAGTCTGGGACTTGTTTGGAACAGCCTGGTACAGTCTGGGGTAGTCTGGGACTTGTTTGCAACAGTCTGCGTCAGTTTGGGACCGTCTGGGACTTGTTTGGAATAGTCTGCGACAGTTTGGGACAGTCTGGGACTTGTTTGGAACAGTCTGAGACTGTCTGGGACGGTCTGGGACTTGTTTGGAACAGTCTGGGACAGTCTGGGACAGTCTGGGACTTGTTTGCAACAGTCTGGGACTGTCTGGGACCGTCTGGGACTTGTTTGGAACAGTCTGGGACAGCCTGGGACAGTTTGGGACAGTCTGGGACTTGTTTGGAACAGTCTGGGACTGTCTGGGACCGTCTGGGACTTGTTTGGAACAGTCTGGGACTGTCTGGGACCGTCTGGGACTTGTTTGGAACAGTCTGGGACAGTCTGGGACCGTCTGGGACTTGTTTGGAACAGTCTGGGACAGTCTGGGACTTGTTTGGAACAGCCTGGGACAGTCTGGGGTAGTCTGGGACTTGTTTGGAACAGTCTGGGACCGTCTGGGACAGTCTAGGACACGTTTGGGACCGTCTGGGGCCGTCTGGGACAGTCTGGGACTTGTTTGGGACAGTCTGGGACCGCCTGGGACAGTCTGGGACAGTCTAGGACTTGCTTGGAACAGTCTGGGACCGTCTGGGACAGTCTAGGACACGTTTGGGACCGTCTGGGACCGTCTGGGACTTGTTTGGGACAGTCTCGGACCGTCTGGGACAGTCTGGGACTTGTTTGGAACAGTCTGGGACAGTCTGGGACAGTCTGGGACAGTCTGGGACTTGTTTGGGACAGTCTGGGACAGTCTGGGACCTTCTGGGACAGTCTGGGACTTGTTTGGAACAGTCTGGGACTGTCTGGGACCGTCTGGGACTTGTTTGGAACAGTCTGGGACAGTCTGGGACAGTCTGGGACTTGTTTGGAACAGTCTGCGTTAGTTTGGGACAGTCTAGGACTTGTTTGGAACAGTCTGGGACAGTCTGGGACTTGTTTGGAACAGTCTGGGACTGTCTGGGAACGTCTGGGACTTGTTTGGAACAGTCTGGGACTTGTTTGGGACAGTCTGGGACCGTCTGGGACCTTCTGGGACAGTCTGGGACTTGTTTGGAACAGTCTGAGACAGTCTGGGACAGTCTGGGACTTGTTTGGAACAGTCTGCGTCAGTTTGGGACCGTCTGGGACAGTCTAGGACAAGTTTGGTACAGTCTGGGGTAGTCTGGGACTTGTTTGGAACAGTCTGCGACAGTTTGGGACCGTCTGGGACTTGTTTGCAACAGTCTGCAACAGTTTGGGACCGTCTAGGACTTGTTTGGAACAGTCTGCAATAGTTTGGGACAGTCTAGGACTTGTTTGGAACAGTCTGGGACCGTCTGGGACCTTCTGGGACAGTCTGGGACTTGTTTGGAACAGCCTGGTACAGTCTGGGGTAGTCTGGGACTTGTTTGCAACAGTCTGCGTCAGTTTGGGACCGTCTGGGACTTGTTTGGAATAGTCTGCGACAGTTTGGGACAGTCTGGGACTTGTTTGGAACAGTCTGAGACTGTCTGGGACGGTCTGGGACTTGTTTGGAACAGTCTGGGACAGTCTGGGACAGTCTGGGACTTGTTTGCAACAGTCTGGGACTGTCTGGGACCGTCTGGGACTTGTTTGGAACAGTCTGGGACAGCCTGGGACAGTTTGGGACAGTCTGGGACTTGTTTGGAACAGTCTGGGACTGTCTGGGACCGTCTGGGACTTGTTTGGAACAGTCTGGGACTGTCTGGGACCGTCTGGGACTTGTTTGGAACAGTCTGGGACAGTCTGGGACCGTCTGGGACTTGTTTGGAACAGTCTGGGACAGTCTGGGACTTGTTTGGAACAGCCTGGGACAGTCTGGGGTAGTCTGGGACTTGTTTGGAACAGTCTGGGACCGTCTGGGACAGTCTAGGACACGTTTGGGACCGTCTGGGGCCGTCTGGGACAGTCTGGGACTTGTTTGGGACAGTCTGGGACCGCCTGGGACAGTCTGGGACAGTCTAGGACTTGCTTGGAACAGTCTGGGACCGTCTGGGACAGTCTAGGACACGTTTGGGACCGTCTGGGACCGTCTGGGACTTGTTTGGGACAGTCTCGGACCGTCTGGGACAGTCTGGGACTTGTTTGGAACAGTCTGGGACAGTCTGGGACAGTCTGGGACAGTCTGGGACTTGTTTGGGACAGTCTGGGACAGTCTGGGACCTTCTGGGACAGTCTGGGACTTGTTTGGAACAGTCTGGGACTGTCTGGGACCGTCTGGGACTTGTTTGGAACAGTCTGGGACAGTCTGGGACAGTCTGGGACTTGTTTGGAACAGTCTGGGACTGTCTGGGACGGTCTGGGACTTGTTTGGAACAGTCTGGGACAGTCTGGGACAGTCTGGGACTTGTTTGGAACAGCCTGGGACAGTCTGGGGTAGTCTGGGACTTGTTTGGAACAGTCTACGACAGTTTGGGACCGTCTGGGACTTGTTTGCAACAGTCTGGGACTGTCTGGGACCGTCTGGGACTTGCTTGGAACAGTCTGGGACAGCCTGGGACAGTTTGGGACAGTCTGGGACTTGTTTGGAACAGTCTGGGACTGTCTGGGACCGTCTGGGACTTGTTTGGAACAGTCTGGGACTGTCTGGGACTGTCTGGGACTTGTTTGGAACAGTCTGGGACAGTCTGGGACCGTCTGGGACTTGTTTGGAACAGTCTGGGACAGTCTGGGACTTGTTTGGAACAGCCTGGGACAGTCTGGGGTAGTCTGGGACTTGTTTGGAACAGTCTGGGACCGTCTGGGACAGTCTAGGACACGTTTGGGACCGTCTGGGGCCGTCTGGGACAGTCTGGGACTTGTTTGGGACAGTCTGGGACCGCCTGGGACAGTCTGGGACAGTCTAGGACTTGTTTGGAACAGTCTGGGACCGTCTGGGACAGTCTAGGACACGTTTGGGACCGTCTGGGACCGTCTGGGACTTGTTTGGGACAGTCTGGGACCGTCTGGGACAGTCTGGGACTTGTTTGGAACAGTCTGGGACAGTCTGGGACAGTCTGGGACAGTCTGGGACTTGTTTGGGACAGTCTGGGACAGTCTGGGACCTTCTGGGACAGTCTGGGACTTGTTTGGAACAGTCTGGGACTGTCTGGGACCGTCTGGGACTTGTTTGGAACAGTCTGGGACAGTCTGGGACAGTCTGGGACTTGTTTGGAACAGTCTGCGTTAGTTTGGGACAGTCTAGGACTTGTTTGGAACAGTCTGGGACCGTCTGGGACCTTCTGGGACAGTCTGGGACTTGTTTGGAACAGCCTGGTACAGTCTGGGGTAGTCTGGGACTTGTTTGCAACAGTCTGCGTCAGTTTGGGACCGTCTGGGACTTGTTTGGAATAGTCTGCGACAGTTTGGGACAGTCTGGGACTTGTTTGGAACAGTCTGAGACTGTCTGGGACGGTCTGGGACTTGTTTGGAACAGTCTGGGACAGTCTGGGACAGTCTGGGACTTGTTTGCAACAGTCTGGGACTGTCTGGGACCGTCTGGGACTTGTTTGGAACAGTCTGGGACAGCCTGGGACAGTTTGGGACAGTCTGGGACTTGTTTGGAACAGTCTGGGACTGTCTGGGACCGTCTGGGACTTGTTTGGAACAGTCTGGGACTGTCTGGGACCGTCTGGGACTTGTTTGGAACAGTCTGGGACAGTCTGGGACCGTCTGGGACTTGTTTGGAACAGTCTGGGACAGTCTGGGACTTGTTTGGAACAGCCTGGGACAGTCTGGGGTAGTCTGGGACTTGTTTGGAACAGTCTGGGACCGTCTGGGACAGTCTAGGACACGTTTGGGACCGTCTGGGGCCGTCTGGGACAGTCTGGGACTTGTTTGGGACAGTCTGGGACCGCCTGGGACAGTCTGGGACAGTCTAGGACTTGCTTGGAACAGTCTGGGACCGTCTGGGACAGTCTAGGACACGTTTGGGACCGTCTGGGACCGTCTGGGACTTGTTTGGGACAGTCTCGGACCGTCTGGGACAGTCTGGGACTTGTTTGGAACAGTCTGGGACAGTCTGGGACAGTCTGGGACAGTCTGGGACTTGTTTGGGACAGTCTGGGACAGTCTGGGACCTTCTGGGACAGTCTGGGACTTGTTTGGAACAGTCTGGGACTGTCTGGGACCGTCTGGGACTTGTTTGGAACAGTCTGGGACAGTCTGGGACAGTCTGGGACTTGTTTGGAACAGTCTGCGTTAGTTTGGGACAGTCTAGGACTTGTTTGGAACAGTCTGGGACAGTCTGGGACTTGTTTGGAACAGTCTGGGACTGTCTGGGAACGTCTGGGACTTGTTTGGAACAGTCTGGGACTTGTTTGGGACAGTCTGGGACCGTCTGGGACCTTCTGGGACAGTCTGGGACTTGTTTGGAACAGTCTGAGACAGTCTGGGACAGTCTGGGACTTGTTTGGAACAGTCTGCGTCAGTTTGGGACCGTCTGGGACAGTCTAGGACAAGTTTGGTACAGTCTGGGGTAGTCTGGGACTTGTTTGGAACAGTCTGCGACAGTTTGGGACCGTCTGGGACTTGTTTGCAACAGTCTGCAACAGTTTGGGACCGTCTAGGACTTGTTTGGAACAGTCTGCAATAGTTTGGGACAGTCTAGGACTTGTTTGGGACAGTCTGGGACCGTCTGGGACCGTCTGGGACAGTCTAGGACTTGTTTGGGACAGTCTGGGACCGTCTGGGACAGTCTGGGACAGTCTGGCACTTGTTTGGAACAGTCTGGGACAGTCTGGGACAGTCTGGGACTTGTTTGGAACAGTCTGGGACTGTCTGGGACCGTCTGGGACTTGTTTGGGACAGTCTGGGACAGTCTGGGACTTGTTTGGAACAGTCTGCATCAGTTTGGGACCGTCTGGGACTTGTTTGGAATAGTCTGCGACAGTTTGGGACAGTCTAGGACTTGTTTGGGACAGTCTGGGACCGTCTGGGACCTTCTGGGACAGTCTGGGACTTGTTTGGAATAGTCTGCGACAGTTTGGGACAGTCTAGGACTTGTTTGGGACAGTCTGGGGCCGTCTGGGACAGTCTAGGACACGTTTGGGACAGTCTGGGACTGTCTGGGACCGTCTGGGACTTGTTTGGGACAGTCTGAGACAGTCGGGGACAGTCTGGGACTTGTTTGGAACAGTCTGCGACAGTTTGGGACAGTCTAGGACTTGTTTGGGACAGTCTGGGACCGTCTGGGACCTTCTGGGACAGTCTGGGACTTGTTTGGAACAGTCTGCGTCAGTTTGGGACCGTCTGGGACAGTCTAGGACAAGTTTGGGACAGTCTGGGACCGTCTGGGACCTTCTGGGACTGTCTGGGACTTGTTTGGAACAGTCTGGGGCTGTCTGGGACCGTCTGGGACTTGCTTGGAACAGTCTGCGACAGTTTGGGACAGTCTAGGACTTGTTTGGGACAGTCTGGGACCGTCTGGGACAGTCTAGGACACGTTTGGGACAGTCTGGGACAGTCTAGGACTTGTTTGGAATAGTCTGCGACAGTTTGGGACAGTCTAGGACTTGTTTGGGACAGTCTGGGAACGTCTGGGACCTTCTGGGACAGTCTGGGACTTGTTTGGAACAGTCTGGGACAGTCTGGGACAGTCTGGGACTTGTTTGGAACAGTCTGGGACTGTCTGGGACGGTCTGGGACTTGTTTGGAACAGTCTGGGACAGTCTGGGACAGTCTGGGACTTGTTTGGAACAGCCTGGGACAGTCTGGGGTAGTCTGGGACTTGTTTGGAACAGTCTACGACAGTTTGGGACCGTCTGGGACTTGTTTGCAACAGTCTGGGACTGTCTGGGACCGTCTGGGACTTGTTTGGAACAGTCTGGGACAGCCTGGGACAGTTTGGGACAGTCTGGGACTTGTTTGGAACAGTCTGGGACTGTCTGGGACCGTCTGGGACTTGTTTGGAACAGTCTGGGACTGTCTGGGACCGTCTGCGACTTGTTTGGGACAGTCTGGGACAGTCTGGGACTTGTTTGGAACAGTCTGCATCAGTTTGGGACCGTCTGGGACTTGTTTGGAATAGTCTGCGACAGTTTGGGACAGTCTAGGACTTGTTTGGGACAGTCTGGGACCGTCTGGGACCTTCTGGGACAGTCTGGGACTTGTTTGGAATAGTCTGCGACAGTTTGGAACAGTCTAGGACTTGTTTGGGACAGTCTGGGACCGTCTGGGACCTTCTGGGACAGTCTGGGACTTGTTTGGAACAGTCTGGGACAGTCTGGGACAGTCTGGGACTTGTTTGGAACAGTCTGGGACTGTCTGGGACGGTCTGGGACTTGTTTGGAACAGTCTGGGACAGTCTGGGACAGTCTGGGACTTGTTTGGAACAGCCTGGGACAGTCTGGGGTAGTCTGGGACTTGTTTGGAACAGTCTACGACAGTTTGGGACCGTCTGGGACTTGTTTGCAACAGTCTGGGACTGTCTGGGACCGTCTGGGACTTGTTTGGAACAGTCTGGGACAGCCTGGGACAGTTTGGGACAGTCTGGGACTTGTTTGGAACAGTCTGGGACTGTCTGGGACCGTCTGGGACTTGTTTGGAACAGTCTGGGACTGTCTGGGACCGTCTGGGACTTGTTTGGGACAGTCTGGGACAGTCTGGGACTTGTTTGGAACAGTCTGCGTCAGTTTGGGACCGTCTGGGACAGTCTAGGACAAGTTTGGTACAGTCTGGGGTAGTCTGGGACTTGTTTGGAACAGTCTGCGACAGTTTGGGACCGTCTGGGACTTGTTTGCAACAGTCTGCAACAGTTTGGGACCGTCTAGGACTTGTTTGGAACAGTCTGCAATAGTTTGGGACAGTCTAGGACTTGTTTGGGACAGTCTGGGACCGTCTGGGACCGTCTGGGACAGTCTAGGACTTGTTTGGGACAGTCTGGGACCGTCTGGGACAGTCTGGGACAGTCTGGCACTTGTTTGGAACAGTCTGGGACAGTCTGGGACAGTCTGGGACTTGTTTGGAACAGTCTGGGACTGTCTGGGACCGTCTGGGACTTGTTTGGGACAGTCTGGGACAGTCTGGGACTTGTTTGGAACAGTCTGCATCAGTTTGGGACCGTCTGGGACTTGTTTGGAATAGTCTGCGACAGTTTGGGACAGTCTAGGACTTGTTTGGGACAGTCTGGGACCGTCTGGGACCTTCTGGGACAGTCTGGGACTTGTTTGGAATAGTCTGCGACAGTTTGGGACAGTCTAGGACTTGTTTGGGACAGTCTGGGACCGTCTGGGACCTTCTGGGACAGTCTGGGACTTGTTTGGAACAGTCTGAGACAGTCTGGGACAGTCTGGGACTTGTTTAGAACAGTCTGCGTCAGTTTGGGACCGTCTGGGACAGTCTAGGACAAGTTTGGGACAGTCTGGGACCGTCTGGGACCTTCTGGGACTGTCTGGGACTTGTTTGGAACAGTCTGGGGCTGTCTGGGACCGTCTGGGACTAGCTTGGAACAGTCTGCGACAGTTTGGGACAGTCTAGGACTTGTTTGGGACAGTCTGGGACCGTCTGGGACAGTCTAGGACACGTTTGGGACAGTCTGGGACAGTCTAGGACTTGTTTGGAATAGTCTGCGACAGTTTGGGACAGTCTAGGACTTGTTTGGGACAGTCTGGGACCGTCTGGGACCTTCTGGGACAGTCTGGGACTTGTTTGGAACAGTCTGGGACAGTCTGGGACAGTCTGGGACTTGTTTGGAACAGTCTGGGACAGTCTGGGACAGTCTGGGACTTGTTTGGAACAGTCTGGGACTGTCTGGGACGGTCTGGGACTTGTTTGGAACAGTCTGGGACAGTCTGGGACAGGCTGGGACTGGTTTGGAACAGCCTGGGACAGTCTGGGGTAGTCTGGGACTTGTTTGGAACAGTCTACGACAGTTTGGGACCGTCTGGGACTTGTTTGCAACAGTCTGGGACTGTCTGGGACCGTCTGGGACAGCCTGGGACAGTTTGGGACAGTCTGGGACTTGTTTGGAACAGTCTGGGACTGTCTGGGACCGTCTGGGACTTGTTTGGAACAGTCTGGGACTGTCTGGGACCGTCTGGGACTTGTTTGGAACAGTCTGGGACAGTCTGGGACCGTCTGGGACTTGTTTGGAACAGTCTGGGACAGTCTGGGACTTGTTTGGAACAGCCTGGGACAGTCTGGGGTAGTCTGGGACTTGTTTGGAACAGTCTGGGACCGTCTGGGACAGTCTAGGACACGTTTGGGACCGTCTGGGGCCGTCTGGGATAGTCTGGGACTTGTTTGGGACAGTCTGGGACCGTCTGGGACAGTCTAGGACACGTTTGGGACCGTCTGGGACCGTCTGGGACTTGTTTGGGACAGTCTGGGACCGTCTGGGACAGTCTGGGACTTGTTTGGAACAGTCTGGGACAGTCTGGGACAGTCTGGGACAGTCTGGGACTTGTTTGGGACAGTCTGGGACAGTCTGGGACCTTCTGGGACAGTCTGGGACTTGTTTGGAACAGTCTGGGACTGTCTGGGACCGTCTGGGACTTGTTTGGAACAGTCTGGGACAGTCTGGGACAGTCTGGGACTTGTTTGGAACAGTCTGCGTTAGTTTGGGACAGTCTAGGACTTGTTTGGAACAGTCTGGGACAGTCTGGGACTTGTTTGGAACAGTCTGGGACTGTCTGGGAACGTCTGGGACTTGTTTGGAACAGTCTGGGACTTGTTTGGGACAGTCTGGGACCGTCTGGGACCTTCTGGGACAGTCTGGGACTTGTTTGGAACAGTCTGAGACAGTCTGGGACAGTCTGGGACTTGTTTGGAACAGTCTGCGTCAGTTTGGGACCGTCTGGGACAGTCTAGGACAAGTTTGGTACAGTCTGGGGTAGTCTGGGACTTGTTTGGAACAGTCTGCGACAGTTTGGGACCGTCTGGGACTTGTTTGCAACAGTCTGCAACAGTTTGGGACCGTCTAGGACTTGTTTGGAACAGTCTGCAATAGTTTGGGACAGTCTAGGACTTGTTTGGGACAGTCTGGGACCGTCTGGGACCGTCTGGGACAGTCTAGGACTTGTTTGGGACAGTCTGGGACCGTCTGGGACAGTCTGGGACAGTCTGGCACTTGTTTGGAACAGTCTGGGACAGTCTGGGACAGTCTGGGACTTGTTTGGAACAGTCTGGGACTGTCTGGGACCGTCTGGGACTTGTTTGGGACAGTCTGGGACAGTCTGGGACTTGTTTGGAACAGTCTGCATCAGTTTGGGACCGTCTGGGACTTGTTTGGAATAGTCTGCGACAGTTTGGGACAGTCTAGGACTTGTTTGGGACAGTCTGGGACCGTCTGGGACCTTCTGGGACAGTCTGGGACTTGTTTGGAATAGTCTGCGACAGTTTGGGACAGTCTAGGACTTGTTTGGGACAGTCTGGGACCGTCTGGGACAGTCTAGGACACGTTTGGGACAGTCTGGGACTGTCTGGGACCGTCTGGGACTTGTTTGGGACAGTCTGAGACAGTCGGGGACAGTCTGGGACTTGTTTGGAACAGTCTGCGACAGTTTGGGACAGTCTAGGACTTGTTTGGGACAGTCTGGGACCGTCTGGGACCTTCTGGGACAGTCTGGGACTTGTTTGGAACAGTCTGAGACAGTCTGGGACAGTCTGGGACTTGTTTGGAACAGTCTGCGTCAGTTTGGGACCGTCTGGGACAGTCTAGGACAAGTTTGGGACAGTCTGGGACCGTCTGGGACCTTCTGGGACTGTCTGGGACTTGTTTGGAACAGTCTGGGGCTGTCTGGGACCGTCTGGGACTAGCTTGGAACAGTCTGCGACAGTTTGGGACAGTCTAGGACTTGTTTGGGACAGTCTGGGACCGTCTGGGACAGTCTAGGACACGTTTGGGACAGTCTGGGACAGTCTAGGACTTGTTTGGAATAGTCTGTGACAGTTTGGGACAGTCTAGGACTTGTTTGGGACAGTCTGGGACCGTCTGGGACCTTCTGGGAGAGTCTGGGACTTGTTTGGAACAGTCTGGGACAGTCTGGGACAGTCTGGGACTTGTTTGGAACAGTCTGGGACTGTCTGGGACGGTCTGGGACTTGTTTGGAACAGTCTGGGACAGTCTGGGACAGTCTAGGACTTGTTTGGAATAGTCTGCGACAGTTTGGGACAGTCTAGGACTTGTTTGGGACAGTCTGGGAACGTCTGGGACCTTCTGGGACAGTCTGGGACTTGTTTGGAACAGTCTGGGACAGTCTGGGACAGTCTGGGACTTGTTTGGAACAGTCTGGGACTGTCTGGGACGGTCTGGGACTTGTTTGGAACAGTCTGGGACAGTCTGGGACAGTCTGGGACTTGTTTGGAACAGCCTGGGACAGTCTGGGGTAGTCTGGGACTTGTTTGGAACAGTCTACGACAGTTTGGGACCGTCTGGGACTTGTTTGCAACAGTCTGGGACTGTCTGGGACCGTCTGGGACTTGTTTGGAACAGTCTGGGACAGCCTGGGACAGTTTGGGACAGTCTGGGACTTGTTTGGAACAGTCTGGGACTGTCTGGGACCGTCTGGGACTTGTTTGGAACAGTCTGGGACTGTCTGGGACCGTCTGCGACTTGTTTGGGACAGTCTGGGACAGTCTGGGACTTGTTTGGAACAGTCTGCATCAGTTTGGGACCGTCTGGGACTTGTTTGGAATAGTCTGCGACAGTTTGGGACAGTCTAGGACTTGTTTGGGACAGTCTGGGACCGTCTGGGACCTTCTGGGACAGTCTGGGACTTGTTTGGAACAGTCTGGGACAGTCTGGGACAGTCTGGGACTTGTTTGGAACAGTCTGGGACTGTCTGGGACGGTCTGGGACTTGTTTGGAACAGTCTGGGACAGTCTGGGACAGTCTGGGACTTGTTTGGAACAGCCTGGGACAGTCTGGGGTAGTCTGGGACTTGTTTGGAACAGTCTACGACAGTTTGGGACCGTCTGGGACTTGTTTGCAACAGTCTGGGACTGTCTGGGACCGTCTGGGACTTGTTTGGAACAGTCTGGGACAGCCTGGGACAGTTTGGGACAGTCTGGGACTTGTTTGGAACAGTCTGGGACTGTCTGGGACCGTCTGGGACTTGTTTGGAACAGTCTGGGACTGTCTGGGACCGTCTGGGACTTGTTTGGGACAGTCTGGGACAGTCTGGGACTTGTTTGGAACAGTCTGCGTCAGTTTGGGACCGTCTGGGACAGTCTAGGACAAGTTTGGTACAGTCTGGGGTAGTCTGGGACTTGTTTGGAACAGTCTGCGACAGTTTGGGACCGTCTGGGACTTGTTTGCAACAGTCTGCAACAGTTTGGGACCGTCTAGGACTTGTTTGGAACAGTCTGCAATAGTTTGGGACAGTCTAGGACTTGTTTGGGACAGTCTGGGACCGTCTGGGACCGTCTGGGACAGTCTAGGACTTGTTTGGGACAGTCTGGGACCGTCTGGGACAGTCTGGGACAGTCTGGCACTTGTTTGGAACAGTCTGGGACAGTCTGGGACAGTCTGGGACTTGTTTGGAACAGTCTGGGACTGTCTGGGACCGTCTGGGACTTGTTTGGGACAGTCTGGGACAGTCTGGGACTTGTTTGGAACAGTCTGCATCAGTTTGGGACCGTCTGGGACTTGTTTGGAATAGTCTGCGACAGTTTGGGACAGTCTAGGACTTGTTTGGGACAGTCTGGGACCGTCTGGGACCTTCTGGGACAGTCTGGGACTTGTTTGGAATAGTCTGCGACAGTTTGGGACAGTCTAGGACTTGTTTGGGACAGTCTGGGACCGTCTGGGACCTTCTGGGACAGTCTGGGACTTGTTTGGAACAGTCTGAGACAGTCTGGGACAGTCTGGGACTTGTTTAGAACAGTCTGCGTCAGTTTGGGACCGTCTGGGACAGTCTAGGACAAGTTTGGGACAGTCTGGGACCGTCTGGGACCTTCTGGGACTGTCTGGGACTTGTTTGGAACAGTCTGGGGCTGTCTGGGACCGTCTGGGACTAGCTTGGAACAGTCTGCGACAGTTTGGGACAGTCTAGGACTTGTTTGGGACAGTCTGGGACCGTCTGGGACAGTCTAGGACACGTTTGGGACAGTCTGGGACAGTCTAGGACTTGTTTGGAATAGTCTGCGACAGTTTGGGACAGTCTAGGACTTGTTTGGGACAGTCTGGGACCGTCTGGGACCTTCTGGGACAGTCTGGGACTTGTTTGGAACAGTCTGGGACAGTCTGGGACAGTCTGGGACTTGTTTGGAACAGTCTGGGACAGTCTGGGACAGTCTGGGACTTGTTTGGAACAGTCTGGGACTGTCTGGGACGGTCTGGGACTTGTTTGGAACAGTCTGGGACAGTCTGGGACAGGCTGGGACTGGTTTGGAACAGCCTGGGACAGTCTGGGGTAGTCTGGGACTTGTTTGGAACAGTCTACGACAGTTTGGGACCGTCTGGGACTTGTTTGCAACAGTCTGGGACTGTCTGGGACCGTCTGGGACAGCCTGGGACAGTTTGGGACAGTCTGGGACTTGTTTGGAACAGTCTGGGACTGTCTGGGACCGTCTGGGACTTGTTTGGAACAGTCTGGGACTGTCTGGGACCGTCTGGGACTTGTTTGGAACAGTCTGGGACAGTCTGGGACCGTCTGGGACTTGTTTGGAACAGTCTGGGACAGTCTGGGACTTGTTTGGAACAGCCTGGGACAGTCTGGGGTAGTCTGGGACTTGTTTGGAACAGTCTGGGACCGTCTGGGACAGTCTAGGACACGTTTGGGACCGTCTGGGGCCGTCTGGGATAGTCTGGGACTTGTTTGGGACAGTCTGGGACCGCCTGGGACAGTCTGGGACAGTCTAGGACTTGTTTGGAACAGTCTGGGACCGTCTGGGACAGTCTAGGACACGTTTGGGACCGTCTGGGACCGTCTGGGACTTGTTTGGGACAGTCTGGGACCGTCTGGGACAGTCTGGGACTTGTTTGGAACAGTCTGGGACAGTCTGGGACAGTCTGGGACAGTCTGGGACTTGTTTGGGACAGTCTGGGACAGTCTGGGACCTTCTGGGACAGTCTGGGACTTGTTTGGAACAGTCTGGGACTGTCTGGGACCGTCTGGGACTTGTTTGGAACAGTCTGGGACAGTCTGGGACAGTCTGGGACTTGTTTGGAACAGTCTGCGTTAGTTTGGGACAGTCTAGGACTTGTTTGGAACAGTCTGGGACAGTCTGGGACTTGTTTGGAACAGTCTGGGACTGTCTGGGAACGTCTGGGACTTGTTTGGAACAGTCTGGGACTTGTTTGGGACAGTCTGGGACCGTCTGGGACCTTCTGGGACAGTCTGGGACTTGTTTGGAACAGTCTGAGACAGTCTGGGACAGTCTGGGACTTGTTTGGAACAGTCTGCGTCAGTTTGGGACCGTCTGGGACAGTCTAGGACAAGTTTGGTACAGTCTGGGGTAGTCTGGGACTTGTTTGGAACAGTCTGCGACAGTTTGGGACCGTCTGGGACTTGTTTGCAACAGTCTGCAACAGTTTGGGACCGTCTAGGACTTGTTTGGAACAGTCTGCAATAGTTTGGGACAGTCTAGGACTTGTTTGGGACAGTCTGGGACCGTCTGGGACCGTCTGGGACAGTCTAGGACTTGTTTGGGACAGTCTGGGACCGTCTGGGACAGTCTGGGACAGTCTGGCACTTGTTTGGAACAGTCTGGGACAGTCTGGGACAGTCTGGGACTTGTTTGGAACAGTCTGGGACTGTCTGGGACCGTCTGGGACTTGTTTGGGACAGTCTGGGACAGTCTGGGACTTGTTTGGAACAGTCTGCATCAGTTTGGGACCGTCTGGGACTTGTTTGGAATAGTCTGCGACAGTTTGGGACAGTCTAGGACTTGTTTGGGACAGTCTGGGACCGTCTGGGACCTTCTGGGACAGTCTGGGACTTGTTTGGAATAGTCTGCGACAGTTTGGGACAGTCTAGGACTTGTTTGGGACAGTCTGGGACCGTCTGGGACAGTCTAGGACACGTTTGGGACAGTCTGGGACTGTCTGGGACCGTCTGGGACTTGTTTGGGACAGTCTGAGACAGTCGGGGACAGTCTGGGACTTGTTTGGAACAGTCTGCGACAGTTTGGGACAGTCTAGGACTTGTTTGGGACAGTCTGGGACCGTCTGGGACCTTCTGGGACAGTCTGGGACTTGTTTGGAACAGTCTGAGACAGTCTGGGACAGTCTGGGACTTGTTTGGAACAGTCTGCGTCAGTTTGGGACCGTCTGGGACAGTCTAGGACAAGTTTGGGACAGTCTGGGACCGTCTGGGACCTTCTGGGACTGTCTGGGACTTGTTTGGAACAGTCTGGGGCTGTCTGGGACCGTCTGGGACTAGCTTGGAACAGTCTGCGACAGTTTGGGACAGTCTAGGACTTGTTTGGGACAGTCTGGGACCGTCTGGGACAGTCTAGGACACGTTTGGGACAGTCTGGGACAGTCTAGGACTTGTTTGGAATAGTCTGTGACAGTTTGGGACAGTCTAGGACTTGTTTGGGACAGTCTGGGACCGTCTGGGACCTTCTGGGAGAGTCTGGGACTTGTTTGGAACAGTCTGGGACAGTCTGGGACAGTCTGGGACTTGTTTGGAACAGTCTGGGACTGTCTGGGACGGTCTGGGACTTGTTTGGAACAGTCTGGGACAGTCTGGGACAGTCTAGGACTTGTTTGGAATAGTCTGCGACAGTTTGGGACAGTCTAGGACTTGTTTGGGACAGTCTGGGAACGTCTGGGACCTTCTGGGACAGTCTGGGACTTGTTTGGAACAGTCTGGGACAGTCTGGGACAGTCTGGGACTTGTTTGGAACAGTCTGGGACTGTCTGGGACGGTCTGGGACTTGTTTGGAACAGTCTGGGACAGTCTGGGACAGTCTGGGACTTGTTTGGAACAGCCTGGGACAGTCTGGGGTAGTCTGGGACTTGTTTGGAACAGTCTACGACAGTTTGGGACCGTCTGGGACTTGTTTGCAACAGTCTGGGACTGTCTGGGACCGTCTGGGACTTGTTTGGAACAGTCTGGGACAGCCTGGGACAGTTTGGGACAGTCTGGGACTTGTTTGGAACAGTCTGGGACTGTCTGGGACCGTCTGGGACTTGTTTGGAACAGTCTGGGACTGTCTGGGACCGTCTGCGACTTGTTTGGGACAGTCTGGGACAGTCTGGGACTTGTTTGGAACAGTCTGCATCAGTTTGGGACCGTCTGGGACTTGTTTGGAATAGTCTGCGACAGTTTGGGACAGTCTAGGACTTGTTTGGGACAGTCTGGGACCGTCTGGGACCTTCTGGGACAGTCTGGGACTTGTTTGGAATAGTCTGCGACAGTTTGGAACAGTCTAGGACTTGTTTGGGACAGTCTGGGACCGTCTGGGACCTTCTGGGACAGTCTGGGACTTGTTTGGAACAGTCTGGGACAGTCTGGGACAGTCTGGGACTTGTTTGGAACAGTCTGGGACTGTCTGGGACGGTCTGGGACTTGTTTGGAACAGTCTGGGACAGTCTGGGACAGTCTGGGACTTGTTTGGAACAGCCTGGGACAGTCTGGGGTAGTCTGGGACTTGTTTGGAACAGTCTACGACAGTTTGGGACCGTCTGGGACTTGTTTGCAACAGTCTGGGACTGTCTGGGACCGTCTGGGACTTGTTTGGAACAGTCTGGGACAGCCTGGGACAGTTTGGGACAGTCTGGGACTTGTTTGGAACAGTCTGGGACTGTCTGGGACCGTCTGGGACTTGTTTGGAACAGTCTGGGACTGTCTGGGACCGTCTGGGACTTGTTTGGGACAGTCTGGGACAGTCTGGGACTTGTTTGGAACAGTCTGCGTCAGTTTGGGACCGTCTGGGACAGTCTAGGACAAGTTTGGTACAGTCTGGGGTAGTCTGGGACTTGTTTGGAACAGTCTGCGACAGTTTGGGACCGTCTGGGACTTGTTTGCAACAGTCTGCAACAGTTTGGGACCGTCTAGGACTTGTTTGGAACAGTCTGCAATAGTTTGGGACAGTCTAGGACTTGTTTGGGACAGTCTGGGACCGTCTGGGACCGTCTGGGACAGTCTAGGACTTGTTTGGGACAGTCTGGGACCGTCTGGGACAGTCTGGGACAGTCTGGCACTTGTTTGGAACAGTCTGGGACAGTCTGGGACAGTCTGGGACTTGTTTGGAACAGTCTGGGACTGTCTGGGACCGTCTGGGACTTGTTTGGGACAGTCTGGGACAGTCTGGGACTTGTTTGGAACAGTCTGCATCAGTTTGGGACCGTCTGGGACTTGTTTGGAATAGTCTGCGACAGTTTGGGACAGTCTAGGACTTGTTTGGGACAGTCTGGGACCGTCTGGGACCTTCTGGGACAGTCTGGGACTTGTTTGGAATAGTCTGCGACAGTTTGGGACAGTCTAGGACTTGTTTGGGACAGTCTGGGACCGTCTGGGACCTTCTGGGACAGTCTGGGACTTGTTTGGAACAGTCTGAGACAGTCTGGGACAGTCTGGGACTTGTTTAGAACAGTCTGCGTCAGTTTGGGACCGTCTGGGACAGTCTAGGACAAGTTTGGGACAGTCTGGGACCGTCTGGGACCTTCTGGGACTGTCTGGGACTTGTTTGGAACAGTCTGGGGCTGTCTGGGACCGTCTGGGACTAGCTTGGAACAGTCTGCGACAGTTTGGGACAGTCTAGGACTTGTTTGGGACAGTCTGGGACCGTCTGGGACAGTCTAGGACACGTTTGGGACAGTCTGGGACAGTCTAGGACTTGTTTGGAATAGTCTGCGACAGTTTGGGACAGTCTAGGACTTGTTTGGGACAGTCTGGGACCGTCTGGGACCTTCTGGGACAGTCTGGGACTTGTTTGGAACAGTCTGGGACAGTCTGGGACAGTCTGGGACTTGTTTGGAACAGTCTGGGACAGTCTGGGACAGTCTGGGACTTGTTTGGAACAGTCTGGGACTGTCTGGGACGGTCTGGGACTTGTTTGGAACAGTCTGGGACAGTCTGGGACAGGCTGGGACTGGTTTGGAACAGCCTGGGACAGTCTGGGGTAGTCTGGGACTTGTTTGGAACAGTCTACGACAGTTTGGGACCGTCTGGGACTTGTTTGCAACAGTCTGGGACTGTCTGGGACCGTCTGGGACAGCCTGGGACAGTTTGGGACAGTCTGGGACTTGTTTGGAACAGTCTGGGACTGTCTGGGACCGTCTGGGACTTGTTTGGAACAGTCTGGGACTGTCTGGGACCGTCTGGGACTTGTTTGGAACAGTCTGGGACAGTCTGGGACCGTCTGGGACTTGTTTGGAACAGTCTGGGACAGTCTGGGACTTGTTTGGAACAGCCTGGGACAGTCTGGGGTAGTCTGGGACTTGTTTGGAACAGTCTGGGACCGTCTGGGACAGTCTAGGACACGTTTGGGACCGTCTGGGGCCGTCTGGGATAGTCTGGGACTTGTTTGGGACAGTCTGGGACCGCCTGGGACAGTCTGGGACAGTCTAGGACTTGTTTGGAACAGTCTGGGACCGTCTGGGACAGTCTAGGACACGTTTGGGACCGTCTGGGACCGTCTGGGACTTGTTTGGGACAGTCTGGGACCGTCTGGGACAGTCTGGGACTTGTTTGGAACAGTCTGGGACAGTCTGGGACAGTCTGGGACAGTCTGGGACTTGTTTGGGACAGTCTGGGACAGTCTGGGACCTTCTGGGACAGTCTGGGACTTGTTTGGAACAGTCTGGGACTGTCTGGGACCGTCTGGGACTTGTTTGGAACAGTCTGGGACAGTCTGGGACAGTCTGGGACTTGTTTGGAACAGTCTGCGTTAGTTTGGGACAGTCTAGGACTTGTTTGGAACAGTCTGGGACAGTCTGGGACTTGTTTGGAACAGTCTGGGACTGTCTGGGAACGTCTGGGACTTGTTTGGAACAGTCTGGGACTTGTTTGGGACAGTCTGGGACCGTCTGGGACCTTCTGGGACAGTCTGGGACTTGTTTGGAACAGTCTGAGACAGTCTGGGACAGTCTGGGACTTGTTTGGAACAGTCTGCGTCAGTTTGGGACCGTCTGGGACAGTCTAGGACAAGTTTGGTACAGTCTGGGGTAGTCTGGGACTTGTTTGGAACAGTCTGCGACAGTTTGGGACCGTCTGGGACTTGTTTGCAACAGTCTGCAACAGTTTGGGACCGTCTAGGACTTGTTTGGAACAGTCTGCAATAGTTTGGGACAGTCTAGGACTTGTTTGGGACAGTCTGGGACCGTCTGGGACCGTCTGGGACAGTCTAGGACTTGTTTGGGACAGTCTGGGACCGTCTGGGACAGTCTGGGACAGTCTGGCACTTGTTTGGAACAGTCTGGGACAGTCTGGGACAGTCTGGGACTTGTTTGGAACAGTCTGGGACTGTCTGGGACCGTCTGGGACTTGTTTGGGACAGTCTGGGACAGTCTGGGACTTGTTTGGAACAGTCTGCATCAGTTTGGGACCGTCTGGGACTTGTTTGGAATAGTCTGCGACAGTTTGGGACAGTCTAGGACTTGTTTGGGACAGTCTGGGACCGTCTGGGACCTTCTGGGACAGTCTGGGACTTGTTTGGAATAGTCTGCGACAGTTTGGGACAGTCTAGGACTTGTTTGGGACAGTCTGGGACCGTCTGGGACAGTCTAGGACACGTTTGGGACAGTCTGGGACTGTCTGGGACCGTCTGGGACTTGTTTGGGACAGTCTGAGACAGTCGGGGACAGTCTGGGACTTGTTTGGAACAGTCTGCGACAGTTTGGGACAGTCTAGGACTTGTTTGGGACAGTCTGGGACCGTCTGGGACCTTCTGGGACAGTCTGGGACTTGTTTGGAACAGTCTGAGACAGTCTGGGACAGTCTGGGACTTGTTTGGAACAGTCTGCGTCAGTTTGGGACCGTCTGGGACAGTCTAGGACAAGTTTGGGACAGTCTGGGACCGTCTGGGACCTTCTGGGACTGTCTGGGACTTGTTTGGAACAGTCTGGGGCTGTCTGGGACCGTCTGGGACTAGCTTGGAACAGTCTGCGACAGTTTGGGACAGTCTAGGACTTGTTTGGGACAGTCTGGGACCGTCTGGGACAGTCTAGGACACGTTTGGGACAGTCTGCGACAGTCTAGGACTTGTTTGGAATAGTCTGTGACAGTTTGGGACAGTCTAGGACTTGTTTGGGACAGTCTGGGACCGTCTGGGACCTTCTGGGAGAGTCTGGGACTTGTTTGGAACAGTCTGGGACAGTCTGGGACAGTCTGGGACTTGTTTGGAACAGTCTGGGACAGTCTGGGACAGTCTGGGACTTGTTTGGAACAGTCTGGGAGAGTCTGGGACTTGTTTGGAACAGCCTGGGACAGTCTGGGGTAGTCTGGGACTTGTTTGGAACAGTCTGGGACCGTCTGGGACAGTCTAGGACACGTTTGGGACCGTCTGGGGCCGTCTGGGACAGTCTGGGACTTGTTTGGGACAGTCTGGGACCGCCTGGGACAGTCTGGGACAGTCTAGGACTTGTTTGGAACAGTCTGGGACCGTCTGGGACAGTCTAGGACACGTTTGGGACCGTCTGGGACCGTCTGGGACAGTCTGGGACTTGTTTGGGACAGTCTGGGACCGTCTGGGACAGTCTGGGACTTGTTTGGAACAGTCTGGGACAGTCTGGGACAGTCTGGGACAGTCTGGGACAGTCTGGGACTTGTTTGGGACAGTCTGGGACCGTCTGGGACCTTCTGGGACAGTCTGGG
This sequence comes from Cephus spinipes, assembly GCA_963971525.1. Lineage (NCBI taxonomy): Eukaryota > Metazoa > Arthropoda > Insecta > Hymenoptera > Cephidae > Cephus > Cephus spinipes. The sequence goes on along the minus strand of OZ020577.1, from coordinate 9,254,792 downwards.
ACTTGTTTGGAACAGTCTGGGACTGTCTGGGACCGTCTGGGACTTGTTTGGAACAGTCTGGGACAGTCTGGGACAGTCTGGGACTTGTTTGGAACAGTCTGCGTTAGTTTGGGACAGTCTAGGACTTGTTTGGAACAGTCTGGGACCGTCTGGGACCTTCTGGGACAGTCTGGGACTTGTTTGGAACAGTCTGGGACAGTCTGGGACAGTCTGGGACTTGTTTGGAACAGCCTGGGACAGTCTGGGGTAGTCTGGGACTTGTTTGGAACAGTCTACGACAGTTTGGGACCGTCTGGGACTTGTTTGCAACAGTCTGGGACTGTCTGGGACCGTCTGGGACTTGTTTGGAACAGTCTGGGACAGCCTGGGACAGTTTGGGACAGTCTGGGACTTGTTTGGAACAGTCTGGGACTGTCTGGGACCGTCTGGGACTTGTTTGGAACAGTCTGGGACTGTCTGGGACCGTCTGGGACTTGTTTGGGACAGTCTGGGACAGTCTGGGACTTGTTTGGAACAGTCTGCGTCAGTTTGGGACCGTCTGGGACAGTCTAGGACAAGTTTGGTACAGTCTGGGGTAGTCTGGGACTTGTTTGGAACAGTCTGCGACAGTTTGGGACCGTCTGGGACTTGTTTGCAACAGTCTGCAACAGTTTGGGACCGTCTAGGACTTGTTTGGAACAGTCTGCAATAGTTTGGGACAGTCTAGGACTTGTTTGGGACAGTCTGGGACCGTCTGGGACCGTCTGGGACAGTCTAGGACTTGTTTGGGACAGTCTGGGACCGTCTGGGACAGTCTGGGACTGTCTGGCACTTGTTTGGAACAGTCTGGGACAGTCTGGGACAGTCTGGGACTTGTTTGGAACAGTCTGGGACTGTCTGGGACCGTCTGGGACTTGTTTGGGACAGTCTGGGACAGTCTGGGACTTGTTTGGAACAGTCTGCATCAGTTTGGGACCGTCTGGGACTTGTTTGGAATAGTCTGCGACAGTTTGGGACAGTCTAGGACTTGTTTGAGACAGTCTGGGACCGTCTGGGACCTTCTGGGACAGTCTGGGACTTGTTTGGAATAGTCTGCGACAGTTTGGGACAGTCTAGGACTTGTTTGGGACAGTCTGGGACCGTCTGGGACAGTCTAGGACACGTTTGGGACAGTCTGGGACTGTCTGGGACCGTCTGGGACTTGTTTGGGACAGTCTGAGACAGTCGGGGACAGTCTGGGACTTGTTTGGAACAGTCTGCGACAGTTTGGGACAGTCTAGGACTTGTTTGGGACAGTCTGGGACCGTCTGGGACAGTCTAGGACACGTTTGGGACAGTCTGGGACCGTCTGGGACCTTCTGGGACAGTCTGGGACTTGTTTGGAACAGTCTGAGACAGTCTGGGACAGTCTGGGACTTGTTTGGAACAGTCTGCGTCAGTTTGGGACCGTCTGGGACAGTCTAGGACAAGTTTGGGACAGTCTGGGACCGTCTGGGACCTTCTGGGACTGTCTGGGACTTGTTTGGAACAGTCTGGGGCTGTCTGGGACCGTCTGGGACTAGCTTGGAACAGTCTGCGACAGTTTGGGACAGTCTAGGACTTGTTTGGGACAGTCTGGGACCGTCTGGGACAGTCTAGGACACGTTTGGGACAGTCTGGGACAGTCTAGGACTTGTTTGGAATAGTCTGCGACAGTTTGGGACAGTCTAGGACTTGTTTGGGACAGTCTGGGACCGTCTGGGACCTTCTGGGACAGTCTGGGACTTGTTTGGAACAGTCTGGGACAGTCTGGGACAGTCTGGGACTTGTTTGGAACAGTCTGGGACAGTCTGGGACAGTCTGGGACTTGTTTGGAACAGTCTGGGACTGTCTGGGACGGTCTGGGACTTGTTTGGAACAGTCTGGGACAGTCTGGGACAGGCTGGGACTAGTTTGGAACAGCCTGGGACAGTCTGGGGTAGTCTGGGACTTGTTTGGAACAGTCTACGACAGTTTGGGACCGTCTGGGACTTGTTTGCAACAGTCTGGGACTGTCTGGGACCGTCTGGGACAGCCTGGGACAGTTTGGGACAGTCTGGGACTTGTTTGGAACAGTCTGGGACTGTCTGGGACCGTCTGGGACTTGTTTGGAACAGTCTGGGACTGTCTGGGACCGTCTGGGACTTGTTTGGAACAGTCTGGGACAGTCTGGGACCGTCTGGGACTTGTTTGGAACAGTCTGGGACAGTCTGGGACTTGTTTGGAACAGCCTGGGACAGTCTGGGGTAGTCTGGGACTTGTTTGGAACAGTCTGGGACCGTCTGGGACAGTCTAGGACACGTTTGGGACCGTCTGGGGCCGTCTGGGACAGTCTGGGACTTGTTTGGGACAGTCTGGGACCGCCTGGGACAGTCTGGGACAGTCTAGGACTTGTTTGGAACAGTCTGGGACCGTCTGGGACAGTCTAGGACACGTTTGGGACCGTCTGGGACCGTCTGGGACTTGTTTGGAACAGTCTGGGACTGTCTGGGACCGTCTGGGACTTGTTTGGAACAGTCTGGGACTGTCTGGGACCGTCTGGGACTTGTTTGGAACAGTCTGCAATAGTTTGGGACAGTCTAGGACTTGTTTGGGACAGTCTGGGACCGTCTGGGACCGTCTGGGACAGTCTAGGACTTGTTTGGGACAGTCTGGGACCGTCTGGGACAGTCTGGGACAGTCTGGCACTTGTTTGGAACAGTCTGGGACAGTCTGGGACAGTCTGGGACTTGTTTGGAACAGTCTGGGACTGTCTGGGACCGTCTGGGACTTGTTTGGGACAGTCTGGGACAGTCTGGGACTTGTTTGGAACAGTCTGCATCAGTTTGGGACCGTCTGGGACTTGTTTGGAATAGTCTGCGACAGTTTGGGACAGTCTAGGACTTGTTTGGGACAGCCTGGGACAGTCTGGGGTAGTCTGGGACTTGTTTGGAACAGTCTACGACAGTTTGGGACCGTCTGGGACTTGTTTGCAACAGTCTGGGACTGTCTGGGACCGTCTGGGACTTGTTTGGAACAGTCTGGGACAGCCTGGGACAGTTTGGGACAGTCTGGGACTTGTTTGGAACAGTCTGGGACTGTCTGGGACCGTCTGGGACTTGTTTGGAACAGTCTGGGACTGTCTGGGACCGTCTGGGACTTGTTTGGGACAGTCTGGGACAGTCTGGGACTTGTTTGGAACAGTCTGCGTCAGTTTGGGACCGTCTGGGACAGTCTAGGACAAGTTTGGTACAGTCTGGGGTAGTCTGGGACTTGTTTGGAACAGTCTGCGACAGTTTGGGACCGTCTGGGACTTGTTTGCAACAGTCTGCAACAGTTTGGGACCGTCTAGGACTTGTTTGGAACAGTCTGCAATAGTTTGGGACAGTCTAGGACTTGTTTGGGACAGTCTGGGACCGTCTGGGACCGTCTGGGACAGTCTAGGACTTGTTTGGGACAGTCTGGGACCGTCTGGGACAGTCTGGGACAGTCTGGCACTTGTTTGGAACAGTCTGGGACAGTCTGGGACAGTCTGGGACTTGTTTGGAACAGTCTGGGACTGTCTGGGACCGTCTGGGACTTGTTTGGGACAGTCTGGGACAGTCTGGGACTTGTTTGGAACAGTCTGCATCAGTTTGGGACCGTCTGGGACTTGTTTGGAATAGTCTGCGACAGTTTGGGACAGTCTAGGACTTGTTTGGGACAGTCTGGGACCGTCTGGGACATTCTGGGACAGTCTGGGACTTGTTTGGAATAGTCTGCGACAGTTTGGGACAGTCTAGGACTTGTTTGGGACAGTCTGGGACCGTCTGGGACAGTCTAGGACACGTTTGGGACAGTCTGGGACTGTCTGGGACCGTCTGGGACTTGTTTGGGACAGTCTGAGACAGTCGGGGACAGTCTGGGACTTGTTTGGAACAGTCTGCGACAGTTTGGGACAGTCTAGGACTTGTTTGGGACAGTCTGGGACCGTCTGGGACAGTCTAGGACACGTTTGGGACAGTCTGGGACCGTCTGGGACCTTCTGGGACAGTCTGGGACTTGTTTGGAACAGTCTGAGACAGTCTGGGACAGTCTGGGACTTGTTTGGAACAGTCTGCGTCAGTTTGGGACCGTCTGGGACAGTCTAGGACAAGTTTGGGACAGTCTGGGACCGTCTGGGACCTTCTGGGACTGTCTGGGACTTGTTTGGAACAGTCTGGGGCTGTCTGGGACCGTCTGGGACTAGCTTGGAACAGTCTGCGACAGTTTGGGACAGTCTAGGACTTGTTTGGGACAGTCTGGGACCGTCTGGGACAGTCTAGGACACGTTTGGGACAGTCTGGGACAGTCTAGGACTTGTTTGGAATAGTCTGCGACAGTTTGGGACAGTCTAGGACTTGTTTGGGACAGTCTGGGACCGTCTGGGACCTTCTGGGACAGTCTGGGACTTGTTTGGAACAGTCTGGGACAGTCTGGGACAGTCTGGGACTTGTTTGGAACAGTCTGGGACAGTCTGGGACAGTCTGGGACTTGTTTGGAACAGTCTGGGACTGTCTGGGACGGTCTGGGACTTGTTTGGAACAGTCTGGGACAGTCTGGGACAGGCTGGGACTAGTTTGGAACAGTCTGGGACCGTCTGGGACAGTCTAGGACACGTTTGGGACCGTCTGGGGCCGTCTGGGACAGTCTGGGACTTGTTTGGGACAGTCTGGGACCGCCTGGGACAGTCTGGGACAGTCTAGGACTTGTTTGGAACAGTCTGGGACCGTCTGGGACAGTCTAGCACACGTTTGGGACCGTCTGGGACCGTCTGGGACTTGTTTGGGACAGTCTCGGACCGTCTGGGACAGTCTGGGACTTGTTTGGAACAGTCTGGGACAGTCTGGGACAGTCTGGGACAGTCTGGGACTTGTTTGGGACAGTCTGGGACAGTCTGGGACCTTCTGGGACAGTCTGGGACTTGTTTGGAACAGTCTGGGACTGTCTGGGACCGTCTGGGACTTGTTTGGAACAGTCTGGGACAGTCTGGGACAGTCTGGGACTTGTTTGGAACAGTCTGCGTTAGTTTGGGACAGTCTAGGACTTGTTTGGAACAGTCTGGGACAGTCTGGGACTTGTTTGGAACAGTCTGGGACTGTCTGGGAACGTCTGGGACTTGTTTGGAACAGTCTGGGACTTGTTTGGGACAGTCTGGGACCGTCTGGGACCTTCTGGGACAGTCTGGGACTTGTTTGGAACAGTCTGAGACAGTCTGGGACAGTCTGGGACTTGTTTGGAACAGTCTGCGTCAGTTTGGGACCGTCTGGGACAGTCTAGGACAAGTTTGGTACAGTCTGGGGTAGTCTGGGACTTGTTTGGAACAGTCTGCGACAGTTTGGGACCGTCTGGGACTTGTTTGCAACAGTCTGCAACAGTTTGGGACCGTCTAGGACTTGTTTGGAACAGTCTGCAATAGTTTGGGACAGTCTAGGACTTGTTTGGGACAGTCTGGGACCGTCTGGGACCGTCTGGGACAGTCTAGGACTTGTTTGGGACAGTCTGGGACCGTCTGGGACAGTCTGGGACAGTCTGGCACTTGTTTGGAACAGTCTGGGACAGTCTGGGACAGTCTGGGACTTGTTTGGAACAGTCTGGGACTGTCTGGGACCGTCTGGGACTTGTTTGGGACAGTCTGGGACAGTCTGGGACTTGTTTGGAACAGTCTGCATCAGTTTGGGACCGTCTGGGACTTGTTTGGAATAGTCTGCGACAGTTTGGGACAGTCTAGGACTTGTTTGGGACAGTCTGGGACCGTCTGGGACCTTCTGGGACAGTCTGGGACTTGTTTGGAATAGTCTGCGACAGTTTGGGACAGTCTAGGACTTGTTTGGGACAGTCTGGGACCGTCTGGGACAGTCTAGGACACGTTTGGGACAGTCTGGGACTGTCTGGGACCGTCTGGGACTTGTTTGGGACAGTCTGAGACAGTCGGGGACAGTCTGGGACTTGTTTGGAACAGTCTGCGACAGTTTGGGACAGTCTAGGACTTGTTTGGGACAGTCTGGGACCGTCTGGGACCTTCTGGGACAGTCTGGGACTTGTTTGGAACAGTCTGAGACAGTCTGGGACAGTCTGGGACTTGTTTGGAACAGTCTGCGTCAGTTTGGGACCGTCTGGGACAGTCTAGGACAAGTTTGGGACAGTCTGGGACCGTCTGGGACCTTCTGGGACTGTCTGGGACTTGTTTGGAACAGTCTGGGGCTGTCTGGGACCGTCTGGGACTAGCTTGGAACAGTCTGCGACAGTTTGGGACAGTCTAGGACTTGTTTGGGACAGTCTGGGACCGTCTGGGACAGTCTAGGACACGTTTGGGACAGTCTGGGACAGTCTAGGACTTGTTTGGAATAGTCTGTGACAGTTTGGGACAGTCTAGGACTTGTTTGGGACAGTCTGGGGTAGTCTGGGACTTGTTTGGAACAGTCTGCGACAGTTTGGGACCGTCTGGGACTTGTTTGCAACAGTCTGCAACAGTTTGGGACCGTCTAGGACTTGTTTGGAACAGTCTGCAATAGTTTGGGACAGTCTAGGACTTGTTTGGGACAGTCTGGGACCGTCTGGGACCGTCTGGGACAGTCTAGGACTTGTTTGGGACAGTCTGGGACCGTCTGGGACAGTCTGGGACAGTCTGGCACTTGTTTGGAACAGTCTGGGACAGTCTGGGACAGTCTGGGACTTGTTTGGAACAGTCTGGGACTGTCTGGGACCGTCTGGGACTTGTTTGGGACAGTCTGGGACAGTCTGGGACTTGTTTGGAACAGTCTGCATCAGTTTGGGACCGTCTGGGACTTGTTTGGAATAGTCTGCGACAGTTTGGGACAGTCTAGGACTTGTTTGGGACAGTCTGGGACCGTCTGGGACATTCTGGGACAGTCTGGGACTTGTTTGGAATAGTCTGCGACAGTTTGGGACAGTCTAGGACTTGTTTGGGACAGTCTGGGACCGTCTGGGACAGTCTAGGACACGTTTGGGACAGTCTGGGACTGTCTGGGACCGTCTGGGACTTGTTTGGGACAGTCTGAGACAGTCGGGGACAGTCTGGGACTTGTTTGGAACAGTCTGCGACAGTTTGGGACAGTCTAGGACTTGTTTGGGACAGTCTGGGACCGTCTGGGACAGTCTAGGACACGTTTGGGACAGTCTGGGACCGTCTGGGACCTTCTGGGACAGTCTGGGACTTGTTTGGAACAGTCTGAGACAGTCTGGGACAGTCTGGGACTTGTTTGGAACAGTCTGCGTCAGTTTGGGACCGTCTGGGACAGTCTAGGACAAGTTTGGGACAGTCTGGGACCGTCTGGGACCTTCTGGGACTGTCTGGGACTTGTTTGGAACAGTCTGGGGCTGTCTGGGACCGTCTGGGACTAGCTTGGAACAGTCTGCGACAGTTTGGGACAGTCTAGGACTTGTTTGGGACAGTCTGGGACCGTCTGGGACAGTCTAGGACACGTTTGGGACAGTCTGGGACAGTCTAGGACTTGTTTGGAATAGTCTGCGACAGTTTGGGACAGTCTAGGACTTGTTTGGGACAGTCTGGGACCGTCTGGGACCTTCTGGGACAGTCTGGGACTTGTTTGGAACAGTCTGGGACAGTCTGGGACAGTTTGGGACTTGTTTGGAACAGTCTGGGACAGTCTGGGACAGTCTGGGACTTGTTTGGAACAGTCTGGGACTGTCTGGGACGGTCTGGGACTTGTTTGGAACAGTCTGGGACAGTCTGGGACAGGCTGGGACTAGTTTGGAACAGTCTGGGACCGTCTGGGACAGTCTAGGACACGTTTGGGACCGTCTGGGGCCGTCTGGGACAGTCTGGGACTTGTTTGGGACAGTCTGGGACCGCCTGGGACAGTCTGGGACAGTCTAGGACTTGTTTGGAACAGTCTGGGACCGTCTGGGACAGTCTAGGACACGTTTGGGACCGTCTGGGACCGTCTGGGACTTGTTTGGGACAGTCTCGGACCGTCTGGGACAGTCTGGGACTTGTTTGGAACAGTCTGGGACAGTCTGGGACAGTCTGGGACAGTCTGGGACTTGTTTGGGACAGTCTGGGACAGTCTGGGACCTTCTGGGACAGTCTGGGACTTGTTTGGAACAGTCTGGGACTGTCTGGGACCGTCTGGGACTTGTTTGGAACAGTCTGGGACAGTCTGGGACAGTCTGGGACTTGTTTGGAACAGTCTGCGTTAGTTTGGGACAGTCTAGGACTTGTTTGGAACAGTCTGGGACAGTCTGGGACTTGTTTGGAACAGTCTGGGACTGTCTGGGAACGTCTGGGACTTGTTTGGAACAGTCTGGGACTTGTTTGGGACAGTCTGGGACCGTCTGGGACCTTCTGGGACAGTCTGGGACTTGTTTGGAACAGTCTGAGACAGTCTGGGACAGTCTGGGACTTGTTTGGAACAGTCTGCGTCAGTTTGGGACCGTCTGGGACAGTCTAGGACAAGTTTGGTACAGTCTGGGGTAGTCTGGGACTTGTTTGGAACAGTCTGCGACAGTTTGGGACCGTCTGGGACTTGTTTGCAACAGTCTGCAACAGTTTGGGACCGTCTAGGACTTGTTTGGAACAGTCTGCAATAGTTTGGGACAGTCTAGGACTTGTTTGGGACAGTCTGGGACCGTCTGGGACCGTCTGGGACAGTCTAGGACTTGTTTGGGACAGTCTGGGACCGTCTGGGACAGTCTGGGACAGTCTGGCACTTGTTTGGAACAGTCTGGGACAGTCTGGGACAGTCTGGGACTTGTTTGGAACAGTCTGGGACTGTCTGGGACCGTCTGGGACTTGTTTGGGACAGTCTGGGACAGTCTGGGACTTGTTTGGAACAGTCTGCATCAGTTTGGGACCGTCTGGGACTTGTTTGGAATAGTCTGCGACAGTTTGGGACAGTCTAGGACTTGTTTGGGACAGTCTGGGACCGTCTGGGACCTTCTGGGACAGTCTGGGACTTGTTTGGAATAGTCTGCGACAGTTTGGGACAGTCTAGGACTTGTTTGGGACAGTCTGGGACCGTCTGGGACAGTCTAGGACACGTTTGGGACAGTCTGGGACTGTCTGGGACCGTCTGGGACTTGTTTGGGACAGTCTGAGACAGTCGGGGACAGTCTGGGACTTGTTTGGAACAGTCTGCGACAGTTTGGGACAGTCTAGGACTTGTTTGGGACAGTCTGGGACCGTCTGGGACCTTCTGGGACAGTCTGGGACTTGTTTGGAACAGTCTGAGACAGTCTGGGACAGTCTGGGACTTGTTTGGAACAGTCTGCGTCAGTTTGGGACCGTCTGGGACAGTCTAGGACAAGTTTGGGACAGTCTGGGACCGTCTGGGACCTTCTGGGACTGTCTGGGACTTGTTTGGAACAGTCTGGGGCTGTCTGGGACCGTCTGGGACTAGCTTGGAACAGTCTGCGACAGTTTGGGACAGTCTAGGACTTGTTTGGGACAGTCTGGGACCGTCTGGGACAGTCTAGGACACGTTTGGGACAGTCTGGGACAGTCTAGGACTTGTTTGGAATAGTCTGTGACAGTTTGGGACAGTCTAGGACTTGTTTGGGACAGTCTGGGACCGTCTGGGACCTTCTGGGAGAGTCTGGGACTTGTTTGGAACAGTCTGGGACAGTCTGGGACAGTCTGGGACTTGTTTGGAACAGTCTGGGACAGTCTGGGACAGTCTGGGACTTGTTTGGAACAGTCTGGGACTGTCTGGGACGGTCTGGGACTTGTTTGGAACAGTCTGGGACAGTCTGGGACAGTCTGGGACTTGTTTGGAACAGCCTGGGACAGTCTGGGGTAGTCTGGGACTTGTTTGGAACAGTCTACGACAGTTTGGGACCGTCTGGGACTTGTTTGCAACAGTCTGGGACTGTCTGGGACCGTCTGGGACTTGTTTGGAACAGTCTGGGACAGCCTGGGACAGTTTGGGACAGTCTGGGACTTGTTTGGAACAGTCTGGGACTGTCTGGGACCGTCTGGGACTTGTTTGGAACAGTCTGGGACTGTCTGGGACTGTCTGGGACTTGTTTGGAACAGTCTGGGACAGTCTGGGACCGTCTGGGACTTGTTTGGAACAGTCTGGGACAGTCTGGGACTTGTTTGGAACAGCCTGGGACAGTCTGGGGTAGTCTGGGACTTGTTTGGAACAGTCTGGGACCGTCTGGGACAGTCTAGGACACGTTTGGGACCGTCTGGGGCCGTCTGGGACAGTCTGGGACTTGTTTGGGACACTGTGGGACCGCCTGGGACAGTCTGGGACAGTCTAGGACTTGTTTGGAACAGTCTGGGACCGTCTGGGACAGTCTAGGACACGTTTGGGACCGTCTGGGACCGTCTGGGACTTGTTTGGGACAGTCTGGGACCGTCTGGGACAGTCTGGGACTTGTTTGGAACAGTCTGGGACAGTCTGGGACAGTCTGGGACTTGTTTGGGACAGTCTGGGACAGTCTGGGACCTTCTGGGACAGTCTGGGACTTGTTTGGAACAGTCTGGGACTGTCTGGGACCGTCTGGGACTTGTTTGGAACAGTCTGGGACAGTCTGGGACAGTCTGGGACTTGTTTGGAACAGTCTGCGTTAGTTTGGGACAGTCTAGGACTTGTTTGGAACAGTCTGGGACCGTCTGGGACCTTCTGGGACAGTCTGGGACTTGTTTGGAACAGCCTGGTACAGTCTGGGGTAGTCTGGGACTTGTTTGCAACAGTCTGCGTCAGTTTGGGACCGTCTGGGACTTGTTTGGAATAGTCTGCGACAGTTTGGGACAGTCTGGGACTTGTTTGGAACAGTCTGAGACTGTCTGGGACGGTCTGGGACTTGTTTGGAACAGTCTGGGACAGTCTGGGACAGTCTGGGACTTGTTTGGAACAGTCTGGGACAGTCTGGGACAGTCTGGGACTTGTTTGCAACAGTCTGGGACTGTCTGGGACCGTCTGGGACTTGTTTGGAACAGTCTGGGACAGCCTGGGACAGTTTGGGACAGTCTGGGACTTGTTTGGAACAGTCTGGGACTGTCTGGGACCGTCTGGGACTTGTTTGGAACAGTCTGGGACTGTCTGGGACCGTCTGGGACTTGTTTGGAACAGTCTGGGACAGTCTGGGACCGTCTGGGACTTGTTTGGAACAGTCTGGGACAGTCTGGGACTTGTTTGGAACAGCCTGGGACAGTCTGGGGTAGTCTGGGACTTGTTTGGAACAGTCTGGGACCGTCTGGACCAGTCTAGGACACGTTTGGGACCGTCTGGGGCCGTCTGGGACAGTCTGGGACTTGTTTGGGACAGTCTGGGACCGCCTGGGACAGTCTGGGACAGTCTAGGACTTGTTTGGAACAGTCTGGGACCGTCTGGGACAGTCTAGGACACGTTTGGGACCGTCTGGGACCGTCTGGGACTTGTTTGGGACAGTCTCGGACCGTCTGGGACAGTCTGGGACTTGTTTGGAACAGTCTGGGACAGTCTGGGACAGTCTGGGACAGTCTGGGACTTGTTTGGGACAGTCTGGGACAGTCTGGGACCTTCTGGGACAGTCTGGGACTTGTTTGGAACAGTCTGGGACTGTCTGGGACCGTCTGGGACTTGTTTGGAACAGTCTGGGACAGTCTGGGACAGTCTGGGACTTGTTTGGAACAGTCTGCGTTAGTTTGGGACAGTCTAGGACTTGTTTGGAACAGTCTGGGACAGTCTGGGACTTGTTTGGAACAGTCTGGGACTGTCTGGGAACTTTCTGGGACTTGTTTGGAACAGCCTGGGACAGTCTGGGGTAGTCTGGGACTTGTTTGGAACAGTCTGGGACCGTCTGGGACAGTCTAGGACACGTTTGGGACCGTCTGGGGCCGTCTGGGAGAGTCTGGGACTTGTTTGGAACAGTCTGGGACAGTCTGGGACAGTCTGGGACTTGTTTGGAACAGTCTGGGACAGTCTGGGACAGTCTGGGACTTGTTTGGAACAGTCTGGGACTGTCTGGGACGGTCTGGGACTTGTTTGGAACAGTCTGGGACAGTCTGGGACAGTCTGGGACTTGTTTGGAACAGCCTGGGACAGTCTGGGGTAGTCTGGGACTTGTTTGGAACAGTCTACGACAGTTTGGGACCGTCTGGGACTTGTTTGCAACAGTCTGGGACTGTCTGGGACCGTCTGGGACTTGTTTGGAACAGTCTGGGACAGCCTGGGACAGTTTGGGACAGTCTGGGACTTGTTTGGAACAGTCTGGGACTGTCTGGGACCGTCTGGGACTTGTTTGGAACAGTCTGGGACTGTCTGGGACTGTCTGGGACTTGTTTGGAACAGTCTGGGACAGTCTGGGACCGTCTGGGACTTGTTTGGAACAGTCTGGGACAGTCTGGGACTTGTTTGGAACAGCCTGGGACAGTCTGGGGTAGTCTGGGACTTGTTTGGAACAGTCTGGGACCGTCTGGGACAGTCTAGGACACGTTTGGGACCGTCTGGGGCCGTCTGGGACAGTCTGGGACTTGTTTGGGACAGTCTGGGACCGCCTGGGACAGTCTGGGACAGTCTAGGACTTGTTTGGAACAGTCTGGGACCGTCTGGGACAGTCTAGGACACGTTTGGGACCGTCTGGGACCGTCTGGGACTTGTTTGGGACAGTCTGGGACCGTCTGGGACAGTCTGGGACTTGTTTGGAACAGTCTGGGACAGTCTGGGACAGTCTGGGACAGTCTGGGACTTGTTTGGGACAGTCTGGGACAGTCTGGGACCTTCTGGGACAGTCTGGGACTTGTTTGGAACAGTCTGGGACTGTCTGGGACCGTCTGGGACTTGTTTGGAACAGTCTGGGACAGTCTGGGACAGCCTGGGACTTGTTTGGAACAGTCTGCGTTAGTTTGGGACAGTCTAGGACTTGTTTGGAACAGTCTGGGACCGTCTGGGACCTTCTGGGACAGTCTGGGACTTGTTTGGAACAGCCTGGTACAGTCTGGGGTAGTCTGGGACTTGTTTGCAACAGTCTGCGTCAGTTTGGGACCGTCTGGGACTTGTTTGGAATAGTCTGCGACAGTTTGGGACAGTCTGGGACTTGTTTGGAACAGTCTGAGACTGTCTGGGACGGTCTGGGACTTGTTTGGAACAGTCTGGGACAGTCTGGGACAGTCTGGGACTTGTTTGGAACAGTCTGGGACAGTCTGGGACAGTCTGGGACTTGTTTGCAACAGTCTGGGACTGTCTGGGACCGTCTGGGACTTGTTTGGAACAGTCTGGGACAGCCTGGGACAGTTTGGGACAGTCTGGGACTTGTTTGGAACAGTCTGGGACTGTCTGGGACCGTCTGGGACTTGTTTGGAACAGTCTGGGACTGTCTGGGACCGTCTGGGACTTGTTTGGAACAGTCTGGGACAGTCTGGGACCGTCTGGGACTTGTTTGGAACAGTCTGGGACAGTCTGGGACTTGTTTGGAACAGCCTGGGACAGTCTGGGGTAGTCTGGGACTTGTTTGGAACAGTCTGGGACCGTCTGGGACAGTCTAGGACACGTTTGGGACCGTCTGGGGCCGTCTGGGACAGTCTGGGACTTGTTTGGGACAGTCTGGGACCGCCTGGGACAGTCTGGGACAGTCTAGGACTTGTTTGGAACAGTCTGGGACCGTCTGGGACAGTCTAGGACACGTTTGGGACCGTCTGGGACCGTCTGGGACTTGTTTGGGACAGTCTCGGACCGTCTGGGACAGTCTGGGACTTGTTTGGAACAGTCTGGGACAGTCTGGGACAGTCTGGGACAGTCTGGGACTTGTTTGGGACAGTCTGGGACAGTCTGGGACCTTCTGGGACAGTCTGGGACTTGTTTGGAACAGTCTGGGACTGTCTGGGACCGTCTGGGACTTGTTTGGAACAGTCTGGGACAGTCTGGGACAGTCTGGGACTTGTTTGGAACAGTCTGCGTTAGTTTGGGACAGTCTAGGACTTGTTTGGAACAGTCTGGGACAGTCTGGGACTTGTTTGGAACAGTCTGGGACTGTCTGGGAACGTCTGGGACTTGTTTGGAACAGTCTGGGACATGTTTGGGACAGTCTGGGACCGTCTGGGACCTTCTGGGACAGTCTGGGACTTGTTTGGAACAGTCTGAGACAGTCTGGGACAGTCTGGGACTTGTTTGGAACAGTCTGCGTCAGTTTGGGACCGTCTGGGACAGTCTAGGACAAGTTTGGTACAGTCTTGGGTAGTCTGGGACTTGTTTGGAACAGTCTGCGACAGTTTGGGACCGTCTGGGACTTGTTTGCAACAGTCTGCAACAGTTTGGGACCGTCTAGGACTTGTTTGGAACAGTCTGCAATAGTTTGGGACAGTCTAGGTCTTGTTTGGGACAGTCTGGGACCGTCTGGGACAGTCTAGGACACGTTTGGGACAGTCTGGGACAGTCTAGGACTTGTTTGGAATAGTCTGTGACAGTTTGGGACAGTCTAGGACTTGTTTGGGACAGTCTGGGACCGTCTGGGACCTTCTGGGAGAGTCTGGGACTTGTTTGGAACAGTCTGGGACAGTCTGGGACAGTCTGGGACTTGTTTGGAACAGTCTGGGACAGTCTGGGACAGTCTGGGACTTGTTTGGAACAGTCTGGGACTGTCTGGGACGGTCTGGGACTTGTTTGGAACAGTCTGGGACAGTCTGGGACAGTCTGGGACTTGTTTGGAACAGCCTGGGACAGTCTGGGGTAGTCTGGGACTTGTTTGGAACAGTCTACGACAGTTTGGGACCGTCTGGGACTTGTTTGCAACAGTCTGGGACTGTCTGGGACCGTCTGGGACTTGTTTGGAACAGTCTGGGACAGCCTGGGACAGTTTGGGACAGTCTGGGACTTGTTTGGAACAGTCTGGGACTGTCTGGGACCGTCTGGGACTTGTTTGGAACAGTCTGGGACTGTCTGGGACTGTCTGGGACTTGTTTGGAACAGTCTGGGACAGTCTGGGACCGTCTGGGACTTGTTTGGAACAGTCTGGGACAGTCTGGGACTTGTTTGGAACAGCCTGGGACAGTCTGGGGTAGTCTGGGACTTGTTTGGAACAGTCTGGGACCGTCTGGGACAGTCTAGGACACGTTTGGGACCGTCTGGGGCCGTCTGGGACAGTCTGGGACTTGTTTGGGACAGTCTGGGACCGCCTGGGACAGTCTAGGACACGTTTGGGACCGTCTGGGACCGTCTGGGACTTGTTTGGGACAGTCTGGGACCGTCTGGGACAGTCTGGGACTTGTTTGGAACAGTCTGGGACAGTCTGGGACAGTCTGGGACAGTCTGGGACTTGTTTGGGACAGTCTGGGACAGTCTGGGACCTTCTGGGACAGTCTGGGACTTGTTTGGAACAGTCTGGGACTGTCTGGGACCGTCTGGGACTTGTTTGGAACAGTCTGGGACAGTCTGGGACAGTCTGGGACTTGTTTGGAACAGTCTGCGTTAGTTTGGGACAGTCTAGGACTTGTTTGGAACAGTCTGGGACCGTCTGGGACCTTCTGGGACAGTCTGGGACTTGTTTGGAACAGCCTGGTACAGTCTGGGGTAGTCTGGGACTTGTTTGCAACAGTCTGCGTCAGTTTGGGACCGTCTGGGACTTGTTTGGAATAGTCTGCGACAGTTTGGGACAGTCTGGGACTTGTTTGGAACAGTCTGAGACTGTCTGGGACGGTCTGGGACTTGTTTGGAACAGTCTGGGACAGTCTGGGACAGTCTGGGACTTGTTTGGAACAGTCTGGGACAGTCTGGGACAGTCTGGGACTTGTTTGCAACAGTCTGGGACTGTCTGGGACCGTCTGGGACTTGTTTGGAACAGTCTGGGACAGCCTGGGACAGTTTGGGACAGTCTGGGACTTGTTTGGAACAGTCTGGGACTGTCTGGGACCGTCTGGGACTTGTTTGGAACAGTCTGGGACTGTCTGGGACCGTCTGGGACTTGATTGGAACAGTCTGGGACAGTCTGGGACCGTCTGGGACTTGTTTGGAACAGTCTGGGACAGTCTGGGACTTGTTTGGAACAGCCTGGGACAGTCTGGGGTAGTCTGGGACTTGTTTGGAACAGTCTGGGACCGTCTGGACCAGTCTAGGACACGTTTGGGACCGTCTGGGGCCGTCTGGGACAGTCTGGGACTTGTTTGGGACAGTCTGGGACCGCCTGGGACAGTCTGGGACAGTCTAGGACTTGTTTGGAACAGTCTGGGACAGTCTGGGACCTTCTGGGACAGTCTGGGACTTGTTTGGAACAGTCTGGGACTGTCTGGGACCGTCTGGGACTTGTTTGGAACAGTCTGGGACAGTCTGGGACAGTCTGGGACTTGTTTGGAACAGTCTGCGTTAGTTTGGGACAGTCTAGGACTTGTTTGGAACAGTCTGGGACAGTCTGGGACTTGTTTGGAACAGTCTGGGACTGTCTGGGAACGTCTGGGACTTGTTTGGAACAGCCTGGGACAGTCTGGGGTAGTCTGGGACTTGTTTGGAACAGTCTGGGACCGTCTGGGACAGTCTAGGACACGTTTGGGACCGTCTGGGGCCGTCTGGGAGAGTCTGGGACTTGTTTGGAACAGTCTGGGACAGTCTGGGACAGTCTGGGACTTGTTTGGAACAGTCTGGGACAGTCTGGGACAGTCTGGGACTTGTTTGGAACAGTCTGGGACTGTCTGGGACGGTCTGGGACTTGTTTGGAACAGTCTGGGACAGTCTGGGACAGTCTGGGACTTGTTTGGAACAGCCTGGGACAGTCTGGGGTAGTCTGGGACTTGTTTGGAACAGTCTACGACAGTTTGGGACCGTCTGGGACTTGTTTGCAACAGTCTGGGACTGTCTGGGACCGTCTGGGACTTGTTTGGAACAGTCTGGGACAGCCTGGGACAGTTTGGGACAGTCTGGGACTTGTTTGGAACAGTCTGGGACTGTCTGGGACCGTCTGGGACTTGTTTGGAACAGTCTGGGACTGTCTGGGACTTGTTTGGAACAGTCTGGGACAGTCTGGGACCGTCTGGGACTTGTTTGGAACAGTCTGGGACAGTCTGGGACTTGTTTGGAACAGCCTGGGACAGTCTGGGGTAGTCTGGGACTTGTTTGGAACAGTCTGGGACCGTCTGGGACAGTCTAGGACACGTTTGGGACCGTCTGGGGCCGTCTGGGACAGTCTGGGACTTGTTTGGAACAGTCTGGGACCGCCTGGGACAGTCTGGGACAGTCTAGGACTTGTTTGGAACAGTCTGGGACCGTCTGGGACAGTCTAGGACACGTTTGGGACCGTCTGGGACCGTCTGGGACTTGTTTGGGACAGTCTGGGACCGTCTGGGACAGTCTGGGACTTGTTTGGAACAGTCTGGGACAGTCTGGGACAGTCTGGGACAGTCTGGGACTTGTTTGGGACAGTCTGGGACAGTCTGGGACCTTCTGGGACAGTCTGGGACTTGTTTGGAACAGTCTGGGACTGTCTGGGACCGTCTGGGACTTGTTTGGAACAGTCTGGGACAGTCTGGGACAGCCTGGGACTTGTTTGGAACAGTCTGCGTTAGTTTGGGACAGTCTAGGACTTGTTTGGAACAGTCTGGGACCGTCTGGGACCTTCTGGGACAGTCTGGGACTTGTTTGGAACAGCCTGGTACAGTCTGGGGTAGTCTGGGACTTGTTTGCAACAGTCTGCGTCAGTTTGGGACCGTCTGGGACTTGTTTGGAATAGTCTGCGACAGTTTGGGACAGTCTGGGACTTGTTTGGAACAGTCTGAGACTGTCTGGGACCGTCTGGGACTTGTTTGGAACAGTCTGGGACAGCCTGGGACAGTTTGGGACAGTCTGGGACTTGTTTGGAACAGTCTGGGACTGTCTGGGACCGTCTGGGACTTGTTTGGAACAGTCTGGGACTGTCTGGGACCGTCTGGGACTTGTTTGGAACAGTCTGGGACAGTCTGGGACCGTCTGGGACTTGTTTGGAACAGTCTGGGACAGTCTGGGACTTGTTTGGAACAGCCTGGGACAGTCTGGGGTAGTCTGGGACTTGTTTGGAACAGTCTGGGACCGTCTGGGACAGTCTAGGACACGTTTGGGACCGTCTGGGGCCGTCTGGGACAGTCTGGGACTTGTTTGGGACAGTCTGGGACCGCCTGGGACAGTCTGGGACAGTCTAGGACTTGTTTGGAACAGTCTGGGACCGTCTGGGACAGTCTAGGACACGTTTGGGACCGTCTGGGACCGTCTGGGACTTGTTTGGGACAGTCTCGGACCGTCTGGGACAGTCTGGGACTTGTTTGGAACAGTCTGGGACAGTCTGGGACAGTCTGGGACAGTCTGGGACTTGTTTGGGACAGTCTGGGACAGTCTGGGACCTTCTGGGACAGTCTGGGACTTGTTTGGAACAGTCTGGGACTGTCTGGGACCGTCTGGGACTTGTTTGGAACAGTCTGGGACAGTCTGGGACAGTCTGGGACTTGTTTGGAACAGTCTGCGTTAGTTTGGGACAGTCTAGGACTTGTTTGGAACAGTCTGGGACAGTCTGGGACTTGTTTGGAACAGTCTGGGACTGTCTGGGAACGTCTGGGACTTGTTTGGAACAGTCTGGGACATGTTTGGGACAGTCTGGGACCGTCTGGGACCTTCTGGGACAGTCTGGGACTTGTTTGGAACAGTCTGAGACAGTCTGGGACAGTCTGGGACTTGTTTGGAACAGTCTGGGACTGTCTGGGAACGTCTGGGACTTGTTTGGAACAGCCTGGGACAGTCTGGGGTAGTCTGGGACTTGTTTGGAACAGTCTGGGACCGTCTGGGACAGTCTAGGACACGTTTGGGACCGTCTGGGGCCGTCTGGGAGAGTCTGGGACTTGTTTGGAACAGTCTGGGACAGTCTGGGACAGTCTGGGACTTGTTTGGAACAGTCTGGGACAGTCTGGGACAGTCTGGGACTTGTTTGGAACAGTCTGGGACTGTCTGGGACGGTCTGGGACTTGTTTGGAACAGTCTGGGACAGTCTGGGACAGTCTGGGACTTGTTTGGAACAGCCTGGGACAGTCTGGGGTAGTCTGGGACTTGTTTGGAACAGTCTACGACAGTTTGGGACCGTCTGGGACTTGTTTGCAACAGTCTGGGACTGTCTGGGACCGTCTGGGACTTGTTTGGAACAGTCTGGGACAGCCTGGGACAGTCTAGGACACGTTTGGGACCGTCTGGGACCGTCTGGGACTTGTTTGGGACAGTCTGGGACAGTCTAGGACACGTTTGGGACCGTCTGGGGCCGTCTGGGACAGTCTGGGACTTGTTTGGGACAGTCTGGGACCGCCTGGGACAGTCTAGGACACGTTTGGGACCGTCTGGGACCGTCTGGGACTTGTTTGGGACAGTCTGGGACCGTCTGGGACAGTCTGGGACTTGTTTGGAACAGTCTGGGACAGTCTGGGACAGTCTGGGACAGTCTGGGACTTGTTTGGGACAGTCTGGGACAGTCTGGGACCTTCTGGGACAGTCTGGGACTTGTTTGGAACAGTCTGGGACTGTCTGGGACCGTCTGGGACTTGTTTGGAACAGTCTGGGACAGTCTGGGACAGTCTGGGACTTGTTTGGAACAGTCTGCGTTAGTTTGGGACAGTCTAGGACTTGTTTGGAACAGTCTGGGACCGTCTGGGACCTTCTGGGACAGTCTGGGACTTGTTTGGAACAGCCTGGTACAGTCTGGGGTAGTCTGGGACTTGTTTGCAACAGTCTGCGTCAGTTTGGGACCGTCTGGGACTTGTTTGGAATAGTCTGCGACAGTTTGGGACAGTCTGGGACTTGTTTGGAACAGTCTGAGACTGTCTGGGACGGTCTGGGACTTGTTTGGAACAGTCTGGGACAGTCTGGGACAGTCTGGGACTTGTTTGGAACAGTCTGGGACAGTCTGGGACAGTCTGGGACTTGTTTGCAACAGTCTGGGACTGTCTGGGACCGTCTGGGACTTGTTTGGAACAGTCTGGGACAGCCTGGGACAGTTTGGGACAGTCTGGGACTTGTTTGGAACAGTCTGGGACTGTCTGGGACCGTCTGGGACTTGTTTGGAACAGTCTGGGACTGTCTGGGACCGTCTGGGACTTGTTTGGAACAGTCTGGGACAGTCTGGGACCGTCTGGGACTTGTTTGGAACAGTCTGGGACAGTCTGGGACTTGTTTGGAACAGCCTGGGACAGTCTGGGGTAGTCTGGGACTTGTTTGGAACAGTCTGGGACCGTCTGGACCAGTCTAGGACACGTTTGGGACCGTCTGGGGCCGTCTGGGACAGTCTGGGACTTGTTTGGGACAGTCTGGGACCGCCTGGGACAGTCTGGGACAGTCTAGGACTTGTTTGGAACAGTCTGGGACCGTCTGGGACAGTCTAGGACACGTTTGGGACCGTCTGGGACCGTCTGGGACTTGTTTGGGACAGTCTCGGACCGTCTGGGACAGTCTGGGACTTGTTTGGAACAGTCTGGGACAGTCTGGGACAGTCTGGGACAGTCTGGGACTTGTTTGGGACAGTCTGGGACAGTCTGGGACCTTCTGGGACAGTCTGGGACTTGTTTGGAACAGTCTGGGACTGTCTGGGACCGTCTGGGACTTGTTTGGAACAGTCTGGGACAGTCTGGGACAGTCTGGGACTTGTTTGGAACAGTCTGCGTTAGTTTGGGACAGTCTAGGACTTGTTTGGAACAGTCTGGGACAGTCTGGGACTTGTTTGGAACAGTCTGGGACTGTCTGGGAACGTCTGGGACTTGTTTGGAACAGCCTGGGACAGTCTGGGGTAGTCTGGGACTTGTTTGGAACAGTCTGGGACCGTCTGGGACAGTCTAGGACACGTTTGGGACCGTCTGGGGCCGTCTGGGAGAGTCTGGGACTTGTTTGGAACAGTCTGGGACAGTCTGGGACAGTCTGGGACTTGTTTGGAACAGTCTGGGACAGTCTGGGACAGTCTGGGACTTGTTTGGAACAGTCTGGGACTGTCTGGGACGGTCTGGGACTTGTTTGGAACAGTCTGGGACAGTCTGGGACAGTCTGGGACTTGTTTGGAACAGCCTGGGACAGTCTGGGGTAGTCTGGGACTTGTTTGGAACAGTCTACGACAGTTTGGGACCGTCTGGGACTTGTTTGCAACAGTCTGGGACTGTCTGGGACCGTCTGGGACTTGTTTGGAACAGTCTGGGACAGCCTGGGACAGTTTGGGACAGTCTGGGACTTGTTTGGAACAGTCTGGGACTGTCTGGGACCGTCTGGGACTTGTTTGGAACAGTCTGGGACTGTCTGGGACTGTCTGGGACTTGTTTGGAACAGTCTGGGACAGTCTGGGACCGTCTGGGACTTGTTTGGAACAGTCTGGGACAGTCTGGGACTTGTTTGGAACAGCCTGGGACAGTCTGGGGTAGTCTGGGACTTGTTTGGAACAGTCTGGGACCGTCTGGGACAGTCTAGGACACGTTTGGGACCGTCTGGGGCCGTCTGGGACAGTCTGGGACTTGTTTGGAACAGTCTGGGACCGCCTGGGACAGTCTGGGACAGTCTAGGACTTGTTTGGAACAGTCTGGGACCGTCTGGGACAGTCTAGGACACGTTTGGGACCGTCTGGGACCGTCTGGGACTTGTTTGGGACAGTCTGGGACCGTCTGGGACAGTCTGGGACTTGTTTGGAACAGTCTGGGACAGTCTGGGACAGTCTGGGACAGTCTGGGACTTGTTTGGGACAGTCTGGGACAGTCTGGGACCTTCTGGGACAGTCTGGGACTTGTTTGGAACAGTCTGGGACTGTCTGGGACCGTCTGGGACTTGTTTGGAACAGTCTGGGACAGTCTGGGACAGCCTGGGACTTGTTTGGAACAGTCTGCGTTAGTTTGGGACAGTCTAGGACTTGTTTGGAACAGTCTGGGACCGTCTGGGACCTTCTGGGACAGTCTGGGACTTGTTTGGAACAGCCTGGTACAGTCTGGGGTAGTCTGGGACTTGTTTGCAACAGTCTGCGTCAGTTTGGGACCGTCTGGGACTTGTTTGGAATAGTCTGCGACAGTTTGGGACAGTCTGGGACTTGTTTGGAACAGTCTGAGACTGTCTGGGACGGTCTGGGACTTGTTTGGAACAGTCTGGGACAGTCTGGGACAGTCTGGGACTTGTTTGGAACAGTCTGGGACAGTCTGGGACAGTCTGGGACTTGTTTGCAACAGTCTGGGACTGTCTGGGACCGTCTGGGACTTGTTTGGAACAGTCTGGGACAGCCTGGGACAGTTTGGGACAGTCTGGGACTTGTTTGGAACAGTCTGGGACTGTCTGGGACCGTCTGGGACTTGTTTGGAACAGTCTGGGACTGTCTGGGACCGTCTGGGACTTGTTTGGAACAGTCTGGGACAGTCTGGGACCGTCTGGGACTTGTTTGGAACAGTCTGGGACAGTCTGGGACTTGTTTGGAACAGCCTGGGACAGTCTGGGGTAGTCTGGGACTTGTTTGGAACAGTCTGGGACCGTCTGGGACAGTCTAGGACACGTTTGGGACCGTCTGGGGCCGTCTGGGACAGTCTGGGACTTGTTTGGGACAGTCTGGGACCGCCTGGGACAGTCTGGGACAGTCTAGGACTTGTTTGGAACAGTCTGGGACCGTCTGGGACAGTCTAGGACACGTTTGGGACCGTCTGGGACCGTCTGGGACTTGTTTGGGACAGTCTCGGACCGTCTGGGACAGTCTGGGACTTGTTTGGAACAGTCTGGGACAGTCTGGGACAGTCTGGGACAGTCTGGGACTTGTTTGGGACAGTCTGGGACAGTCTGGGACCTTCTGGGACAGTCTGGGACTTGTTTGGAACAGTCTGGGACTGTCTGGGACCGTCTGGGACTTGTTTGGAACAGTCTGGGACAGTCTGGGACAGTCTGGGACTTGTTTGGAACAGTCTGCGTTAGTTTGGGACAGTCTAGGACTTGTTTGGAACAGTCTGGGACAGTCTGGGACTTGTTTGGAACAGTCTGGGACTGTCTGGGAACGTCTGGGACTTGTTTGGAACAGTCTGGGACATGTTTGGGACAGTCTGGGACCGTCTGGGACCTTCTGGGACAGTCTGGGACTTGTTTGGAACAGTCTGAGACAGTCTGGGACAGTCTGGGACTTGTTTGGAACAGTCTGGGACTGTCTGGGAACGTCTGGGACTTGTTTGGAACAGCCTGGGACAGTCTGGGGTAGTCTGGGACTTGTTTGGAACAGTCTGGGACCGTCTGGGACAGTCTAGGACACGTTTGGGACCGTCTGGGGCCGTCTGGGAGAGTCTGGGACTTGTTTGGAACAGTCTGGGACAGTCTGGGACAGTCTGGGACTTGTTTGGAACAGTCTGGGACAGTCTGGGACCGTCTGGGACTTGTTTGGAACAGTCTGGGACTGTCTGGGACCGTCTGGGACTTGTTTGGAACAGTCTGGGACAGTCTGGGACCGTCTGGGACTTGTTTGGAACAGTCTGGGACAGTCTGGGACTTGTTTGGAACAGCCTGGGACAGTCTGGGGTAGTCTGGGACTTGTTTGGAACAGTCTGGGACCGTCTGGGACAGTCTAGGACACGTTTGGGACCGTCTGGGGCCGTCTGGGACAGTCTGGGACTTGTTTGGGACAGTCTGGGACCGCCTGGGACAGTCTGGGACAGTCTAGGACTTGTTTGGAACAGTCTGGGACCGTCTGGGACAGTCTAGGACACGTTTGGGACCGTCTGGGACCGTCTGGGACTTGTTTGGGACAGTCTCGGACCGTCTGGGACAGTCTGGGACTTGTTTGGAACAGTCTGGGACAGTCTGGGACAGTCTGGGACAGTCTGGGACTTGTTTGGGACAGTCTGGGACAGTCTGGGACCTTCTGGGACAGTCTGGGACTTGTTTGGAACAGTCTGGGACTGTCTGGGACCGTCTGGGACTTGTTTGGAACAGTCTGGGACAGTCTGGGACAGTCTGGGACTTGTTTGGAACAGTCTGCGTTAGTTTGGGACAGTCTAGGACTTGTTTGGAACAGTCTGGGACAGTCTGGGACTTGTTTGGAACAGTCTGGGACTGTCTGGGAACGTCTGAGACTTGTTTGGAACAGTCTGGGACATGTTTGGGACAGTCTGGGACCGTCTGGGACCTTCTGGGACAGTCTGGGACTTGTTTGGAACAGTCTGAGACAGTCTGGGACAGTCTGGGACTTGTTTGGAACAGTCTGGGACTGTCTGGGAACGTCTGGGACTTGTTTGGAACAGCCTGGGACAGTCTGGGGTAGTCTGGGACTTGTTTGGAACAGTCTGGGACCGTCTGGGACAGTCTAGGACACGTTTGGGACCGTCTGGGGCCGTCTGGGAGAGTCTGGGACTTGTTTGGAACAGTCTGGGACAGTCTGGGACAGTCTGGGACTTGTTTGGAACAGTCTGGGACAGTCTGGGACAGTCTGGGACTTGTTTGGAACAGTCTGGGACTGTCTGGGACGGTCTGGGACTTGTTTGGAACAGTCTGGGACAGTCTGGGACAGTCTGGGACTTGTTTGGAACAGCCTGGGACAGTCTGGGGTAGTCTGGGACTTGTTTGGAACAGTCTACGACAGTTTGGGACCGTCTGGGACTTGTTTGCAACAGTCTGGGACTGTCTGGGACCGTCTGGGACTTGTTTGGAACAGTCTGGGACAGCCTGGGACAGTTTGGGACAGTCTGGGACTTGTTTGGAACAGTCTGGGACTGTCTGGGACCGTCTGGGACTTGTTTGGAACAGTCTGGGACTGTCTGGGACTGTCTGGGACTTGTTTGGAACAGTCTGGGACAGTCTGGGACCGTCTGGGACTTGTTTGGAACAGTCTGGGACAGTCTGGGACTTGTTTGGAACAGCCTGGGACAGTCTGGGGTAGTCTGGGACTTGTTTGGAACAGTCTGGGACCGTCTGGGACAGTCTAGGACACGTTTGGGACCGTCTGGGGCCGTCTGGGACAGTCTGGGACTTGTTTGGAACAGTCTGGGACCGCCTGGGACAGTCTGGGACAGTCTAGGACTTGTTTGGAACAGTCTGGGACCGTCTGGGACAGTCTAGGACACGTTTGGGACCGTCTGGGACCGTCTGGGACTTGTTTGGGACAGTCTGGGACCGTCTGGGACAGTCTGGGACTTGTTTGGAACAGTCTGGGACAGTCTGGGACAGTCTGGGACAGTCTGGGACTTGTTTGGGACAGTCTGGGACAGTCTGGGACCTTCTGGGACAGTCTGGGACTTGTTTGGAACAGTCTGGGACTGTCTGGGACCGTCTGGGACTTGTTTGGAACAGTCTGGGACAGTCTGGGACAGCCTGGGACTTGTTTGGAACAGTCTGCGTTAGTTTGGGACAGTCTAGGACTTGTTTGGAACAGTCTGGGACCGTCTGGGACCTTCTGGGACAGTCTGGGACTTGTTTGGAACAGCCTGGTACAGTCTGGGGTAGTCTGGGACTTGTTTGCAACAGTCTGCGTCAGTTTGGGACCGTCTGGGACTTGTTTGGAATAGTCTGCGACAGTTTGGGACAGTCTGGGACTTGTTTGGAACAGTCTGAGACTGTCTGGGACGGTCTGGGACTTGTTTGGAACAGTCTGGGACAGTCTGGGACAGTCTGGGACTTGTTTGGAACAGTCTGGGACAGTCTGGGACAGTCTGGGACTTGTTTGCAACAGTCTGGGACTGTCTGGGACCGTCTGGGACTTGTTTGGAACAGTCTGGGACAGCCTGGGACAGTTTGGGACAGTCTGGGACTTGTTTGGAACAGTCTGGGACTGTCTGGGACCGTCTGGGACTTGTTTGGAACAGTCTGGGACTGTCTGGGACCGTCTGGGACTTGTTTGGAACAGTCTGGGACAGTCTGGGACCGTCTGGGACTTGTTTGGAACAGTCTGGGACAGTCTGGGACTTGTTTGGAACAGCCTGGGACAGTCTGGGGTAGTCTGGGACTTGTTTGGAACAGTCTGGGACCGTCTGGGACAGTCTAGGACACGTTTGGGACCGTCTGGGGCCGTCTGGGACAGTCTGGGACTTGTTTGGGACAGTCTGGGACCGCCTGGGACAGTCTGGGACAGTCTAGGACTTGTTTGGAACAGTCTGGGACCGTCTGGGACAGTCTAGGACACGTTTGGGACCGTCTGGGACCGTCTGGGACTTGTTTGGGACAGTCTCGGACCGTCTGGGACAGTCTGGGACTTGTTTGGAACAGTCTGGGACAGTCTGGGACAGTCTGGGACAGTCTGGGACTTGTTTGGGACAGTCTGGGACAGTCTGGGACCTTCTGGGACAGTCTGGGACTTGTTTGGAACAGTCTGGGACTGTCTGGGACCGTCTGGGACTTGTTTGGAACAGTCTGGGACAGTCTGGGACAGTCTGGGACTTGTTTGGAACAGTCTGCGTTAGTTTGGGACAGTCTAGGACTTGTTTGGAACAGTCTGGGACAGTCTGGGACTTGTTTGGAACAGTCTGGGACTGTCTGGGAACGTCTGGGACTTGTTTGGAACAGTCTGGGACATGTTTGGGACAGTCTGGGACCGTCTGGGACCTTCTGGGACAGTCTGGGACTTGTTTGGAACAGTCTGAGACAGTCTGGGACAGTCTGGGACTTGTTTGGAACAGTCTGCGTCAGTTTGGGACCGTCTGGGACAGTCTAGGACAAGTTTGGTACAGTCTGGGGTAGTCTGGGACTTGTTTGGAACAGTCTGCGACAGTTTGGGACCGTCTGGGAATTGTTTGCAACAGTCTGCAACAGTTTGGGACCGTCTAGGACTTGTTTGGAACAGTCTGCAATAGTTTGGGACAGTCTAGGACTTGTTTGGGACAGTCTGGGACCGTCTGGGACAGTCTGGGACAGTCTGGCACTTGTTTGGAACAGTCTGGGACAGTCTGGGACAGTCTGGGACTTGTTTGGAACAGTCTGGGACTGTCTGGGACCGTCTGGGACTTGTTTGGGACAGTCTGGGACAGTCTGGGACTTGTTTGGAACAGTCTGCATCAGTTTGGGACCGTCTGGGACTTGTTTGGAATAGTCTGCGACAGTTTGGGACAGTCTAGGACTTGTTTGGGACAGTCTGGGACCGTCTGGGACCTTCTGGGACAGTCTGGGACTTGTTTGGAATAGTCTGCGACAGTTTGGGACAGTCTAGGACTTGTTTGGGACAGTCTGGGACCGTCTGGGACAGTCTAGGACACGTTTGGGACAGTCTGGGACTGTCTGGGACCGTCTGGGACTTGTTTGGGACAGTCTGAGACAGTCGGGGACAGTCTGGGACTTGTTTGGAACAGTCTGCGACAGTTTGGGACAGTCTAGGACTTGTTTGGGACAGTCTGGGACCGTCTGGGACCTTCTGGGACAGTCTGGGACTTGTTTGGAACAGTCTGAGACAGTCTGGGACAGTCTGGGACTTGTTTGGAACAGTCTGCGTCAGTTTGGGACCGTCTGGGACAGTCTAGGACAAGTTTGGGACAGTCTGGGACCGTCTGGGACCTTCTGGGACTGTCTGGGACTTGTTTGGAACAGTCTGGGGCTGTCTGGGACCGTCTGGGACTAGCTTGGAACAGTCTGCGACAGTTTGGGACAGTCTAGGACTTGTTTGGGACAGTCTGGGACCGTCTGGGACAGTCTAGGACACGTTTGGGACAGTCTGGGACAGTCTAGGACTTGTTTGGAATAGTCTGTGACAGTTTGGGACAGTCTAGGACTTGTTTGGGACAGTCTGGGACCGTCTGGGACCTTCTGGGAGAGTCTGGGACTTGTTTGGAACAGTCTGGGACAGTCTGGGACAGTCTGGGACTTGTTTGGAACAGTCTGGGACAGTCTGGGACAGTCTGGGACTTGTTTGGAACAGTCTGGGACTGTCTGGGACGGTCTGGGACTTGTTTGGAACAGTCTGGGACAGTCTGGGACAGTCTGGGACTTGTTTGGAACAGCCTGGGACAGTCTGGGGTAGTCTGGGACTTGTTTGGAACAGTCTACGACAGTCTGGGACCGTCTGGGACTTGTTTGCAACAGTCTGGGACTGTCTGGGACCGTCTGGGACTTGTTTGGAACAGTCTGGGACAGCCTGGGACAGTTTGGGACAGTCTGGGACTTGTTTGGAACAGTCTGGGACTGTCTGGGACCGTCTGGGACTTGTTTGGAACAGTCTGGGACTGTCTGGGACTGTCTGGGACTTGTTTGGAACAGTCTGGGACAGTCTGGGACCGTCTGGGACTTGTTTGGAACAGTCTGGGACAGTCTGGGACTTGTTTGGAACAGCCTGGGACAGTCTGGGGTAGTCTGGGAATTGTTTGGAACAGTCTGGGACCGTCTGGGACAGTCTAGGACACGTTTGGGACCGTCTGGGGCCGTCTGGGACAGTCTGGGACTTGTTTGGGACAGTCTGGGACCGCCTGGGACAGTCTGGGACAGTCTAGGACTTGTTTGGAACAGTCTGGGACCGTCTGGGACAGTCTAGGACACGTTTGGGACCGTCTGGGACCGTCTGGGACTTGTTTGGGACAGTCTGGGACCGTCTGGGACAGTCTGGGACTTGTTTGGAACAGTCTGGGACAGTCTGGGACAGTCTGGGACAGTCTGGGACTTGTTTGGGACAGTCTGGGACAGTCTGGGACCTTCTGGGACAGTCTGGGACTTGTTTGGAACAGTCTGGGACTGTCTGGGACCGTCTGGGACTTGTTTGGAACAGTCTGGGACAGTCTGGGACAGTCTGGGACTTGTTTGGAACAGTCTGCGTTAGTTTGGGACAGTCTAGGACTTGTTTGGAACAGTCTGGGACCGTCTGGGACCTTCTGGGACAGTCTGGGACTTGTTTGGAACAGCCTGGTACAGTCTGGGGTAGTCTGGGACTTGTTTGCAACAGTCTGCGTCAGTTTGGGACCGTCTGGGACTTGTTTGGAATAGTCTGCGACAGTTTGGGACAGTCTGGGACTTGTTTGGAACAGTCTGAGACTGTCTGGGACGGTCTGGGACTTGTTTGGAACAGTCTGGGACAGTCTGGGACAGTCTGGGACTTGTTTGGAACAGTCTGGGACAGTCTGGGACAGTCTGGGACTTGTTTGCAACAGTCTGGGACTGTCTGGGACCGTCTGGGACTTGTTTGGAACAGTCTGGGACAGCCTGGGACAGTTTGCGACAGTCTGGGACTTGTTTGGAACAGTCTGGGACTGTCTGGGACCGTCTGGGACTTGTTTGGAACAGTCTGGGACTGTCTGGGACCGTCTGGGACTTGTTTGGAACAGTCTGGGACAGTCTGGGACCGTCTGGGACTTATTTGGAACAGTCTGGGACAGTCTGGGACTTGTTTGGAACAGCCTGGGACAGTCTGGGGTAGTCTGGGACTTGTTTGGAACAGTCTGGGACCGTCTGGGACAGTCTAGGACACGTTTGGGACCGTCTGGGGCCGTCTGGGACAGTCTGGGACTTGTTTGGGACAGTCTGGGACCGCCTGGGACAGTCTGGGACAGTCTAGGACTTGTTTGGAACAGTCTGGGACCGTCTGGGACAGTCTAGGACACGTTTGGGACCGTCTGGGACCGTCTGGGACAGTCTGGGACTTGTTTGGGACAGTCTGGGACCGTCTGGGACAGTCTGGGACTTGTTTGGAACAGTCTGGGACAGTCTGGGACAGTCTGGGACAGTCTGGGACAGTCTGGGACTTGTTTGAGACAGTCTGGGACCGTCTGGGACCTTCTGGGACAGTCTGGGACTTGTTTGGAACAGTCTGGGACTGTCTGGGACCGTCTGGGACTTGTTTGGAACAGTCTGGGACAGTCTGGGACAGTCTGGGACTTGTTTGGAACAGTCTGCGTTAGTTTGGGACAGTCTAGGACTTGTTTGGAACAGTCTGGGACCGTCTGGGACCTTCTGGGACAGTCTGGGACTTGTTTGGAACAGTCTGGGACAGTCTGGGACAGTCTGGGACTTGTTTGGAACAGCCTGGGACAGTCTGGGGTAGTCTGGGACTTGTTTGGAACAGTCTACGACAGTTTGGGACCGTCTGGGACTTGTTTGCAACAGTCTGGGACTGTCTGGGACCGTCTGGGACTTGTTTGGAACAGTCTGGGACAGCCTGGGACAGTTTGGGACTTGTTTGTAACAGCCTGGGACAGTCTGGGGTAGTCTGGGACTTGTTTGGAACAGTCTGGGACAGCCTGGGACAGTTTGGGACAGTCTGGGACTTGTTTGGGACAGTCTGGGACTTGTTTGGAACAGTCTGGGACAGTCTGGGACAGTCTGGGACTTGTTTGGAACAGTCTGGGACTGTCTGGGACGGTCTGGGACTTGTTTGGAACAGTCTGGGACAGTCTGGGACAGTCTGGGACTTGTTTGTAACAGCCTGGGACAGTCTGGGGTAGTCTGGGACTTGTTTGGAACAGTCTACGACAGTTTGGGACCGTCTGGGACTTGTTTGCAACAGTCTGGGACTGTCTGGGACCGTCTGGGACTTGTTTGGAACAGTCTGGGACAGCCTGGGACAGTTTGGGACAGTCTGGGACTTGTTTGGAACAGTCTGGGACTGTCTGGGACCGTCTGGGACTTGTTTGGAACAGTCTGGGACTGTCTGGGACCGTCTGGGACTTGTTTGGAACAGTCTGCAATAGTTTGGGACAGTCTAGGACTTGTTTGGGACAGTCTGGGACCGTCTGGGACCGTCTGGGACAGTCTAGGACTTGTTTGGGACAGTCTGGGACCGTCTGGGACAGTCTGGGACAGCCTGGCACTTGTTTGGAACAGTCTGGGACAGTCTGGGACAGTCTGGGACTTGTTTGGAACAGTCTGGGACTGTCTGGGACCGTCTGGGACTTGTTTGGGACAGTCTGGGACAGTCTGGGACTTGTTTGGAACAGTCTGCATCAGTTTGGGACCGTCTGGGACTTGTTTGGAATAGTCTGCGACAGTTTGGGACAGTCTAGGACTTGTTTGGGACAGTCTGGGACCGTCTGGGACCTTCTGGGACAGTCTGGGACTTGTTTGGAATAGTCTGCGACAGTTTGGGACAGTCTAGGACTTGTTTGGGACAGTCTGGGACCGTCTGGGACAGTCTAGGACACGTTTGGGACAGTCTGGGACTGTCTGGGACCGTCTGGGACTTGTTTGGGACAGTCTGAGACAGTTTGGGACAGTCTAGGACTTGTTTGGGACAGTCTGGGACCGTCTGGGACCTTCTGGGACAGTCTGGGACTTGTTTGGAACAGTCTGAGACAGTCTGGGACAGTCTGGGACTTGTTTGGAACAGTCTGCGTCAGTTTGGGACCGTCTGGGACAGTCTAGGACAAGTTTGGGACAGTCTGGGACCGTCTGGGACCTTCTGGGACTGTCTGGGACTTGTTTGGAACAGTCTGGGGCTGTCTGGGACCGTCTGGGACTTGCTTGGAACAGTCTGCGACAGTTTGGGACAGTCTAGGACTTGTTTGGGACAGTCTGGGACCGTCTGGGACAGTCTAGGACACGTTTGGGACAGTCTGGGACAGTCTAGGACTTGTTTGGAATAGTCTGCGACAGTTTGGGACAGTCTAGGACTTGTTTGGGACAGTCTGGGACCGTCTGGGACCTTCTGGGACAGTCTGGGACTTGTTTGGAACAGTCTGGGACAGTCTGGGACAGTCTGGGACTTGTTTGGAACAGTCTGGGACTGTCTGGGACGGTCTGGGACTTGTTTGGAACAGTCTGGGACAGTCTGGGACAGTCTGGGACTTGTTTGGAACAGCCTGGGACAGTCTGGGGTAGTCTGGGACTTATTTGGAACAGTCTACGACAGTTTGGGACCGTCTGGGACTTGTTTGCAACAGTCTGGGACTGTCTGGGACCGTCTGGGACTTGTTTGGAACAGTCTGGGACAGCCTGGGACAGTTTGGGACAGTCTGGGACTTGTTTGGAACAGTCTGGGACTGTCTGGGACCGTCTGGGACTTGTTTGGAACAGTCTGGGACTGTCTGGGACCGTCTGGGACTTGTTTGGGACAGTCTGGGACAGTCTGGGACTTGTTTGGAACAGTCTGCATCAGTTTGGGACCGTCTGGGACTTGTTTGGAATAGTCTGCGACAGTTTGGGACAGTCTAGGACTTGTTTGGGACAGTCTGGGACCGTCTGGGACCTTCTGGGACAGTCTGGGACTTGTTTGGAATAGTCTGCGACAGTTTGGAACAGTCTAGGACTTGTTTGGGACAGTCTGGGACCGTCTGGGACCTTCTGGGACAGTCTGGGACTTGTTTGGAACAGTCTGGGACAGTCTGGGACAGTCTGGGACTTGTTTGGAACAGTCTGGGACTGTCTGGGACGGTCTGGGACTTGTTTGGAACAGTCTGGGACAGTCTGGGACAGTCTGGGACTTGTTTGGAACAGCCTGGGACAGTCTGGGGTAGTCTGGGACTTGTTTGGAACAGTCTACGACAGTTTGGGACCGTCTGGGACTTGTTTGCAACAGTCTGGGACTGTCTGGGACCGTCTGGGACTTGTTTGGAACAGTCTGGGACAGCCTGGGACAGTTTGGGACAGTCTGGGACTTGTTTGGAACAGTCTGGGACTGTCTGGGACCGTCTGGGACTTGTTTGGAACAGTCTGGGACTGTCTGGGACCGTCTGGGACTTGTTTGGGACAGTCTGGGACTTGTTTGGAACAGTCTGCGTCAGTTTGGGACCGTCTGGGACAGTCTAGGACAAGTTTGGTACAGTCTGGGGTAGTCTGGGACTTGTTTGGAACAGTCTGCGACAGTTTGGGACCGTCTGGGACTTGTTTGCAACAGTCTGCAACAGTTTGGGACCGTCTAGGACTTGTTTGGAACAGTCTGCAATAGTTTGGGACAGTCTAGGACTTGTTTGGGACAGTCTGGGACCGTCTGGGACCGTCTGGGACAGTCTAGGACTTGTTTGGGACAGTCTGGGACCGTCTGGGACAGTCTGGGACAGTCTGGCACTTGTTTGGAACAGTCTGGGACAGTCTGGGACAGTCTGGGACTTGTTTGGAACAGTCTGGGACTGTCTGGGACCGTCTGGGACTTGTTTGGGACAGTCTGGGACAGTCTGGGACTTGTTTGGAACAGTCTGCATCAGTTTGGGACCGTCTGGGACTTGTTTGGAATAGTCTGCGACAGTTTGGGACAGTCTAGGACTTGTTTGGGACAGTCTGGGACCGTCTGGGACCTTCTGGGACAGTCTGGGACTTGTTTGGAATAGTCTGCGACAGTTTGGGACAGTCTAGGACTTGTTTGGGACAGTCTGGGACCGTCTGGGACAGTCTAGGACACGTTTGGGACAGTCTGGGACTGTCTGGGACCGTCTGGGACTTGTTTGGGACAGTCTGAGACAGTCGGGGACAGTCTGGGACTTGTTTGGAACAGTCTGCGACAGTTTGGGACAGTCTAGGACTTGTTTGGGACAGTCTGGGACCGTCTGGGACCTTCTGGGACAGTCTGGGACTTGTTTGGAACAGTCTGAGACAGTCTGGGACAGTCTGGGACTTGTTTGGAACAGTCTGCGTCAGTTTGGGACCGTCTGGGACAGTCTAGGACAAGTTTGGGACAGTCTGGGACCGTCTGGGACCTTCTGGGACTGTCTGGGACTTGTTTGCAACAGTCTGGGACTGTCTGGGACCGTCTGGGACTTGTTTGGAACAGTCTGGGACAGCCTGGGACAGTTTGGGACAGTCTGGGACTTGTTTGGAACAGTCTGGGACTGTCTGGGACCGTCTGGGACTTGTTTGGAACAGTCTGGGACTGTCTGGGACCGTCTGGGACTTGTTTGGAACAGTCTGCAATAGTTTGGGACAGTCTAGGACTTGTTTGGGACAGTCTGGGACCGTCTGGGACCGTCTGGGACAGTCTAGGACTTGTTTGGGACAGTCTGGGACCGTCTGGGACAGTCTGGGACAGTCTGGCACTTGTTTGGAACAGTCTGGGACAGTCTGGGACAGTCTGGGACTTGTTTGGAACAGTCTGGGACTGTCTGGGACCGTCTGGGACTTGTTTGGGACAGTCTGGGACAGTCTGGGACTTGTTTGGAACAGTCTGCATCAGTTTGGGACCGTCTGGGACTTGTTTGGAATAGTCTGCGACAGTTTGGGACAGTCTAGGACTTGTTTGGGACAGTCTGGGACCGTCTGGGACCTTCTGGGACAGTCTGGGACTTGTTTGGAATAGTCTGCGACAGTTTGGGACAGTCTAGGACTTGTTTGGGACAGTCTGGGACCGTCTGGGACAGTCTAGGACACGTTTGGGACAGTCTGGGACTGTCTGGGACCGTCTGGGACTTGTTTGGGACAGTCTGAGACAGTTTGGGACAGTCTAGGACTTGTTTGGGACAGTCTGGGACCGTCTGGGACCTTCTGGGACAGTCTGGGACTTGTTTGGAACAGTCTGAGACAGTCTGGGACAGTCTGGGACTTGTTTGGAACAGTCTGCGTCAGTTTGGGACCGTCTGGGACAGTCTAGGACAAGTTTGGGACAGTCTGGGACCGTCTGGGACCTTCTGGGACTGTCTGGGACTTGTTTGGAACAGTCTGGGGCTGTCTGGGACCGTCTGGGACTTGCTTGGAACAGTCTGCGACAGTTTGGGACAGTCTAGGACTTGTTTGGGACAGTCTGGGACCGTCTGGGACAGTCTAGGACACGTTTGGGACAGTCTGGGACAGTCTAGGACTTGTTTGGAATAGTCTGCGACAGTTTGGGACAGTCTAGGACTTGTTTGGGACAGTCTGGGACCGTCTGGGACCTTCTGGGACAGTCTGGGACTTGTTTGGAACAGTCTGGGACAGTCTGGGACAGTCTGGGACTTGTTTGGAACAGTCTGGGACTGTCTGGGACGGTCTGGGACTTGTTTGGAACAGTCTGGGACAGTCTGGGACAGTCTGGGACTTGTTTGGAACAGCCTGGGACAGTCTGGGGTAGTCTGGGACTTGTTTGGAACAGTCTACGACAGTTTGGGACCGTCTGGGACTTGTTTGCAACAGTCTGGGACTGTCTGGGACCGTCTGGGACTTGTTTGGAACAGTCTGGGACAGCCTGGGACAGTTTGGGACAGTCTGGGACTTGTTTGGAACAGTCTGGGACTGTCTGGGACCGTCTGGGACTTGTTTGGAACAGTCTGGGACTGTCTGGGACCGTCTGGGACTTGTTTGGGACAGTCTGGGACAGTCTGGGACTTGTTTGGAACAGTCTGCATCAGTTTGGGACCGTCTGGGACTTGTTTGGAATAGTCTGCGACAGTTTGGGACAGTCTAGGACTTGTTTGGGACAGTCTGGGACCGTCTGGGACCTTCTGGGACAGTCTGGGACTTGTTTGGAATAGTCTGCGACAGTTTGGAACAGTCTAGGACTTGTTTGGGACAGTCTGGGACCGTCTGGGACCTTCTGGGACAGTCTGGGACTTGTTTGGAACAGTCTGGGACAGTCTGGGACAGTCTGGGACTTGTTTGGAACAGTCTGGGACTGTCTGGGACGGTCTGGGACTTGTTTGGAACAGTCTGGGACAGTCTGGGACAGTCTGGGACTTGTTTGGAACAGCCTGGGACAGTCTGGGGTAGTCTGGGACTTGTTTGGAACAGTCTACGACAGTTTGGGACCGTCTGGGACTTGTTTGCAACAGTCTGGGACTGTCTGGGACCGTCTGGGACTTGTTTGGAACAGTCTGGGACAGCCTGGGACAGTTTGGGACAGTCTGGGACTTGTTTGGAACAGTCTGGGACTGTCTGGGACCGTCTGGGACTTGTTTGGAACAGTCTGGGACTGTCTGGGACCGTCTGGGACTTGTTTGGGACAGTCTGGGACAGTCTGGGACTTGTTTGGAACAGTCTGCGTCAGTTTGGGACCGTCTGGGACAGTCTAGGACAAGTTTGGTACAGTCTGGGGTAGTCTGGGACTTGTTTGGAACAGTCTGCGACAGTTTGGGACCGTCTGGGACTTGTTTGCAACAGTCTGCAACAGTTTGGGACCGTCTAGGACTTGTTTGGAACAGTCTGCAATAGTTTGGGACAGTCTAGGACTTGTTTGGGACAGTCTGGGACCGTCTGGGACCGTCTGGGACAGTCTAGGACTTGTTTGGGACAGTCTGGGACCGTCTGGGACAGTCTGGGACAGTCTGGCACTTGTTTGGAACAGTCTGGGACAGTCTGGGACAGTCTGGGACTTGTTTGGAACAGTCTGGGACTGTCTGGGACCGTCTGGGACTTGTTTGGGACAGTCTGGGACAGTCTGGGACTTGTTTGGAACAGTCTGCATCAGTTTGGGACCGTCTGGGACTTGTTTGGAATAGTCTGCGACAGTTTGGGACAGTCTAGGACTTGTTTGGGACAGTCTGGGACCGTCTGGGACCTTCTGGGACAGTCTGGGACTTGTTTGGAATAGTCTGCGACAGTTTGGGACAGTCTAGGACTTGTTTGGGACAGTCTGGGACCGTCTGGGACAGTCTAGGACACGTTTGGGACAGTCTGGGACTGTCTGGGACCGTCTGGGACTTGTTTGGGACAGTCTGAGACAGTCGGGGACAGTCTGGGACTTGTTTGGAACAGTCTGCGACAGTTTGGGACAGTCTAGGACTTGTTTGGGACAGTCTGGGACCGTCTGGGACCTTCTGGGACAGTCTGGGACTTGTTTGGAACAGTCTGAGACAGTCTGGGACAGTCTGGGACTTGTTTGGAACAGTCTGCGTCAGTTTGGGACCGTCTGGGACAGTCTAGGACAAGTTTGGGACAGTCTGGGACCGTCTGGGACCTTCTGGGACTGTCTGGGACTTGTTTGGAACAGTCTGGGGCTGTCTGGGACCGTCTGGGACTAGCTTGGAACAGTCTGCGACAGTTTGGGACAGTCTAGGAATTGTTTGGGACAGTCTGGGACCGTCTGGGACAGTCTAGGACACGTTTGGGACAGTCTGGGACAGTCTAGGACTTGTTTGGAATAGTCTGCGACAGTTTGGGACAGTCTAGGACTTGTTTGGGACAGTCTGGGACCGTCTGGGACCTTCTGGGACAGTCTGGGACTTGTTTGGAACAGTCTGGGACAGTCTGGGACAGTCTGGGACTTGTTTGGAACAGTCTGGGACAGTCTGGGACAGTCTGGGACTTGTTTGGAACAGTCTGGGACTGTCTGGGACGGTCTGGGACTTGTTTGGAACAGTCTGGGACAGTCTGGGACAGGCTGGGACTTGTTTGGAACAGCCTGGGACAGTCTGGGGTAGTCTGGGACTTGTTTGGAACAGTCTACGACAGTTTGGGACCGTCTGGGACTTGTTTGCAACAGTCTGGGACTGTCTGGGACCGTCTGGGACAGCCTGGGACAGTTTGGGACAGTCTGGGACTTGTTTGGAACAGTCTGGGACTGTCTGGGACCGTCTGGGACTTGTTTGGAACAGTCTGGGACTGTCTGGGACCTTCTGGGACAGTCTCGGACTTGTTTGGAACAGTCTGGGACAGTCTGGGACAGTCTGGGACTTGTTTGGAACAGTCTGGGACAGTCTGGGACAGTCTGGGACTTGTTTGGAACAGTCTGGGACTGTCTGGGACGGTCTGGGACTTGTTTGGAACAGTCTGGGACAGTCTGGGACAGGCTGGGACTTGTTTGGAACAGCCTGGGACAGTCTGGGGTAGTCTGGGACTTGTTTGGAACAGTCTACGACAGTTTGGGACCGTCTGGGACTTGTTTGCAACAGTCTGGGACTGTCTGGGACCGTCTGGGACAGCCTGGGACAGTTTGGGACAGTCTGGGACTTGTTTGGAACAGTCTGGGACAGTCTGGGACCGTCTGGGACTTGTTTGGAACAGTCTGGGACAGTCTGGGACTTGTTTGGAACAGCCTGGGACAGTCTGGGGTAGTCTGGGACTTGTTTGGAACAGTCTGGGACCGTCTGGGACAGTCTAGGACACGTTTGGGACCGTCTGGGGCCGTCTGGGACAGTCTGGGACTTGTTTGGGACAGTCTGGGACTTGTTTGGGACAGTCTGGGACCGCCTGGGACAGTCTGGGACAGTCTAGGACTTGTTTGGAACAGTCTGGGACCGTCTGGGACAGTCTAGGACACGTTTGGGACCGTCTGGGACCGTCTGGGACTTGTTTGGGACAGTCTGGGACCGTCTGGGACAGTCTGGGACTTGTTTGGAACAGTCTGGGACAGTCTGGGACAGTCTGGGACTTGTTTGGGACAGTCTGGGACAGTCTGGGACCTTCTGGGACAGTCTGGGACTTGTTTGGAACAGTCTGGGACTGTCTGGGACCGTCTGGGACTTGTTTGGAACAGTCTGGGACAGTCTGGGACAGTCTGGGACTTGTTTGGAACAGTCTGCGTTAGTTTGGGACAGTCTAGGACTTGTTTGGAACAGTCTGGGACAGTCTGGGACTTGTTTGGAACAGTCTGGGACTGTCTGGGAACGTCTGGGACTTGTTTGGAACAGTCTGGGACTTGTTTGGGACAGTCTGGGACCGTCTGGGACCTTCTGGGACAGTCTGGGACTTGTTTGGAACAGTCTGAGACAGTCTGGGACAGTCTGGGACTTGTTTGGAACAGTCTGCGTCAGTTTGGGACCGTCTGGGACAGTCTAGGACAAGTTTGGTACAGTCTGGGGTAGTCTGGGACTTGTTTGGAACAGTCTGCGACAGTTTGGGACCGTCTGGGACTTGTTTGCAACAGTCTGCAACAGTTTGGGACCGTCTAGGACTTGTTTGGAACAGTCTGCAATAGTTTGGGACAGTCTAGGACTTGTTTGGGACAGTCTGGGACCGTCTGGGACCGTCTGGGACAGTCTAGGACTTGTTTGGGACAGTCTGGGACCGTCTGGGACAGTCTGGGACAGTCTGGCACTTGTTTGGAACAGTCTGGGACAGTCTGGGACAGTCTGGGACTTGTTTGGAACAGTCTGGGACAGTCTGGGACAGTCTGGGACTTGTTTGGAACAGTCTGGGACAGTCTGGGACAGTCTGGGACTTGTTTGGAACAGTCTGGGACAGTCTGGGACAGTCTGGGACAGTCTGGGACAGTCTGGGACTTGTTTGGGACAGTCTGGGACCGTCTGGGACCTTCTGGGACAGTCTGGGACTTGTTTGGAACAGTCTGGGACAGTCTGGGACCGTCTGGGACTTGTTTGGAACAGTCTGGGACAGTCTGGGACAGTCTGGGACTTGTTTGGAACAGTCTGCGTCAGTTTGGGACCGTCTGGGACTTGTTTGGAATAGTCTGCGACAGTTTGGGACAGTCTAGGACTTGTTTGGAACAGTCTGGGACCGTCTGGGACCTTCTGGGACAGTCTGGGACTTGTTTGGAACAGCCTGGTACAGTCTGGGGTAGTCTGGGACTTGTTTGCAACAGTCTGCGTCAGTTTGGGACCGTCTGGGACTTGTTTGGAATAGTCTGCGACAGTTTGGGACAGTCTGGGACTTGTTTGGAACAGTCTGAGACTGTCTGGGACGGTCTGGGACTTGTTTGGAACAGTCTGGGACAGTCTGGGACAGTCTGGGACTTGTTTGGAACAGTCTGGGACAGTCTGGGACAGTCTGGGACTTGTTTGGAACAGCCTGGGTCAGTCTGGGGTAGTCTGGGACTTGTTTGGAACAGTCTGGGACCGTCTGGGACAGTCTAGGACACGTTTGGGACCGTCTGGGACCGTCTGGGACAGTCTGGGACTTGTTTGGAACAGTCTGGGACAGCCTGGGACAGTTTGGGACAGTCTGGGACTTGTTTGGAACAGTCTGGGACTGTCTGGGACCGTCTGGGACTTGTTTGGGACAGTCTGGGACCGTCTGGGACAGTCTGGGACTTGATTGGAACAGTCTGGGACCGTCTGGGACAGTCTGGGACTTGTTTGGAACAGTCTGGGACAGTCTGGGACAGTCTGGGACAGTCTGGGACAGTCTGGGACTTGTTTGGGACAGTCTGGGACCGTCTGGGACCTTCTGGGACAGTCTGGGACTTGTTTGGAACAATCTGGGACTGTCTGGGACCGTCTGGGACTTGTTTGGAACAGTCTGGGACAGTCTGGGACAGTCTGGGACTTGTTTGGAACAGTCTGCGTCAGTTTGGGACCGTCTGGGACTTGTTTGGAATAGTCTGCGACAGTTTGGGACAGTCTGGGACTTGTTTGGAACAGTCTGGGACAGTCTGGGACAGTCTGGGACTTGTTTGGAACAGCCTGGGACAGTCTGGGGTAGTCTGGGACTTGTTTGGAACAGTCTACGACAGTTTGGGACCGTCTGGGACTTGTTTGCAACAGTCTGGGACTGTCTGGGACCGTCTGGGACTTGTTTGGAACAGTCTGGGACAGCCTGGGACAGTTTGGGACAGTCTGGGACTTGTTTGGAACAGTCTGGGACTGTCTGGGACCGTCTGGGACTTGTTTGGAACAGTCTGGGACTGTCTGGGACCGTCTGGGACTTGTTTGGAACAGTCTGGGACAGTCTGGGACTTGTTTGGAACAGCCTGGGACAGTCTGGGGTAGTCTGGGACTTGTTTGGAACAGTCTGGGTCCGTCTGGGACAGTCTAGGACACGTTTGGGACCGTCTGGGGCCGTCTGGGACAGTCTGGGACTTGTTTGGGACAGTCTGGGACCGCCTGGGACAGTCTGGGACAGTCTAGGACTTGTTTGGAACAGTCTGGGACAGTCTGGGACAGTCTGGGACAGTCTGGGACAGTCTGGGACTTGTTTGGGACAGTCTGGGACCGTCTGGGACCTTCTGGGACAGTCTGGGACTTGTTTGGAACAGTCTGGGACTGTCTGGGACCGTCTGGGACTTGTTTGGAACAGCCTGGTACAGTCTGGGGTAGTCTGGGACTTGTTTGCAACAGTCTGCGTCAGTTTGGGACCGTCTGGGACTTGTTTGGAATAGTCTGCGACAGTTTGGGACAGTCTGGGACTTGTTTGGAACAGTCTGAGACTGTCTGGGACGGTCTGGGACTTGTTTGGAACAGTCTGGGACAGTCCGGGACAGTCTGGGACTTGTTTGGAACAGTCTGGGACAGCCTGGGACAGTTTGGGACAGTCTGGGACTTGTTTGGAACAGTCTGGGACTGTTTGGGACCGTCTGGGACTTGTTTGGAACAGTCTGGGACTGTCTGGGACCGTCTGGGACTTGTTTGGAACTGTCTGGGACAGTCTGGGACCGTCTGGGACTTGTTTGGAACAGTCTGGGACAGTCTGGGACAGTCTGGGACTTGTTTGGAACAGCCTGGGTCAGTCTGGGGTAGTCTGGGACTTGTTTGGAACAGTCTGCGTCAGTTTGGGACCGTCTGGGACTTGTTTGGAATAGTCTGCGACAGTTTGGGACAGTCTGGGACTTGTTTGGAACAGTCTGGGACTGTCTGGGACGGTCTGGGACTTGTTTGGAACAGTCTGGGACAGTCTGGGACAGTCTGGGACTTGTTTGGAACAGCCTGGGACAGTCTGGGGTAGTCTGGGACTTGTTTGGAACAGTCTACGACAGTTTGGGACCGTCTCGGACTTGTTTGCAACAGTCTGGGACTGTCTGGGACCGTCTGGGACTTGTTTGGAACAGTCTGGGACAGCCTGGGACAGTTTGGGTCAGTCTGGGACTTGTTTGGAACAGTCTGGGACTGTCTGGGACCGTCTGGGACTTGTTTGGAACAGTCTGGGACTGTCTGGGACCGTCTGGGACTTGTTTGGAACAGTCTGGGACAGTCTGGGACCGTCTGGGACTTGTTTGGAACAGTCTGGGACAGTCTGGGACTTGTTTGGAACAGCCTGGGACAGTCTGGGGTAGTCTGGGACTTGTTTGGAACAGTCTGGGACCGTCTGGGACAGTCTAGGACACGTTTGGGACCGTCTGGGGCCGTCTGGGACAGTCTGGGACTTGTTTGGGACAGTCTGGGACCGCCTGAGACAGTCTGGGACAGTCTAGGACTTGTTTGGAACAGTCTGGGACCGTCTGGGACAGTCTAGGACACGTTTGGGACCGTCTGGGACCGTCTGGGACAGTCTGGGACTTGTTTGGAACAGTCTGGGACAGTCTGGGACAGTCTGGGACAGTCTGGGACAGTCTGGGACTTGTTTGGGACAGTCTGGGACCGTCTGGGACCTTCTGGGACAGTCTGGGACTTGTTTGGAACAGTCTGGGACTGTCTGGGACCGTCTGGGACTTGTTTGGAACAGTCTGGGACAGTCTGGGACAGTCTGGGACTTGTTTGGAACAGTCTGCGTCAGTTTGGGACCGTCTGGGACTTGTTTGGAATAGTCTGCGAGAGTTTGGGACAGTCTAGGACTTGTTTGGAACAGTCTGGGACCGTCTGGGACCTTCTGGGACAGTCTGGGACTTGTTTGGAACAGTCTGGGACTGTCTGGGACCGCCTGGGACTTGTTTGGAACAGTCTGGGACAGTCTGGGACAGTCTGGGACTTGTTTGGAACAGTCTGGGACTGTCTGGGACCGTCTGGGACTTGTTTGGAACAGTCTGGGACAGTCTGGGACAGTCTGGAACTTGTTTGGAACAGTCTGCGTCAGTTTGGGACCGTCTGGGACTTGTTTGGAATAGTCTGCGAGAGTTTGGGACAGTCTAGGACTTGTTTGGAACAGTCTGGGACCGTCTGGGACCTTCTGGGACAGTCTGGGACTTGTTTGGAACAGTCTGGGACTGTCTGGGACCGTCTGGGACTTGTTTGGAACAGTCTGGGACAGTCTGGGACAGTCTGGGACTTGTTTGGAACAGTCTGCGTCAGTTTGGGACCGTCTGGGACTTGTTTGGAATAGTCTGCGACAGTTTGGGACAGTCTGGGACTTGTTTGGAACAGTCTGAGACTGTCTGGGACGGTCTGGGACTTGTTTGGAACAGTCTGGGACAGTCTGGGACAGTCTGGGACTTGTTTGGAACAGTCTGGGACAGTCTGGGACAGTCTGGGACTTGTTTGCAACAGTCTGGGACTGTCTGGGACCGTCTGGGACTTGTTTGGAACAGTCTGGGACAGCCTGGGACAGTTTGGGACAGTCTGGGACTTGTTTGGAACAGTCTGGGACTGTCTGGGACCGTCTGGGACTTGTTTGGAACAGTCTGGGACTGTCTGGGACCGTCTGGGACTTGTTTGGAACTGTCTGGGACAGTCTGGGACCGTCTGGGACTTGTTTGGAACAGTCTGGGACAGTCTGGGACAGTCTGGGACTTGTTTGGAACAGCCTGGGTCAGTCTGGGGTAGTCTGGGACTTGTTTGGAACAGTCTGCGTCAGTTTGGGACCGTCTGGGACTTGTTTGGAATAGTCTGCGACAGTTTGGGACAGTCTGGGACTTGTTTGGAACAGTGTGGGACTGTCTGGGACGGTCTGGGACTTGTTTGGAACAGTCTGGGACAGTCTGGGACAGTCTGGGACTTGTTTGGAACAGCCTGGGACAGTCTGGGGTAGTCTGGGACTTGTTTGGAACAGTCTACGACAGTTTGGGACCGTCTGGGACTTGTTTGCAACAGTCTGGGACTGTCTGGGACCGTCTGGGACTTGTTTGGAACAGTCTGGGACAGCCTGGGACAGTTTGGGACAGTCTGGGACTTGTTTGGAACAGTCTGGGACTGTCTGGGACCGTCTGGGACTTGTTTGGAACAGTCTGGGACTGTCTGGGACCGTCTGGGACTTGTTTGGAACAGTCTGGGACAGTCTGGGACCGTCTGGGACTTGTTTGGAACAGTCTGGGACAGTCTGGGACTTGTTTGGAACAGCCTGGGACAGTCTGGGGTAGTCTGGGACTTGTTTGGAACAGTCTGGGACCGTCTGGGACAGTCTAGGACACGTTTGGGACCGTCTGGGGCCGTCTGGGACTTGTTTGGGACAGTCTGGGACCGCCTGGGACAGTCTGGGACAGTCTAGGACTTGTTTGGAACAGTCTGGGACCGTCTGGGACAGTCTAGGACACGTTTGGGGCCGTCTGGGACCGTCTGGGACAGTCTGGGACTTGTTTGGGACAGTCTGGGACCGTCTGGGACAGTCTGGGACTTGTTTGGAACAGTCTGGGACTGTCTGGGACAGTCTGGGACAGTCTGGGACTTGTTTGGGACAGTCTGGGACCGTCTGGGACCTTCTGGGACAGTCTGGGACTTGTTTGGAACAGTCTGGGACTGTCTGGGACCGTCTGGGACTTGTTTGGAACAGTCTGGGACAGTCTGGGACAGTCTGGGACTTGTTTGGAACAGTCTGCGTCAGTTTGGGACCGTCTGGGACTTGTTTGGAATAGTCTGCGACAGTTTGGGACAGTCTAGGACTTGTTTGGAACAGTCTGGTACCGTCTGGGACCTTCTGGGACAGTCTGGGACTTGTTTGGAACAGCCTGGTACAGTCTGGGGTAGTCTGGGACTTGTTTGCAACAGTCTGCGTCAGTTTGGGACCGTCTGGGACTTGTTTGGAATAGTCTGCGACAGTTTGGGACAGTCTGGGACTTGTTTGGAACAGTCTGAGACTGTCTGGGACGGTCTGGGACTTGTTTGGAACAGT
Organism: Cephus spinipes; assembly: GCA_963971525.1. Lineage (NCBI taxonomy): Eukaryota > Metazoa > Arthropoda > Insecta > Hymenoptera > Cephidae > Cephus > Cephus spinipes. Next base: position 9,210,522 of record OZ020577.1, on the reverse strand, counting down.
CTGGGACAGTCTGGGACAGTCTGGGACTTGTTTGGAACAGTCTGGGACAGTCTGGGACAGTCTGGGACAGTCTGGGACTTGTTTGGGACAGTCTGGGACCGTCTAGGACACGTTTGGGACCGTCTGGGACCGTCTGGGACAGTCTGGGACTTGTTTGGAACAGTCTGGGACAGCCTGGGACAGTTTGGGACAGTCTGGGACTTGTTTGGAACAGTCTGCGTCAGTTTGGGACCGTCTGGGACTTGTTTGGAATAGTCTGCGACAGTTTGGGACAGTCTAGGACTTGTTTGGAACAGTCTGGGACAGTCTGGGACAGTCTGGGACAGTCTGGGACTTGTTTGGGACAGTCTGGGACCGTCTAGGACACGTTTGGGACCGTCTGGGACCGTCTGGGACAGTCTGGGACTTGTTTGGAACAGTCTGGGACAGCCTGGGACAGTTTGGGACAGTCTGGGACTTGTTTGGAACAGTCTGCGTCAGTTTGGGACCGTCTGGGACTTGTTTGGAACAGTCTGCGACAGTTTGGGACAGTCTAGGACTTGTTTGGAACAGTCTGGGACCGTCTGGGACCTTCTGGGACAGTCTGGGACTTGTTTGGAACAGCCTGGTACAGTCTGGGGTAGTCTGGGACTTGTTTGCAACAGTCTGCGTCAGTTTGGGACCGTCTGGGACTTGTTTGGAATAGTCTGCGACAGTTTGGGACAGTCTGGGACTTGTTTGGAACAGTCTGAGACTGTCTGGGACGGTCTGGGACTTGTTTGGAACAGTCTGGGACAGTCTGGGACAGTCTGGGACTTGTTTGGAACAGTCTGGGACAGTCTGGGACAGTCTGGGACTTGTTTGGAACAGCCTGGGTCAGTCTGGGGTAGTCTGGGACTTGTTTGGAACAGTCTGGGACCGTCTGGGACAGTCTAGGACACGTTTGGGACCGTCTGGGACCGTCTGGGACAGTCTGGGACTTGTTTGGAACAGTCTGGGACAGCCTGGGACAGTTTGGGACAGTCTGGGACTTGTTTGGAACAGTCTGGGACCGTCTGGGACAGTCTAGGACACGTTTGGGACCGTCTGGGACAGTCTGGGACTTGATTGGAACAGTCTGGGACCGTCTGGGACAGTCTGGGACTTGTTTGGAACAGTCTGGGACAGTCTGGGACAGTCTGGGACAGTCTGGGACTTGTTTGGGACAGTCTGGGACCGTCTGGGACCTTCTGGGACAGTCTGGGACTTGTTTGGAACAATCTGGGACTGTCTGGGACCGTCTGGGACTTGTTTGGAACAGTCTGGGACAGTCTGGGACTTGTTTGGAACAGTCTGCGTCAGTTTGGGACCGTCTGGGACTTGTTTGGAATAGTCTGCGACAGTTTGGGACAGTCTGGGACTTGTTTGGAACAGTCTGGGACTGTCTGGGACGGTCTGGGACTTGTTTGGAACAGTCTGGGACAGTCTGGGACAGTCTGGGACTTGTTTGGAACAACCTGGGACAGTCTGGGGTAGTCTGGGACTTGTTTGGAACAGTCTACGACAGTTTGGGGCCGTCTGGGACTTGTTTGCAACAGTCTGGGACTGTCTGGGACCGTCTGGGACTTGTTTGGAACAGTCTGGGACAGCCTGGGACAGTTTGGGACAGTCTGGGACTTGTTTGGAACAGTCTGGGACTGTCTGGGACCGTCTGGGACTTGTTTGGAACAGTCTGGGACTGTCTGGGACCGTCTGGGACTTGTTTGGAACAGTCTGGGACAGTCTGGGACCGTCTGGGACTTGTTTGGAACAGTCTGGGACAGTCTGGGACTTGTTTGGAACAGCCTGGGACAGTCTGGGGTAGTCTGGGACTTGTTTGGAACAGTCTGGGACCGTCTGGGACAGTCTAGGACACGTTTGGGACCGTCTGGGGCCGTCTGGGACTTGTTTGGGACAGTCTGGGACCGCCTGGGACAGTCTGGGACAGTCTAGGACTTGTTTGGAACAGTCTGGGACCGTCTGGGACAGTCTAGGACACGTTTGGGGCCGTCTGGGACCGTCTGGGACAGTCTGGGACTTGTTTGGGACAGTCTGGGACCGTCTGGGACAGTCTGGGACTTGTTTGGAACAGTCTGGGACTGTCTGGGACAGTCTGGGACAGTCTGGGACTTGTTTGGGACAGTCTGGGACCGTCTGGGACCTTCTGGGACAGTCTGGGACTTGTTTGGAACAGTCTGGGACTGTCTGGGACCGTCTGGGACTTGTTTGGAACAGTCTGGGACAGTCTGGGACAGTCTGGGACTTGTTTGGAACAGTCTGCGTCAGTTTGGGACCGTCTGGGACTTGTTTGGAATAGTCTGCGACAGTTTGGGACAGTCTAGGACTTGTTTGGAACAGTCTGGTACCGTCTGGGACCTTCTGGGACAGTCTGGGACTTGTTTGGAACAGCCTGGTACAGTCTGGGGTAGTCTGGGACTTGTTTGCAACAGTCTGCGTCAGTTTGGGACCGTCTGGGACTTGTTTGGAATAGTCTGCGACAGTTTGGGACAGTCTGGGACTTGTTTGGAACAGTCTGAGACTGTCTGGGACGGTCTGGGACTTGTTTGGAACAGTCTGGGACAGTCTGGGACAGTCTGGGACTTGTTTGGAACAGTCTGGGACAGTCTGGGACAGTCTGGGACAGTCTGGGACTTGTTTGGGACAGTCTGGGACCGTCTAGGACACGTTTGGGACCGTCTGGGACCGTCTGGGACAGTCTGGGACTTGTTTGGAACAGTCTGGGACAGCCTGGGACAGTTTGGGACAGTCTGGGACTTGTTTGGAACAGTCTGCGTCAGTTTGGGACCGTCTGGGACTTGTTTGGAATAGTCTGCGACAGTTTGGGACAGTCTAGGACTTGTTTGGAACAGTCTGGGACAGTCTGGGACAGTCTGGGACAGTCTGGGACTTGTTTGGGACAGTCTGGGACCGTCTAGGACACGTTTGGGACCGTCTGGGACCGTCTGGGACAGTCTGGGACTTGTTTGGAACAGTCTGGGACAGCCTGGGACAGTTTGGGACAGTCTGGGACTTGTTTGGAACAGTCTGCGTCAGTTTGGGACCGTCTGGGACTTGTTTGGAACAGTCTGCGACAGTTTGGGACAGTCTAGGACTTGTTTGGAACAGTCTGGGACCGTCTGGGACCTTCTGGGACAGTCTGGGACTTGTTTGGAACAGCCTGGTACAGTCTGGGGTAGTCTGGGACTTGTTTGCAACAGTCTGCGTCAGTTTGGGACCGTCTGGGACTTGTTTGGAATAGTCTGCGACAGTTTGGGACAGTCTGGGACTTGTTTGGAACAGTCTGAGACTGTCTGGGACGGTCTGGGACTTGTTTGGAACAGTCTGGGACAGTCTGGGACAGTCTGGGACTTGTTTGGAACAGTCTGGGACAGTCTGGGACAGTCTGGGACTTGTTTGGAACAGCCTGGGTCAGTCTGGGGTAGTCTGGGACTTGTTTGGAACAGTCTGGGACCGTCTGGGACAGTCTAGGACACGTTTGGGACCGTCTGGGACCGTCTGGGACAGTCTGGGACTTGTTTGGAACAGTCTGGGACAGCCTGGGACAGTTTGGGACAGTCTGGGACTTGTTTGGAACAGTCTGGGACCGTCTGGGACAGTCTAGGACACGTTTGGGACCGTCTGGGACAGTCTGGGACTTGATTGGAACAGTCTGGGACCGTCTGGGACAGTCTGGGACTTGTTTGGAACAGTCTGGGACAGTCTGGGACAGTCTGGGACAGTCTGGGACTTGTTTGGGACAGTCTGGGACCGTCTGGGACCTTCTGGGACAGTCTGGGACTTGTTTGGAACAATCTGGGACTGTCTGGGACCGTCTGGGACTTGTTTGGAACAGTCTGGGACAGTCTGGGACTTGTTTGGAACAGTCTGCGTCAGTTTGGGACCGTCTGGGACTTGTTTGGAATAGTCTGCGACAGTTTGGGACAGTCTGGGACTTGTTTGGAACAGTCTGGGACTGTCTGGGACGGTCTGGGACTTGTTTGGAACAGTCTGGGACAGTCTGGGACAGTCTGGGACTTGTTTGGAACAACCTGGGACAGTCTGGGGTAGTCTGGGACTTGTTTGGAACAGTCTACGACAGTTTGGGGCCGTCTGGGACTTGTTTGCAACAGTCTGGGACTGTCTGGGACCGTCTGGGACTTGTTTGGAACAGTCTGGGACAGCCTGGGACAGTTTGGGACAGTTTGGGACTTGTTTGGAACAGTCTGGGACTGTCTGGGACCGTCTGGGACTTGTTTGGAACAGTCTGGGACAGTCTGGGACCGTCTGGGACTTGTTTGGAACAGTCTGGAACAGTCTGGGACCGTCTGGGACTTGTTTGGAACAGTCTGGGACAGTCTGGGACTTGTTTGGAACAGCCTGGGACAGTCTGGGGTAGTCTGGGACTTGTTTGGAACAGTCTGGGACCGTCTGGGACAGTCTAGGACACGTTTGGGACCGTCTGGGGCCGTCTGGGACAGTCTGGGACTTGTTTGGGACAGTCTGGGACCGCCTGGGACAGTCTGGGACAGTCTAGGACTTGTTTGGAACAGTCTGGGACCGTCTGGGACAGTCTAGGACACGTTTGGGACCGTCTGGGACCGTCTGGGACAGTCTGGGACTTGTTTGGGACAGTCTGGGACCGTCTGGGACAGTCTGGGACTTGTTTGGAACAGTCTGGGACAGTCTGGGACAGTCTGGGACAGTCTGGGACTTGTTTGGGACAGTCTGGGACCGTCTGGGACCTTCTGGGACAGTCTGGGACTTGTTTGGAACAGTCTGGGACTGTCTGGGACCGTCTGGGACTTGTTTGGAACAGTCTGGGACAGTCTGGGACAGTCTGGGACTTGTTTGGAACAGTCTGCGTCAGTTTGGGACCGTCTGGGACTTGTTTGGAATAGTCTGCGACAGTTTGGGACAGTCTAGGACTTGTTTGGAACAGTCTGGGACCGTCTGGGACCTTCTGGGACAGTCTGGGACTTGTTTGGAACAGCCTGGTACAGTCTGGGGTAGTCTGGGACTTGTTTGCAACAGTCTGCGTCAGTTTCGGACCGTCTGGGACTTGTTTGGAATAGTCTGCGACAGTTTGGGACAGTCTGGGACTTGTTTGGAACAGTCTGAGACTGTCTGGGACGGTCTGGGACTTGTTTGGAACAGTCTGGGACAGTCTGGGACAGTCTGGGACTTGTTTGGAACAGTCTGGGACAGTCTGGGACAGTCTGGGACTTGTTTGGAACAGTCTGGGACAGTCTGGGACAGTCTGGGACAGTCTGGGACTTGTTTGGGACAGTCTGGGACCTTCTGGGACAGTCTGGGACTTGTTTGGAACAGTCTGGGACAGTCTGGGACCGTCTGGGACTTGTTTGGAACAGTCTGGGACAGTCTGGGACAGTCTGGGACTTGTTTGGAACAGTCTGCGTCAGTTTGCGACCGTCTGGGACTTGTTTGGAATAGTCTGCGACAGTTTGGGACAGTCTAGGACTTGTTTGGAACAGTCTGGGACCGTCTGGGACCTTCTGGGACAGTCTGGGACTTGTTTGGAACAGCCTGGTACAGTCTGGGGTAGTCTGGGACTTGTTTGCAACAGTCTGCGTCAGTTTGGGACCGTCTGGGACTTGTTTGGAATAGTCTGCGACAGTTTGGGACAGTCTGGGACTTGTTTGGAACAGTCTGAGACTGTCTGGGACGGTCTGGGACTTGTTTGGAACAGTCTGGGACAGTCTGGGACAGTCTGGGACTTGTTTGGAACAGTCTGGGACAGTCTGGGACTGTCTGGGACTTGTTTGGAACAGCCTGGGTCAGTTTGGGGTAGTCTGGGACTTGTTTGGAACAGTCTGGGACCGTCTGGGACAGTCTAGGACACGTTTGGGACCGTCTGGGACCGTCTGGGACAGTCTGGGACTTGTTTGGAACAGTCTGGGACAGCCTGGGACAGTTTGGGACAGTCTGGGACTTGTTTGGAACAGTCTGGGACTGTCTGGGACCGTCTGGGACATGTTTGGGACAGTCTGGGACCGTCTGGGACAGTCTGGGACTTGATTGGAACAGTCTGGGACCGTCTGGGACAGTCTGGGACTTGTTTGGAACAGTCTGGGACAGTCTGGGACAGTCTGGGACAGTCTGGGACAGTCTGGGACTTGTTTGGGACAGTCTGGGACCGTCTGGGACCTTCTGGGACAGTCTGGGACTTGTTTGGAACAATCTGGGACTGTCTGGGACCGTCTGGGACTTGTTTGGAACAGTCTGGGACAGTCTGGGACAGTCTGGGACTTGTTTGGAACAGTCTGCGTCAGTTTGGGACCGTCTGGGACTTGTTTGGAATAGTCTGCGACAGTTTGGGACAGTCTGGGACTTGTTTGGAACAGTCTGGGACTGTCTGGGACGGTCTGGGACTTGTTTGGAACAGTCTGGGACAGTCTGGGACAGTCTGGGACTTGTTTGGAACAGCCTGGGACAGTCTGGGGTAGTCTGGGACTTGTTTGGAACAGTCTACGACAGTTTGGGACCGTCTGGGACTTGTTTGCAACAGTCTGGGACTGTCTGGGACCGTCTGGGACTTGTTTGGAACAGTCTGGGACAGCCTGGGACAGTTTGGGACAGTCTGGGACTTGTTTGGAACAGTCTGGGACTGTCTGGGACCGTCTGGGACTTGTTTGGAACAGTCTGGGACTGTCTGGGACCGTCTGGGACTTGTTTGGAACAGTCTGGGACAGTCTGGGACTTGTTTGGAACAGCCTGGGACAGTCTGGGGTAGTCTGGGACTTGTTTGGAACAGTCTGGGACCGTCTGGGACAGTCTAGGACACGTTTGGGACCGTCTGGGGCCGTCTGGGACAGTCTGGGACTTGTTTGGGACAGTCTGGGACCGCCTGAGACAGTCTGGGACAGTCTAGGACTTGTTTGGAACAGTCTGGGACCGTCTGGGACAGTCTAGGACACGTTTGGGACCGTCTGGGACCGTCTGGGACAGTCTGGGTCTTGTTTGGAACAGTCTGGGACAGTCTGGGACAGTCTGGGACAGTCTGGGACAGTCTGGGACTTGTTTGGGACAGTCTGGGACCGTCTGGGACCTTCTGGGACAGTCTGGGACTTGTTTGGAACAGTCTGGGACTGTCTGGGACCGTCTGGGACTTGTTTGGAACAGTCTGGGACAGTCTGGGACAGTCTGGGACTTGTTTGGAACAGTCTGCGTCAGTTTGGGACCGTCTGGGACTTGTTTGGAATAGTCTGCGAGAGTTTGGGACAGTCTAGGACTTGTTTGGAACAGTCTGGGACCGTCTGGGACCTTCTGGGACAGTCTGGGACTTGTTTGGAACAGTCTGGGACTGTCTGGGACCGTCTGGGACTTGTTTGGAACAGTCTGGGACAGTCTGGGACAGTCTGGGACTTGTTTGGAACAGTCTGGGACTGTCTGGGACCGTCTGGGACTTGTTTGGAACAGTCTGGGACAGTCTGGGACAGTCTGGAACTTGTTTGGAACAGTCTGCGTCAGTTTGGGACCGTCTGGGACTTGTTTGGAATAGTCTGCGAGAGTTTGGGACAGTCTAGGACTTGTTTGGAACAGTCTGGGACCGTCTGGGACCTTCTGGGACAGTCTGGGACTTGTTTGGAACAGTCTGGGACTGTCTGGGACCGTCTGGGACTTGTTTGGAACAGTCTGGGACAGTCTGGGACAGTCTGGGACTTGTTTGGAACAGTCTGCGTCAGTTTGGGACCGTCTGGGACTTGTTTGGAATAGTCTGCGACAGTTTGGGACAGTCTGGGACTTGTTTGGAACAGTCTGAGACTGTCTGGGACGGTCTGGGACTTGTTTGGAACAGTCTGGGACAGTCTGGGACAGTCTGGGACTTGTTTGGAACAGTCTGGGACAGTCTGGGACAGTCTGGGACTTGTTTGCAACAGTCTGGGACTGTCTGGGACCGTCTGGGACTTGTTTGGAACAGTCTGGGACAGCCTGGGACAGTTTGGGACAGTCTGGGACTTGTTTGGAACAGTCTGGGACTGTCTGGGACCGTCTGGGACTTGTTTGGAACAGTCTGGGACTGTCTGGGACCGTCTGGGACTTGTTTGGAACTGTCTGGGACAGTCTGGGACCGTCTGGGACTTGTTTGGAACAGTCTGGGACAGTCTGGGACAGTCTGGGACTTGTTTGGAACAGCCTGGGTCAGTCTGGGGTAGTCTGGGACTTGTTTGGAACAGTCTGCGTCAGTTTGGGACCGTCTGGGACTTGTTTGGAATAGTCTGCGACAGTTTGGGACAGTCTGGGACTTGTTTGGAACAGTCTGGGACTGTCTGGGACGGTCTGGGACTTGTTTGGAACAGTCTGGGACAGTCTGGGACAGTCTGGGACTTGTTTGGAACAGCCTGGGACAGTCTGGGGTAGTCTGGGACTTGTTTGGAACAGTCTACGACAGTTTGGGACCGTCTGGGACTTGTTTGCAACAGTCTGGGACTGTCTGGGACCGTCTGGGACTTGTTTGGAACAGTCTGGGACAGCCTGGGACAGTTTGGGACAGTCTGGGACTTGTTTGGAACAGTCTGGGACTGTCTGGGACCGTCTGGGACTTGTTTGGAACAGTCTGGGACTGTCTGGGACCGTCTGGGACTTGTTTGGAACAGTCTGGGACAGTCTGGGACCGTCTGGGACTTGTTTGGAACAGTCTGGGACAGTCTGGGACTTGTTTGGAACAGCCTGGGACAGTCTGGGGTAGTCTGGGACTTGTTTGGAACAGTCTGGGACCGTCTGGGACAGTCTAGGACACGTTTGGGACCGTCTGGGGCCGTCTGGGACTTGTTTGGGACAGTCTGGGACCGCCTGGGACAGTCTGGGACAGTCTAGGACTTGTTTGGAACAGTCTGGGACCGTCTGGGACAGTCTAGGACACGTTTGGGGCCGTCTGGGACCGTCTGGGACAGTCTGGGACTTGTTTGGGACAGTCTGGGACTGTCTGGGACAGTCTGGGACTTGTTTGGAACAGTCTGGGACTGTCTGGGACAGTCTGGGACAGTCTGGGACTTGTTTGGGACAGTCTGGGACCGTCTGGGACCTTCTGGGACAGTCTGGGACTTGTTTGGAACAGTCTGGGACTGTCTGGGACCGTCTGGGACTTGTTTGGAACAGTCTGGGACAGTCTGGGACAGTCTGGGACTTGTTTGGAACAGTCTGCGTCAGTTTGGGACCGTCTGGGACTTGTTTGGAATAGTCTGCGACAGTTTGGGACAGTCTAGGACTTGTTTGGAACAGTCTGGTACCGTCTGGGACCTTCTGGGACAGTCTGGGACTTGTTTGGAACAGCCTGGTACAGTCTGGGGTAGTCTGGGACTTGTTTGCAACAGTCTGCGTCAGTTTGGGACCGTCTGGGACTTGTTTGGAATAGTCTGCGACAGTTTGGGACAGTCTGGGACTTGTTTGGAACAGTCTGAGACTGTCTGGGACGGTCTGGGACTTGTTTGGAACAGTCTGGGACAGTCTGGGACAGTCTGGGACTTGTTTGGAACAGTCTGGGACAGTCTGGGACAGTCTGGGACTTGTTTGCAACAGTCTGGGACTGTCTGGGACCGTCTGGGACTTGTTTGGAACAGTCTGGGACAGCCTGGGACAGTTTGGGACAGTCTGGGACATGTTTGGAACAGTCTGGGACTGTCTGGGACCGTCTGGGACTTGTTTGGAACAGTCTGGGACTGTCTGGGACCGTCTGGGACTTGTTTGGAACAGTCTGGGACAGTCTGGGACCGTCTGGGACTTGTTTGGAACAGTCTGGGACAGTCTGGGACAGTCTGGGACTTGTTTGGAACAGCCTGGGTCAGTCTGGGGTAGTCTGGGACTTGTTTGGAACAGTCTGGGACCGTCTGGGACAGTCTAGGACACGTTTGGGACCGTCTGGGACCGTCTGGGACAGTCTGGGACTTGTTTGGGACAGTCTGGGACCGCCTGGGACAGTCTGGGACAGTCTAGGACTTGTTTGGAACAGTCTGGGACCGTCTGGGACAGTCTAGGACACGTTTGGGTCCGTCTGGGACCGTCTGGGACAGTCTGGGACTTGTTTGGGACAGTCTGGGACCGTCTGGGACAGTCTGGGACTTGATTGGAACAGTCTGGGACCGTCTGGGACAGTCTGGGACTTGTTTGGAACAGTCTGGGACAGTCTGGGACAGTCTGGGACAGTCTGGGACTTGTTTGGGACAGTCTGGGACCGTCTGGGACCTTCTGGGACAGTCTGGGACTTGTTTGGAACAGTCTGGGACTGTCTGGGACCGTCTGGGACTTGTTTGGAACAGTCTGGGACAGTCTGGGACAGTCTGGGACTTGTTTGGAATAGTCTGCGACAGTTTGGGACAGTCTAGGACTTGTTTGGAACAGTCTGGGACCGTCTGGGACCTTCTGGGACAGTCTGGGACTTGTTTGGAACAGCCTGGTACAGTCTGGGGTAGTCTGGGACTTGTTTGCAACAGTCTGCGTCAGTTTGGGACAGTCTAGGACTTGTTTGGGACAGTCTGGGACAGTCTGGGACCGTCTGGGACAGTCTGGGACTTGTTTGGAACAGTCTGGGACAGTCTGGGACAGTCTGGGACAGTCTGGGACTTGTTTGGAACAGTCTGGGACTGTCTGGGACTTGTTTGGAACAGTCTGGGACAGTCTGGGACGGTCTGGGACTTGTTTGGAACAGTCTGGGACAGTCTGGGACCGTCTGGGACTTGATTGGAACAGTCTGGGACCGTCTGGGACAGTCTGGGACTTGTTTGCAACAGTCTGCGTCAGTTTGGGACAGTCTAGGACTTGTTTGGGACAGTCTGGGACAGTCTGGGACCGTCTGGGACAGTCTGGGACTTGTTTGGAACAGTCTGGGACAGTCTGGGACAGTCTGGGACAGTCTGGGACTTGTTTGGAACAGTCTGGGACTGTCTGGGACGGTCTGGGACTTGTTTGGAACAGTCTGGGACAGTCTGGGACGGTCTGGGACTTGTTTGGAACAGTCAGGGACAGTCTGCGACCGTCTGGGACTTGTTTGGAACAGTCTGGGACAGCCTGGGACAGTTTGGGACAGTCTGGGACTGTCTGGGACCGTCTGGGACTTGTTTGGAACAGTCTGGGACTGTCTGGGACCGTCTGGGACTTGTTTGGAACAGTCTGGGAACGTGTGGGACCTTCTGGCACAGTCTGGGACATGTTTGGGACAGTCTGGGACAATCTGGGAACGTCTGGGACATGTTTGGAATAGTCTGCGACAGTTTGGGACAGTCTGGGACTTGTTTGGAACAGTCTGGGACTGTCTGGGACGGTCTGGGACTTGTTTGGAACAGTCTGGGACAGTCTGGGACAGTCTGGGACTTGTTTGGTACAGCCTGGGACAGTCTGGGGTGGTCTGGGACTTGTTTGGAACAGTCTGGGACCGTCTGGGACAGTCTAGGACACGTTTGGGACAGTCTGGGACCGTCTGGGACAGTCTGGGACTTGTTTGGAACAGTCTGGGACAGCCTGGGACAGTTTGGGACAGTCTGGGACTTGTTTGGAACAGTCTGGGACTGTCTGGGACCGTCTGGGACTTGTTTGGGACAGTCTGGGACCGTCTGGGACAGTCTGGGACTTGATTGGAACAGTCTGGGACCGTCTGGGACAGTCTGGGACTTGTTTGGAACAGTCTGGGACAGTCTGGGACAGTCTGGGACAGTCTGGGACTTGTTTGGGACAGTCTGGGACCGTCTGGGACCTTCTGGGACAGTCTGGGACTTGTTTGGAACAATCTGGGACTGTCTGGGACCGTCTGGGACTTGTTTGGAACAGTCTGGGACAGTCTGGGACAGTCTGGGACTTGTTTGGAACAGTCTGCGTCAGTTTGGGACCGTCTGGGACTTGTTTGGAATAGTCTGCGACAGTTTGGGACAGTCTGGGACTTGTTTGGAACAGTCTGGGACTGTCTGGGACGGTCTGGGACTTGTTTGGAACAGTCTGGGACAGTCTGGGACAGTCTGGGACTTGTTTGGAACAGCCTGGGACAGTCTGGGGTAGTCTGGGACTTGTTTGGAACAGTCTACGACAGTTTGGGACCGTCTGGGACTTGTTTGCAACAGTCTGGGACTCTCTGGGACCGTCTGGGACTTGTTTGGAACAGTCTGGGACAGCCTGGGACAGTTTGGGACAGTCTGGGACTTGTTTGGAACAGTCTGGGACTGTCTGGGACCGTCTGGGACTTGTTTGGAACAGTCTGGGACTGTCTGGGACCGTCTGGGACTTGTTTGGAACAGTCTGGGAGAGTCTGGGACTTGTTTGGAACAGCCTGGGACAGTCTGGGGTAGTCTGGGACTTGTTTGGAACAGTCTGGGACCGTCTGGGACAGTCTAGGACACGTTTGGGACCGTCTGGGGCCGTCTGGGACAGTCTGGGACTTGTTTGGGACAGTCTGGGACCGCCAGGGACAGTCTGGGACAGTCTAGGACTTGTTTGGAACAGTCTGGGACCGTCTGGGACAGTCTAGGACACGTTTGGGACCGTCTGGGACCGTCTGGGACAGTCTGGGACTTGTTTGGGACAGTCTGGGACCGTCTGGGACAGTCTGGGACTTGTTTGGAACAGTCTGGGACAGTCTGGGACAGTCTGGGACTTGTTTGGGACAGTCTGGGACCGTCTGGGACCTTCTGGGACAGTCTGGGACTTGTTTGAAACAGTCTGCGTCAGTTTGGGACCGTCTGGGACTTGTTTGGAATAGTCTGCGACAGTTTGGGACAGTCTAGGACTTGTTTGGAACAGTCTGGGACCGTCTGGGACCTTCTGGGACAGTCTGGGACTTGTTTGGAACAGCCTGGTACAGTCTGGGGTAGTCTGGGACTTGTTTGGAACAGTCTGGGACCGTCTGGGACAGTCTAGGACACGTTTGGGACCGTCTGGGACCGTCTGGGACAGTCTGGGACTTGTTTGCAACAGTCTGCGTCAGTTTGGGACCGTCTGGCACTTGTTTGGAATAGTCTGCGACAGTTTGGGACAGTCTGGGACTTGTTTGGAACAGTCTGAGACTGTCTGGGACGGTCTGGGACTTGTTTGGAACAGTCTGGGACAGTCTGGGACAGTCTGGGACTTGTTTGGAACAGTCTGGGACTTGTTTGGAACAGCCTGGGTCAGTCTGGGGTAGTCTGGGACTTGTTTGGAACAGTCTGGGACCGTCTGGGACAGTCTAGGACACGTTTGGGACCGTCTGGGACCGTCTGGGACAGTCTGGGACTTGTTTGGAACAGTCTGGGACAGCCTGGGACAGTTTGGGACAGTCTGGGACTTGTTTGGAACAGTCTGGGACTGTCTGGGACCGTCTGGGACTTGTTTGGGACAGTCTGGGACCGTCTGGGACAGTCTGGGACTTGATTGGAACAGTCTGGGACCGTCTGGGACAGTCTGGGACTTGTTTGGAACAGTCTGGGACAGTCTGGGACAGTCTGGGACAGTCTGGGACTTGTTTGGGACAGTCTGGGACCGTCTGGGACCATCTGGGACAGTCTGGGACTTGTTTGGAACAATCTGGGACTGTCTGGGACCGTCTGGGACTTGTTTGGAACAGTCTGGGACAGTCTGGGACAGTCTGGGACTTGTTTGGAACAGTCTGCGTCAGTTTGGGACCGTCTGGGACTTGTTTGGAATAGTCTGCGACAGTTTGGGACAGTCTGGGACTTGTTTGGAACAGTCTGGGACTGTCTGGGACGGTCTGGGACTTGTTTGGAACAGTCTGGGACAGTCTGGGACAGTCTGGGACTTGTTTGGAACAGCCTGGGACAGTCTGGGGTAGTCTGGGACTTGTTTGGAACAGTCTACGACAGTTTGGGACCGTCTGGGACTTGTTTGCAACAGTCTGGGACTGTCTGGGACCGTCTGGGACTTGTTTGGAACAGTGTGGGACAGCCTGGGACAGTTTGGGACAGTCTGGGACTTGTTTGGAACAGTCTGGGACTGTCTGGGACCGTCTGGGACTTGTTTGGAACAGTCTGGGACTGTCTGGGACCGTCTGGGACTTGTTTGGAACAGTCTGGGACAGTCTGGGACCGTCTGGGACTTGTTTGGAACAGTCTGGGACAGTCTGGGACTTGTTTGGAACAGCCTGGGACAGTCTGGGACAGTCTGGGACTTGTTTGGAACAGTCTGGGACAGTCTGGGACAGTCTGGGACTTGTTTGCAACAGTCTGGGACTGTCTGGGACCGTCTGGGACTTGTTTGGAACAGTCTGGGACAGCCTGGGACAGTTTGGGACAGTCTGGGACTTGTTTGGAACAGTCTGGGACTGTCTGGGACCGTCTGGGACTTGTTTGGAACAGTCTGGGACTGTCTGGGACCGTCTGGGACTTGTTTGGAACAGTCTGGGACAGTCTGGGACCGTCTGGGACTTGTTTGGAACAGTCTGGGACAGTCTGGGACAGTCTGGGACTTGTTTGGAACAGCCTGGGTCAGTCTGGGGTAGTCTGGGACTTGTTTGGAACAGTCTGGGACCGTCTGGGACAGTCTAGGACACGTTTGGGACCGTCTGGGACCGTCTGGGACAGTCTGGGACTTGTTTGGGACAGTCTGGGACCGCCTGGGACAGTCTGGGACAGTCTAGGACTTGTTTGGAACAGTCTGGGACCGTCTGGGACAGTCTAGGACACGTTTGGGACCGTCTGGGACCGTCTGGGACAGTCTGGGACTTGTTTGGGACAGTCTGGGACCGTCTGGGACAGTCTGGGACTTGATTGGAACAGTCTGGGACCGTCTGGGACAGTCTGGGACTTGTTTGGAACAGTCTGGGACAGTCTGGGACAGTCTGGGACAGTCTGGGACTTGTTTGGGACAGTCTGGGACCGTCTGGGACCTTCTGGGACAGTCTGGGACTTGTTTGGAACAGTCTGGGACTGTCTGGGACCGTCTGGGACTTGTTTGGAACAGTCTGGGACAGTCTGGGACAGTCTGGGACTTGTTTGGAATAGTCTGCGACAGTTTGGGACAGTCTAGGACTTGTTTGGAACAGTCTGGGACCGTCTGGGACCTTCTGGGACAGTCTGGGACTTGTTTGGAACAGCCTGGTACAGTCTGGGGTAGTCTGGGACTTGTTTGCAACAGTCTGCGTCAGTTTGGGACAGTCTGGGACAGTCTGGGACCGTCTGGGACAGTCTGGGACTTGTTTGGAACAGTCTGGGACAGTCTGGGACAGTCTGGGACTTGTTTGGAACAGTCTGCGTCAGTTTGGGACCGTCTGGGACTTGTTTGGAATAGTCTGCGACAGTTTGGGACAGTCTAGGACTTGTTTGGAACAGTCTGGGACCGTCTGGGACCTTCTGGGACAGTCTGGGACTTGTTTGGAACAGCCTGGTACAGTCTGGGGTAGTCTGGGACTTGTTTGCAACAGTCTGCGTCAGTTTGGGACCGTCTGGGACTAGTTTGGAACAGTCTGGGACTGTCTGGGACCGTCTGGGACTTGTTTGGAACAGTCTGGGACAGTCTGGGACCGTCTGGGACTTGTTTGGAACAGTCTGGGACAGTCTGCGACAGTCTGGGACTTGTTTGGAACAGCCTGGGTCAGTCTGGGGTAGTCTGGGACTTGTTTGGAACAGTCTGGGACCGTCTGGGACAGTCTAGGACACGTTTGGGACCGTCTGGGACCGTCTGGGACAGTCTGGGACTTGTTTGGGACAGTCTGGGACCGCCTGGGACAGTCTGGGACAGACTAGGACTTGTTTGGAACAGTCTGGGACCGTCTGGGACAGTCTAGGACACGTTTGGGACCGTCTGGGACCGTCTGGGACAGTCTGGGACTTGTTTGGGACAGTCTGGGACCGTCTGGGACAGTCTGGGACTTGATTGGAACAGTCTGGGACCGTCTGGGACAGTCTGGGACTTGTTTGGAACAGTCTGGGACAGTCTGGGACCGTCTGGGACAGTCTGGGACTTGTTTGGGACAGTCTGGGACCGTCTGGGACCTTCTGGGACAGTCTGGGACTTGTTTGGAACAGTCTGGGACTGTCTGGGACCGTCTGGGACTTGTTTGGAACAGTCTGGGACAGTCTGGGACAGTCTGGGACTTGTTTGGAATAGTCTACGACAGTTTGGGACAGTCTAGGACTTGTTTGGAACAGTCTGGGACCGTCTGGGACCTTCTGGGACAGTCTGGGACTTGTTTGGAACAGCCTGGTACAGTCTGGGGTAGTCTGGGACTTGTTTGCAACAGTCTGCGTCAGTTTGGGACAGTCTAGGACTTGTTTGGGACAGTCTGGGACAGTCTGGGACCGTCTGGGACAGTCTGGGACTTGTTTGGAACAGTCTGGGACAGTCTGGGACAGTCTGGGACAGTCTGGGACTTGTTTGGAACAGTCTGGGACTGTCTGGGACGGTCTGGGACTTGTTTGGAACAGTCTGGGACAGTCTGGGACGGTCTGGGACTTGTTTGGAACAGTCTGGGACAGTCTGCGACCGTCTGGGACTTGTTTGGAACAGTCTGGGACAGCCTGGGACAGTTTGGGACAGTCTGGGACTTGTTTGGAACAGTCTGGGACTGTCTGGGACCGTCTGGGACTTGTTTGGAACAGTCTGGGACTGTCTGGGACCGTCTGGGACTTGTTTGGAACAGTCTGGGAACGTGTGGGACCTTCTGGCACAGTCTGGGACATGTTTGGGACAGTCTGGGACAATCTGGGACCGTCTGGGACCGTCTGGGACATGTTTGGAATAGTCTGCGACAGTTTGGGACAGTCTGGGACTTGTTTGGAACAGTCTGGGACTGTCTGGGACGGTCTGGGACTTGTTTGGAACAGTCTGGGACAGTCTGGGACAGTCTGGGACTTGTTTGGTACAGCCTGGGACAGTCTGGGGTGGTCTGGGACTTGTTTGGAACAGTCTGGGACCGTCTGGGACAGTCTAGGACACGTTTGGGACAGTCTGGGACCGTCTGGGACAGTCTGGGACTTGTTTGGAACAGTCTGGGACAGCCTGGGACAGTTTGGGACAGTCTGGGACTTGTTTGGAACAGTCTGGGACTGTCTGGGACCGTCTGGGACTTGTTTGGGACAGTCTGGGACCGTCTGGGACAGTCTGGGACTTGATTGGAACAGTCTGGGACCGTCTGGGACAGTCTGGGACTTGTTTGGAACAGTCTGGGACAGTCTGGGACAGTCTGGGACAGTCTGGGACTTGTTTGGAACAGTCTGGAACAGTCTGGGACCGTCTGGGACTTGTTTGGAACAGTCTGGGACAGTCTGGGACTTGTTTGGAACAGCCTGGGACAGTCTGGGGTAGTCTGGGACTTGTTTGGAACAGTCTGGGACCGTCTGGGACAGTCTAGGACACGTTTGGGACCGTCTGGGGCCGTCTGGGACAGTCTGGGACTTGTTTGGGACAGTCTGGGACCGCCTGGGACAGTCTGGGACAGTCTAGGACTTGTTTGGAACAGTCTGGGACCGTCTGGGACAGTCTAGGACACGTTTGGGACCGTCTGGGACCGTCTGGGACAGTCTGGGACTTGTTTGGGACAGTCTGGGACCGTCTGGGACAGTCTGGGACTTGTTTGGAACAGTCTGGGACAGTCTGGGACAGTCTGGGACAGTCTGGGACTTGTTTGGGACAGTCTGGGACCGTCTGGGACCTTCTGGGACAGTCTGGGACTTGTTTGGAACAGTCTGGGACTGTCTGGGACCGTCTGGGACTTGTTTGGAACAGTCTGGGACAGTCTGGGACAGTCTGGGACTTGTTTGGAACAGTCTGCGTCAGTTTGGGACCGTCTGGGACTTGTTTGGAATAGTCTGCGACAGTTTGGGACAGTCTAGGACTTGTTTGGAACAGTCTGGGACCGTCTGGGACCTTCTGGGACAGTCTGGGACTTGTTTGGAACAGCCTGGTACAGTCTGGGGTAGTCTGGGACTTGTTTGCAACAGTCTGCGTCAGTTTGGGACCGTCTGGGACTTGTTTGGAATAGTCTGCGACAGTTTGGGACAGTCTGGGACTTGTTTGGAACAGTCTGAGACTGTCTGGGACGGTCTGGGACTTGTTTGGAACAGTCTGGGACAGTCTGGGACAGTCTGGGACTTGTTTGGAACAGTCTGGGACAGTCTGGGACAGTCTGGGACTTGTTTGGAACAGTCTGGGACAGTCTGGGACAGTCTGGGACTTGTTTGGGACAGTCTGGGACCTTCTGGGACAGTCTGGGACTTGTTTGGAACAGTCTGGGACAGTCTGGGACCGTCTGGGACTTGTTTGGAACAGTCTGGGACAGTCTGGGACAGTCTGGGACTTGTTTGGAACAGTCTGCGTCAGTTTGCGACCGTCTGGGACTTGTTTGGAATAGTCTGCGACAGTTTGGGACAGTCTAGGACTTGTTTGGAACAGTCTGGGACCGTCTGGGACCTTCTGGGACAGTCTGGGACTTGTTTGGAACAGCCTGGTACAGTCTGGGGTAGTCTGGGACTTGTTTGCAACAGTCTGCGTCAGTTTGGGACCGTCTGGGACTTGTTTGGAATAGTCTGCGACAGTTTGGGACAGTCTGGGACTTGTTTGGAACAGTCTGAGACTGTCTGGGACGGTCTGGGACTTGTTTGGAACAGTCTGGGACAGTCTGGGACAGTCTGGGACTTGTTTGGAACAGTCTGGGACAGTCTGGGACTGTCTGGGACTTGTTTGGAACAGCCTGGGTCAGTTTGGGGTAGTCTGGGACTTGTTTGGAACAGTCTGGGACCGTCTGGGACAGTCTAGGACACGTTTGGGACCGTCTGGGACCGTCTGGGACAGTCTGGGACTTGTTTGGAACAGTCTGGGACAGCCTGGGACAGTTTGGGACAGTCTGGGACTTGTTTGGAACAGTCTGGGACTGTCTGGGACCGTCTGGGACATGTTTGGGACAGTCTGGGACCGTCTGGGACAGTCTGGGACTTGATTGGAACAGTCTGGGACCGTCTGGGACAGTCTGGGACTTGTTTGGAACAGTCTGGGACAGTCTGGGACAGTCTGGGACAGTCTGGGACAGTCTGGGACTTGTTTGGGACAGTCTGGGACCGTCTGGGACCTTCTGGGACAGTCTGGGACTTGTTTGGAACAATCTGGGACTGTCTGGGACCGTCTGGGACTTGTTTGGAACAGTCTGGGACAGTCTGGGACAGTCTGGGACTTGTTTGGAACAGTCTGCGTCAGTTTGGGACCGTCTGGGACTTGTTTGGAATAGTCTGCGACAGTTTGGGACAGTCTGGGACTTGTTTGGAACAGTCTGGGACTGTCTGGGACGGTCTGGGACTTGTTTGGAACAGTCTGGGACAGTCTGGGACAGTCTGGGACTTGTTTGGAACAGCCTGGGACAGTCTGGGGTAGTCTGGGACTTGTTTGGAACAGTCTACGACAGTTTGGGACCGTCTGGGACTTGTTTGCAACAGTCTGGGACTGTCTGGGACCGTCTGGGACTTGTTTGGAACAGTCTGGGACAGCCTGGGACAGTTTGGGACAGTCTGGGACTTGTTTGGAACAGTCTGGGACTGTCTGGGACCGTCTGGGACTTGTTTGGAACAGTCTGGGACTGTCTGGGACCGTCTGGGACTTGTTTGGAACAGTCTGGGACAGTCTGGGACTTGTTTGGAACAGCCTGGGACAGTCTGGGGTAGTCTGGGACTTGTTTGGAACAGTCTGGGACCGTCTGGGACAGTCTAGGACACGTTTGGGACCGTCTGGGGCCGTCTGGGACAGTCTGGGACTTGTTTGGGACAGTCTGGGACCGCCTGAGACAGTCTGGGACAGTCTAGGACTTGTTTGGAACAGTCTGGGACCGTCTGGGACAGTCTAGGACACGTTTGGGACCGTCTGGGACCGTCTGGGACAGTCTGGGTCTTGTTTGGAACAGTCTGGGACAGTCTGGGACAGTCTGGGACAGTCTGGGACAGTCTGGGACTTGTTTGGGACAGTCTGGGACCGTCTGGGACCTTCTGGGACAGTCTGGGACTTGTTTGGAACAGTCTGGGACTGTCTGGGACCGTCTGGGACTTGTTTGGAACAGTCTGGGACAGTCTGGGACAGTCTGGGACTTGTTTGGAACAGTCTGCGTCAGTTTGGGACCGTCTGGGACTTGTTTGGAATAGTCTGCGAGAGTTTGGGACAGTCTAGGACTTGTTTGGAACAGTCTGGGACCGTCTGGGACCTTCTGGGACAGTCTGGGACTTGTTTGGAACAGTCTGGGACTGTCTGGGACCGTCTGGGACTTGTTTGGAACAGTCTGGGACAGTCTGGGACAGTCTGGGACTTGTTTGGAACAGTCTGGGACTGTCTGGGACCGTCTGGGACTTGTTTGGAACAGTCTGGGACAGTCTGGGACAGTCTGGAACTTGTTTGGAACAGTCTGCGTCAGTTTGGGACCGTCTGGGACTTGTTTGGAATAGTCTGCGAGAGTTTGGGACAGTCTAGGACTTGTTTGGAACAGTCTGGGACCGTCTGGGACCTTCTGGGACAGTCTGGGACTTGTTTGGAACAGTCTGGGACTGTCTGGGACCGTCTGGGACTTGTTTGGAACAGTCTGGGACAGTCTGGGACAGTCTGGGACTTGTTTGGAACAGTCTGCGTCAGTTTGGGACCGTCTGGGACTTGTTTGGAATAGTCTGCGACAGTTTGGGACAGTCTGGGACTTGTTTGGAACAGTCTGAGACTGTCTGGGACGGTCTGGGACTTGTTTGGAACAGTCTGGGACAGTCTGGGACAGTCTGGGACTTGTTTGGAACAGTCTGGGACAGTCTGGGACAGTCTGGGACTTGTTTGCAACAGTCTGGGACTGTCTGGGACCGTCTGGGACTTGTTTGGAACAGTCTGGGACAGCCTGGGACAGTTTGGGACAGTCTGGGACTTGTTTGGAACAGTCTGGGACTGTCTGGGACCGTCTGGGACTTGTTTGGAACAGTCTGGGACTGTCTGGGACCGTCTGGGACTTGTTTGGAACTGTCTGGGACAGTCTGGGACCGTCTGGGACTTGTTTGGAACAGTCTGGGACAGTCTGGGACAGTCTGGGACTTGTTTGGAACAGCCTGGGTCAGTCTGGGGTAGTCTGGGACTTGTTTGGAACAGTCTGCGTCAGTTTGGGACCGTCTGGGACTTGTTTGGAATAGTCTGCGACAGTTTGGGACAGTCTGGGACTTGTTTGGAACAGTCTGGGACTGTCTGGGACGGTCTGGGACTTGTTTGGAACAGTCTGGGACAGTCTGGGACAGTCTGGGACTTGTTTGGAACAGCCTGGGACAGTCTGGGGTAGTCTGGGACTTGTTTGGAACAGTCTACGACAGTTTGGGACCGTCTGGGACTTGTTTGCAACAGTCTGGGACTGTCTGGGACCGTCTGGGACTTGTTTGGAACAGTCTGGGACAGCCTGGGACAGTTTGGGACAGTCTGGGACTTGTTTGGAACAGTCTGGGACTGTCTGGGACCGTCTGGGACTTGTTTGGAACAGTCTGGGACTGTCTGGGACCGTCTGGGACTTGTTTGGAACAGTCTGGGACAGTCTGGGACCGTCTGGGACTTGTTTGGAACAGTCTGGGACAGTCTGGGACTTGTTTGGAACAGCCTGGGACAGTCTGGGGTAGTCTGGGACTTGTTTGGAACAGTCTGGGACCGTCTGGGACAGTCTAGGACACGGTTGGGACCGTCTGGGGCCGTCTGGGACTTGTTTGGGACAGTCTGGGACCGCCTGGGACAGTCTGGGACAGTCTAGGACTTGTTTGGAACAGTCTGGGACCGTCTGGGACAGTCTAGGACACGTTTGGGGCCGTCTGGGACCGTCTGGGACAGTCTGGGACTTGTTTGGGACAGTCTGGGACTGTCTGGGACAGTCTGGGACTTGTTTGGAACAGTCTGGGACTGTCTGGGACAGTCTGGGACAGTCTGGGACTTGTTTGGGACAGTCTGGGACCGTCTGGGACCTTCTGGGACAGTCTGGGACTTGTTTGGAACAGTCTGGGACTGTCTGGGACCGTCTGGGACTTGTTTGGAACAGTCTGGGACAGTCTGGGACAGTCTGGGACTTGTTTGGAACAGTCTGCGTCAGTTTGGGACCGTCTGGGACTTGTTTGGAATAGTCTGCGACAGTTTGGGACAGTCTAGGACTTGTTTGGAACAGTCTGGTACCGTCTGGGACCTTCTGGGACAGTCTGGGACTTGTTTGGAACAGCCTGGTACAGTCTGGGGTAGTCTGGGACTTGTTTGCAACAGTCTGCGTCAGTTTGGGACCGTCTGGGACTTGTTTGGAATAGTCTGCGACAGTTTGGGACAGTCTGGGACTTGTTTGGAACAGTCTGAGACTGTCTGGGACGGTCTGGGACTTGTTTGGAACAGTCTGGGACAGTCTGGGACAGTCTGGGACTTGTTTGGAACAGTCTGGGACAGTCTGGGACAGTCTGGGACTTGTTTGCAACAGTCTGGGACTGTCTGGGACCGTCTGGGACTTGTTTGGAACAGTCTGGGACAGCCTGGGACAGTTTGGGACAGTCTGGGACATGTTTGGAACAGTCTGGGACTGTCTGGGACCGTCTGGGACTTGTTTGGAACAGTCTGGGACTGTCTGGGACCGTCTGGGACTTGTTTGGAACAGTCTGGGACAGTCTGGGACCGTCTGGGACTTGTTTGGAACAGTCTGGGACAGTCTGGGACAGTCTGGGACTTGTTTGGAACAGCCTGGGTCAGTCTGGGGTAGTCTGGGACTTGTTTGGAACAGTCTGGGACCGTCTGGGACAGTCTAGGACACGTTTGGGACCGTCTGGGACCGTCTGGGACAGTCTGGGACTTGTTTGGGACAGTCTGGGACCGCCTGGGACAGTCTGGGACAGTCTAGGACTTGTTTGGAACAGTCTGGGACCGTCTGGGACAGTCTAGGACACGTTTGGGTCCGTCTGGGACCGTCTGGGACAGTCTGGGACTTGTTTGGGACAGTCTGGGACCGTCTGGGACAGTCTGGGACTTGATTGGAACAGTCTGGGACCGTCTGGGACAGTCTGGGACTTGTTTGGAACAGTCTGGGACAGTCTGGGACAGTCTGGGACAGTCTGGGACTTGTTTGGGACAGTCTGGGACCGTCTGGGACCTTCTGGGACAGTCTGGGACTTGTTTGGAACAGTCTGGGACTGTCTGGGACCGTCTGGGACTTGTTTGGAACAGTCTGGGACAGTCTGGGACAGTCTGGGACTTGTTTGGAATAGTCTGCGACAGTTTGGGACAGTCTAGGACTTGTTTGGAACAGTCTGGGACCGTCTGGGACCTTCTGGGACAGTCTGGGACTTGTTTGGAACAGCCTGGTACAGTCTGGGGTAGTCTGGGACTTGTTTGCAACAGTCTGCGTCAGTTTGGGACAGTCTAGGACTTGTTTGGGACAGTCTGGGACAGTCTGGGACCGTCTGGGACAGTCTGGGACTTGTTTGGAACAGTCTGGGACAGTCTGGGACAGTCTGGGACAGTCTGGGACTTGTTTGGAACAGTCTGGGACTGTCTGGGACTTGTTTGGAACAGTCTGGGACAGTCTGGGACGGTCTGGGACTTGTTTGGAACAGTCTGGGACAGTCTGGGACCGTCTGGGACTTGATTGGAACAGTCTGGGACCGTCTGGGACAGTCTGGGACTTGTTTGCAACAGTCTGCGTCAGTTTGGGACAGTCTAGGACTTGTTTGGGACAGTCTGGGACAGTCTGGGACCGTCTGGGACAGTCTGGGACTTGTTTGGAACAGTCTGGGACAGTCTGGGACAGTCTGGGACAGTCTGGGACTTATTTGGAACAGTCTGGGACTGTCTGGGACGGTCTGGGACTTGTTTGGAACAGTCTGGGACAGTCTGGGACGGTCTGGGACTTGTTTGGAACAGTCAGGGACAGTCTGCGACCGTCTGGGACTTGTTTGGAACAGTCTGGGACAGCCTGGGACAGTTTGGGACAGTCTGGGACTGTCTGGGACCGTCTGGGACTTGTTTGGAACAGTCTGGGACTGTCTGGGACCGTCTGGGACTTGTTTGGAACAGTCTGGGAACGTGTGGGACCTTCTGGCACAGTCTGGGACATGTTTGGGACAGTCTGGGACAATCTGGGAACGTCTGGGACATGTTTGGAATAGTCTGCGACAGTTTGGGACAGTCTGGGACTTGTTTGGAACAGTCTGGGACTGTCTGGGACGGTCTGGGACTTGTTTGGAACAGTCTGGGACAGTCTGGGACAGTCTGGGACTTGTTTGGTACAGCCTGGGACAGTCTGGGGTGGTCTGGGACTTGTTTGGAACAGTCTGGGACCGTCTGGGACAGTCTAGGACACGTTTGGGACAGTCTGGGACCGTCTGGGACAGTCTGGGACTTGTTTGGAACAGTCTGGGACAGCCTGGGACAGTTTGGGACAGTCTGGGACTTGTTTGGAACAGTCTGGGACTGTCTGGGACCGTCTGGGACTTGTTTGGGACAGTCTGGGACCGTCTGGGACAGTCTGGGACTTGATTGGAACAGTCTGGGACCGTCTGGGACAGTCTGGGACTTGTTTGGAACAGTCTGGGACAGTCTGGGACAGTCTGGGACAGTCTGGGACTTGTTTGGGACAGTCTGGGACCGTCTGGGACCTTCTGGGACAGTCTGGGACTTGTTTGGAACAATCTGGGACTGTCTGGGACCGTCTGGGACTTGTTTGGAACAGTCTGGGACAGTCTGGGACAGTCTGGGACTTGTTTGGAACAGTCTGCGTCAGTTTGGGACCGTCTGGGACTTGTTTGGAATAGTCTGCGACAGTTTGGGACAGTCTGGGACTTGTTTGGAACAGTCTGGGACTGTCTGGGACGGTCTGGGACTTGTTTGGAACAGTCTGGGACAGTCTGGGACAGTCTGGGACTTGTTTGGAACAGCCTGGGACAGTCTGGGGTAGTCTGGGACTTGTTTGGAACAGTCTACGACAGTTTGGGACCGTCTGGGACTTGTTTGCAACAGTCTGGGACTCTCTGGGACCGTCTGGGACTTGTTTGGAACAGTCTGGGACAGCCTGGGACAGTTTGGGACAGTCTGGGACTTGTTTGGAACAGTCTGGGACTGTCTGGGACCGTCTGGGACTTGTTTGGAACAGTCTGGGACTGTCTGGGACCGTCTGGGACTTGTTTGGAACAGTCTGGGAGAGTCTGGGACTTGTTTGGAACAGCCTGGGACAGTCTGGGGTAGTCTGGGACTTGTTTGGAACAGTCTGGGACCGTCTGGGACAGTCTAGGACACGTTTGGGACCGTCTGGGGCCGTCTGGGACAGTCTGGGACTTGTTTGGGACAGTCTGGGACCGCCAGGGACAGTCTGGGACAGTCTAGGACTTGTTTGGAACAGTCTGGGACCGTCTGGGACAGTCTAGGACACGTTTGGGACCGTCTGGGACCGTCTGGGACAGTCTGGGACTTGTTTGGGACAGTCTGGGACCGTCTGGGACAGTCTGGGACTTGTTTGGAACAGTCTGGGACAGTCTGGGACAGTCTGGGACTTGTTTGGGACAGTCTGGGACCGTCTGGGACCTTCTGGGACAGTCTGGGACTTGTTTGAAACAGTCTGCGTCAGTTTGGGACCGTCTGGGACTTGTTTGGAATAGTCTGCGACAGTTTGGGACAGTCTAGGACTTGTTTGGAACAGTCTGGGACCGTCTGGGACCTTCTGGGACAGTCTGGGACTTGTTTGGAACAGCCTGGTACAGTCTGGGGTAGTCTGGGACTTGTTTGGAACAGTCTGGGACCGTCTGGGACAGTCTAGGACACGTTTGGGACCGTCTGGGACCGTCTGGGACAGTCTGGGACTTGTTTGCAACAGTCTGCGTCAGTTTGGGACCGTCTGGCACTTGTTTGGAATAGTCTGCGACAGTTTGGGACAGTCTGGGACTTGTTTGGAACAGTCTGAGACTGTCTGGGACGGTCTGGGACTTGTTTGGAACAGTCTGGGACAGTCTGGGACAGTCTGGGACTTGTTTGGAACAGTCTGGGACTTGTTTGGAACAGCCTGGGTCAGTCTGGGGTAGTCTGGGACTTGTTTGGAACAGTCTGGGACCGTCTGGGACAGTCTAGGACACGTTTGGGACCGTCTGGGACCGTCTGGGACAGTCTGGGACTTGTTTGGAACAGTCTGGGACAGCCTGGGACAGTTTGGGACAGTCTGGGACTTGTTTGGAACAGTCTGGGACTGTCTGGGACCGTCTGGGACTTGTTTGGGACAGTCTGGGACCGTCTGGGACAGTCTGGGACTTGATTGGAACAGTCTGGGACCGTCTGGGACAGTCTGGGACTTGTTTGGAACAGTCTGGGACAGTCTGGGACAGTCTGGGACAGTCTGGGACTTGTTTGGGACAGTCTGGGACCGTCTGGGACCATCTGGGACAGTCTGGGACTTGTTTGGAACAATCTGGGACTGTCTGGGACCGTCTGGGACTTGTTTGGAACAGTCTGGGACAGTCTGGGACAGTCTGGGACTTGTTTGGAACAGTCTGCGTCAGTTTGGGACCGTCTGGGACTTGTTTGGAATAGTCTGCGACAGTTTGGGACAGTCTGGGACTTGTTTGGAACAGTCTGGGACTGTCTGGGACGGTCTGGGACTTGTTTGGAACAGTCTGGGACAGTCTGGGACAGTCTGGGACTTGTTTGGAACAGCCTGGGACAGTCTGGGGTAGTCTGGGACTTGTTTGGAACAGTCTACGACAGTTTGGGACCGTCTGGGACTTGTTTGCAACAGTCTGGGACTGTCTGGGACCGTCTGGGACTTGTTTGGAACAGTGTGGGACAGCCTGGGACAGTTTGGGACAGTCTGGGACTTGTTTGGAACAGTCTGGGACTGTCTGGGACCGTCTGGGACTTGTTTGGAACAGTCTGGGACTGTCTGGGACCGTCTGGGACTTGTTTGGAACAGTCTGGGACAGTCTGGGACCGTCTGGGACTTGTTTGGAACAGTCTGGGACAGTCTGGGACTTGTTTGGAACAGCCTGGGACAGTCTGGGACAGTCTGGGACTTGTTTGGAACAGTCTGG
The DNA here is from genome assembly GCA_963971525.1 of Cephus spinipes. NCBI lineage: Eukaryota > Metazoa > Arthropoda > Insecta > Hymenoptera > Cephidae > Cephus > Cephus spinipes. The sequence goes on along the minus strand of OZ020577.1, from coordinate 9,183,577 downwards.
GACAGTCTGGGACAGTCTGGGACTTGTTTGCAACAGTCTGGGACTGTCTGGGACCGTCTGGGACTTGTTTGGAACAGTCTGGGACAGCCTGGGACAGTTTGGGACAGTCTGGGACTTGTTTGGAACAGTCTGGGACTGTCTGGGACCGTCTGGGACTTGTTTGGAACAGTCTGGGACTGTCTGGGACCGTCTGGGACTTGTTTGGAACAGTCTGGGACAGTCTGGGACCGTCTGGGACTTGTTTGGAACAGTCTGGGACAGTCTGGGACAGTCTGGGACTTGTTTGGAACAGCCTGGGTCAGTCTGGGGTAGTCTGGGACTTGTTTGGAACAGTCTGGGACCGTCTGGGACAGTCTAGGACACGTTTGGGACCGTCTGGGACCGTCTGGGACAGTCTGGGACTTGTTTGGGACAGTCTGGGACCGCCTGGGACAGTCTGGGACAGTCTAGGACTTGTTTGGAACAGTCTGGGACCGTCTGGGACAGTCTAGGACACGTTTGGGACCGTCTGGGACCGTCTGGGACAGTCTGGGACTTGTTTGGGACAGTCTGGGACCGTCTGGGACAGTCTGGGACTTGATTGGAACAGTCTGGGACCGTCTGGGACAGTCTGGGACTTGTTTGGAACAGTCTGGGACAGTCTGGGACAGTCTGGGACAGTCTGGGACTTGTTTGGGACAGTCTGGGACCGTCTGGGACCTTCTGGGACAGTCTGGGACTTGTTTGGAACAGTCTGGGACTGTCTGGGACCGTCTGGGACTTGTTTGGAACAGTCTGGGACAGTCTGGGACAGTCTGGGACTTGTTTGGAATAGTCTGCGACAGTTTGGGACAGTCTAGGACTTGTTTGGAACAGTCTGGGACCGTCTGGGACCTTCTGGGACAGTCTGGGACTTGTTTGGAACAGCCTGGTACAGTCTGGGGTAGTCTGGGACTTGTTTGCAACAGTCTGCGTCAGTTTGGGACAGTCTGGGACAGTCTGGGACCGTCTGGGACAGTCTGGGACTTGTTTGGAACAGTCTGGGACAGTCTGGGACAGTCTGGGACTTGTTTGGAACAGTCTGCGTCAGTTTGGGACCGTCTGGGACTTGTTTGGAATAGTCTGCGACAGTTTGGGACAGTCTAGGACTTGTTTGGAACAGTCTGGGACCGTCTGGGACCTTCTGGGACAGTCTGGGACTTGTTTGGAACAGCCTGGTACAGTCTGGGGTAGTCTGGGACTTGTTTGCAACAGTCTGCGTCAGTTTGGGACCGTCTGGGACTAGTTTGGAACAGTCTGGGACTGTCTGGGACCGTCTGGGACTTGTTTGGAACAGTCTGGGACAGTCTGGGACCGTCTGGGACTTGTTTGGAACAGTCTGGGACAGTCTGCGACAGTCTGGGACTTGTTTGGAACAGCCTGGGTCAGTCTGGGGTAGTCTGGGACTTGTTTGGAACAGTCTGGGACCGTCTGGGACAGTCTAGGACACGTTTGGGACCGTCTGGGACCGTCTGGGACAGTCTGGGACTTGTTTGGGACAGTCTGGGACCGCCTGGGACAGTCTGGGACAGACTAGGACTTGTTTGGAACAGTCTGGGACCGTCTGGGACAGTCTAGGACACGTTTGGGACCGTCTGGGACCGTCTGGGACAGTCTGGGACTTGTTTGGGACAGTCTGGGACCGTCTGGGACAGTCTGGGACTTGATTGGAACAGTCTGGGACCGTCTGGGACAGTCTGGGACTTGTTTGGAACAGTCTGGGACAGTCTGGGACCGTCTGGGACAGTCTGGGACTTGTTTGGGACAGTCTGGGACCGTCTGGGACCTTCTGGGACAGTCTGGGACTTGTTTGGAACAGTCTGGGACTGTCTGGGACCGTCTGGGACTTGTTTGGAACAGTCTGGGACAGTCTGGGACAGTCTGGGACTTGTTTGGAATAGTCTACGACAGTTTGGGACAGTCTAGGACTTGTTTGGAACAGTCTGGGACCGTCTGGGACCTTCTGGGACAGTCTGGGACTTGTTTGGAACAGCCTGGTACAGTCTGGGGTAGTCTGGGACTTGTTTGCAACAGTCTGCGTCAGTTTGGGACAGTCTAGGACTTGTTTGGGACAGTCTGGGACAGTCTGGGACCGTCTGGGACAGTCTGGGACTTGTTTGGAACAGTCTGGGACAGTCTGGGACAGTCTGGGACAGTCTGGGACTTGTTTGGAACAGTCTGGGACTGTCTGGGACGGTCTGGGACTTGTTTGGAACAGTCTGGGACAGTCTGGGACGGTCTGGGACTTGTTTGGAACAGTCTGGGACAGTCTGCGACCGTCTGGGACTTGTTTGGAACAGTCTGGGACAGCCTGGGACAGTTTGGGACAGTCTGGGACTTGTTTGGAACAGTCTGGGACTGTCTGGGACCGTCTGGGACTTGTTTGGAACAGTCTGGGACTGTCTGGGACCGTCTGGGACTTGTTTGGAACAGTCTGGGAACGTGTGGGACCTTCTGGCACAGTCTGGGACATGTTTGGGACAGTCTGGGACAATCTGGGACCGTCTGGGACCGTCTGGGACATGTTTGGAATAGTCTGCGACAGTTTGGGACAGTCTGGGACTTGTTTGGAACAGTCTGGGACTGTCTGGGACGGTCTGGGACTTGTTTGGAACAGTCTGGGACAGTCTGGGACAGTCTGGGACTTGTTTGGTACAGCCTGGGACAGTCTGGGGTGGTCTGGGACTTGTTTGGAACAGTCTGGGACCGTCTGGGACAGTCTAGGACACGTTTGGGACAGTCTGGGACCGTCTGGGACAGTCTGGGACTTGTTTGGAACAGTCTGGGACAGCCTGGGACAGTTTGGGACAGTCTGGGACTTGTTTGGAACAGTCTCGGACTGTCTGGGACCGTCTGGGACTTGTTTGGGACAGTCTGGGACCGTCTGGGACAGTCTGGGACTTGATTGGAACAGTCTGGGACCGTCTGGGACAGTCTGGGACTTGTTTGGAACAGTCTGGGACAGTCTGGGACAGTCTGGGACAGTCTGGGACTTGTTTGGGACAGTCTGGGACCGTCTGGGACCTTCTGGGACAGTCTGGGACTTGTTTGGAACAATCTGGGACTGTCTGGGACCGTCTGGGACTTGTTTGGAACAGTCTGGGACAGTCTGGGACAGTCTGGGACTTGTTTGGAACAGTCTGCGTCAGTTTGGGACCGTCTGGGACTTGTTTGGAATAGTCTGCGACAGTTTGGGACAGTCTGGGACTTGTTTGGAACAGTCTGGGACTGTCTGGGACGGTCTGGGTCTTGTTTGGAACAGTCTGGGACAGTCTGGGACAGTCTGGGACTTGTTTGGAACAGCCTGGGACAGTCTGGGGTAGTCTGGGACTTGTTTGGAACAGTCTACGACAGTTTGGGACCGTCTGGGACTTGTTTGCAACAGTCTGGGACTCTCTGGGACCGTCTGGGACTTGTTTGGAACAGTCTGGGACAGCCTGGGACAGTTTGGGACAGTCTGGGACTTGTTTGGAACAGTCTGGGACTGTCTGGGACCGTCTGGGACTTGTTTGGAACAGTCTGGGACTGTCTAGGACCGTCTGGGACTTGTTTGGAACAGTCTGGGAGAGTCTGGGACAAGTTTGGAACAGCCTGGGACAGTCTGGGGTAGTCTGGGACTTGTTTGGAACAGTCTGGGACCGTCTGGTACAGTCTAGGACACGTTTGGGACCGTCTGGGGCCGTCTGGGACAGTCTGGGACTTGTTTGGGACAGTCTGGGACCGCCAGGGACAGTCTGGGACAGTCTAGGACTTGTTTGGAACAGTCTGGGACCGTCTGGGACAGTCTAGGACACGTTTGGGACCGTCTGGGACCGTCTGGGACAGTCTGGGACTTGTTTGGGACAGTCTGGGACCGTCTGGGACAGTCTGGGACTTGTTTGGAACAGTCTGGGACAGTCTGGGACAGTCTGGGACTTGTTTGGGACAGTCTGGGACCGTCTGGGACCTTCTGGGACAGTCTGGGACTTGTTTGAAACAGTCTGCGTCAGTTTGGGACCGTCTGGGACTTGTTTGGAATAGTCTGCGACAGTTTGGGACAGTCTAGGACTTGTTTGGAACAGTCTGGGACCGTCTGGGACCTTCTGGGACAGTCTGGGACTTGTTTGGAACAGCCTGGTACAGTCTGGGGTAGTCTGGGACTTGTTTGCAACAGTCTGCGTCAGTTTGGGACCGTCTGGGACTTGTTTGGAATAGTCTGCGACAGTTTGGGACAGTCTGGGACTTGTTTGGAACAGTCTGAGACTGTCTGGGACGGTCTGGGACTTGTTTGGAACAGTCTGGGACAGTCTGGGACAGTCTGGGACTTGTTTGGAACAGTCTGGGACAGTCTGGGACAGTCTGGGACTTGTTTGGAACAGCCTGGGTCAGTCTGGGGTAGTCTGGGACTTGTTTGGAACAGTCTGGGACCGTCTGGGACAGTCTAGGACACGTTTGGGACCGTCTGGGACCGTCTGGGACAGTCTGGGACTTGTTTGGAACAGTCTGGGACAGCCTGGGACAGTTTGGGACAGTCTGGGACTTGTTTGGAACAGTCTGGGACTGTCTGGGACCGTCTGGGACTTGTTTGGGACAGTCTGGGACCGTCTGGGACAGTCTGGGACTTGATTGGAACAGTCTGGGACCGTCTGGGACTGTCTGGGTCTTGTTTGGAACAGTCTGGGACAGTCTGGGACAGTCTGGGACAGTCTGGGACTTGTTTGGGACAGTCTGGGACCGTCTGGGACCATCTGGGACAGTCTGGGACTTGTTTGGAACAATCTGGGACTGTCTGGGACCGTCTGGGACTTGTTTGGAACAGTCTGGGACAGTCTGGGACAGTCTGGGACTTGTTTGGAACAGTCTGCGTCAGTTTGGGACCGTCTGGGACTTGTTTGGAATAGTCTGCGACAGTTTGGGACAGTCTGGGACTTGTTTGGAACAGTCTGGGACTGTCTGGGACGGTCTGGGACTTGTTTGGAACAGTCTGGGACAGTCTGGGACAGTCTGGGACTTGTTTGGAACAGCCTGGGACAGTCTGGGGTAGTCTGGGACTTGTTTGGAACAGTCTACGACAGTTTGGGACCGTCTGGGACTTGTTTGCAACAGTCTGGGACTGTCTGGGACCGTCTGGGACTTGTTTGGAACAGTCTGGGACAGCCTGGGACAGTTTGGGACAGTCTGGGACTTGTTTGGAACAGTCTGGGACTGTCTGGGACCGTCTGGGACTTGTTTGGAACAGTCTGGGACTGTCTGGGACCGTCTGGGACTTGTTTGGAACAGTCTGGGACAGTCTGGGACCGTCTGGGACTTGTTTGGAACAGTCTGGGACAGTCTGGGACTTGTTTGGAACAGCCTGGGACAGTCTGGGACAGTCTGGGACTTGTTTGGAACAGTCTGGGACAGTCTGGGACAGTCTGGGACTTGTTTGCAACAGTCTGGGACTGTCTGGGACCGTCTGGGACTTGTTTGGAACAGTCTGGGACAGCCTGGGACAGTTTGGGACAGTCTGGGACTTGTTTGGAACAGTCTGGGACTGTCTGGGACCGTCTGGGACTTGTTTGGAACAGTCTGGGACTGTCTGGGACCGTCTGGGACTTGTTTGGAACAGTCTGGGACAGTCTGGGACCGTCTGGGACTTGTTTGGAACAGTCTGGGACAGTCTGGGACTTGTTTGGAACAGCCTGGGACAGTCTGGGACAGTCTGGGACTTGTTTGGAACAGTCTGGGACAGTCTGGGACAGTCTGGGACTTGTTTGCAACAGTCTGGGACTGTCTGGGACCGTCTGGGACTTGTTTGGAACAGTCTGGGACAGCCTGGGACAGTTTGGGACAGTCTGGGACTTGTTTGGAACAGTCTGGGACTGTCTGGGACCGTCTGGGACTTGTTTGGAACAGTCTGGGACTGTCTGGGACCGTCTGGGACTTGTTTGGAACAGTCTGGGACAGTCTGGGACTTGTTTGGGACAGTCTGGGACCGTCTGGGACAGTCTGGGACTTGATTGGGACAGTCTGGGACCGTCTGGGACAGTCTGGGACAGTCTGGGACTTGTTTGGGACAGTCTGGGACCGTCTGGGACAGTCTGGGACTTGATTGGAACAGTCTGGGACCGTCTGGGACAGTCTGGGACTTGTTTGGAACAGTCTGGGACAGTCTGGGACTTGTTTGGGACAGTCTGGGACCGTCTGGGACCTTCTGGGACAGTCTGGGACTTGTTTGGAACAGTCTGGGACTGTCTGGGACCGTCTGGGACTTGTTTGGAACAGTCTGGGACCGTCTGGGACAGTCTGGGACTTGTTTGGAACAGTCTGGGACAGTCTGGGACAGTCTGGGACTTGTTTGGGACAGTCTGGGACCGTCTGGGACCTTCTGGGACAGTCTGGGACTTGTTTGGAACAGTCTGGGACTGTCTGGGACCGTCTGGGACTTGTTTGGAACAGTCTGGGACAGTCTGGGACAGTCTGGGACTTGTTTGGAACAGTCTGCGTCAGTTTGGGACCGTCTGGGACTTGTTTGGAACAGTCTGGGACAGTCTGGGACAGTCTGGGACTTGTTTGGAACAGTCTGGGACAGTCTGGGACAGTCTGGGACTTGTTTGGGACAGTCTGGGACCGTCTGGGACCTTCTGGGACAGTCTGGGACTTGTTTGGAACAGTCTGGGACAGTCTGGGACTTGTTTGGAACAGCCTGGGACAGTCTGGGGTAGTCTGGGACTTGTTTGGAACAGTCTGGGACCGTCTGGGACCGTCTGGGACAGTCTGGGACTTGTTTGGGACAGTCTGGGACCGTCTGGGACAGTCTGGGACTTGATTGGGACAGTCTGGGACCGTCTGGGACAGTCTGGGACAGTCTGGGACTTGTTTGGGACAGTCTGGGACCGTCTGGGACAGTCTGGGACTTGATTGGAACAGTCTGGGACCGTCTGGGACAGTCTGGGACTTGTTTGGAACAGTCTGGGACAGTCTGGGACAGTCGTGGACTTGTTTGGGACAGTCTGGGACCGTCTGGGACCTTCTGGGACAGTCTGGGACTTGTTTGGAACAGTCTGGGACTGTCTGGGACCGTCTGGGACTTGTTTGGAACAGTCTGGGACCGTCTGGGACAGTCTGGGACTTGTTTGGAACAGTCTGGGACAGTCTGGGACAGTCTGGGACTTGTTTGGGACAGTCTGGGACCGTCTGGGACCTTCTGGGACAGTCTGGGACTTGTTTGGAACAGTCTGGGACTGTCTGGGACCGTCTGGGACTTGTTTGGAACAGTCTGGGACTGTCTGGGACGGTCTGGGACTTGTTTGGAACAGTCTGGGACAGTCTGGGACGGTCTGGGACTTGTTTGGAACAGTCTGGGACAGTCTGCGACCGTCTGGGACTTGTTTGGAACAGTCTGGGACAGCCTGGGACAGTTTGGGACAGTCTGGGACTTGTTTGGAACAGTCTGGGACTGTCTGGGACCGTCTGGGACTTGTTTGGAACAGTCTGGGACTGTCTGGGACCGTCTGGGACTTGTTTGGAACAGTCTGGGAACGTGTGGGACCTTCTGGCACAGTCTGGGACATGTTTGGGACAGTCTGGGACAATCTGGGACCGTCTGGGACATGTTTGGAATAGTCTGCGACAGTTTGGGACAGTCTGGGACTTGTTTGGAACAGTCTGGGACTGTCTGGGACGGTCTGGGACTTGTTTGGAACAGTCTGGGACAGTCTGGGACAGTCTGGGACTTGTTTGGTACAGCCTGGGACAGTCTGGGGTGGTCTGGGACTTGTTTGGAACAGTCTGGGACCGTCTGGGACAGTCTAGGACACGTTTGGGACAGTCTGGGACCGTCTGGGACAGTCTGGGACTTGTTTGGAACAGTCTGGGACAGCCTGGGACAGTTTGGGACAGTCTGGGACTTGTTTGGAACAGTCTGGGACTGTCTGGGACCGTCTGGGACTTGTTTGGGACAGTCTGGGACCGTCTGGGACAGTCTGGGACTTGATTGGAACAGTCTGGGACCGTCTGGGACAGTCTGGGACTTGTTTGGAACAGTCTGGGACAGTCTGGGACAGTCTGGGACAGTCTGGGACTTGTTTGGGACAGTCTGGGACCGTCTGGGACCTTCTGGGACAGTCTGGGACTTGTTTGGAACAATCTGGGACTGTCTGGGACCGTCTGGGACTTGTTTGGAACAGTCTGGGACAGTCTGGGACAGTCTGGGACTTGTTTGGAACAGTCTGCGTCAGTTTGGGACCGTCTGGGACTTGTTTGGAATAGTCTGCGACAGTTTGGGACAGTCTGGGACTTGTTTGGAACAGTCTGGGACTGTCTGGGACGGTCTGGGACTTGTTTGGAACAGTCCGGGACAGTCTGGGACAGTCTGGGACTTGTTTGGAACAGCCTGGGACAGTCTGGGGTAGTCTGGGACTTGTTTGGAACAGTCTACGACAGTTTGGGACCGTCTGGGACTTGTTTGCAACAGTCTGGGACTCTCTGGGACCGTCTGGGACTTGTTTGGAACAGTCTGGGACAGCCTGGGACAGTTTGGGACAGTCTGGGACTTGTTTGGAACAGTCTGGGACTGTCTGGGACCGTCTGGGACTTGTTTGGAACAGTCTGGGACTGTCTGGGACCGTCTGGGACTTGTTTGGAACAGTCTGGGAGAGTCTGGGACTTGTTTGGAACAGCCTGGGACAGTCTGGGGTAGTCTGGGACTTGTTTGGAACAGTCTGGGACCGTCTGGGACAGTCTAGGACACGTTTGGGACCGTCTGGGGCCGTCTGGGACAGTCTGGGACTTGTTTGGGACAGTCTGGGACCGCCAGGGACAGTCTGGGACAGTCTAGGACTTGTTTGGAACAGTCTGGGACCGTCTGGGACAGTCTAGGACACGTTTGGGACCGTCTGGGACCGTCTGGGACAGTCTGGGACTTGTTTGGGACAGTCTGGGACCGTCTGGGACAGTCTGGGACTTGTTTGGAACAGTCTGGGACAGTCTGGGACAGTCTGGGACTTGTTTGGGACAGTCTGGGACCGTCTGGGACCTTCTGGGACAGTCTGGGACTTGTTTGAAACAGTCTGCGTCAGTTTGGGACCGTCTGGGACTTGTTTGGAATAGTCTGCGACAGTTTGGGACAGTCTAGGACTTGTTTGGAACAGTCTGGGACCGTCTGGGACCTTCTGGGACAGTCTGGGACTTGTTTGGAACAGCCTGGTACAGTCTGGGGTAGTCTGGGACTTGTTTGGAACAGTCTGGGACCGTCTGGGACAGTCTAGGACACGTTTGGGACCGTCTGGGACCGTCTGGGACAGTCTGGGACTTGTTTGCAACAGTCTGCGTCAGTTTGGGACCGTCTGGCACTTGTTTGGAATAGTCTGCGACAGTTTGGGACAGTCTGGGACTTGTTTGGAACAGTCTGAGACTGTCTGGGACGGTCTGGGACTTGTTTGGAACAGTCTGGGACAGTCTGGGACAGTCTGGGACTTGTTTGGAACAGTCTGGGACTTGTTTGGAACAGCCTGGGTCAGTCTGGGGTAGTCTGGGACTTGTTTGGAACAGTCTGGGACCGTCTGGGACAGTCTAGGACACGTTTGGGACCGTCTGGGACCGTCTGGGACAGTCTGGGACTTGTTTGGAACAGTCTGGGACAGCCTGGGACAGTTTGGGACAGTCTGGGACTTGTTTGGAACAGTCTGGGACTGTCTGGGACCGTCTGGGACTTGTTTGGGACAGTCTGGGACCGTCTGGGACAGTCTGGGACTTGATTGGAACAGTCTGGGACCGTCTGGGACTGTCTGGGACTTGTTTGGAACAGTCTGGGACAGTCTGGGACAGTCTGGGACAGTCTGGGACTTGTTTGGGACAGTCTGGGACCGTCTGGGACCATCTGGGACAGTCTGGGACTTGTTTGGAACAGCCTGGGACAGTCTGGGGTAGTCTGGGACTTGTTTGGAACAGTCTACGACAGTTTGGGACCGTCTGGGACTTGTTTGCAACAGTCTGGGACTGTCTGGGACCGTCTGGGACTTGTTTGGAACAGTCTGGGACAGCCTGGGACAGTTTGGGACAGTCTGGGACTTGTTTGGAACAGTCTGGGACTGTCTGGGACCGTCTGGGACTTGTTTGGAACAGTCTGGGACTGTCTGGGACCGTCTGGGACTTGTTTGGAACAATCTGGGACTGTCTGGGACCGTCTGGGACTTGTTTGGAACAGTCTGGGACAGTCTGGGACAGTCTGGGACTTGTTTGGAACAGTCTGCGTCAGTTTGGGACCGTCTGGGACTTGTTTGGAATAGTCTGCGACAGTTTGGGACAGTCTGGGACTTGTTTGGAACAGTCTGGGACTGTCTGGGACGGTCTGGGACTTGTTTGGAACAGTCTGGGACAGTCTGGGACAGTCTGGGACTTGTTTGGAACAGCCTGGGACAGTCTGGGGTAGTCTGGGACTTGTTTGGAACAGTCTACGACAGTTTGGGACCGTCTGGGACTTGTTTGCAACAGTCTGGGACTGTCTGGGACCGTCTGGGACTTGTTTGGAACAGTCTGGGACAGCCTGGGACAGTTTGGGACAGTCTGGGACTTGTTTGGAACAGTCTGGGACTGTCTGGGACCGTCTGGGACTTGTTTGGAACAGTCTGGGACTGTCTGGGACCGTCTGGGACTTGTTTGGAACAGTCTGGGACAGTCTGGGACCGTCTGGGACTTGTTTGGAACAGTCTGGGACAGTCTGGGACTTGTTTGGAACAGCCTGGGACAGTCTGGGACAGTCTGGGACTTGTTTGGAACAGTCTGGGACAGTCTGGGACAGTCTGGGACTTGTTTGCAACAGTCTGGGACTGTCTGGGACCGTCTGGGACTTGTTTGGAACAGTCTGGGACAGCCTGGGACAGTTTGGGACAGTCTGGGACTTGTTTGGAACAGTCTGGGACTGTCTGGGACCGTCTGGGACTTGTTTGGAACAGTCTGGGACTGTCTGGGACCGTCTGGGACTTGTTTGGAACAGTCTGGGACAGTCTGGGACCGTCTGGGACTTGTTTGGAACAGTCTGGGACAGTCTGGGACAGTCTGGGACTTGTTTGGAACAGCCTGGGTCAGTCTGGGGTAGTCTGGGACTTGTTTGGAACAGTCTGGGACCGTCTGGGACAGTCTAGGACACGTTTGGGACCGTCTGGGACCGTCTGGGACAGTCTGGGACTTGTTTGGGACAGTCTGGGACCGCCTGGGACAGTCTGGGACAGTCTAGGACACGTTTGGGACCGTCTGGGACCGTCTGGGACAGTCTGGGACTTGTTTGGGACAGTCTGGGACCGTCTGGGACAGTCTGGGACTTGATTGGAACAGTCTGGGACCGTCTGGGACAGTCTGGGACTTGTTTGGAACAGTCTGGGACAGTCTGGGACAGTCTGGGACAGTCTGGGACTTGTTTGGGACAGTCTGGGACCATCTGGGACCTTCTGGGACAGTCTGGGACTTGTTTGGAACAGTCTGGGACTGTCTGGGACCGTCTGGGACTTGTTTGGAACAGTCTGGGACAGTCTGGGACAGTCTGGGACTTGTTTGGAATAGTCTGCGACAGTTTGGGACAGTCTAGGACTTGTTTGGAACAGTCTGGGACCGTCTGGGACCTTCTGGGACAGTCTGGGACTTGTTTGGAACAGCCTGGTACAGTCTGGGGTAGTCTGGGACTTGTTTGCAACAGTCTGCGTCAGTTTGGGACAGTCTGGGACAGTCTGGGACCGTCTGGGACAGTCTGGGACTTGTTTGGAACAGTCTGGGACAGTCTGGGACAGTCTGGGACTTGTTTGGAACAGTCTGCGTCAGTTTGGGACCGTCTGGGACTTGTTTGGAATAGTCTGCGACAGTTTGGGACAGTCTAGGACTTGTTTGGAACAGTCTGGGACCGTCTGGGACCTTCTGGGACAGTCTGGGACTTGTTTGGAACAGCCTGGTACAGTCTGGGGTAGTCTGGGACTTGTTTGCAACAGTCTGCGTCAGTTTGGGACCGTCTGGGACTTGTTTGGAATAGTCTGCGACAGTTTGGGACAGTCTGGGACTTGTTTGGAACAGTCTGAGACTGTCTGGGACGGTCTGGGACTTGTTTGGAACAGTCTGGGACAGTCTGGGACAGTCTGGGACTTGTTTGGAACAGTCTGGGACAGTCTGGGACAGTCTGGGACAGTCTGGGACTTGTTTGGAACAGCCTGGGTCAGTCTGGGGTAGTCTGGGACTTGTTTGGAACAGTCTGGGACCGTCTGGGACAGTCTAGGACACGTTTGGGACCGTCTGGGACAGTCTGGGACTTGTTTGGAACAGTCTGGGACAGCCTGGGACAGTTTGGGACAGTCTGGGACTTGTTTGGAACAGTCTGGGACTGTCTGGGACCGTCTGGGACTTGTTTGGGACAGTCTGGGACCGTCTGGGACAGTCTGGGACTTGATTGGAACAGTCTGGGACCGTCTGGGACTGTCTGGGTCTTGTTTGGAACAGTCTGGGACAGTCTGGGACAGTCTGGGACAGTCTGGGACTTGTTTGGGACAGTCTGGGACCGTCTGGGACCATCTGGGACAGTCTGGGACTTGTTTGGAACAATCTGGGACTGTCTGGGACCGTCTGGGACTTGTTTGGAACAGTCTGGGACAGTCTGGGACAGTCTGGGACTTGTTTGGAACAGTCTGCGTCAGTTTGGGACCGTCTGGGACTTGTTTGGAATAGTCTGCGACAGTTTGGGACAGTCTGGGACTTGTTTGGAACAGTCTGGGACTGTCTGGGACGGTCTGGGACTTGTTTGGAACAGTCTGGGACAGTCTGGGACAGTCTGGGACTTGTTTGGAACAGCCTGGGACAGTCTGGGGTAGTCTGGGACTTGTTTGGAACAGTCTACGACAGTTTGGGACCGTCTGGGACTTGTTTGCAACAGTCTGGGACTGTCTGGGACCGTCTGGGACTTGTTTGGAACAGTCTGGGACAGCCTGGGACAGTTTGGGACAGTCTGGGACTTGTTTGGAACAGTCTGGGACTGTCTGGGACCGTCTGGGACTTGTTTGGAACAGTCTGGGACTGTCTGGGACCGTCTGGGACTTGTTTGGAACAGTCTGGGACAGTCTGGGACCGTCTGGGACTTGTTTGGAACAGTCTGGGACAGTCTGGGACTTGTTTGGAACAGCCTGGGACAGTCTGGGACAGTCTGGGACTTGTTTGGAACAGTCTGGGACAGTCTGGGACAGTCTGGGACTTGTTTGCAACAGTCTGGGACTGTCTGGGACCGTCTGGGACTGTCTGGGACCGTCTGGGACTTGTTTGGAACAGTCTGGGACAGCCTGGGACAGTTTGGGACAGTCTGGGACTTGTTTGGAACAGTCTGGGACTGTCTGGGACCGTCTGGGACTTGTTTGGAACAGTCTGGGACTGTCTGGGACCGTCTGGGACTTGTTTGGAACAGTCTGGGACAGTCTGGGACAGTCTGGGACTTGTTTGGGACAGTCTGGGACCGTCTGGGACAGTCTGGGACTTGATTGGGACAGTCTGGGACCGTCTGGGACAGTCTGGGACAGTCTGGGACTTGTTTGGGACAGTCTGGGACCGTCTGGGACAGTCTGGGACTTGATTGGAACAGTCTGGGACCGTCTGGGACAGTCTGGGACTTGTTTGGAACAGTCTGGGACAGTCTGGGACTTGTTTGGGACAGTCTGGGACCGTCTGGGACCTTCTGGGACAGTCTGGGACTTGTTTGGAACAGTCTGGGACTGTCTGGGACCGTCTGGGACTTGTTTGGAACAGTCTGGGACCGTCTGGGACAGTCTGGGACTTGTTTGGAACAGTCTGGGACAGTCTGGGACAGTCTGGGACTTGTTTGGGACAGTCTGGGACCGTCTGGGACCTTCTGGGACAGTCTGGGACTTGTTTGGAACAGTCTGGGACTGTCTGGGACCGTCTGGGACTTGTTTGGAACAGTCTGGGACAGTCTGGGACAGTCTGGGACTTGTTTGGAACAGTCTGCGTCAGTTTGGGACCGTCTGGGACTTGTTTGGAACAGTCTGGGACAGTCTGGGACAGTCTGGGACTTGTTTGGAACAGTCTGGGACAGTCTGGGACAGTCTGGGACTTGTTTGGGACAGTCTGGGACCGTCTGGGACCTTCTGGGACAGTCTGGGACTTGTTTGGAACAGTCTGGGACAGTCTGGGACTTGTTTAGAACAGCCTGGGACAGTCTGGGGTAGTCTGGGACTTGTTTGGAACAGTCTGGGACCGTCTGGGACAGTCTAGGACACGATTGGGACCGTCTGGGACCGTCTGGGACAGTCTGGGACTTGTTTGGGACAGTCTGGGACCGTCTGGGACAGTCTGGGACTTGATTGGGACAGTCTGGGACCGTCTGGGACAGTCTGGGACAGTCTGGGACTTGTTTGGGACAGTCTGGGACCGTCTGGGACAGTCTGGGACTTGATTGGAACAGTCTGGGACCGTCTGGGACAGTCTGGGACTTGTTTGGAACAGTCTGGGACAGTCTGGGACAGTCGTGGACTTGTTTGGGACAGTCTGGGACCGTCTGGGACCTTCTGGGACAGTCTGGGACTTGTTTGGAACAGTCTGGGACTGTCTGGGACCGTCTGGGACTTGTTTGGAACAGTCTGGGACCGTCTGGGACAGTCTGGGACTTGTTTGGAACAGTCTGGGACAGTCTGGGACAGTCTGGGACTTGTTTGGGACAGTCTGGGACCGTCTGGGACCTTCTGGGACAGTCTGGGACTTGTTTGGAACAGCCTGGTACAGTCTGGGGTAGTCTGGGACTTGTTTGCAACAGTCTGCGTCAGTTTGGGACCGTCTGGGACTTGTTTGGAATAGTCTGCGACAGTTTGGGACAGTCTGGGACTTGTTTGGAACAGTCTGAGACTGTCTGGGACGGTCTGGGACTTGTTTGGAACAGTCTGGGACAGTCTGGGACAGTCTGGGACTTGTTTGGAACAGTCTGGGACAGTCTGGGACAGTCTGGGACAGTCTGGGACTTGTTTGGAACAGCCTGGGTCAGTCTGGGGTAGTCTGGGACTTGTTTGGAACAGTCTGGGACCGTCTGGGACAGTCTAGGACACGTTTGGGACCGTCTGGGACAGTCTGGGACTTGTTTGGAACAGTCTGGGACAGCCTGGGACAGTTTGGGACAGTCTGGGACTTGTTTGGAACAGTCTGGGACTGTCTGGGACCGTCTGGGACTTGTTTGGGACAGTCTGGGACCGTCTGGGACAGTCTGGGACTTGATTGGAACAGTCTGGGACCGTCTGGGACTGTCTGGGTCTTGTTTGGAACAGTCTGGGACAGTCTGGGACAGTCTGGGACAGTCTGGGACTTGTTTGGGACAGTCTGGGACCGTCTGGGACCATCTGGGACAGTCTGGGACTTGTTTGGAACAATCTGGGACTGTCTGGGACCGTCTGGGACTTGTTTGGAACAGTCTGGGACAGTCTGGGACAGTCTGGGACTTGTTTGGAACAGTCTGCGTCAGTTTGGGACCGTCTGGGACTTGTTTGGAATAGTCTGCGACAGTTTGGGACAGTCTGGGACTTGTTTGGAACAGTCTGGGACTGTCTGGGACGGTCTGGGACTTGTTTGGAACAGTCTGGGACAGTCTGGGACAGTCTGGGACTTGTTTGGAACAGCCTGGGACAGTCTGGGGTAGTCTGGGACTTGTTTGGAACAGTCTACGACAGTTTGGGACCGTCTGGGACTTGTTTGCAACAGTCTGGGACTGTCTGGGACCGTCTGGGACTTGTTTGGAACAGTCTGGGACAGCCTGGGACAGTTTGGGACAGTCTGGGACTTGTTTGGAACAGTCTGGGACTGTCTGGGACCGTCTGGGACTTGTTTGGAACAGTCTGGGACTGTCTGGGACCGTCTGGGACTTGTTTGGAACAGTCTGGGACAGTCTGGGACCGTCTGGGACTTGTTTGGAACAGTCTGGGACAGTCTGGGACTTGTTTGGAACAGCCTGGGACAGTCTGGGACAGTCTGGGACTTGTTTGGAACAGTCTGGGACAGTCTGGGACAGTCTGGGACTTGTTTGCAACAGTCTGGGACTGTCTGGGACCGTCTGGGACTGTCTGGGACCGTCTGGGACTTGTTTGGAACAGTCTGGGACAGCCTGGGACAGTTTGGGACAGTCTGGGACTTGTTTGGAACAGTCTGGGACTGTCTGGGACCGTCTGGGACTTGTTTGGAACAGTCTGGGACTGTCTGGGACCGTCTGGGACTTGTTTGGAACAGTCTGGGACAGTCTGGGACAGTCTGGGACTTGTTTGGGACAGTCTGGGACCGTCTGGGACAGTCTGGGACTTGATTGGGACAGTCTGGGACCGTCTGGGACAGTCTGGGACAGTCTGGGACTTGTTTGGGACAGTCTGGGACCGTCTGGGACAGTCTGGGACTTGATTGGAACAGTCTGGGACCGTCTGGGACAGTCTGGGACTTGTTTGGAACAG
Source organism: Cephus spinipes (assembly GCA_963971525.1). Classification (NCBI taxonomy): domain Eukaryota; kingdom Metazoa; phylum Arthropoda; class Insecta; order Hymenoptera; family Cephidae; genus Cephus; species Cephus spinipes. The sequence continues at coordinate 9,167,138 of OZ020577.1, read as the reverse complement.
TCTGGGACAGTCTGGGACTTGTTTGGGACAGTCTGGGACCGTCTGGGACCTTCTGGGACAGTCTGGGACTTGTTTGGAACAGTCTGGGACTGTCTGGGACCGTCTGGGACTTGTTTGGAACAGTCTGGGACCGTCTGGGACAGTCTGGGACTTGTTTGGAACAGTCTGGGACAGTCTGGGACAGTCTGGGACTTGTTTGGGACAGTCTGGGACCGTCTGGGACCTTCTGGGACAGTCTGGGACTTGTTTGGAACAGTCTGGGACTGTCTGGGACCGTCTGGGACTTGTTTGGAACAGTCTGGGACAGTCTGGGACAGTCTGGGACTTGTTTGGAACAGTCTGCGTCAGTTTGGGACCGTCTGGGACTTGTTTGGAACAGTCTGGGACAGTCTGGGACAGTCTGGGACTTGTTTGGAACAGTCTGGGACAGTCTGGGACAGTCTGGGACTTGTTTGGGACAGTCTGGGACCGTCTGGGACCTTCTGGGACAGTCTGGGACTTGTTTGGAACAGTCTGGGACAGTCTGGGACTTGTTTAGAACAGCCTGGGACAGTCTGGGGTAGTCTGGGACTTGTTTGGAACAGTCTGGGACCGTCTGGGACAGTCTAGGACACGATTGGGACCGTCTGGGACCGTCTGGGACAGTCTGGGACTTGTTTGGGACAGTCTGGGACCGTCTGGGACAGTCTGGGACTTGATTGGGACAGTCTGGGACCGTCTGGGACAGTCTGGGACAGTCTGGGACTTGTTTGGGACAGTCTGGGACCGTCTGGGACAGTCTGGGACTTGATTGGAACAGTCTGGGACCGTCTGGGACAGTCTGGGACTTGTTTGGAACAGTCTGGGACAGTCTGGGACAGTCGTGGACTTGTTTGGGACAGTCTGGGACCGTCTGGGACCTTCTGGGACAGTCTGGGACTTGTTTGGAACAGTCTGGGACTGTCTGGGACCGTCTGGGACTTGTTTGGAACAGTCTGGGACCGTCTGGGACAGTCTGGGACTTGTTTGGAACAGTCTGGGACAGTCTGGGACAGTCTGGGACTTGTTTGGGACAGTCTGGGACCGTCTGGGACCTTCTGGGACAGTCTGGGACTTGTTTGGAACAGTCTGGGACTGTCTGGGACCGTCTGGGACTTGTTTGGAACAGTCTGGGACAGTCTGGGACAGTCTGGGACTTGTTTGGAACAGTCTGCGTCAGTTTGGGACCGTCTGGGACTTGTTTGGAATAGTCTGGGACAGTCTGGTACAGTCTGGGACTTGTTTGGAACAGTCTGGGACTGTCTGGGACGGTCTGGGACTTGTTTGGAACAGTCTGGGACAGTCTGGGACAGTCTGGGACTTGTTTGGAACAGCCTGGGACAGTCTGGGGTAGTCTGGGACTTGTTTGGAACAGTCTACGACAGTTTGGGATCGTCTGGGACTTGTGTGCAACAGTCTGGGACAGTCTGGGACAGTCTGGGACAGTCTGGGACTTGTTTGGGACAGTCTGGGACCGTCTGGGACCTTCTGGGACAGTCTGGGACTTGTTTGGAACAGTCTGGGACTGTCTGGGACCGTCTGGGACTTGTTTGGAACAGTCTGGGACAGTCTGGGACAGTCTGGGACAGTCTGGGACTTGTTTGGAACAGTCTGCGTCAGTTTGGGACCGTCTGGGACTTGTTTGGAATAGTCTGCGACAGTTTGGGACAGTCTAGGACTTGTTTGGAACAGTCTGGGACCGTCTGGGACCTTCTGGGACAGTCTGGGACTTGTTTGGAACAGCCTGGTACAGTCTGGGGTAGTCTGGGACTTGTTTGCAACAGTCTGCGTCAGTTTGGGACCGTCTGGGACTTGTTTGGAATAGTCTGCGACAGTTTGGGACAGTCTGGGACTTGTTTGGAACAGTCTGGGACTGTCTGGGACGGTCTGGGACTTGTTTGGAACAGTCTGGGACAGTCTGGGACAGTCTGGGACTTGTTTGGTACAGCCTGGGACAGTCTGGGGTGGTCTGGGACTTGTTTGGAACAGTCTACGACAGTTTGGGACCGTCTGGGACTTGTTTGCAACAGTCTGGGACTGTCTGGGACCGTCTGGGACTTGTTTGGAACAGTCTGGGACAGCCTGGGACAGTTTGGGACAGTCTGGGACTTGTTTGGAACAGTCTGGGACTGTCTGGGACCGTCTGGGACTTGTTTGGAACAGTCTGGGACTGTCTGGGACCGTCTGGGACTTGTTTGGAACAGTCTGGGACAGTCTGGGACCGTCTGGGACTTGTTTGGAACAGTCTGGGACAGTCTGGGACAGTCTGGGACTTGTTTGGAACAGCCTGGGTCAGTCTGGGGTAGTCTGGGACTTGTTTGGAACAGTCTGGGACCGTCTGGGAGAGTCTAGGACACGTTTGGGACCGTCTGGGACAGTCTGGGACTTGTTTGGAACAGTCTGGGACAGCCTGAGACAGTTTGGGACAGTCTGGGACTTGTTTGGAACAGTCTGGGACTGTCTGGGACCGTCTGGGACTTGTTTGGGACAATCTGGGACCGTCTGGGACAGTCTGGGACTTGATTGGAACAGTCTGGGACCGTCTGGGACACTCTGGGACTTGTTTGGAACAGTCTGGGACAGTCTGGGACAGTCTGGGACAGTCTGGGACTTGTTTGGGACAGTCTGGGACCGTCTGGGACCTTCTGGGACAGTCTGGGACTTGTTTGGAACAATCTGGGACTGTCTGGGACCGTCTGGGACTTGTTTGGAACAGTCTGGGACAGTCTGGGACAGTCTGGGACTTGTTTGGAACAGTCTGCGTCAGTTTGGGACCGTCTGGGACTTGTTTGGAATAGTCTGCGACAGTTTGGGACAGTCTGGGACTTGTTTGGAACAGTCTGGGACTGTCTGGGACGGTCTGGGACTTGTTTGGAACAGTCTGGGACAGTCTGGGACAGTCTGGGACTTGTTTGGAACAGCCTGGGACAGTCTGGGGTAGTCTGGGACTTGTTTGGAACAGTCTACGACAGTTTGGGACCGTCTGGGACTTGTTTGCAACAGTCTGGGACTGTCTGGGACCGTCTGGGACTTGTTTGGAACAGTCTGGGACAGCCTGGGACAGTTTGGGACAGTCTGGGACTTGTTTGGAACAGTCTGGGACTGTCTGGGACCGTCTGGGACTTGTTTGGAACAGTCTGGGACTGTCTGGGACCGTCTGGGACTTGTTTGGAACAGTCTGGGACAGTCTGGGACCTTCTGGGACTTGTTTGGAACAGTCTGGGACAGTCTGGGACTTGTTTGGAACAGCCTGGGACAGTCTGGGGTAGTCTGGGACTTGTTTGGAACAGTCTGGGACCGTCTGGGACAGTCTAGGACACGTTTGGGACCGTCTGGGGCCGTCTGGGACAGTCTGGGACTTGTTTGGGACAGTCTGGGACCGCCTGGGACAGTCTGGGACAGTCTAGGACTTGTTTGGAACAGTCTGGGACCGTCTGGGACAGTCTAGGACACGTTTGGGACCGTCTGGGACCGTCTGGGACAGTCTGGGACTTGTTTGGGACAGTCTGGGACCCTCTGGGACAGTCTGGGACTTGTTTGGAACAGTCTGGGACAGTCTGGGACAGTCTGGGACAGTCTGGGACTTGTTTGGGACAGTCTGGGACCGTCTGGGACCTTCTGGGACAGTCTGGGACTTGTTTGGAACAGTCTGGGACTGTCTGGGACCGTCTGGGACTTGTTTGGAACAGTCTGGGACAGTCTGGGACAGTCTGGGACTTGTTTGGAACAGTCTGCGTCAGTTTGGGACCGTCTGGGACTTGTTTGGAATAGTCTGCGACAGTTTGGGACAGTCTAGGACTTGTTTGGAACAGTCTGGGACCGTCTGGGACCTTCTGGGACAGTCTGGGACTTGTTTGGAACAGCCTGGTACAGTCTGGGGTAGTCTGGGACTTGTTTGCAACAGTCTGCGTCAGTTTGGGACCGTCTGGGACTTGTTTGGAATAGTCTGCGACAGTTTGGGACAGTCTGGGACTTGTTTGGAACAGTCTGAGACTGTCTGGGACGGTCTGGGACTTGTTTGGAACAGTCTGGGACAGTCTGGGACAGTCTGGGACTTGTTTGGAACAGTCTGGGACAGTCTGGGACTTGTTTGCAACAGTCTGGGACTGTCTGGGACCGTCTGGGACTTGTTTGGAACAGTCTGGGACAGCCTGGGACAGTTTGGGACAGTCTGGGACTTGTTTGGAACAGTCTGGGACTGTCTGGGACCGTCTGGGACTAGTTTGGAACAGTCTGGGACTGTCTGGGACCGTCTGGGACTTGTTTGGAACAGTCTGGGACAGTCTGGGACCGTCTGGGACTTGTTTGGAACAGTCTGGGACAGTCTGCGACAGTCTGGGACTTGTTTGGAACAGCCTGGGTCAGTCTGGGGTAGTCTGGGACTTGTTTGGAACAGTCTGGGACCGTCTGGGACAGTCTAGGACACGTTTGGGACCGTCTGGGACCGTCTGGGACAGTCTGGGACTTGTTTGGGACAGTCTGGGACCGCCTGGGACAGTCTGGGACAGACTAGGACTTGTTTGGAACAGTCTGGGACCGTCTGGGACAGTCTAGGACACGTTTGGGACCGTCTGGGACCGTCTGGGACAGTCTGGGACTTGTTTGGGACAGTCTGGGACCGTCTGGGACAGTCTGGGACTTGATTGGAACAGTCTGGGACCGTCTGGGACAGTCTGGGACTTGTTTGGAACAGTCTGGGACAGTCTGGGACAGTCTGGGACAGTCTGGGACTTGTTTGGGACAGTCTGGGACCGTCTGGGACCTTCTGGGACAGTCTGGGACTTGTTTGGAACAGTCTGGGACTGTCTGGGACCGTCTGGGACTTGTTTGGAACAGTCTGGGACAGTCTGGGACAGTCTGGGACTTGTTTGGAATAGTCTGGGACCGTCTGGGACAGTCTGGGACTTGTTTGGAACAGTCTGGGACAGTCTGGGACAGTCTGGGACTTGTTTGGGACAGTCTGGGACCGTCTGGGACCTTCTGGGACAGTCTGGGACTTGTTTGGAACAGTCTGGGACTGTCTGGGACCGTCTGGGACTTGTTTGGAACAGTCTGGGACAGTCTGGGACAGTCTGGGACTTGTTTGGAACAGTCTGCGTCAGTTTGGGACCGTCTGGGACTTGTTTGGAACAGTCTGGGACAGTCTGGGACAGTCTGGGACTTGTTTGGAACAGTCTGGGACAGTCTGGGACAGTCTGGGACTTGTTTGGGACAGTCTGGGACCGTCTGGGACCTTCTGGGACAGTCTGGGACTTGTTTGGAACAGTCTGGGACAGTCTGGGACTTGTTTAGAACAGCCTGGGACAGTCTGGGGTAGTCTGGGACTTGTTTGGAACAGTCTGGGACCGTCTGGGACAGTCTAGGACACGATTGGGACCGTCTGGGACCGTCTGGGACAGTCTGGGACTTGTTTGGGACAGTCTGGGACCGTCTGGGACAGTCTGGGACTTGATTGGGACAGTCTGGGACCGTCTGGGACAGTCTGGGACAGTCTGGGACTTGTTTGGGACAGTCTGGGACCGTCTGGGACAGTCTGGGACTTGATTGGAACAGTCTGGGACCGTCTGGGACAGTCTGGGACTTGTTTGGAACAGTCTGGGACAGTCTGGGACAGTCGTGGACTTGTTTGGGACAGTCTGGGACCGTCTGGGACCTTCTGGGACAGTCTGGGACTTGTTTGGAACAGTCTGGGACTGTCTGGGACCGTCTGGGACTTGTTTGGAACAGTCTGGGACCGTCTGGGACAGTCTGGGACTTGTTTGGAACAGTCTGGGACAGTCTGGGACAGTCTGGGACTTGTTTGGGACAGTCTGGGACCGTCTGGGACCTTCTGGGACAGTCTGGGACTTGTTTGGAACAGTCTGGGACTGTCTGGGACCGTCTGGGACTTGTTTGGAACAGTCTGGGACAGTCTGGGACAGTCTGGGACTTGTTTGGAACAGTCTGCGTCAGTTTGGGACCGTCTGGGACTTGTTTGGAATAGTCTGGGACAGTCTGGTACAGTCTGGGACTTGTTTGGAACAGTCTGGGACTGTCTGGGACGGTCTGGGACTTGTTTGGAACAGTCTGGGACAGTCTGGGACAGTCTGGGACTTGTTTGGAACAGCCTGGGACAGTCTGGGGTAGTCTGGGACTTGTTTGGAACAGTCTACGACAGTTTGGGATCGTCTGGGACTTGTGTGCAACAGTCTGGGACAGTCTGGGACAGTCTGGGACAGTCTGGGACTTGTTTGGGACAGTCTGGGACCGTCTGGGACCTTCTGGGACAGTCTGGGACTTGTTTGGAACAGTCTGGGACTGTCTGGGACCGTCTGGGACTTGTTTGGAACAGTCTGGGACAGTCTGGGACAGTCTGGGACAGTCTGGGACTTGTTTGGAACAGTCTGCGTCAGTTTGGGACCGTCTGGGACTTGTTTGGAATAGTCTGCGACAGTTTGGGACAGTCTAGGACTTGTTTGGAACAGTCTGGGACCGTCTGGGACCTTCTGGGACAGTCTGGGACTTGTTTGGAACAGCCTGGTACAGTCTGGGGTAGTCTGGGACTTGTTTGCAACAGTCTGCGTCAGTTTGGGACCGTCTGGGACTTGTTTGGAATAGTCTGCGACAGTTTGGGACAGTCTGGGACTTGTTTGGAACAGTCTGGGACTGTCTGGGACGGTCTGGGACTTGTTTGGAACAGTCTGGGACAGTCTGGGACAGTCTGGGACTTGTTTGGTACAGCCTGGGACAGTCTGGGGTGGTCTGGGACTTGTTTGGAACAGTCTACGACAGTTTGGGACCGTCTGGGACTTGTTTGCAACAGTCTGGGACTGTCTGGGACCGTCTGGGACTTGTTTGGAACAGTCTGGGACAGCCTGGGACAGTTTGGGACAGTCTGGGACTTGTTTGGAACAGTCTGGGACTGTCTGGGACCGTCTGGGACTTGTTTGGAACAGTCTGGGACTGTCTGGGACCGTCTGGGACTTGTTTGGAACAGTCTGGGACAGTCTGGGACCGTCTGGGACTTGTTTGGAACAGTCTGGGACAGTCTGGGACAGTCTGGGACTTGTTTGGAACAGCCTGGGTCAGTCTGGGGTAGTCTGGGACTTGTTTGGAACAGTCTGGGACCGTCTGGGAGAGTCTAGGACACGTTTGGGACCGTCTGGGACAGTCTGGGACTTGTTTGGAACAGTCTGGGACAGCCTGAGACAGTTTGGGACAGTCTGGGACTTGTTTGGAACAGTCTGGGACTGTCTGGGACCGTCTGGGACTTGTTTGGGACAATCTGGGACCGTCTGGGACAGTCTGGGACTTGATTGGAACAGTCTGGGACCGTCTGGGACACTCTGGGACTTGTTTGGAACAGTCTGGGACAGTCTGGGACAGTCTGGGACAGTCTGGGACTTGTTTGGGACAGTCTGGGACCGTCTGGGACCTTCTGGGACAGTCTGGGACTTGTTTGGAACAATCTGGGACTGTCTGGGACCGTCTGGGACTTGTTTGGAACAGTCTGGGACAGTCTGGGACAGTCTGGGACTTGTTTGGAACAGTCTGCGTCAGTTTGGGACCGTCTGGGACTTGTTTGGAATAGTCTGCGACAGTTTGGGACAGTCTGGGACTTGTTTGGAACAGTCTGGGACTGTCTGGGACGGTCTGGGACTTGTTTGGAACAGTCTGGGACAGTCTGGGACAGTCTGGGACTTGTTTGGAACAGCCTGGGACAGTCTGGGGTAGTCTGGGACTTGTTTGGAACAGTCTACGACAGTTTGGGACCGTCTGGGACTTGTTTGCAACAGTCTGGGACTGTCTGGGACCGTCTGGGACTTGTTTGGAACAGTCTGGGACAGCCTGGGACAGTTTGGGACAGTCTGGGACTTGTTTGGAACAGTCTGGGACTGTCTGGGACCGTCTGGGACTTGTTTGGAACAGTCTGGGACTGTCTGGGACCGTCTGGGACTTGTTTGGAACAGTCTGGGACAGTCTGGGACCTTCTGGGACTTGTTTGGAACAGTCTGGGACAGTCTGGGACTTGTTTGGAACAGCCTGGGACAGTCTGGGGTAGTCTGGGACTTGTTTGGAACAGTCTGGGACCGTCTGGGACAGTCTAGGACACGTTTGGGACCGTCTGGGGCCGTCTGGGACAGTCTGGGACTTGTTTGGGACAGTCTGGGACCGCCTGGGACAGTCTGGGACAGTCTAGGACTTGTTTGGAACAGTCTGGGACCGTCTGGGACAGTCTAGGACACGTTTGGGACCGTCTGGGACCGTCTGGGACAGTCTGGGACTTGTTTGGGACAGTCTGGGACCCTCTGGGACAGTCTGGGACTTGTTTGGAACAGTCTGGGACAGTCTGGGACAGTCTGGGACAGTCTGGGACTTGTTTGGGACAGTCTGGGACCGTCTGGGACCTTCTGGGACAGTCTGGGACTTGTTTGGAACAGTCTGGGACTGTCTGGGACCGTCTGGGACTTGTTTGGAACAGTCTGGGACAGTCTGGGACAGTCTGGGACTTGTTTGGAACAGTCTGCGTCAGTTTGGGACCGTCTGGGACTTGTTTGGAATAGTCTGCGACAGTTTGGGACAGTCTAGGACTTGTTTGGAACAGTCTGGGACCGTCTGGGACCTTCTGGGACAGTCTGGGACTTGTTTGGAACAGCCTGGTACAGTCTGGGGTAGTCTGGGACTTGTTTGCAACAGTCTGCGTCAGTTTGGGACCGTCTGGGACTTGTTTGGAATAGTCTGCGACAGTTTGGGACAGTCTGGGACTTGTTTGGAACAGTCTGAGACTGTCTGGGACGGTCTGGGACTTGTTTGGAACAGTCTGGGACAGTCTGGGACAGTCTGGGACTTGTTTGGAACAGTCTGGGACAGTCTGGGACTTGTTTGCAACAGTCTGGGACTGTCTGGGACCGTCTGGGACTTGTTTGGAACAGTCTGGGACAGCCTGGGACAGTTTGGGACAGTCTGGGACTTGTTTGGAACAGTCTGGGACTGTCTGGGACCGTCTGGGACTAGTTTGGAACAGTCTGGGACTGTCTGGGACCGTCTGGGACTTGTTTGGAACAGTCTGGGACAGTCTGGGACCGTCTGGGACTTGTTTGGAACAGTCTGGGACAGTCTGCGACAGTCTGGGACTTGTTTGGAACAGCCTGGGTCAGTCTGGGGTAGTCTGGGACTTGTTTGGAACAGTCTGGGACCGTCTGGGACAGTCTAGGACACGTTTGGGACCGTCTGGGACCGTCTGGGACAGTCTGGGACTTGTTTGGGACAGTCTGGGACCGCCTGGGACAGTCTGGGACAGACTAGGACTTGTTTGGAACAGTCTGGGACCGTCTGGGACAGTCTAGGACACGTTTGGGACCGTCTGGGACCGTCTGGGACAGTCTGGGACTTGTTTGGGACAGTCTGGGACCGTCTGGGACAGTCTGGGACTTGATTGGAACAGTCTGGGACCGTCTGGGACAGTCTGGGACTTGTTTGGAACAGTCTGGGACAGTCTGGGACAGTCTGGGACAGTCTGGGACTTGTTTGGGACAGTCTGGGACCGTCTGGGACCTTCTGGGACAGTCTGGGACTTGTTTGGAACAGTCTGGGACTGTCTGGGACCGTCTGGGACTTGTTTGGAACAGTCTGGGACAGTCTGGGACAGTCTGGGACTTGTTTGGAATAGTCTACGACAGTTTGGGACAGTCTAGGACTTGTTTGGAACAGTCTGGGACCGTCTGGGACCTTCTGGGACAGTCTGGGACTTGTTTGGAACAGCCTGGTACAGTCTGGGGTAGTCTGGGACTTGTTTGCAACAGTCTGCGTCAGTTTGGGACAGTCTAGGACTTGTTTGGGACAGTCTGGGACATTCTGGGACCGTCTGGGACAGTCTGGGACTTGTTTGGAACAGTCTGGGACAGTCTGGGACAGTCTGGGACAGTCTGGGACTTGTTTGGAACAGTCTGGGACTGTCTGGGACGGTCTGGGACTTGTTTGGAACAGTCTGTGACCGTCTGGGACAGTCTAGGACACGTTTGGGACAGTCTGGGACCGTCTGGGACAGTCTGGGACTTGTTTGGAACAGTCTGGGACTGTCTGGGACGGTCTGGGACTTGTTTGGTACAGCCTGGGACAGTCTGGGGTGGTCTGGGACTTGTTTGGAACAGTCTGGGACCGTCTGGGACAGTCTAGGACACGTTTGGGACAGTCTGGGACCGTCTGGGACAGTCTGGGACTTGTTTGGAACAGTCTGGGACAGCCTGGGACAGTTTGGGACAGTCTGGGACTTGTTTGGAACAGTCTGCGTCAGTTTGGGACCGTCTGGCACTTGTTTGGAATAGTCTGCGACAGTTTGGGACAGTCTGGGACTTGTTTGGAACAGTCTGAGACTGTCTGGGACGGTCTGGGACTTGTTTGGAACAGTCTGGGACAGTCTGGGACAGTCTGGGACTTGTTTGGAACAGTCTGGGACTTGTTTGGAACAGCCTGGGTCAGTCTGGGGTAGTCTGGGACTTGTTTGGAACAGTCTGGGACCGTCTGGGACAGTCTAGGACACGTTTGGGACCGTCTGGGACCGTCTGGGACAGTCTGGGACTTGTTTGGAACAGTCTGGGACAGCCTGGGACAGTTTGGGACAGTCTGGGACTTGTTTGGAACAGTCTGGGACTGTCTGGGACCGTCTGGGACTTGTTTGGGACAGTCTGGGACCGTCTGGGACAGTCTGGGACTTGATTGGAACAGTCTGGGACCGTCTGGGACTGTCTGGGACTTGTTTGGAACTGTCTGGGACAGTCTGGGACAGTCTGGGACAGTCTGGGACTTGTTTGGGACAGTCTGGGACCGTCTGGGACCATCTGGGACAGTCTGGGACTTGTTTGGAACAATCTGGGACTGTCTGGGACCGTCTGGGACTTGTTTGGAACAGTCTGGGACAGTCTGGGACAGTCTGGGACTTGTTTGGAACAGTCTGCGTCAGTTTGGGACCGTCTGGGACTTGTTTGGAATAGTCTGCGACAGTTTGGGACAGTCTGGGACTTGTTTGGAACAGTCTGGGACTGTCTGGGACGGTCTGGGACTTGTTTGGAACAGTCTGGGACAGTCTGGGACAGTCTGGGACTTGTTTGGAACAGCCTGGGACAGTCTGGGGTAGTCTGGGACTTGTTTGGAACAGTCTACGACAGTTTGGGACCGTCTGGGACTTGTTTGCAACAGTCTGGGACTGTCTGGGACCGTCTGGGACTTGTTTGGAACAGTCTGGGACAGCCTGGGACAGTTTGGGACAGTCTGGGACTTGTTTGGAACAGTCTGGGACTGTCTGGGACCGTCTGGGACTTGTTTGGAACAGTCTGGGACTGTCTGGGACCGTCTGGGACTTGTTTGGAACAGTCTGGGACAGTCTGGGACCGTCTGGGACTTGTTTGGAACAGTCTGGGACAGTCTGGGACTTGTTTGGAACAGCCTGGGACAGTCTGGGACAGTCTGGGACTTGTTTGGAACAGTCTGGGACAGTCTGGGACAGTCTGGGACTTGTTTGCAACAGTCTGGGACTGTCTGGGACCGTCTGGGACTTGTTTGGAACAGTCTGGGACAGCCTGGGACAGTTTGGGACAGTCTGGGACTTGTTTGGAACAGTCTGGGACTGTCTGGGACCGTCTGGGACTTGTTTGGAACAGTCTGGGACTGTCTAGGACCGTCTGGGACTTGTTTGGAACAGTCTGGGACAGTCTGGGACCGTCTGGGACTTGTTTGGAACAGTCTGGGACAGTCTGGGACAGTCTGGGACTTGTTTGGAACAGCCTGGGTCAGTCTGGGGTAGTCTGGGACTTGTTTGGAACAGTCTGGGACCGTCTGGGACAGTCTAGGACACGTTTGGGACCGTCTGGGACCGTCTGGGACAGTCTGGGACTTGTTTGGGACAGTCTGGGACCGCCTGGGACAGTCTGGGACAGTCTAGGACTTGTTTGGAACAGTCTGGGACCGTCTGGGACAGTCTAGGACACGTTTGGGACCGTCTGGGACCGTCTGGGACAGTCTGGGACTTGTTTGGGACAGTCTGGGACCGTCTGGGACCTTCTGGGACAGTCTGGGACTTGTTTGGAACAGTCTGGGACTGTCTGGGACCGTCTGGGACTTGTTTGGAACAGTCTGGGACAGTCTGGGACAGTCTGGGACTTGTTTGGAATAGTCTGCGACAGTTTGGGACAGTCTAGGACTTGTTTGGAACAGTCTGGGACCGTCTGGGACCTTCTGGGACAGTCTGGGACTTGTTTGGAACAGCCTGGTACAGTCTGGGGTAGTCTGGGACTTGTTTGCAACAGTCTGCGTCAGTTTGGGACAGTCTGGGACAGTCTGGGACCGTCTGGGACAGTCTGGGACTTGTTTGGAACAGTCTGGGACAGTTTGGGACAGTCTGGGACTTGTTTGGAACAGTCTGCGTCAGTTTGGGACCGTCTGGGACTTGTTTGGAATAGTCTGCGACAGTTTGGGACAGTCTAGGACTTGTTTGGAACAGTCTGGGACCGTCTGGGACCTTCTGGGACAGTCTGGGACTTGTTTGGAACAGCCTGGTACAGTCTGGGGTAGTCTGGGACTTGTTTGCAACAGTCTGCGTCAGTTTGGGACCGTCTGGGACTTGTTTGGAATAGTCTGCGACAGTTTGGGACAGTCTGGGACTTGTTTGGAACAGTCTGAGACTGTCTGGGACGGTCTGGGACTTGTTTGGAACAGTCTGGGACAGTCTGGGGTAGTCTGGGACTTGTTTGGAACAGTCTGGGACCGTCCGGGACAGTCTAGGACACGTTTGGGACCGTCTGGGGCCGTCTGGGACAGTCTGGGACTTGTTTGGGACAGTCTGGGACCGCCTGGGACAGTCTGGGACAGTCTAGGACTTGTTTGGAACAGTCTGGGACCGTCTGGGACAGTCTAGGACACGTTTGGGACCGTCTGGGACCGTCTGGGACAGTCTGGGACTTGTTTGGGACAGTCTGGGACCCTCTGGGACAGTCTGGGACTTGTTTGGAACAGTCTGGGACAGTCTGGGACAGTCTGGGACAGTCTGGGACTTGTTTGGGACAGTCTGGGACCGTCTGGGACCTTCTGGGACAGTCTGGGACTTGTTTGGAACAGTCTGGGACTGTCTGGGACCGTCTGGGACTTGTTTGGAACAGTCTGGGACAGTCTGGGACAGTCTGGGACTTGTTTGGAACAGTCTGCGTCAGTTTGGGACCGTCTGGGACTTGTTTGGAATAGTCTGCGACAGTTTGGGACAGTCTAGGACTTGTTTGGAACAGTCTGGGACCGTCTGGGACCTTCTGGGACAGTCTGGGACTTGTTTGGAACAGCCTGGTACAGTCTGGGGTAGTCTGGGACTTGTTTGCAACAGTCTGCGTCAGTTTGGGACCGTCTGGGACTTGTTTGGAATAGTCTGCGACAGTTTGGGACAGTCTGGGACTTGTTTGGAACAGTCTGAGACTGTCTGGGACGGTCTGGGACTTGTTTGGAACAGTCTGGGACAGTCTGGGACTTGTTTGCAACAGTCTGGGACTGTCTGGGACCGTCTGGGACTTGTTTGGAACAGTCTGGGACAGCCTGGGACAGTTTGGGACAGTCTGGGACTTGTTTGGAACAGTCTGGGACTGTCTGGGACCGTCTGGGACTAGTTTGGAACAGTCTGGGACTGTCTGGGACCGTCTGGGACTTGTTTGGAACAGTCTGGGACAGTCTGGGACCGTCTGGGACTTGTTTGGAACAGTCTGGGACAGTCTGCGACAGTCTGGGACTTGTTTGGAACAGCCTGGGTCAGTCTGGGGTAGTCTGGGACTTGTTTGGATCAGTCTGGGACCGTCTGGGACAGTCTAGGACACGTTTGGGACCGTCTGGGACCGTCTGGGACAGTCTGGGACTTGTTTGGGACAGTCTGGGACCGCCTGGGACAGTCTGGGACAGACTAGGACTTGTTTGGAACAGTCTGGGACCGTCTGGGACAGTCTAGGACACGTTTGGGACCGTCTGGGACCGTCTGGGACAGTCTGGGACTTGTTTGGGACAGTCTGGGACCGTCTGGGACAGTCTGGGACTTGCTTGGAACAGTCTGGGACCGTCTGGGACAGTCTGGGACAGTCTGGGACTTGTTTGGGACAGTCTGGGACCGTCTGGGACCTTCTGGGACAGTCTGGGACTTGTTTGGAACAGTCTGGGACTGTCTGGGACCGTCTGGGACTTGTTTGGAACAGTCTGGGACAGTCTGGGACAGTCTGGGACTTGTTTGGAATAGTCTACGACAGTTTGGGACAGTCTAGGACTTGTTTGGAACAGTCTGGGACCGTCTGGGACCTTCTGGGACAGTCTGGGACTTGTTTGGAACAGCCTGGTACAGTCTGGGGTAGTCTGGGACTTGTTTGCAACAGTCTGCGTCAGTTTGGGACAGTCTAGGACTTGTTTGGGACAGTCTGGGACAGTCTGGGACCGTCTGGGACAGTCTGGGACTTGTTTGGAACAGTCTGGGACAGTCTGGGACAGTCTGGGACAGTCTGGGACTTGTTTGGAACAGTCTGGGACTGTCTGGGACGGTCTGGGACTTGTTTGGAACAGTCTGGGACAGTCTGGGACGGTCTGGGACTTGTTTGGAACAGTCTGGGACAGTCTGCGACCGTCTGGGACTTGTTTGGAACAGTCTGGGACAGCCTGGGACAGTTTGGGACAGTCTGGGACTTGTTTGGAACAGTCTGGGACTGTCTGGGACCGTCTGGGACTTGTTTGGAACAGTCTGGGACTGTCTGGGACCGTCTGGGACTTGTTTGGAACAGTCTGGGAACGTGTGGGACCTTCTGGCACAGTCTGGGACATGTTTGGGACAGTCTGGGACAATCTGGGACCGTCTGGGACATGTTTGGAATAGTCTGCGACAGTTTGGGACAGTCTGGGACTTGTTTGGAACAGTCTGGGACTGTCTGGGACGGTCTGGGACTTGTTTGGAACAGTCTGGGACAGTCTGGGACAGTCTGGGACAGTCTGGGACTTGTTTGGTACAGCCTGGGACAGTCTGGGGTGGTCTGGGACTTGTTTGGAACAGTCTGGGACCGTCTGGGACAGTCTAGGACACGTTTGGGACAGTCTGGGACCGTCTGGGACAGTCTGGGACTTGTTTGGAACAGTCTGGGACAGCCTGGGACAGTTTGGGACAGTCTGGGACTTGTTTGGAACAGTCTGGGACTGTCTGGGACCGTCTGGGACTTGTTTGGGACAGTCTGGGACCGTCTGGGACAGTCTGGGACTTGATTGGAACAGTCTGGGATCGTCTGGGACAGTCTGGGACTTGTTTGGAACAGTCTGGGACAGTCTGGGACAGTCTGGGACAGTCTGGGACTTGTTTGGGACAGTCTGGGACCGTCTGGGACCTTCTGGGACAGTCTGGGACTTGTTTGGAACAATCTGGGACTGTCTGGGACCGTCTGGGACTTGTTTGGAACAGTCTGGGACAGTCTGGGACAGTCTGGGACTTGTTTGGAACAGTCTGCGTCAGTTTGGGACCGTCTGGGACTTGTTTGGAATAGTCTGCGACAGTTTGGGACAGTCTGGGACTTGTTTGGAACAGTCTGGGACTGTCTGGGACGGTCTGGGACTTGTTTGGAACAGTCTGGGACAGTCTGGGACAGTCTGGGACTTGTTTGGAACAGCCTGGGACAGTCTGGGGTAGTCTGGGACTTGTTTGGAACAGTCTACGACAGTTTGGGACCGTCTGGGACTTGTTTGCAACAGTCTGGGACTCTCTGGGACAGTCTGGGACTTGTTTGGAACAGTCTGGGACAGCCTGGGACAGTTTGGGACAGTCTGGGACTTGTTTGGAACAGTCTGGGACTGTCTGGGACCGTCTGGGACTTGTTTGGAACAGTCTGGGACTGTCTGGGACCGTCTGGGACTTGTTTGGAACAGTCTGGGAGAGTCTGGGACTTGTTTGGAACAGCCTGGGACAGTCTGGGGTAGTCTGGGACTTGTTTGGAACAGTCTGGGACCGTCTGGGACAGTCTAGGACACGTTTGGGACCGTCTGGGGCCGTCTGGGACAGTCTGGGACTTGTTTGGGACAGTCTGGGACCGCCAGGGACAGTCTGGGACAGTCTAGGACTTGTTTGGAACAGTCTGGGACCGTCTGGGACAGTCTAGGACACGTTTGGGACCGTCTGGGACCGTCTGGGACAGTCTGGGACTTGTTTGGGACAGTCTGGGACCGTCTGGGACAGTCTGGGACTTGTTTGGAACAGTCTGGGACAGTCTGGGACAGTCTGGGACTTGTTTGGGACAGTCTGGGACCGTCTGGGACCTTCTGGGACAGTCTGGGACTTGTTTGGAACAGCCTGGTACAGTCTGGGGTAGTCTGGGACTTGTTTGGAACAGTCTGGGACCGTCTGGGACAGTCTAGGACACGTTTGGGACCGTCTGGGACCGTCTGGGACAGTCTGGGACTTGTTTGCAACAGTCTGCGTCAGTTTGGGACCGTCTGGCACTTGTTTGGAATAGTCTGCGACAGTTTGGGACAGTCTGGGACTTGTTTGGAACAGTCTGAGACTGTCTGGGACGGTCTGGGACTTGTTTGGAACAGTCTGGGACAGTCTGGGACAGTCTGGGACTTGTTTGGAACAGTCTGGGACTTGTTTGGAACAGCCTGGGTCAGTCTGGGGTAGTCTGGGACTTGTTTGGAACAGTCTGGGACCGTCTGGGACAGTCTAGGACACGTTTGGGACCGTCTGGGACCGTCTGGGACAGTCTGGGACTTGTTTGGAACAGTCTGGGACAGCCTGGGACAGTTTGGGACAGTCTGGGACTTGTTTGGAACAGTCTGGGACTGTCTGGGACCGTCTGGGACTTGTTTGGGACAGTCTGGGACCGTCTGGGACAGTCTGGGACTTGATTGGAACAGTCTGGGACCGTCTGGGACAGTCTGGGACTTGTTTGGAACAATCTGGGACTGTCTGGGACCGTCTGGGACTTGTTTGGAACAGTCTGGGACAGTCTGGGACAGTCTGGGACTTGTTTGGAACAGTCTGCGTCAGTTTGGGACCGTCTGGGACTTGTTTGGAATAGTCTGCGACAGTTTGGGACAGTCTGGGACTTGTTTGGAACAGTCTGGGACTGTCTGGGACGGTCTGGGACTTGTTTGGAACAGTATGGGACAGTCTGGGACAGTCTGGGACTTGTTTGGAACAGCCTGGGACAGTCTGGGGTAGTCTGGGACTTGTTTGGAACAGTCTACGACAGTTTGGGACCGTCTGGGACTTATTTGCAACAGTCTGGGACTGTCTGGGACCGTCTGGGACTTGTTTGGAACAGTCTGGGACAGCCTGGGACAGTTTGGGACAGTCTGGGACTTGTTTGGAACAGTCTGGGACTGTCTGGGACCGTCTGGGACTTGTTTGGAACAGTCTGGGACTGTCTGGGACCGTCTGGGACTTGTTTGGAACAGTCTGGGACAGTCTGGGACCGTCTGGGACTTGTTTGGAACAGTCTGGGACAGTCTGGGACTTGTTTGGAACAGCCTGGGACAGTCTGGGACAGTCTGGGACTTGTTTGGAACAGTCTGGGACAGTCTGGGACAGTCTGGGACTTGTTTGCAACAGTCTGGGACTGTCTGGGACCGTCTGGGACTTGTTTGGAACAGTCTGGGACAGCCTGGGACAGTTTGGGACAGTCTGGGACTTGTTTGGAACAGTCTGGGACTGTCTGGGACCGTCTGGGACTTGTTTGGAACAGTCTGGGACTGTCTGGGACCGTCTGGGACTTGTTTGGAACAGTCTGGGACAGTCTGGGACCGTCTGGGACTTGTTTGGAACAGTCTGGGACAGTCTGGGACAGTCTGGGACTTGTTTGGAACAGCCTGGGTCAGTCTGGGGTAGTCTGGGACTTGTTTGGAACAGTCTGGGACCGTCTGGGACAGTCTAGGACACGTTTGGGACCGTCTGGGACCGTCTGGGACAGTCTGGGACTTGTTTGGGACAGTCTGGGACCGCCTGGGACAGTCTGGGACAGTCTAGGACTTGTTTGGAACAGTCTGGGACCGTCTGGGACAGTCTAGGACACGTTTGGGACCGTCTGGGACCGTCTGGGACAGTCTGGGACTTGTTTGGGACAGTCTGGGACCGTCTGGGACCTTCTGGGACAGTCTGGGACTTGTTTGGAACAGTCTGGGACTGTCTGGGACCGTCTGGGACTTGTTTGGAACAGTCTGGGACAGTCTGGGACAGTCTGGGACTTGTTTGGAATAGTCTGCGACAGTTTGGGACAGTCTAGGACTTGTTTGGAACAGTCTGGGACCGTCTGGGACCTTCTGGGACAGTCTGGGACTTGTTTGGAACAGCCTGGTACAGTCTGGGGTAGTCTGGGACTTGTTTGGAACAGTCTGGGACCGTCTGGGACAGTCTAGGACACGTTTGGGACCGTCTGGGACCGTCTGGGACAGTCTGGGACTTGTTTGCAACAGTCTGCGTCAGTTTGGGACCGTCTGGCACTTGTTTGGAATAGTCTGCGACAGTTTGGGACAGTCTGGGACTTGTTTGGAACAGTCTGAGACTGTCTGGGACGGTCTGGGACTTGTTTGGAACAGTCTGGGACAGTCTGGGACAGTCTGGGACTTGTTTGGAACAGTCTGGGACTTGTTTGGAACAGCCTGGGTCAGTCTGGGGTAGTCTGGGACTTGTTTGGAACAGTCTGGGACCGTCTGGGACAGTCTAGGACACGTTTGGGACCGTCTGGGACCGTCTGGGACAGTCTGGGACTTGTTTGGAACAGTCTGGGACAGCCTGGGACAGTTTGGGACAGTCTGGGACTTGTTTGGAACAGTCTGGGACTGTCTGGGACCGTCTGGGACTTGTTTGGGACAGTCTGGGACCGTCTGGGACAGTCTGGGACTTGATTGGAACAGTCTGGGACCGTCTGGGACTGTCTGGGACTTGTTTGGAACTGTCTGGGACAGTCTGGGACAGTCTGGGACAGTCTGGGACTTGTTTGGGACAGTCTGGGACCGTCTGGGACCATCTGGGACAGTCTGGGACTTGTTTGGAACAATCTGGGACTGTCTGGGACCGTCTGGGACTTGTTTGGAACAGTCTGGGACAGTCTGGGACAGTCTGGGACTTGTTTGGAACAGTCTGCGTCAGTTTGGGACCGTCTGGGACTTGTTTGGAATAGTCTGCGACAGTTTGGGACAGTCTGGGACTTGTTTGGAACAGTCTGGGACTGTCTGGGACGGTCTGGGACTTGTTTGGAACAGTCTGGGACAGTCTGGGACAGTCTGGGACTTGTTTGGAACAGCCTGGGACAGTCTGGGGTAGTCTGGGACTTGTTTGGAACAGTCTACGACAGTTTGGGACCGTCTGGGACTTGTTTGCAACAGTCTGGGACTGTCTGGGACCGTCTGGGACTTGTTTGGAACAGTCTGGGACAGCCTGGGACAGTTTGGGACAGTCTGGGACTTGTTTGGAACAGTCTGGGACTGTCTGGGACCGTCTGGGACTTGTTTGGAACAGTCTGGGACTGTCTGGGACCGTCTGGGACTTGTTTGGAACAGTCTGGGACAGTCTGGGACCGTCTGGGACTTGTTTGGAACAGTCTGGGACAGTCTGGGACTTGTTTGGAACAGCCTGGGACAGTCTGGGACAGTCTGGGACTTGTTTGGAACAGTCTGGGACAGTCTGGGACAGTCTGGGACTTGTTTGCAACAGTCTGGGACTGTCTGGGACCGTCTGGGACTTGTTTGGAACAGTCTGGGACAGCCTGGGACAGTTTGGGACAGTCTGGGACTTGTTTGGAACAGTCTGGGACTGTCTGGGACCGTCTGGGACTTGTTTGGAACAGTCTGGGACTGTCTGGGACCGTCTGGGACTTGTTTGGAACAGTCTGGGACAGTCTGGGACCGTCTGGGACTTGTTTGGAACAGTCTGGGACAGTCTGGGACAGTCTGGGACTTGTTTGGAACAGCCTGGGTCAGTCTGGGGTAGTCTGGGACTTGTTTGGAACAGTCTGGGACCGTCTGGGACAGTCTAGGACACGTTTGGGACCGTCTGGGACCGTCTGGGACAGTCTGGGACTTGTTTGGGACAGTCTGGGACCGCCTGGGACAGTCTGGGACAGTCTAGGACTTGTTTGGAACAGTCTGGGACCGTCTGGGACAGTCTAGGACACGTTTGGGACCGTCTGGGACCGTCTGGGACAGTCTGGGACTTGTTTGGGACAGTCTGGGACCGTCTGGGACCTTCTGGGACAGTCTGGGACTTGTTTGGAACAGTCTGGGACTGTCTGGGACCGTCTGGGACTTGTTTGGAACAGTCTGGGACAGTCTGGGACAGTCTGGGACTTGTTTGGAATAGTCTGCGACAGTTTGGGACAGTCTAGGACTTGTTTGGAACAGTCTGGGACCGTCTGGGACCTTCTGGGACAGTCTGGGACTTGTTTGGAACAGCCTGGTACAGTCTGGGGTAGTCTGGGACTTGTTTGCAACAGTCTGCGTCAGTTTGGGACAGTCTGGGACAGTCTGGGACCGTCTGGGACAGTCTGGGACTTGTTTGGAACAGTCTGGGACAGTCTGGGACAGTCTGGGACTTGTTTGGAACAGTCTGCGTCAGTTTGGGACCGTCTAGGACTTGTTTGGAATAGTCTGCGACAGTTTGGGACAGTCTAGGACTTGTTTGGAACAGTCTGGGACCGTCTGGGACCTTCTGGGACAGTCTGGGACTTGTTTGGAACAGCCTGGTACAGTCTGGGGTAGTCTGGGACTTGTTTGCAACAGTCTGCGTCAGTTTGGGACCGTCTGGGACTTGTTTGGAATAGTCTGCGACAGTTTGGGACAGTCTGGGACTTGTTTGGAACAGTCTGAGACTGTCTGGGACGGTCTGGGACTTGTTTGGAACACTCTGGGACAGTCTGGGGTAGTCTGGGACTTGTTTGGAACAGTCTGGGACCGTCTGGGACAGTCTAGGACACGTTTGGGACCGTCTGGGGCCGTCTGGGACAGTCTGGGACTTGTTTGGGACAGTCTGGGACCGCCTGGGACAGTCTGGGACAGTCTAGGACTTGTTTGGAACAGTCTGGGACCGTCTGGGACAGTCTAGGACACGTTTGGGACCGTCTGGGACCGTCTGGGACAGTCTGGGACTTGTTTGGGACAGTCTGGGACCCTCTGGGACAGTCTGGGACTTGTTTGGAACAGTCTGGGACAGTCTGGGACAGTCTGGGACAGTCTGGGACTTGTTTGGGACAGTCTGGGACCGTCTGGGACCTTCTGGGACAGTCTGGGACTTGTTTGGAACAGTCTGGGACTGTCTGGGACCGTCTGGGACTTGTTTGGAACAGTCTGGGACAGTCTGGGACAGTCTGGGACTTGTTTGGAACAGTCTGCGTCAGTTTGGGACCGTCTGGGACTTGTTTGGAATAGTCTGCGACAGTTTGGGACAGTCTAGGACTTGTTTGGAACAGTCTGGGACCGTCTGGGACCTTCTGGGACAGTCTGGGACTTGTTTGGAACAGCCTGGTACAGTCTGGGGTAGTCTGGGACTTGTTTGCAACAGTCTGCGTCAGTTTGGGACCGTCTGGGACTTGTTTGGAATAGTCTGCGACAGTTTGGGACAGTCTGGGACTTGTTTGGAACAGTCTGAGACTGTCTGGGACGGTCTGGGACTTGTTTGGAACAGTCTGGGACAGTCTGGGACAGTCTGGGACTTGTTTGGAACAGTCTGGGACAGTCTGGGACTTGTTTGCAACAGTCTGGGACTGTCTGGGACCGTCTGGGACTTGTTTGGAACAGTCTGGGACAGCCTGGGACAGTTTGGGACAGTCTGGGACTTGTTTGGAACAGTCTGGGACTGTCTGGGACCGTCTGGGACTAGTTTGGAACAGTCTGGGACTGTCTGGGACCGTCTGGGACTTGTTTGGAACAGTCTGGGACAGTCTGGGACCGTCTGGGACTTGTTTGGAACAGTCTGGGACAGTCTGCGACAGTCTGGGACTTGTTTGGAACAGCCTGGGTCAGTCTGGGGTAGTCTGGGACTTGTTTGGAACAGTCTGGGACCGTCTGGGACAGTCTAGGACACGTTTGGGACCGTCTGGGACCGTCTGGGACAGTCTGGGACTTGTTTGGGACAGTCTGGGACCGCCTGGGACAGTCTGGGACAGACTAGGACTTGTTTGGAACAGTCTGGGACCGTCTGGGACAGTCTAGGACACGTTTGGGACCGTCTGGGACCGTCTGGGACAGTCTGGGACTTGTTTGGGACAGTCTGGGACCGTCTGGGACAGTCTGGGACTTGATTGGAACAGTCTGGGACCGTCTGGGACAGTCTGGGACTTGTTTGGAACAGTCTGGGACAGTCTGGGACAGTCTGGGACAGTCTGGGACTTGTTTGGGACAGTCTGGGACCGTCTGGGACCTTCTGGGACAGTCTGGGACTTGTTTGGAACAGTCTGGGACTGTCTGGGACCGTCTGGGACTTGTTTGGAACAGTCTGGGACAGTCTGGGACAGTCTGGGACTTGTTTGGAATAGTCTACGACAGTTTGGGACAGTCTAGGACTTGTTTGGAACAGTCTGGGACCGTCTGGGACCTTCTGGGACAGTCTGGGACTTGTTTGGAACAGCCTGGTACAGTCTGGGGTAGTCTGGGACTTGTTTGCAACAGTCTGCGTCAGTTTGGGACAGTCTAGGACTTGTTTGGGACAGTCTGGGACAGTCTGGGACCGTCTGGGACAGTCTGGGACTTGTTTGGAACAGTCTGGGACAGTCTGGGACAGTCTGGGACAGTCTGGGACTTGTTTGGAACAGTCTGGGACTGTCTGGGACGGTCTGGGACTTGTTTGGAACAGTCTGGGACAGTCTGGGACGGTCTGGGACTTGTTTGGAACAGTCTGGGACAGTCTGGGACAGTCTGGGACAGTCTAGGACACGTTTGGGACCGTCTGGGACCGTCTGGGACAGTCTGGGACTTGTTTGGAACAGTCTGGGACAGCCTGGGACAGTTTGGGACAGTCTGGGACTTGTTTGGAACAGTCTGGGACTGTCTGGGACCGTCTGGGACTTGTTTGGGACAGTCTGGGACCGTCTGGGACAGTCTGGGACTTGATTGGAACAGTCTGGGACCGTCTGGGACAGTCTGGGACTTGTTTGGAACAATCTGGGACTGTCTGGGACCGTCTGGGACTTGTTTGGAACAGTCTGGGACAGTCTGGGACAGTCTGGGACTTGTTTGGAACAGTCTGCGTCAGTTTGGGACCGTCTGGGACTTGTTTGGAATAGTCTGCGACAGTTTGGGACAGTCTGGGACTTGTTTGGAACAGTCTGGGACTGTCTGGGACGGTCTGGGACTTGTTTGGAACAGTATGGGACAGTCTGGGACAGTCTGGGACTTGTTTGGAACAGCCTGGGACAGTCTGGGGTAGTCTGGGACTTGTTTGGAACAGTCTACGACAGTTTGGGACCGTCTGGGACTTGTTTGCAACAGTCTGGGACTGTCTGGGACCGTCTGGGACTTGTTTGGAACAGTCTGGGACAGCCTGGGACAGTTTGGGACAGTCTGGGACTTGTTTGGAACAGTCTGGGACTGTCTGGGACCGTCTGGGACTTGTTTGGAACAGTCTGGGACTGTCTGGGACCGTCTGGGACTTGTTTGGAACAGTCTGGGACAGTCTGGGACCGTCTGGGACTTGTTTGGAACAGTCTGGGACAGTCTGGGACTTGTTTGGAACAGCCTGGGACAGTCTGGGACAGTCTGGGACTTGTTTGGAACAGTCTGGGACAGTCTGGGACAGTCTGGGACTTGTTTGCAACAGTCTGGGACTGTCTGGGACCGTCTGGGACTTGTTTGGAACAGTCTGGGACAGCCTGGGACAGTTTGGGACAGTCTGGGACTTGTTTGGAACAGTCTGGGACTGTCTGGGACCGTCTGGGACTTGTTTGGAACAGTCTGGGACTGTCTGGGACCGTCTGGGACTTGTTTGGAACAGTCTGGGACAGTCTGGGACCGTCTGGGACTTGTTTGGAACAGTCTGGGACAGTCTGGGACAGTCTGGGACTTGTTTGGAACAGCCTGGGTCAGTCTGGGGTAGTCTGGGACTTGTTTGGAACAGTCTGGGACCGTCTGGGACAGTCTAGGACACGTTTGGGACCGTCTGGGACCGTCTGGGACAGTCTGGGACTTGTTTGGGACAGTCTGGGACCGCCTGGGACAGTCTGGGACAGTCTAGGACTTGTTTGGAACAGTCTGGGACCGTCTGGGACAGTCTAGGACACGTTTGGGACCGTCTGGGACCGTCTGGGACAGTCTGGGACTTGTTTGGGACAGTCTGGGACCGTCTGGGACCTTCTGGGACAGTCTGGGACTTGTTTGGAACAGTCTGGGACTGTCTGGGACCGTCTGGGACTTGTTTGGAACAGTCTGGGACAGTCTGGGACAGTCTGGGACTTGTTTGGAATAGTCTGCGACAGTTTGGGACAGTCTAGGACTTGTTTGGAACAGTCTGGGACCGTCTGGGACCTTCTGGGACAGTCTGGGACTTGTTTGGAACAGCCTGGTACAGTCTGGGGTAGTCTGGGACTTGTTTGGAACAGTCTGGGACCGTCTGGGACAGTCTAGGACACGTTTGGGACCGTCTGGGACCGTCTGGGACAGTCTGGGACTTGTTTGCAACAGTCTGCGTCAGTTTGGGACCGTCTGGCACTTGTTTGGAATAGTCTGCGACAGTTTGGGACAGTCTGGGACTTGTTTGGAACAGTCTGAGACTGTCTGGGACGGTCTGGGACTTGTTTGGAACAGTCTGGGACAGTCTGGGACAGTCTGGGACTTGTTTGGAACAGTCTGGGACTTGTTTGGAACAGCCTGGGTCAGTCTGGGGTAGTCTGGGACTTGTTTGGAACAGTCTGGGACCGTCTGGGACAGTCTAGGACACGTTTGGGACCGTCTGGGACCGTCTGGGACAGTCTGGGACTTGTTTGGAACAGTCTGGGACAGCCTGGGACAGTTTGGGACAGTCTGGGACTTGTTTGGAACAGTCTGGGACTGTCTGGGACCGTCTGGGACTTGTTTGGGACAGTCTGGGACCGTCTGGGACAGTCTGGGACTTGATTGGAACAGTCTGGGACCGTCTGGGACTGTCTGGGACTTGTTTGGAACTGTCTGGGACAGTCTGGGACAGTCTGGGACAGTCTGGGACTTGTTTGGGACAGTCTGGGACCGTCTGGGACCATCTGGGACAGTCTGGGACTTGTTTGGAACAATCTGGGACTGTCTGGGACCGTCTGGGACTTGTTTGGAACAGTCTGGGACAGTCTGGGACAGTCTGGGACTTGTTTGGAACAGTCTGCGTCAGTTTGGGACCGTCTGGGACTTGTTTGGAATAGTCTGCGACAGTTTGGGACAGTCTGGGACTTGTTTGGAACAGTCTGGGACTGTCTGGGACGGTCTGGGACTTGTTTGGAACAGTCTGGGACAGTCTGGGACAGTCTGGGACTTGTTTGGAACAGCCTGGGACAGTCTGGGGTAGTCTGGGACTTGTTTGGAACAGTCTACGACAGTTTGGGACCGTCTGGGACTTGTTTGCAACAGTCTGGGACTGTCTGGGACCGTCTGGGACTTGTTTGGAACAGTCTGGGACAGCCTGGGACAGTTTGGGACAGTCTGGGACTTGTTTGGAACAGTCTGGGACTGTCTGGGACCGTCTGGGACTTGTTTGGAACAGTCTGGGACTGTCTGGGACCGTCTGGGACTTGTTTGGAACAGTCTGGGACAGTCTGGGACCGTCTGGGACTTGTTTGGAACAGTCTGGGACAGTCTGGGACTTGTTTGGAACAGCCTGGGACAGTCTGGGACAGTCTGGGACTTGTTTGGAACAGTCTGGGACAGTCTGGGACAGTCTGGGACTTGTTTGCAACAGTCTGGGACTGTCTGGGACCGTCTGGGACTTGTTTGGAACAGTCTGGGACAGCCTGGGACAGTTTGGGACAGTCTGGGACTTGTTTGGAACAGTCTGGGACTGTCTGGGACCGTCTGGGACTTGTTTGGAACAGTCTGGGACTGTCTGGGACCGTCTGGGACTTGTTTGGAACAGTCTGGGACAGTCTGGGACCGTCTGGGACTTGTTTGGAACAGTCTGGGACAGTCTGGGACAGTCTGGGACTTGTTTGGAACAGCCTGGGTCAGTCTGGGGTAGTCTGGGACTTGTTTGGAACAGTCTGGGACCGTCTGGGACAGTCTAGGACACGTTTGGGACCGTCTGGGACCGTCTGGGACAGTCTGGGACTTGTTTGGGACAGTCTGGGACCGCCTGGGACAGTCTGGGACAGTCTAGGACTTGTTTGGAACAGTCTGGGACCGTCTGGGACAGTCTAGGACACGTTTGGGACCGTCTGGGACCGTCTGGGACAGTCTGGGACTTGTTTGGGACAGTCTGGGACCGTCTGGGACCTTCTGGGACAGTCTGGGACTTGTTTGGAACAGTCTGGGACTGTCTGGGACCGTCTGGGAGTTGTTTGGAACAGTCTGGGACAGTCTGGGACAGTCTGGGACTTGTTTGGAATAGTCTGCGACAGTTTGGGACAGTCTAGGACTTGTTTGGAACAGTCTGGGACCGTCTGGGACCTTCTGGGACAGTCTGGGACTTGTTTGGAACAGCCTGGTACAGTCTGGGGTAGTCTGGGACTTGTTTGCAACAGTCTGCGTCAGTTTGGGACAGTCTGGGACAGTCTGGGACCGTCTGGGACAGTCTGGGACTTGTTTGGAACAGTCTGGGACAGTCTGGGACAGTCTGGGACTTGTTTGGAACAGTCTGCGTCAGTTTGGGACCGTCTAGGACTTGTTTGGAATAGTCTGCGACAGTTTGGGACAGTCTAGGACTTGTTTGGAACAGTCTGGGACCGTCTGGGACCTTCTGGGACAGTCTGGGACTTGTTTGGAACAGCCTGGTACAGTCTGGGGTAGTCTGGGACTTGTTTGCAACAGTCTGCGTCAGTTTGGGACCGTCTGGGACTTGTTTGGAATAGTCTGCGACAGTTTGGGACAGTCTGGGACTTGTTTGGAACAGTCTGAGACTGTCTGGGACGGTCTGGGACTTGTTTGGAACACTCTGGGACAGTCTGGGGTAGTCTGGGACTTGTTTGGAACAGTCTGGGACCGTCTGGGACAGTCTAGGACACGTTTGGGACCGTCTGGGGCCGTCTGGGACAGTCTGGGACTTGTTTGGGACAGTCTGGGACCGCCTGGGACAGTCTGGGACAGTCTAGGACTTGTTTGGAACAGTCTGGGACCGTCTGGGACAGTCTAGGACACGTTTGGGACCGTCTGGGACCGTCTGGGACAGTCTGGGACTTGTTTGGGACAGTCTGGGACCCTCTGGGACAGTCTGGGACTTGTTTGGAACAGTCTGGGACAGTCTGGGACAGTCTGGGACAGTCTGGGACTTGTTTGGGACAGTCTGGGACCGTCTGGGACCTTCTGGGACAGTCTGGGACTTGTTTGGAACAGTCTGGGACTGTCTGGGACCGTCTGGGACTTGTTTGGAACAGTCTGGGACAGTCTGGGACAGTCTGGGACTTGTTTGGAACAGTCTGCGTCAGTTTGGGACCGTCTGGGACTTGTTTGGAATAGTCTGCGACAGTTTGGGACAGTCTAGGACTTGTTTGGAACAGTCTGGGACCGTCTGGGACCTTCTGGGACAGTCTGGGACTTGTTTGGAACAGCCTGGTACAGTCTGGGGTAGTCTGGGACTTGTTTGCAACAGTCTGCGTCAGTTTGGGACCGTCTGGGACTTGTTTGGAATAGTCTGCGACAGTTTGGGACAGTCTGGGACTTGTTTGGAACAGTCTGAGACTGTCTGGGACGGTCTGGGACTTGTTTGGAACAGTCTGGGACAGTCTGGGACAGTCTGGGACTTGTTTGGAACAGTCTGGGACAGTCTGGGACTTGTTTGCAACAGTCTGGGACTGTCTGGGACCGTCTGGGACTTGTTTGGAACAGTCTGGGACAGCCTGGGACAGTTTGGGACAGTCTGGGACTTGTTTGGAACAGTCTGGGACTGTCTGGGACCGTCTGGGACTAGTTTGGAACAGTCTGGGACTGTCTGGGACCGTCTGGGACTTGTTTGGAACAGTCTGGGACAGTCTGGGACCGTCTGGGACTTGTTTGGAACAGTCTGGGACAGTCTGCGACAGTCTGGGACTTGTTTGGAACAGCCTGGGTCAGTCTGGGGTAGTCTGGGACTTGTTTGGAACAGTCTGGGACCGTCTGGGACAGTCTAGGACACGTTTGGGACCGTCTGGGACCGTCTGGGACAGTCTGGGACTTGTTTGGGACAGTCTGGGACCGCCTGGGACAGTCTGGGACAGACTAGGACTTGTTTGGAACAGTCTGGGACCGTCTGGGACAGTCTAGGACACGTTTGGGACCGTCTGGGACCGTCTGGGACAGTCTGGGACTTGTTTGGGACAGTCTGGGACCGTCTGGGACAGTCTGGGACTTGATTGGAACAGTCTGGGACCGTCTGGGACAGTCTGGGACTTGTTTGGAACAGTCTGGGACAGTCTGGGACAGTCTGGGACAGTCTGGGACTTGTTTGGGACAGTCTGGGACCGTCTGGGACCTTCTGGGACAGTCTGGGACTTGTTTGGAACAGTCTGGGACTGTCTGGGACCGTCTGGGACTTGTTTGGAACAGTCTGGGACAGTCTGGGACAGTCTGGGACTTGTTTGGAATAGTCTACGACAGTTTGGGACAGTCTAGGACTTGTTTGGAACAGTCTGGGACCGTCTGGGACCTTCTGGGACAGTCTGGGACTTGTTTGGAACAGCCTGGTACAGTCTGGGGTAGTCTGGGACTTGTTTGCAACAGTCTGCGTCAGTTTGGGACAGTCTAGGACTTGTTTGGGACAGTCTGGGACAGTCTGGGACCGTCTGGGACAGTCTGGGACTTGTTTGGAACAGTCTGGGACAGTCTGGGACAGTCTGGGACAGTCTGGGACTTGTTTGGAACAGTCTGGGACTGTCTGGGACGGTCTGGGACTTGTTTGGAACAGTCTGGGACAGTCTGGGACGGTCTGGGACTTGTTTGGAACAGTCTGGGACAGTCTGGGACAGTCTGGGACAGTCTGGGACTTGTTTGGAACAGTCTGGGACTGTCTGGGACGGTCTGGGACTTGTTTGGAACAGTCTGGGACAGTCTGGGACAGTCTGGGACAGTCTGGGACAGTCTGGGACCGTCTGGGACAGTCTGGGACTTGTTTGGAACAGTCTGGGACAGTCTGGGACAGTCTGGGACAGTCTGGGACTTGTTTGGAACAGTCTGGGACTGTCTGGGACGGTCTGGGACTTGTTTGGAACAGTCTGGGACAGTCTGGGACGGTCTGGGACTTGTTTGGAACAGTCTGGGACAGTCTGCGACCGTCTGGGACTTGTTTGGAACAGTCTGGGACAGCCTGGGACAGTTTGGGACAGTCTGGGACTTGTTTGGAACAGTCTGGGACTGTCTGGGACCGTCTGGGACTTGTTTGGAACAGTCTGGGACTGTCTGGGACCGTCTGGGACTTGTTTGGAACAGTCTGGGAACGTGTGGGACCTTCTGGCACAGTCTGGGACATGTTTGGGACAGTCTGGGACAATCTGGGACCGTCTGGGACATGTTTGGAATAGTCTGCGACAGTTTGGGACAGTCTGGGACTTGTTTGGAACAGTCTGGGACTGTCTGGGACGGTCTGGGACTTGTTTGGAACAGTCTGGGACAGTCTGGGACAGTCTGGGACTTGTTTGGTACAGCCTGGGACAGTCTGGGGTGGTCTGGGACTTGTTTGGAACAGTCTGGGACCGTCTGGGACAGTCTAGGACACGTTTGGGACAGTCTGGGACCGTCTGGGACAGTCTGGGACTTGTTTGGAACAGTCTGGGACAGCCTGGGACAGTTTGGGACAGTCTGGGACTTGTTTGGAACAGTCTGGGACTGTCTGGGACCGTCTGGGACTTGTTTGGGACAGTCTGGGACCGTCTGGGACAGTCTGGGACTTGATTGGAACAGTCTGGGACCGTCTGGGACAGTCTGGGACTTGTTTGGAACAGTCTGGGACAGTCTGGGACAGTCTGGGACAGTCTGGGACTTGTTTGGGACAGTCTGGGACCGTCTGGGACCTTCTGGGACAGTCTGGGACTTGTTTGGAACAATCTGGGACTGTCTGGGACCGTCTGGGACTTGTTTGGAACAGTCTGGGACAGTCTGGGACAGTCTGGGACTTGTTTGGAACAGTCTGCGTCAGTTTGGGACCGTCTGGGACTTGTTTGGAATAGTCTGCGACAGTTTGGGACAGTCTGGGACTTGTTTGGAACAGTCTGGGACTGTCTGGGACGGTCTGGGACTTGTTTGGAACAGTCTGGGACAGTCTGGGACAGTCTGGGACTTGTTTGGAACAGCCTGGGACAGTCTGGGGTAGTCTGGGACTTGTTTGGAACAGTCTACGACAGTTTGGGACCGTCTGGGACTTGTTTGCAACAGTCTGGGACTCTCTGGGACCGTCTGGGACTTGTTTGGAACAGTCTGGGACAGCCTGGGACAGTTTGGGACAGTCTGGGACTTGTTTGGAACAGTCTGGGACTGTCTGGGACCGTCTGGGACTTGTTTGGAACAGTCTGGGACTGTCTGGGACCGTCTGGGACTTGTTTGGAACAGTCTGGGAGAGTCTGGGACTTGTTTGGAACAGCCTGGGACAGTCTGGGGTAGTCTGGGACTTGTTTGGAACAGTCTGGGACCGTCTGGGACAGTCTAGGACACGTTTGGGACCGTCTGGGGCCGTCTGGGACAGTCTGGGACTTGTTTGGGACAGTCTGGGACCGCCAGGGACAGTCTGGGACAGTCTAGGACTTGTTTGGAACAGTCTGGGACCGTCTGGGACAGTCTAGGACACGTTTGGGACCGTCTGGGACCGTCTGGGACAGTCTGGGACTTGTTTGGGACAGTCTGGGACCGTCTGGGACAGTCTGGGACTTGTTTGGAACAGTCTGGGACAGTCTGGGACCGTCTGGGACCTTCTGGGACAGTCTGGGACTTGTTTGGAACAGCCTGGTACAGTCTGGGGTAGTCTGGGACTTGTTTGGAACAGTCTGGGACCGTCTGGGACAGTCTAGGACACGTTTGGGACCGTCTGGGACCGTCTGGGACAGTCTGGGACTTGTTTGCAACAGTCTGCGTCAGTTTGGGACCGTCTGGCACTTGTTTGGAATAGTCTGCGACAGTTTGGGACAGTCTGGGACTTGTTTGGAACAGTCTGAGACTGTCTGGGACGGTCTGGGACTTGTTTGGAACAGTCTGGGACAGTCTGGGACAGTCTGGGACTTGTTTGGAACAGTCTGGGACTTGTTTGGAACAGCCTGGGTCAGTCTGGGGTAGTCTGGGACTTGTTTGGAACAGTCTGGGACCGTCTGGGACAGTCTAGGACACGTTTGGGACCGTCTGGGACCGTCTGGGACAGTCTGGGACTTGTTTGGAACAGTCTGGGACAGCCTGGGACAGTTTGGGACAGTCTGGGACTTGTTTGGAACAGTCTGGGACTGTCTGGGACCGTCTGGGACTTGTTTGGGACAGTCTGGGACCGTCTGGGACAGTCTGGGACTTGATTGGAACAGTCTGGGACCGTCTGGGACTGTCTGGGACTTGTTTGGAACTGTCTGGGACAGTCTGGGACAGTCTGGGACAGTCTGGGACTTGTTTGGGACAGTCTGGGACCGTCTGGGACCATCTGGGACAGTCTGGGACTTGTTTGGAACAATCTGGGACTGTCTGGGACCGTCTGGGACTTGTTTGGAACAGTCTGGGACAGTCTGGGACAGTCTGGGACTTGTTTGGAACAGTCTGCGTCAGTTTGGGACCGTCTGGGACTTGTTTGGAATAGTCTGCGACAGTTTGGGACAGTCTGGGACTTGTTTGGAACAGTCTGGGACTGTCTGGGACGGTCTGGGACTTGTTTGGAACAGTATGGGACAGTCTGGGACAGTCTGGGACTTGTTTGGAACAGCCTGGGACAGTCTGGGGTAGTCTGGGACTTGTTTGGAACAGTCTACGACAGTTTGGGACCGTCTGGGACTTGTTTGCAACAGTCTGGGACTGTCTGGGACCGTCTGGGACTTGTTTGGAACAGTCTGGGACAGCCTGGGACAGTTTGGGACAGTCTGGGACTTGTTTGGAACAGTCTGGGACTGTCTGGGACCGTCTGGGACTTGTTTGGAACAGTCTGGGACTGTCTGGGACCGTCTGGGACTTGTTTGGAACAGTCTGGGACAGTCTGGGACCGTCTGGGACTTGTTTGGAACAGTCTGGGACAGTCTGGGACTTGTTTGGAACAGCCTGGGACAGTCTGGGACAGTCTGGGACTTGTTTGGAACAGTCTGGGACAGTCTGGGACAGTCTGGGACTTGTTTGCAACAGTCTGGGACTGTCTGGGACCGTCTGGGACTTGTTTGGAACAGTCTGGGACAGCCTGGGACAGTTTGGGACAGTCTGGGACTTGTTTGGAACAGTCTGGGACTGTCTGGGACCGTCTGGGACTTGTTTGGAACAGTCTGGGACTGTCTGGGACCGTCTGGGACTTGTTTGGAACAGTCTGGGACAGTCTGGGACCGTCTGGGACTTGTTTGGAACAGTCTGGGACAGTCTGGGACAGTCTGGGACTTGTTTGGAACAGCCTGGGTCAGTCTGGGGTAGTCTGGGACTTGTTTGGAACAGTCTGGGACCGTCTGGGACAGTCTAGGACACGTTTGGGACCGTCTGGGACCGTCTGGGACAGTCTGGGACTTGTTTGGGACAGTCTGGGACCGCCTGGGGCAGTCTGGGACAGTCTAGGACTTGTTTGGAACAGTCTGGGACCGTCTGGGACAGTCTAGGACACGTTTGGGACCGTCTGGGACCGTCTGGGACAGTCTGGGACTTGTTTGGGACAGTCTGGGACCGTCTGGGACCTTCTGGGACAGTCTGGGACTTGTTTGGAACAGTCTGGGACTGTCTGGGACCGTCTGGGACTTGTTTGGAACAGTCTGGGACAGTCTGGGACAGTCTGGGACTTGTTTGGAATAGTCTGCGACAGTTTGGGACAGTCTAGGACTTGTTTGGAACAGTCTGGGACCGTCTGGGACCTTCTGGGACAGTCTGGGACTTGTTTGGAACAGCCTGGTACAGTCTGGGGTAGTCTGGGACTTGTTTGGAACAGTCTGGGACCGTCTGGGACAGTCTAGGACACGTTTGGGACCGTCTGGGACCGTCTGGGACAGTCTGGGACTTGTTTACAACAGTCTGCGTCAGTTTGGGACCGTCTGGCACTTGTTTGGAATAGTCTGCGACAGTTTGGGACAGTCTGGGACTTGTTTGGAACAGTCTGAGACTGTCTGGGACGGTCTGGGACTTGTTTGGAACAGTCTGGGACAGTCTGGGACAGTCTGGGACTTGTTTGGAACAGTCTGGGACTTGTTTGGAACAGCCTGGGTCAGTCTGGGGTAGTCTGGGACTTGTTTGGAACAGTCTGGGACCGTCTGGGACAGTCTAGGACACGTTTGGGACCGTCTGGGACCGTCTGGGACAGTCTGGGACTTGTTTGGAACAGTCTGGGACAGCCTGGGACAGTTTGGGACAGTCTGGGACTTGTTTGGAACAGTCTGGGACTGTCTGGGACCGTCTGAGACTTGTTTGGGACAGTCTGGGACCGTCTGGGACAGTCTGGGACTTGATTGGAACAGTCTGGGACCGTCTGGGACTGTCTGGGACTTGTTTGGAACTGTCTGGGACAGTCTGGGACAGTCTGGGACAGTCTGGGACTTGTTTGGGACAGTCTGGGACCGTCTGGGACCATCTGGGACAGTCTGGGACTTGTTTGGAACAATCTGGGACTGTCTGGGACCGTCTGGGACTTGTTTGGAACAGTCTGGGACAGTCTGGGACAGTCTGGGACTTGTTTGGAACAGTCTGCGTCAGTTTGGGACCGTCTGGGACTTGTTTGGAATAGTCTGCGACAGTTTGGGACAGTCTGGGACTTGTTTGGAACAGTCTGGGACTGTCTGGGACGGTCTGGGACTTGTTTGGAACAGTCTGGGACAGTCTGGGACAGTCTGGGACTTGTTTGGAACAGCCTGGGACAGTCTGGGGTAGTCTGGGACTTGTTTGGAACAGTCTACGACAGTTTGGGACCGTCTGGGACTTGTTTGCAACAGTCTGGGACTGTCTGGGACCGTCTGGGACTTGTTTGGAACAGTCTGGGACAGCCTGGGACAGTTTGGGACAGTCTGGGACTTGTTTGGAACAGTCTGGGACTGTCTGGGACCGTCTGGGACTTGTTTGGAACAGTCTGGGACTGTCTGGGACCGTCTGGGACTTGTTTGGAACAGTCTGGGACAGTCTGGGACCGTCTGGGACTTGTTTGGAACAGTCTGGGACAGTCTGGGACTTGTTTGGAACAGCCTGGGACAGTCTGGGACAGTCTGGGACTTGTTTGGAACAGTCTGGGACAGTCTGGGACAGTCTGGGACTTGTTTGCAACAGTCTGGGACTGTCTGGGACCGTCTGGGACTTGTTTGGAACAGTCTGGGACAGCCTGGGACAGTTTGGGACAGTCTGGGACTTGTTTGGAACAGTCTGGGACTGTCTGGGACCGTCTGGGACTTGTTTGGAACAGTCTGGGACTGTCTGGGACCGTCTGGGACTTGTTTGGAACAGTCTGGGACAGTCTGGGACCGTCTGGGACTTGTTTGGAACAGTCTGGGACAGTCTGGGACAGTCTGGGACTTGTTTGGAACAGCCTGGGTCAGTCTGGGGTAGTCTGGGACTTGTTTGGAACAGTCTGGGACCGTCTGGGACAGTCTAGGACACGTTTGGGACCGTCTGGGACCGTCTGGGACAGTCTGGGACTTGTTTGGGACAGTCTGGGACCGCCTGGGACAGTCTGGGACAGTCTAGGACTTGTTTGGAACAGTCTGGGACCGTCTGGGACAGTCTAGGACACGTTTGGGACCGTCTGGGACCGTCTGGGACAGTCTGGGACTTGTTTGGGACAGTCTGGGACCGTCTGGGACCTTCTGGGACAGTCTGGGACTTGTTTGGAACAGTCTGGGACTGTCTGGGACCGTCTGGGACTTGTTTGGAACAGTCTGGGACAGTCTGGGACAGTCTGGGACTTGTTTGGAATAGTCTGCGACAGTTTGGGACAGTCTAGGACTTGTTTGGAACAGTCTGGGACCGTCTGGGACCTTCTGGGACAGTCTGGGACTTGTTTGGAACAGCCTGGTACAGTCTGGGGTAGTCTGGGACTTGTTTGCAACAGTCTGCGTCAGTTTGGGACAGTCTGGGACAGTCTGGGACCGTCTGGGACAGTCTGGGACTTGTTTGGAACAGTCTGGGACAGTCTGGGACAGTCTGGGACTTGTTTGGAACAGTCTGCGTCAGTTTGGGACCGTCTAGGACTTGTTTGGAATAGTCTGCGACAGTTTGGGACAGTCTAGGACTTGTTTGGAACAGTCTGGGACCGTCTGGGACCTTCTGGGACAGTCTGGGACTTGTTTGGAACAGCCTGGTACAGTCTGGGGTAGTCTGGGACTTGTTTGCAACAGTCTGCGTCAGTTTGGGACCGTCTGGGACTTGTTTGGAATAGTCTGCGACAGTTTGGGACAGTCTGGGACTTGTTTGGAACAGTCTGAGACTGTCTGGGACGGTCTGGGACTTGTTTGGAACAGTCTGGGACAGTCTGGGACAGTCTGGGACTTGTTTGGAACAGTCTGGGACTTGTTTGGAACAGCCTGGGTCAGTCTGGGGTAGTCTGGGACTTGTTTGGAACAGTCTGGGACCGTCTGGGACAGTCTAGGACACGTTTGGGACCGTCTGGGACCGTCTGGGACAGTCTGGGACTTGTTTGGAACAGTCTGGGACAGCCTGGGACAGTTTGGGACAGTCTGGGACTTGTTTGGAACAGTCTGGGACTGTCTGGGACCGTCTGAGACTTGTTTGGGACAGTCTGGGACCGTCTGGGACAGTCTGGGACTTGATTGGAACAGTCTGGGACCGTCTGGGACTGTCTGGGACTTGTTTGGAACTGTCTGGGACAGTCTGGGACAGTCTGGGACAGTCTGGGACTTGTTTGGGACAGTCTGGGACCGTCTGGGACCATCTGGGACAGTCTGGGACTTGTTTGGAACAATCTGGGACTGTCTGGGACCGTCTGGGACTTGTTTGGAATAGTCTGGGACAGTCTGGGACAGTCTGGGACTTGTTTGGAACAGTCTGCGTCAGTTTGGGACCGTCTGGGACTTGTTTGGAATAGTCTGCGACAGTTTGGGACAGTCTGGGACTTGTTTGGAACAGTCTGGGACTGTCTGGGACGGTCTGGGACTTGTTTGGAACAGTCTGGGACAGTCTGGGACAGTCTGGGACTTGTTTGGAACAGCCTGGGACAGTCTGGGGTAGTCTGGGACTTGTTTGGAACAGTCTACGACAGTTTGGGACCGTCTGGGACTTGTTTGCAACAGTCTGGGACTGTCTGGGACCGTCTGGGACTTGTTTGGAACAGTCTGGGACAGCCTGGGACAGTTTGGGACAGTCTGGGACTTGTTTGGAACAGTCTGGGACTGTCTGGGACCGTCTGGGACTTGTTTGGAACAGTCTGGGACTGTCTGGGACCGTCTGGGACTTGTTTGGAACAGTCTGGGACAGTCTGGGACCGTCTGGGACTTGTTTGGAACAGTCTGGGACAGTCTGGGACTTGTTTGGAACAGCCTGGGACAGTCTGGGACAGTCTGGGACTTGTTTGGAACAGTCTGGGACAGTCTGGGACAGTCTGGGACTTGTTTGCAACAGTCTGGGACTGTCTGGGACCGTCTGGGACTTGTTTGGAACAGTCTGGGACAGCCTGGGACAGTTTGGGACAGTCTGGGACTTGTTTGGAACAGTCTGGGACCGTCTGGGACTTGTTTGGAACAGTCTGGGACTGTCTGGGACCGTCTGGGACTTGTTTGGAACAGTCTGGGACAGTCTGGGACCGTCTGGGACTTGTTTGGAACAGTCTGGGACAGTCTGGGACAGTCTGGGACTTGTTTGGAACAGCCTGGGTCAGTCTGGGGTAGTCTGGGACTTGTTTGGAACAGTCTGGGACCGTCTGGGACAGTCTAGGACACGTTTGGGACCGTCTGGGACCGTCTGGGACAGTCTGGGACTTGTTTGGGACAGTCTGGGACCGCCTGGGACAGTCTGGGACAGTCTAGGACTTGTTTGGAACAGTCTGGGACCGTCTGGGACAGTCTAGGACACGTTTGGGACCGTCTGGGACCGTCTGGGACAGTCTGGGACTTGTTTGGGACAGTCTGGGACCGTCTGGGACCTTCTGGGACAGTCTGGGACTTGTTTGGAACAGTCTGGGACTGTCTGGGACCGTCTGGGACTTGTTTGGAACAGTCTGGGACAGTCTGGGACAGTCTGGGACTTGTTTGGAATAGTCTGCGACAGTTTGGGACAGTCTAGGACTTGTTTGGAACAGTCTGGGACCGTCTGGGACCTTCTGGGACAGTCTGGGACTTGTTTGGAACAGCCTGGTACAGTCTGGGGTAGTCTGGGACTTGTTTGCAACAGTCTGCGTCAGTTTGGGACAGTCTGGGACAGTCTGGGACCGTCTGGGACAGTCTGGGACTTGTTTGGAACAGTCTGGGACAGTCTGGGACAGTCTGGGACTTGTTTGGAACAGTCTGCGTCAGTTTGGGACCGTCTAGGACTTGTTTGGAATAGTCTGCGACAGTTTGGGACAGTCTAGGACTTGTTTGGAACAGTCTGGGACCGTCTGGGACCTTCTGGGACAGTCTGGGACTTGTTTGGAACAGCCTGGTACAGTCTGGGATAGACTGGGACTTGTTTGCAACAGTCTGCGTCAGTTTGGGACCGTCTGGGACTTGTTTGGAATAGTCTGCGACAGTTTGGGACAGTCTGGGACTTGTTTGGAACAGTCTGAGACTGTCTGGGACGGTCTGGGACTTGTTTGGAACAGTCTGGGACAGTCTGGGGTAGTCTGGGACTTGTTTGGAACAGTCTGGGACCGTCTGGGACAGTCTAGGACACGTTTGGGACCGTCTGGGGCCGTCTGGGACAGTCTGGGACTTGTTTGGGACAGTCTGGGACCGCCTGGGACAGTCTGGGACAGTCTAGGACTTGTTTGGAACAGTCTGGGACCGTCTGGGACAGTCTAGGACACGTTTGGGACCGTCTGGGACCGTCTGGGACAGTCTGGGACTTGTTTGGGACAGTCTGGGACCCTCTGGGACAGTCTGGGACTTGTTTGGAACAGTCTGGGACAGTCTGGGACAGTCTGGGACAGTCTGGGACTTGTTTGGGACAGTCTGGGACCGTCTGGGACCTTCTGGGACAGTCTGGGACTTGTTTGGAACAGTCTGGGACTGTCTGGGACCGTCTGGGACTTGTTTGGAACAGTCTGGGACAGTCTGGGACAGTCTGGGACTTGTTTGGAACAGTCTGCGTCAGTTTGGGACCGTCTGGGACTTGTTTGGAATAGTCTGCGACAGTTTGGGACAGTCTAGGACTTGTTTGGAACAGTCTGGGACCGTCTGGGACCTTCTGGGACAGTCTGGGACTTGTTTGGAACAGCCTGGTACAGTCTGGGGTAGTCTGGGACTTCTTTGCAACAGTCTGCGTCAGTTTGGGACCGTCTGGGACTTGTTTGGAATAGTCTGCGACAGTTTGGGACAGTCTGGGACTTGTTTGGAACAGTCTGAGACTGTCTGGGACGGTCTGGGACTTGTTTGGAACAGTCTGGGACAGTCTGGGACAGTCTGGGACTTGTTTGGAACAGTCTGGGACAGTCTGGGACTTGTTTGCAACAGTCTGGGACTGTCTGGGACCGTCTGGGACTTGTTTGGAACAGTCTGGGACAGCCTGGGACAGTTTGGGACAGTCTGGGACTTGTTTGGAACAGTCTGGGACTGTCTGGGACCGTCTGGGACTAGTTTGGAACAGTCTGGGACTGTCTGGGACCGTCTGGGACTTGTTTGGAACAGTCTGGGACAGTCTGGGACCGTCTGGGACTTGTTTGGAACAGTCTGGGACAGTCTGCGACAGTCTGGGACTTGTTTGGAACAGCCTGGGTCAGTCTGGGGTAGTCTGGGACTTGTTTGGAACAGTCTGGGACCGTCTGGGACAGTCTAGGACACGTTTGGGACCGTCTGGGACCGTCTGGGACAGTCTGGGACTTGTTTGGGACAGTCTGGGACCGCCTGGGACAGTCTGGGACAGACTAGGACTTGTTTGGAACAGTCTGGGACCGTCTGGGACAGTCTAGGACACGTTTGGGACCGTCTGGGACCGTCTGGGACAGTCTGGGACTTGTTTGGGACAGTCTGGGACCGTCTGGGACAGTCTGGGACTTGATTGGAACAGTCTGGGACCGTCTGGGACAGTCTGGGACTTGTTTGGAACAGTCTGGGACAGTCTGGGACAGTCTGGGACAGTCTGGGACTTGTTTGGGACAGTCTGGGACCGTCTGGGACCTTCTGGGACAGTCTGGGACTTGTTTGGAACAGTCTGGGACTGTCTGGGACCGTCTGGGACTTGTTTGGAACAGTCTGGGACAGTCTGGGACAGTCTGGGACTTGTTTGGAATAGTCTACGACAGTTTGGGACAGTCTAGGACTTGTTTGGAACAGTCTGGGACCGTCTGGGACCTTCTGGGACAGTCTGGGACTTGTTTGGAACAGCCTGGTACAGTCTGGGGTAGTCTGGGACTTGTTTGCAACAGTCTGCGTCAGTTTGGGACAGTCTAGGACTTGTTTGGGACAGTCTGGGACAGTCTGGGACCGTCTGGGACAGTCTGGGACTTGTTTGGAACAGTCTGGGACAGTCTGGGACAGTCTGGGACAGTCTGGGACTTGTTTGGAACAGTCTGGGACTGTCTGGGACGGTCTGGGACTTGTTTGGAACAGTCTGGGACAGTCTGGGACGGTCTGGGACTTGTTTGGAACAGTCTGCGACCGTCTGGGACTTGTTTGGAACAGTCTGGGACAGCCTGGGACAGTTTGGGACAGTCTGGGATTTGTTTGGAACAGTCTGGGACTGTCTGGGACCGTCTGGGACTTGTTTGGAACAGTCTGGGACTGTCTGGGACCGTCTGGGACTTGTTTGGAACAGTCTGGGAACGTGTGGGACCTTCTGGCACAGTCTGGGACATGTTTGGGACAGTCTGGGACAATCTGGGACCGTCTGGGACATGTTTGGAATAGTCTGCGACAGTTTGGGACAGTCTGGGACTTGTTTGGAACAGTCTGGGACTGTCTGGGACGGTCTGGGACTTGTTTGGAACAGTCTGGGACAGTCTGGGACAGTCTGGGACTTGTTTGGTACAGCCTGGGACAGTCTGGGGTGGTCTGGGACTTGTTTGGAACAGTCTGGGACCGTCTGGGACAGTCTAGGACACGTTTGGGACAGTCTGGGACCGTCTGGGACAGTCTGGGACTTGTTTGGAACAGTCTGGGACAGCCTGGGACAGTTTGGGACAGTCTGGGACTTGTTTGGAACAGTCTGGGACTGTCTGGGACCGTCTGGGACTTGTTTGGGACAGTCTGGGACCGTCTGGGACAGTCTGGGACTTGATTGGAACAGTCTGGGACCGTCTGGGACAGTCTGGGACTTGTTTGGAACAGTCTGGGACAGTCTGGGACAGTCTGGGACAGTCTGGGACTTGTTTGGGACAGTCTGGGACCGTCTGGGACCTTCTGGGACAGTCTGGGACTTGTTTGGAACAATCTGGGACTGTCTGGGACCGTCTGGGACTTGTTTGGAACAGTCTGGGACAGTCTGGGACAGTCTGGGACTTGTTTGGAACAGTCTGCGTCAGTTTGGGACCGTCTGGGACTTGTTTGGAATAGTCTGCGACAGTTTGGGACAGTCTGGGACTTGTTTGGAACAGTCTGGGACTGTCTGGGACGGTCTGGGACTTGTTTGGAACAGTCTGGGACAGTCTGGGACAGTCTGGGACTTGTTTGGAACAGCCTGGGACAGTCTGGGGTAGTCTGGGACTTGTTTGGAACAGTCTACGACAGTTTGGGACCGTCTGGGACTTGTTTGCAACAGTCTGGGACTCTCTGGGACCGTCTGGGACTTGTTTGGAACAGTCTGGGACAGCCTGGGACAGTTTGGGACAGTCTGGGACTTGTTTGGAACAGTCTGGGACTGTCTGGGACCGTCTGGGACTTGTTTGGAACAGTCTGGGACTGTCTGGGACCGTCTGGGACTTGTTTGGAACAGTCTGGGAGAGTCTGGGACTTGTTTGGAACAGCCTGGGACAGTCTGGGGTAGTCTGGGACTTGTTTGGAACAGTCTGGGACCGTCTGGGACAGTCTAGGACACGTTTGGGACCGTCTGGGGCCGTCTGGGACAGTCTGGGACTTGTTTGGGACAGTCTGGGACCGCCAGGGACAGTCTGGGACAGTCTAGGACTTGTTTGGAACAGTCTGGGACCGTCTGGGACAGTCTGGGACTTGTTTGGGACAGTCTGGGACCGTCTGGGACAGTCTGGGACTTGTTTGGAACAGTCTGGGACAGTCTGGGACAGTCTGGGACTTGTTTGGGACAGTCTGGGACCGTCTGGGACCTTCTGGGACAGTCTGGGACTTGTTTGGAACAGTCTGCGTCAGTTTGGGACCGTC
This sequence comes from Cephus spinipes, assembly GCA_963971525.1. NCBI lineage: Eukaryota > Metazoa > Arthropoda > Insecta > Hymenoptera > Cephidae > Cephus > Cephus spinipes. The sequence continues at coordinate 9,125,481 of OZ020577.1, read as the reverse complement.
TGGGACTTGTTTGGAATAGTCTGCGACAGTTTGGGACAGTCTAGGACTTGTTTGGAACAGTCTGGGACCGTCTGGGACCTTCTGGGACAGTCTGGGACTTGTTTGGAACAGCCTGGTACAGTCTGGGGTAGTCTGGGACTTGTTTGGAACAGTCTGGGACCGTCTGGGACAGTCTAGGACACGTTTGGGACCGTCTGGGACCGTCTGGGACAGTCTGGGACTTGTTTGCAACAGTCTGCGTCAGTTTGGGACCGTCTGGCACTTGTTTGGAATAGTCTGCGACAGTTTGGGACAGTCTGGGACTTGTTTGGAACAGTCTGAGACTGTCTGGGACGGTCTGGGACTTGTTTGGAACAGTCTGGGACAGTCTGGGACAGTCTGGGACTTGTTTGGAACAGTCTGGGACTTGTTTGGAACAGCCTGGGTCAGTCTGGGGTAGTCTGGGACTTGTTTGGAACAGTCTGGGACCGTCTGGGACAGTCTAGGACACGTTTGGGACCGTCTGGGACCGTCTGGGACAGTCTGGGACTTGTTTGGAACAGTCTGGGACAGCCTGGGACAGTTTGGGACAGTCTGGGACTTGTTTGGAACAGTCTGGGACTGTCTGGGACCGTCTGGGACTTGTTTGGGACAGTCTGGGACCGTCTGGGACAGTCTGGGACTTGATTGGAACAGTCTGGGACCGTCTGGGACTGTCTGGGACTTGTTTGGAACTGTCTGGGACAGTCTGGGACAGTCTGGGACAGTCTGGGACTTGTTTGGGACAGTCTGGGACCGTCTGGGACCATCTGGGACAGTCTGGGACTTGTTTGGAACAATCTGGGACTGTCTGGGACCGTCTGGGACTTGTTTGGAACAGTCTGGGACAGTCTGGGACAGTCTGGGACTTGTTTGGAACAGTCTGCGTCAGTTTGGGACCGTCTGGGACTTGTTTGGAATAGTCTGCGACAGTTTGGGACAGTCTGGGACTTGTTTGGAACAGTCTGGGACTGTCTGGGACGGTCTGGGACTTGTTTGGAACAGTCTGGGACAGTTTGGGACAGTCTGGGACTTGTTTGGAACAGCCTGGGACAGTCTGGGGTAGTCTGGGACTTGTTTGGAACAGTCTACGACAGTTTGGGACCGTCTGGGACTTGTTTGCAACAGTCTGGGACTGTCTGGGACCGTCTGGGACTTGTTTGGAACAGTCTGGGACAGCCTGGGACAGTTTGGGACAGTCTGGGACTTGTTTGGAACAGTCTGGGACTGTCTGGGACCGTCTGGGACTTGTTTGGAACAGTCTGGGACTGTCTGGGACCGTCTGGGACTTGTTTGGAACAGTCTGGGACAGTCTGGGACCGTCTGGGACTTGTTTGGAACAGTCTGGGACAGTCTGGGACTTGTTTGGAACAGCCTGGGACAGTCTGGGACAGTCTGGGACTTGTTTGGAACAGTCTGGGACAGTCTGGGACAGTCTGGGACTTGTTTGCAACAGTCTGGGACTGTCTGGGACCGTCTGGGACTTGTTTGGAACAGTCTGGGACAGCCTGGGACAGTTTGGGACAGTCTGGGACTTGTTTGGAACAGTCTGGGACTGTCTGGGACCGTCTGGGACTTGTTTGGAACAGTCTGGGACTGTCTGGGACCGTCTGGGACTTGTTTGGAACAGTCTGGGACAGTCTGGGACCGTCTGGGACTTGTTTGGAACAGTCTGGGACAGTCTGGGACAGTCTGGGACTTGTTTGGAACAGCCTGGGTCAGTCTGGGGTAGTCTGGGACTTGTTTGGAACAGTCTGGGACCGTCTGGGACAGTCTAGGACACGTTTGGGACCGTCTGGGACCGTCTGGGACAGTCTGGGACTTGTTTGGGACAGTCTGGGACCGCCTGGGACAGTCTGGGACAGTCTAGGACTTGTTTGGAACAGTCTGGGACCGTCTGGGACAGTCTAGGACACGTTTGGGACCGTCTGGGACCGTCTGGGACAGTCTGGGACTTGTTTGGGACAGTCTGGGACCGTCTGGGACCTTCTGGGACAGTCTGGGACTTGTTTGGAACAGTCTGGGACTGTCTGGGACCGTCTGGGACTTGTTTGGAACAGTCTGGGACAGTCTGGGACAGTCTGGGACTTGTTTGGAATAGTCTGCGACAGTTTGGGACAGTCTAGGACTTGTTTGGAACAGTCTGGGACCGTCTGGGACCTTCTGGGACAGTCTGGGACTTGTTTGGAACAGCCTGGTACAGTCTGGGGTAGTCTGGGACTTGTTTGCAACAGTCTGCGTCAGTTTGGGACAGTCTGGGACAGTCTGGGACCGTCTGGGACAGTCTGGGACTTGTTTGGAACAGTCTGGGACAGTCTGGGACAGTCTGGGACTTGTTTGGAACAGTCTGCGTCAGTTTGGGACCGTCTGGGACTTGTTTGGAATAGTCTGCGACAGTTTGGGACAGTCTAGGACTTGTTTGGAACAGTCTGGGACCGTCTGGGACCTTCTGGGACAGTCTGGGACTTGTTTGGAACAGCCTGGTACAGTCTGGGGTAGTCTGGGACTTGTTTGCAACAGTCTGCGTCAGTTTGGGACCGTCTGGGACTTGTTTGGAATAGTCTGCGACAGTTTGGGACAGTCTGGGACTTGTTTGGAACAGTCTGAGACTGTCTGGGACGGTCTGGGACTTGTTTGGAACAGTCTGGGACAGTCTGGGACAGTCTGGGACTTGTTTGGAACAGTCTGGGACAGTCTGGGACAGTCTGGGACTTGTTTGGAACAGCCTGGGTCAGTCTGGGGTAGTCTGGGACTTGTTTGGAACAGTCTGGGACCGTCTGGGACAGTCTAGGACACGTTTGGGACCGTCTGGGACCGTCTGGGACAGTCTGGGACTTGTTTGGAACAGTCTGGGACAGCCTGGGACAGTTTGGGACAGTCTGGGACTTGTTTGGAACAGTCTGGGACAGTCTGGGACAGTCTGGGACTTGTTTGGGACAGTCTGGGACCGTCTGGGACCATCTGGGACAGTCTGGGACTTGTTTGGAACAATCTGGGACTGTCTGGGACCGTCTGGGACTTGTTTGGAACAGTCTGGGACAGTCTGGGACAGTCTGGGACTTGTTTGGAACAGTCTGCGTCAGTTTGGGACCGTCTGGGACTTGTTTGGAATAGTCTGCGACAGTTTGGGACAGTCTGGGACTTGTTTGGAACAGTCTGGGACTGTCTGGGACGGTCTGGGACTTGTTTGGAACAGTCTGGGACAGTCTGGGACAGTCTGGGACTTGTTTGGAACAGCCTGGGACAGTCTGGGGTAGTCTGGGACTTGTTTGGAACAGTCTACGACAGTTTGGGACCGTCTGGGACTTGTTTGCAACAGTCTGGGACTGTCTGGGACCGTCTGGGACTTGTTTGGAACAGTCTGGGACAGCCTGGGACAGTTTGGGACAGTCTGGGACTTGTTTGGAACAGTCTGGGACTGTCTGGGACCGTCTGGGACTTGTTTGTAACAGTCTGGGACTGTCTGGGACCGTCTGGGACTTGTTTGGAACAGTCTGGGACAGTCTGGGACCGTCTGGGACTTGTTTGGAACAGTCTGGGACAGTCTGGGACTTGTTTGGAACAGCCTGGGACAGTCTGGGACAGTCTGGGACTTGTTTGGAACAGTCTGGGACAGTCTGGGACAGTCTGGGACTTGTTTGCAACAGTCTGGGACTGTCTGGGACCGTCTGGGATTTGTTTGGAACAGTCTGGGTCAGCCTGGGACAGTCTGGGACTTGTTTGGAACAGTCTGGGACTGTCTGGGACCGTCTGGGACTTGTTTGGAACAGTCTGGGACTGTCTGGGACCGTCTGGGACTTGTTTGGAACAGTCTGGGACAGTCTGGGACCGTCTGGGACTTGTTTGGAACAGTCTGCGACAGTTTGGGACCGTCTGGGACTTGTTTCTAACAGTCTGTGACAGTTTGGGACAGTCTAGGACTTGTTTGGGACAGTCTGGGACCGTCTGGTACAATCTGGGACAGTCTGGGACTTGTTTGGAACAGTCTGCGACAGTTTGGGACCGTCTGGGACTTGTTTGGAACAGTCTGTAACAGTTTGGAACCGACTGGGACTTGTTTGGAACTGTCTGCATCAGTTTGGGACAGTCTAGGACCGTCTGGGACCGACTGGGACTTGTTTGGGACAGTCTGCGGCCGTCTGGGACAGTCTGGGACTTGTTTGGAACAGTCTGCTACAGATTGGGACCGTCCGGGACTTGTTTGGAACAGTCTGCGACAGTCTGGGATAGTCTGGGACTTGTTTGGAACAGCCTGGGACAGTCTGGGATAGTCTGGGACTTGTTTGGAACAGTCTGCGACAGTTTTGGACCGTCTGGGACTTGTTTGGAACAGTCCGCGACAGTTTGGGACCGTCTGGGACTTGTTTGGAACAGTCTGGGACAGTCTGGGACTGTCTGGGACTTGTTTGGAACAGCCTGGGACAATCTGGGACTGTCTGGGACTTGTTTGGAACAGCCTGGGACAGTCTGGGGTAGTCTGGGACTTGTTTGGAACAGTCTGCGACAGTTTGGGACCGTCTGGGACTTGTTTGGAACAGTCCGCGACAGTTTGGGACCGTCTGGGACTTGTTTGGAACAGTCTGGGACCGTCTGGGACAGTCTGGGACTTGTTTGGAACAGTCTGGGACAGTCTGGGACTGTCTGGGACTTGTTTGGAACAGCCTGGGACAGTCTGGGGTAGTCTGGGACTTGTTTGGAACAGTCTGCGACAGTTTGGGACCGTCTGGGACTTGTTTGGAACAGTCTGCGACAGTTTGGGACAGTCTAGGACTTGTTTGGAAAAATCTGGGACCGTCTGGGACCTTCTGGAACAGTCTGGGACTTGTATGGAACAGTCTGCGACAGTTTGGGACAGTCTGGGACTTGTTTGGAACAGTCTGGGACTGTCTGGGACGGTCTGGGACTTGTTTGGAACAGTCTGGGACAGTCTGGGACAGTCTGGGACTTGTTTGGAACAGCCTGGGACAGTCTGGGGTAGTCTGGGACTTGTTTGGAACAGTCTACGACAGTTTGGGACCGTCTGGGACTTGTTTGCAACAGTCTGGGACTGTCTGGGACCGTCTGGGACTTGTTTGGAACAGTCTGGGACAGCCTGGGACAGTTTGGGACAGTCTGGGACTTGTTTGGAACAGTCTGGGACTGTCTGGGACCGTCTGGGACTTGTTTGGAACAGTCTGGGACTGTCTGGGACCGTCTGGGACTTGTTTGGAACAGTCTGGGACAGTCTGGGACCGTCTGGGACTTGTTTGGAACAGTCTGGGACAGTCTGGGACTTGTTTGGAACAGCCTGGGACAGTCTGGGACAGTCTGGGACTTGTTTGGAACAGTCTGGGACAGTCTGGGACAGTCTGGGACTTGTTTGCAACAGTCTGGGACTGTCTGGGACCGTCTGGGATTTGTTTGGAACAGTCTGGGTCAGCCTGGGACAGTCTGGGACTTGTTTGGAACAGTCTGGGACTGTCTGGGACCGTCTGGGACTTGTTTGGAACAGTCTGGGACTGTCTGGGACCGTCTGGGACTTGTTTGGAACAGTCTGGGACAGTCTGGGACCGTCTGGGACTTGTTTGGAACAGTCTGCGACAGTTTGGGACCGTCTGGGACTTGTTTCTAACAGTCTGTGACAGTTTGGGACAGTCTAGGACTTGTTTGGGACAGTCTGGGACCGTCTGGTACAATCTGGGACAGTCTGGGACTTGTTTGGAACAGTCTGCGACAGTTTGGGACCGTCTGGGACTTGTTTGGAACAGTCTGTAACAGTTTGGAACCGACTGGGACTTGTTTGGAACTGTCTGCATCAGTTTGGGACAGTCTAGGACCGTCTGGGACCGACTGGGACTTGTTTGGGACAGTCTGCGGCCGTCTGGGACAGTCTGGGACTTGTTTGGAACAGTCTGCTACAGATTGGGACCGTCCGGGACTTGTTTGGAACAGTCTGCGACAGTCTGGGATAGTCTGGGACTTGTTTGGAACAGCCTGGGACAGTCTGGGATAGTCTGGGACTTGTTTGGAACAGTCTGCGACAGTTTTGGACCGTCTGGGACTTGTTTGGAACAGTCCGCGACAGTTTGGGACCGTCTGGGACTTGTTTGGAACAGTCTGGGACAGTCTGGGACTGTCTGGGACTTGTTTGGAACAGTCTGGGACAGTCTGGGACTGTCTGGGACTTGTTTGGAACAGCCTGGGACAGTCTGGGGTAGTCTGGGACTTGTTTGGAACAGTCTGCGACAGTTTGGGACCGTCTGGGACTTGTTTGGAACAGTCTGCGACAGTTTGGGACAGTCTAGGACTTGTTTGGAAAAATCTGGGACCGTCTGGGACCTTCTGGAACAGTCTGGGACTTGTATGGAACAGTCTGCGACAGTTTGTGACCGTCTGGGACTTGTTTGGAACAGTCTGCGACCGTTTCAGACCGTCTGAAACTTGTTTGGAACAGTATGCGACAGTTTGGGACAGTCTATAACTTGTTTGGGACAGTCTGTGGCCGTCTGGGACCGTCTAGGACTTGTTTGGGACAGTCTGGGACCATCTGGGACAGTCAGGGACTTGTTTGGAACAGTCTGCGCCAGTTTGGGACCGTCTGGGACTTGTTTGGAACAGTCTGCGACAGTTTGGGACCGTCTGGGACTTGTTTGGAACAGTCTGCGACAGTTTTGGACAGTCTAGGACTTGTTTGGAAAAATCTGGGACCGTCTGGGACCTTCTGGAACAGTCTGGGACTTGTATGGAACAGTCTGCGACAGTTTGGGACCGTCTGGGACTTGTTTGGAACAGTCTGCGACCGTTTGAGACCGTCTGGCACTTGTTTGGAACAGTCTGCGACAGTTTGGGACAGTCTAGGACTTGTTTGGGACAGTCTGCGGCCGTCTGGGACAGTCTAGGACTTGTTTGGGACAGTCTGGGACCTTCTGGGACCTTCTGGGACAGTCAAGGACTTGTTTGGAACAGTCTGCGACAGTTTGGGACCGTCTGGGACTTGTTTGGAACAGTCTGCGACAGTTTGGAACCGTCTGGGACTTGTTTGGAACAGTCTGCGACAGTTTGGGACAGTCTAGGTCTTGTTTGCGACTGTCTGGGACAATCTGGGACAGTCTGGGTCTTGTTTGGAACAGTCTGCGACAGTTTTGGACAGTCTAGGACTTGTTTGGGACAGTCTGGGACTTGTTTGGCACAGTCTGGTACAATCTGGGACAGTCTGGGACTTGATTGGAACAGCCTGGGAAAGTCTGGGATAGTCTGGGACTTGTTTGGAACAGTCTGTGACAGTTTGGGACCGTCTGGGACTTGTTTGGAACAGTCTGCTACAGATTGGGACCGTCCGGGACTTGTTTGTAACAGTCTGCGACAGTCTGGGATAGTCTGGGACTTGTTTGGAACAGCCTGGGACAGTCTGGGATAGTCTGGGACTTGTTTGGAACAGTCTGCGACAGTTTTGGACCGTCTGGGACTTGTTTGGAACAGTCCGCGACAGTTTGGGACAGTCTAGGACTTGTTTGGGATAGTCTGGGACCGTCTGGGACCTTCTGGGACAGTCTAGGACATGTTTGGAACAGTCTGGGACAGTCTGGGACTGTCTGGGACTTGTTTGGAACAGCCTGGGACAGTCTGGGATAGTCTGGGACTTGTTTGGAACAGTCTGCGACAGTTTTGGACCGTCTGGGACTTGTTTGGAACAGTCCGCGACAGTTTGGGACAGTCTAGGACTTGTTTGGGATAGTCTGGGACCGTCTGGGACCTTCTGGGACAGTCTAGGACATGTTTGGAACAGTCTGGGACAGTCTGGGACTGTCTGGGACTTGTTTGGAACAGCCTGGGACAGTCTGGGGTAGTCCGGGACTTGTTTGGAACAGTCTGCGACAGTTTGGGACCGTCTGGGACTTGTTTGGAACAGTCTGCGACAGTTTGGGACAGTCTAGGACTTGTTTAGAAAAATCTGGGACCGTCTGGGACCTTCTGGAACAGTCTGGGACTTGTTTGGAACAGTCTGCGACAGTTTGGGACCGTCTGGGACTTGTTTGGAACAGTCTGCGACAGTTCAGGACAGTCTAGGACTTGTTTGGGACAGTCTGTGGCCGTCTGGGACAGTCTGGGACTTGTTTGGAACAGTCTGTGACAGTTTGGGTCCGTCTGGGACTTGTTTGGATCAGCCTGGGACAGTCTGGGGTAGTCTGGGACTTGTTTGGAACAGTCTGCATCAGTTTGGGCCAGTCTGGGACCGTCTGGGACCGTCTGGGACAGTCTGGGACTTGATTGGCACAGTATGGGACAGTCTGGAACAGTCTGGGACTGTCTGGGACAGTCTGGGACTTGTTTGGAACAGTTTCGGACAGTCTGGGACAGTCTGGGACATGTTTGGAACAGTCTGCAACAGTTTTGGACAATTTAAGACTTGTTTGGGAAAGTCTGGGACCGTCTGGGATAGTCTGGGACTTGTTTGGAACAGTCTGGGACTTGTTTGGAACAGCCTGGGACTATCTGGAACAGTCTGCGACAGTTTGGGACCGACTGCGAATTGTTTGGAACAGTCTGCATCAGTTTGTGACAGTCTAGGACTTGTTTGGGACAGTCTGGGACCGTCTGGGACCTTCTGGGACAGTCTAGGACTTGTTTGGGACAGTCTGAGACCGTCTGGGACCGTCTGGGACAGTCTGGGACTTGTTTGGAACAGCCTGGGACAGTCTGGGGTAGTCCGGGACTTGTTTGGAACAGTCTGCGACAGTTTGGGACCGTCTGGGACCTGTTTGGAACAGTCTGGGACAGTCTGGGACTGTCTGGGACTTGTTTGGAACAGCCTGGGACAGTCTGGGGTAGTCTGGGGCTTGTTTGGAACAGTCTGGGACAGTCTGGGACTGTCTGGGACTTGTTTGGAACAGCCTGGGACAGTCTGGGGTAGTCTAGGACTTGTTTGGGACAGTCTGGGACCTTCTGGGACCGTCTGGGACTTAGTTGGGACAGTCTGGGGTAGTCTGGGACTTGTTTGGAACAGTCTGCGACAGTTTGGGACCGTCTGGGACAGTCTGGGACTGTCTGGGACTTGCTTGGAACAGCCTGGGACAGTCTGGGGTAGTCTGGGGCTTGTTTGGAACAGTCTGGGACAGTCTGGGACCGTCTGGGACTTGTTTGGAACAGTCTGGGACAGTCTGGGACTGTCTGGGACTTGTTTGGAACAGCCTGGGACAGTCTGGGGTAGTCTAGGACTTGTTTGGGACAGTGTGGGACCGTCTGGGACCGTCTGGGACTTGGTTGGGACAGTCTGCGGCCGTCTGGGACAGTCTGGGACTTGTTTGGAACAGTCTGCTACAGTTTTGGACAATCTAAGACTTGTTGGGGAAAGTCTGGGACCGTCTGGGATAGTCTGGGACTTGTTTGGAACAGTCTGGGACTTGTTTGGAACAGTCTGGGACTGTCTGGGACTGTCTGGGACTTGTTTGGAACAGTTTCGGACAGTCTGGGACAGTCTGGGACATGTTTGGAACAGTCTGCGACAGTTTGGGACAGTCTAGGACTTGTTTGGAAAAATCTGGGACCGTCTGGGACCTTCTGGAACAGTCTGGGACTTGTATGGAACAGTCTGCGACAGTTTGTGACCGTCTGGGACTTGTTTGGAACAGTCTGGGACAGTCTGGGACTGTCTGGGACTTGTTTGGAACAGCCTGGGACAGTCTGGGGTAGTCTAGGACTTGTTTGGGACAGTGTGGGACCGTCTGGGACCGTCTGGGACTTGGTTGGGACAGTCTGCGGCCGTCTGGGACAGTCTGGGACTTGTTTGGAACAGTCTGCTACAGTTTTGGACAATCTAAGACTTGTTGGGGAAAGTCTGGGACCGTCTGGGATAGTCTGGGACTTGTTTGGAACAGTCTGGGACTTGTTTGGAACAGTCTGGGACTGTCTGGGACTGTCTGGGACTTGTTTGGAACAGTTTCGGACAGTCTGGGACAGTCTGGGACATGTTTGGAACAGTCTGCAACAGTTTTGGACAATCTAAGACTTGTTGGGGAAAGTCTGGGACCGTCTGGGATAGTCTGGGACTTGTTTGGAACAGTCTGGGACTTGTTTGGAACAGTCTGCGACAGTTTGGGACCGTCTGGGACTTGTTTGGAACAGTCTGCGACAGTTTGGGACAGTCTAGGACTTGTTTGGAAAAATCTGGGACCGTCTGGGACATTCTGGAACAGTCTGGGACTTGTATGAAACAGTCTGCGACAGTTTGGTACCGTCTGGGACTTGTTTGGAACAGTCTGCGACCGTTTGAGACCGTCTGGCACTTGTTTGGAACAGTCTGCGACACTTTGGGACAGTCTAGGACTTGTTTGGGACAGTCTGTGGCCGTCTAGGACAGTCTAGGACTTGTTTGGGACAGTCTGGGACCTTCTGGGACCTTCTGGGACAGTCAGGGACTTGTTTGGAACAGTCTGCGACAGTTTGGGACCGTCTGGGACTTGTTTGGAACAGTCTGCGACAGTTTGGGACCGTCTGGCACTTGTTTGGAACAGTCTGCGACAGTTTTGGACAGTCTAGGACTTGTTTGGGACAGTCTGGGACTTGTTTGGCACAGTCTGGTACAATCTGGGACAGTCTGGGACTTGTTTGGAACAGCCTGGGAAAGTCTGGGATAGTCTGGGACTTGTTTGGAACAGTCTGTGACAGTTTGGGACCGACTGGGACTTGTTTGGAACTGTCTGCATCAGTTTGGGACAGTCTAGGTCCGTCTGGGACCGACTGGGACTTGTTTGGGACAGTCTGCGGCCGTCTGGGACAGTCTGGGACTTGTTTGGAACAGTCTGCTACAGATTGGGACCTTCCGGGACTTGTTTGGAACAGTCTGCGACAGTCTGGGATTGTCTGGGACTTGTTTGGAACAGCCTGGGACAGTCTGGGATAGTCTGGGACTTGTTTGGAACAGCCTGGTACAGTCTGGGACTGTCTGGGACTTGTTTGGAACAGCCTGGGACAGTCTGGGGTAGTCTGGGACTTGTTTGGAACAGTCTGCGACAGTTTGGGACCGTCTGGGACTTGTTTGGAACAGTCCGCGACAGTTTGAGACCGTCTGGGACTTATTTGGAACAGTCTGGGACCGTCTGGGACAGTCTGGGACTTGTTTGGAACAGTCTGGGACAGTCTGGGACTGTCTGGGACTTGTTTGGAACAGCCTGGGACAGTCTGGGGTAGTCTGGGACTTGTTTGGAACAGTCTGCGACAGTTTGGGACCGTCTGGGACTTGTTTGGAACAGTCTGGGACAGTCTGGGGTAGTCTAGGACTTGTTTGGGACAGTGTGGGACCATCTGGGACCGTCTGGGACTTGGTTGGGACAGTCTGCGGCCGTCTGGGACAGTCTGGGACTTGTTTGGAACAGTCTGCTACAGTTTTGGACAATCTAAGACTTGTTGGGGAAAGTCTGGGACCGTCTGGGATAGTCTGGGACTTGTTTGGAACAGTCTGGGACTTGTTTGGAACAGTCTGGGACTGTCTGGAACAGTCTGCGACTGTTTGGGACCGACTGGGAATTGTTTGGAACAGACTGCATCAGTTTGGGACAGTCTAGGACTTGTTTGGGACAGTCTGGGACCGTCCGGGACCGTCTGGGACTGTCTGGGACTTGTTTGGAACAGCCTGGGACAGTCTGGGACTTGTTTGGAACAGTCTGCGACAGTTTTGGACAATCTAAGACTTGTTTGGGACAGTCTGAGACCGTCTGCGATAGTCTGGGACTTGTTTGGAACAGTCTGGGACAGTCTGGGACTGTCTGGGACTTGTTTGGAACAGCCTGGGACAGTCTGGGGTAGTCTGGGACTTGTTTGGAACAGTCTGCGACAGTTTGGGACCGTCTGGGACTTGTTTGTAACAGTCTGTGACAGTTTGGGACAGTCTAGGACTTGTTTGGGACAGTCTGGGACCGTCTGGGACCTTCTGGGACAGTCTGGGACTTGTTTGGAACAGTCTGCGACAGTTTGGAACCGTCTGGGACTTGTTTGGAACAGTCTGCGACAGTTTGGGACAGTCTAGGTCTTGTTTGCGACTGTCTGGGACAATCTGGGACAGTCTGGGTCTTGTTTGGAACAGTCTGCGACAGTTTTGGACAGTCTAGGACTTGTTTGGGACAGTCTGGGACTTGTTTGGCACAGTCTGGTACAATCTGGGACAGTCTGGGACTTGATTGGAACAGCCTGGGAAAGTCTGGGATAGTCTGGGACTTGTTTGGAACAGTCTGTGACAGTTTGGGACCGTCTGGGACTTGTTTGGAACAGTCTGCTACAGATTGGGACCGTCCGGGACTTGTTTGTAACAGTCTGCGACAGTCTGGGATAGTCTGGGACTTGTTTGGATCAGCCTGGGACAGTCTGGGATAGTCTGGGACTTGTTTGGAACAGTCTGCGACAGTTTTGGACCGTCTGGGACTTGTTTGGAACAGTCCGCGACAGTTTGGGACAGTCTAGGACTTGTTTGGGATAGTCTGGGACCGTCTGGGACCTTCTGGGACAGTCTAGGACATGTTTGGAACAGTCTGGGACAGTCTGGGACTGTCTGGGACTTGTTTGGAACAGCCTGGGACAGTCTGGGATAGTCTGGGACTTGTTTGGAACAGTCTGCGACAGTTTTGGACCGTCTGGGACTTGTTTGGAACAGTCCGCGACAGTTTGGGACAGTCTAGGACTTGTTTGGGATAGTCTGGGACCGGCTGGGACCTTCTGGGACAGTCTAGGACATGTTTGGAACAGTCTGGGACAGTCTGGGACTGTCTGGGACTTGTTTGGAACAGCCTGGGACAGTCTGGGGTAGTCCGGGACTTGTTTGGAACAGTCTGCGACAGTTTGGGACCGTCTGGGACTTGTTTGGAACAGTCTGCGACAGTTTGGGACAGTCTAGGACTTGTTTAGAAAAATCTGGGACCGTCTGGGACCTTCTGGAACAGTCTGGGACTTGTTTGGAACAGTCTGCGACAGTTTGGGACCGTCTGGGACTTGTTTGGAACAGTCTGCGACAGTTCAGGACAGTCTAGGACTTGTTTGGGACAGTCTGTGGCCGTCTGGGACAGTCTGGGACTTGTTTGGAACAGTCTGTGACAGTTTGGGTCCGTCTGGGACTTGTTTGGATCAGCCTGGGACAGTCTGGGGTAGTCTGGGACTTGTTTGGAACAGTCTGCATCAGTTTGGGCCAGTCTGGGACCGTCTGGGACCGTCTGGGACAGTCTGGGACTTGATTGGAACAGTTTCGGACAGTCTGGGACAGTCTGGGACATGTTTGGAACAGTCTGCAACAGTTTTGGACAATTTAAGACTTGTTTGGGAAAGTCTGGGACCGTCTGGGATAGTCTGGGACTTGTTTGGAACAGTCTGGGACTTGTTTGGAACAGCCTGGGACTATCTGGAACAGTCTGCGACAGTTTGGGACCGACTGGCACTTGTTTGGAACAGTCTGCGACAGTTTTGGACAGTCTAGGACTTGTTTGGGACAGTCTGGGACTTGTTTGGCACAGTCTGGTACAATCTGGGACAGTCTGGGACTTGTTTGGAACAGCCTGGGAAAGTCTGGGATAGTCTGGGACTTGTTTGGAACAGTCTGTGACAGTTTGGGACCGACTGGGACTTGTTTGGAACTGTCTGCATCAGTTTGGGACAGTCTAGGTCCGTCTGGGACCGACTGGGACTTGTTTGGGACAGTCTGCGGCCGTCTGGGACAGTCTGGGACTTGTTTGGAACAGTCTGCTACAGATTGGGACCTTCCGGGACTTGTTTGGAACAGTCTGCGACAGTCTGGGATTGTCTGGGACTTGTTTGGAACAGCCTGGGACAGTCTGGGATAGTCTGGGACTTGTTTGGAACAGCCTGGTACAGTCTGGGACTGTCTGGGACTTGTTTGGAACAGCCTGGGACAGTCTGGGGTAGTCTGGGACTTGTTTGGAACAGTCTGCGACAGTTTGGGACCGTCTGGGACTTGTTTGGAACAGTCCGCGACAGTTTGAGACCGTCTGGGACTTATTTGGAACAGTCTGGGACCGTCTGGGACAGTCTGGGACTTGTTTGGAACAGTCTGGGACAGTCTGGGACTGTCTGGGACTTGTTTGGAACAGCCTGGGACAGTCTGGGGTAGTCTGGGACTTGTTTGGAACAGTCTGCGACAGTTTGGGACCGTCTGGGACTTGTTTGGAACAGTCTGGGACAGTCTGGGGTAGTCTAGGACTTGTTTGGGACAGTGTGGGACCATCTGGGACCGTCTGGGACTTGGTTGGGACAGTCTGCGGCCGTCTGGGACAGTCTGGGACTTGTTTGGAACAGTCTGCTACAGTTTTGGACAATCTAAGACTTGTTGGGGAAAGTCTGGGACCGTCTGGGATAGTCTGGGACTTGTTTGGAACAGTCTGGGACTTGTTTGGAACAGTCTGGGACTGTCTGGAACAGTCTGCGACTGTTTGGGACCGACTGGGAATTGTTTGGAACAGACTGCATCAGTTTGGGACAGTCTAGGACTTGTTTGGGACAGTCTGGGACCGTCCGGGACCGTCTGGGACTGTCTGGGACTTGTTTGGAACAGCCTGGGACAGTCTGGGACTTGTTTGGAACAGTCTGCGACAGTTTTGGACAATCTAAGACTTGTTTGGGACAGTCTGAGACCGTCTGCGATAGTCTGGGACTTGTTTGGAACAGTCTGGGACAGTCTGGGACTGTCTGGGACTTGTTTGGAACAGCCTGGGACAGTCTGGGGTAGTCTGGGACTTGTTTGGAACAGTCTGCGACAGTTTGGGACCGTCTGGGACTTGTTTGTAACAGTCTGTGACAGTTTGGGACAGTCTAGGACTTGTTTGGGACAGTCTGGGACCGTCTGGGACCTTCTGAGACAGTCTGGGACTTGTTTGGAACAGTCTGCGACAGTTTGGAACCGTCTGGGACTTGTTTGGAACAGTCTGCGACAGTTTGGGACAGTCTAGGTCTTGTTTGCGACTGTCTGGGACAATCTGGGACAGTCTGGGTCTTGTTTGGAACAGTCTGCGACAGTTTTGGACAGTCTAGGACTTGTTTGGGACAGTCTGGGACTTGTTTGGCACAGTCTGGTACAATCTGGGACAGTCTGGGACTTGATTGGAACAGCCTGGGAAAGTCTGGGATAGTCTGGGACTTGTTTGGAACAGTCTGTGACAGTTTGGGACCGTCTGGGACTTGTTTGGAACAGTCTGCTACAGATTGGGACCGTCCGGGACTTGTTTGTAACAGTCTGCGACAGTCTGGGATAGTCTGGGACTTGTTTGGATCAGCCTGGGACAGTCTGGGATAGTCTGGGACTTGTTTGGAACAGTCTGCGACAGTTTTGGACCGTCTGGGACTTGTTTGGAACAGTCCGCGACAGTTTGGGACAGTCTAGGACTTGTTTGGGATAGTCTGGGACCGTCTGGGACCTTCTGGGACAGTCTAGGACATGTTTGGAACAGTCTGGGACAGTCTGGGACTGTCTGGGACTTGTTTGGAACAGCCTGGGACAGTCTGGGATAGTCTGGGACTTGTTTGGAACAGTCTGCGACAGTTTTGGACCGTCTGGGACTTGTTTGGAACAGTCCGCGACAGTTTGGGACAGTCTAGGACTTGTTTGGGATAGTCTGGGACCGGCTGGGACCTTCTGGGACAGTCTAGGACATGTTTGGAACAGTCTGGGACAGTCTGGGACTGTCTGGGACTTGTTTGGAACAGCCTGGGACAGTCTGGGGTAGTCCGGGACTTGTTTGGAACAGTCTGCGACAGTTTGGGACCGTCTGGGACTTGTTTGGAACAGTCTGCGACAGTTTGGGACAGTCTAGGACTTGTTTAGAAAAATCTGGGACCGTCTGGGACCTTCTGGAACAGTCTGGGACTTGTTTGGAACAGTCTGCGACAGTTTGGGACCGTCTGGGACTTGTTTGGAACAGTCTGCGACAGTTCAGGACAGTCTAGGACTTGTTTGGGACAGTCTGTGGCCGTCTGGGACAGTCTGGGACTTGTTTGGAACAGTCTGTGACAGTTTGGGTCCGTCTGGGACTTGTTTGGATCAGCCTGGGACAGTCTGGGGTAGTCTGGGACTTGTTTGGAACAGTCTGCATCAGTTTGGGCCAGTCTGGGACCGTCTGGGACCGTCTGGGACAGTCTGGGACTTGATTGGAACAGTTTCGGACAGTCTGGGACAGTCTGGGACATGTTTGGAACAGTCTGCAACAGTTTTGGACAATTTAAGACTTGTTTGGGAAAGTCTGGGACCGTCTGGGATAGTCTGGGACTTGTTTGGAACAGTCTGGGACTTGTTTGGAACAGCCTGGGACTATCTGGAACAGTCTGCGACAGTTTGGGACCGACTGGGAATTGTTTGGAACAGTCTGCATCAGTTTGTGACAGTCTAGGACTTGTTTGGGACAGTCTGGGACCGTCTGGGACCTTCTGGGACAGTCTAGGACTTGTTTGGGACAGTCTGAGACCGTCTGGGACCGTCTGGGACAGTCTGGGACTTGTTTGGAACAGCCTGGGACAGTCTGGGGTAGTCCGGGACTTGTTTGGAACAGTCTGCGACAGTTTGGGACCGTCTGGGACCTGTTTGGAACAGTCTGGGACAGTCTGGGACTGTCTGGGACTTGTTTGGAACAGCCTGGGACAGTCTGGGGTAGTCTGGGGCTTGTCTGGAACAGTCTGGGACAGTCTGGGACTGTCTGGGACTTGTTTGGAACAGCCTGGGACAGTCTGGGGTAGTCTAGGACTTGTTTGGGACAGTCTGGGACCTTCTGGGACCGTCTGGGACTTAGTTGGGACAGTCTGGGGTAGTCTGGGACTTGTTTGGAACAGTCTGCGACAGTTTGGGACCGTCTGGGACAGTCTGGGACTGTCTGGGACTTGCTTGGAACAGCCTGGGACAGTCTGGGGTAGTCTGGGGCTTGTTTGGAACAGTCTGGGACAGTCTGGGACCGTCTGGGACTTGTTTGGAACAGTCTGGGACAGTCTGGGACAGTCTGGGACTTGTTTGGAACAGTCTGCTACAGTTTTGGACAATCTAAGACTTGTTGGGGAAAGTCTGGGACCGTCTGGGATAGTCTGGGACTTGTTTGGAACAGTCTGGGACTTGTTTGGAACAGTCTGGGACTGTCTGGGACTGTCTGGGACTTGTTTGGAACAGTTTCGGACAGTCTGGGACAGTCTGGGACATGTTTGGAACAGTCTGCGACAGTTTGGGACAGTCTAGGACTTGTTTGGAAAAATCTGGGACCGTCTGGGACCTTCTGGAACAGTCTGGGACTTGTATGGAACAGTCTGCGACAGTTTGTGACCGTCTGGGACTTGTTTGGAACAGTCTGGGACAGTCTGGGACTGTCTGGGACTTGTTTGGAACAGCCTGGGACAGTCTGGGGTAGTCTAGGACTTGTTTGGGACAGTGTGGGACCGTCTGGGACCGTCTGGGACTTGGTTGGGACAGTCTGCGGCCGTCTGGGACAGTCTGGGACTTGTTTGGAACAGTCTGCTACAGTTTTGGACAATCTAAGACTTGTTGGGGAAAGTCTGGGACCGTCTGGGATAGTCTGGGACTTGTTTGGAACAGTCTGGGACTTGTTTGGAACAGTCTGGGACTGTCTGGGACTGTCTGGGACTTGTTTGGAACAGTTTCGGACAGTCTGGGACAGTCTGGGACATGTTTGGAACAGTCTGCAACAGTTTTGGACAATCTAAGACTTGTTGGGGAAAGTCTGGGACCGTCTGGGATAGTCTGGGACTTGTTTGGAACAGTCTGGGACTTGTTTGGAACAGTCTGCGACAGTTTGGGACCGTCTGGGACTTGTTTGGAACAGTCTGCGACAGTTTGGGACAGTCTAGGACTTGTTTGGAAAAATCTGGGACCGTCTGGGACATTCTGGAACAGTCTGGGACTTGTATGAAACAGTCTGCGACAGTTTGGTACCGTCTGGGACTTGTTTGGAACAGTCTGCGACCGTTTGAGACCGTCTGGCACTTGTTTGGAACAGTCTGCGACACTTTGGGACAGTCTAGGACTTGTTTGGGACAGTCTGTGGCCGTCTAGGACAGTCTAGGACTTGTTTGGGACAGTCTGGGACCTTCTGGGACCTTCTGGGACAGTCAGGGACTTGTTTGGAACAGTCTGCGACAGTTTGGGACCGTCTGGGACTTGTTTGGAACAGTCTGCGACAGTTTGGGACCGTCTGGCACTTGTTTGGAACAGTCTGCGACAGTTTTGGACAGTCTAGGACTTGTTTGGGACAGTCTGGGACTTGTTTGGCACAGTCTGGTACAATCTGGGACAGTCTGGGACTTGTTTGGAACAGCCTGGGAAAGTCTGGGATAGTCTGGGACTTGTTTGGAACAGTCTGTGACAGTTTGGGACCGACTGGGACTTGTTTGGAACTGTCTGCATCAGTTTGGGACAGTCTAGGACCGTCTGGGACCGACTGGGACTTGTTTGGGACAGTCTGCGGCCGTCTGGGACAGTCTGGGACTTGTTTGGAACAGTCTGCTACAGATTGGGACCTTCCGGGACTTGTTTGGAACAGTCTGCGACAGTCTGGGATTGTCTGGGACTTGTTTGGAACAGCCTGGAACAGTCTGCGACAGTTTGGGACCGTCTGGGACTTGTTTGGAACAGTCCGCGACAGTTTGAGACCGTCTGGGACTTATTTGGAACAGTCTGGGACCGTCTGGGACAGTCTGGGACTTGTTTGGAACAGTCTGGGACAGTCTGGGACTGTCTGGGACTTGTTTGGAACAGCCTGGGACAGTCTGGGGTAGTCTAGGACTTGTTTGGGACAGTGTGGGACCGTCTGGGACCGTCTGGGACTTGGTTGGGACAGTCTGCGGCCGTCTGGGACAGTCTGGGACTTGTTTGGAACAGTCTGCTACAGTTTTGGACAATCTAAGACTTGTTGGGGAAAGTCTGGGACCGTCTGGGATAGTCTGGGACTTGTTTGGAACAGTCTGGGACTTGTTTGGAACAGTCTGGGACTGTCTGGAACAGTCTGCGACTGTTTGGGACCGACTGGGAATTGTTTGGAACAGACTGCATCAGTTTGGGCAGTCTAGGACTTGTTTGGGACAGTCTGGGACCGTCCGGGACCGTCTGGGACTGTCTGGGACTTGTTTGGAACAGCCTGGGACAGTCTGGGACTTGTTTGGAACAGTCTGCGACAGTTTTGGACAATCTAAGACTTGTTTGGGACAGTCTGAGACCGTCTGCGATAGTCTGGGACTTGTTTGGAACAGTCTGGGACAGTCTGGGACTGTCTGGGACTTGTTTGGAACAGCCTGGGACAGTCTGGGGTAGTCTGGGACTTGTTTGGAACAGTCTGCGACAGTTTGGGACCGTCTGGGACTTGTTTGTAACAGTCTGTGACAGTTTGGGACAGTCTAGGACTTGTTTGGGACAGTCTGGGACCGTCTGGGACCTTCTGGGACAGTCTGGGACTTGTTTGGAACAGTCTATGACAGTTTGGGACCGTCTGGGGCTTGTTTGGAACAGTCTGCGACAGTTTGGGACAGTCTAGGACTTGTTTGGAAAAATCTGGGACCGTCTGCTTCCTTCTGGAACAGTCTGGGACTTGTATGGAACAGTCTGCGACAGTTTGGGACCGTCTGGGACTTGTTTGGAACAGTCTGCGACCGTTTGAGACCGTCTGGGACTTGTTTGGAACAGTATGCGACAGTTTGGGACCGTCTGGGACTTGTTTGGAACAGTCTGTGACAGTTTGGGACAGTCTAGGACTTGTTGGGGACAGTCTGGGACCGTCTGGGACCTTTTGGGACAGTCTGGGACTTGTTTGGAACAGTCTGCGACAGTTTGGGACCGTCTGGGACTTGTTTGGAACAGTCTGCGACAGTTTGGGACTGTCTAGGACTTGTTTGCGACTGTCTGGGACAATCTGGGACAGTCTGGGTCTTGTTTGGGACAGTCTGCGACAGTTTTGGAGAGTCTAGGACTTGTTTGGGCCAGTCTGGGACCGTCTGGGACCTTCTGGAACAGTCTGGGACTTGTATGGAACAGTCTGCGACAGTTTGGGACCGTCTGGGACTTGTTTGGAACAGTCTGCGACAGTTTGGGACCGTCTGGGACTTGTTTGGAACAGTCTGCGACAGTTTTGGACAGTCTAGGACTTGTTTGGAAAAATCTGGGACCGTCTGGGACCTTCTGGAACAGTCTGGGACTTGTATGGAACAGTCTGCGACAGTTTGGGACCGTCTGGGACTTGTTTGGAACAGTCTGCGACCGTTTGAGACCGTCTGGCACTTGTTTGGAACAGTCTGCGACAGTTTGGGACAGTCTAGGACTTGTTTGGGACAGTCTGCGGCCGTCTGGGACAGTCTAGGACTTGTTTGGGACAGTCTGGGACTTTCTGGGACCTTCTAGGACAGTCAGGGACTTGTTTGGAACAGTCTGCGACAGTTTGGGACCGTCTGGGACTTGTTTGGAACAGTCTGCGACAGTTTGGGACCGTCTGGGACTTGTTTGGAACAGTCTGCGAGAGTTTGGGACAGTCTAGGTCTTGTTTGCGACTGTCTGGGACAATCTGGGACAGTCTGGGTCTTGTTTGGAACAGTCTGCGACAGTTTTGGACAGTCTAGGACTTGTTTGGGACAGTCTGGGACTTGTTTGGCATAGTCTGGTACAATCTGGGACAGTCGGGGACTTGATTGGAACTGCCTGGGACAGTCTGGGGTAGTCTGGGACTTGTTTGGAACAGTCTGCGACAGTTTGGGACCGTCTGGGACTTGTTTGGAACAGTCCGCGACAGTTTGAGACCGTCTGGGACTTATTTGGAACAGTCTGGGACCGTCTGGGACAGTCTGGGACTTGTTTGGAACAGTCTGGGACAGTCTGGGACTGTCTGGGACTTGTTTGGAACAGCCTGGGACAGTCTGGGGTAGTCTAGGACTTGTTTGGGACAGTGTGGGACCGTCTGGGACCGTCTGGGACTTGGTTGGGACAGTCTGCGGCCGTCTGGGACAGTCTGGGACTTGTTTGGAACAGTCTGCTACAGTTTTGGACAATCTAAGACTTGTTGGGGAAAGTCTGGGACCGTCTGGGATAGTCTGGGACTTGTTTGGAACAGTCTGGGACTTGTTTGGAACAGTCTGGGACTGTCTGGAACAGTCTGCGACTGTTTGGGACCGACTGGGAATTGTTTGGAACAGACTGCATCAGTTTGGGACAGTCTAGGACTTGTTTGGGACAGTCTGGGACCGTCCGGGACCGTCTGGGACTGTCTGGGACTTGTTTGGAACAGCCTGGGACAGTCTGGGACTTGTTTGGAACAGTCTGCGACAGTTTTGGACAATCTAAGACTTGTTTGGGACAGTCTGAGACCGTCTGCGATAGTCTGGGACTTGTTTGGAACAGTCTGGGACAGTCTGGGACTGTCTGGGACTTGTTTGGAACAGCCTGGGACAGTCTGGGGTAGTCTGGGACTTGTTTGGAACAGTCTGCGACAGTTTGGGACCGTCTGGGACTTGTTTGTAACAGTCTGTGACAGTTTGGGACAGTCTAGGACTTGTTTGGGACAGTCTGGGACCGTCTGGGACCTTCTGGGACAGTCTGGGACTTGTTTGGAACAGTCTATGACAGTTTGGGACCGTCTGGGGCTTGTTTGGAACAGTCTGCGACAGTTTGGGACAGTCTAGGACTTGTTTGGAAAAATCTGGGACCGTCTGCTTCCTTCTGGAACAGTCTGGGACTTGTATGGAACAGTCTGCGACAGTTTGGGACCGTCTGGGACTTGTTTGGAACAGTCTGCGACCGTTTGAGACCGTCTGGGACTTGTTTGGAACAGTATGCGACAGTTTGGGACCGTCTGGGACTTGTTTGGAACAGTCTGTGACAGTTTGGGACAGTCTAGGACTTGTTGGGGACAGTCTGGGACCGTCTGGGACCTTTTGGGACAGTCTGGGACTTGTTTGGAACAGTCTGCGACAGTTTGGGACCGTCTGGGACTTGTTTGGAACAGTCTGCGACAGTTTGGGACTGTCTAGGACTTGTTTGCGACTGTCTGGGACAATCTGGGACAGTCTGGGTCTTGTTTGGAACAGTCTGCGACAGTTTTGGAGAGTCTAGGACTTGTTTGGGCCAGTCTGGGACCGTCTGGGACCTTCTGGAACAGTCTGGGACTTGTATGGAACAGTCTGCGACAGTTTGGGACCGTCTGGGACTTGTTCGGAACAGTCTGGGACCATCTGGGACAGTCAGGGACTTGTTTGGAACAGTCTGCGACAGTTTGGGACCGTCTGGGACTTGTTTGGAACAGTCTGCGACAGTTTGGGACCGTCTGGGACTTGTTTGGAACAGTCTGCGACAGTTTGGGACCGTCTGGGACTTGTTTGGGACAGTCTGGGACCATCTGGGACAGTCAGGGACTTGTTTGGAACAGTCTGCGACAGTTTGGGACCGTCTGGGACTTGTTTGGAACAGTCTGCGACAGTTTGGGACCGTCTGGGACTTGTTTGGAACAGTCTGCGACAGTTTTGGACAGTCTAGGACTTGTTTGGAAAAATCTGGGACCGTCTGGGACCTTCTGGAACAGTCTGGGACTTGTATGGAACAGTCTGCGACAGTTTGGGACCGTCTGGGACTTGTTTGGAACAGTCTGCGACCGTTTGAGACCGTCTGGCACTTGTTTGGAACAGTCTGCGACAGTTTGGGACAGTCTAGGACTTGTTTGGGACAGTCTGCGGCCGTCTGGGACAGTCTAGGACTTGTTTGGGACAGTCTGGGACCTTCTGGGACCTTCTAGGACAGTCAGGGACTTGTTTGGAACAGTCTGCGACAGTTTGGGACCGTCTGGGACTTGTTTGGAACAGTCTGCGACAGTTTGGGACCGTCTGGGACTTGTTTGGAACAGTCTGCGAGAGTTTGGGACAGTCTAGGTCTTGTTTGCGACTGTCTGGGACAATCTGGGACAGTCTGGGTCTTGTTTGGAACAGTCTGCGACAGTTTTGGACAGTCTAGGACTTGTTTGGGACAGTCTGGGACTTGTTTGGCATAGTCTGGTACAATCTGGGACAGTCGGGGACTTGATTGGAACTGCCTGGGAAAGTCTGGGATAGTCTGGGACTTGTTTGGAACAGTCTGTGACAGTTTGGGACCGTCTGGGACTTGTTTGGAACAGTCTGCTACAGATTGGGACCGTCCGGGACTTGTTTGTAACAGTCTGCGACAGTCTGGGATAGTCTGGGACTTGTTTGGAACAGTCTGGGACAATCTGGGACAGTCTGGGACTTGTTTGAAACAGCCTGGGACAGTCTGGGACAGTCTGGGACTTGTTTGGAACAGTCTGCGACAGTTTTGGACAATCTAAGACTTGTTTGGGACAGTCTGGGACTTGTTTGGAACAGTCTGCGACCGTTTGAGACCGTCTGGGACTTGTTTGGAACAGTCTGCGACAGTTCAGGACAGTCTAGGACTTGTTTGGGACAGTCTGTGGCCGTCTGGGACAGTCTGGGACTTGTTTGTAACAGTCTGTGACAGTTTGGGACCGTCTGGGACTTGTTTGGAACAGCCTGGGACAGTCTGGGGTAGTCTGGGACTTGTTTGGAACAGTCTGCGACAGTTTGGGACCGTCTGGGACTTGTTTGTAACAGTCTGTGACAGTTTGGGACAGTCTAGGACTTGTTTGGGACAGTCTGGGACCGTCTGGGACCTTCTGGGACAGTCTGGGACTTGTTTGGAACAGTCTGCGACAGTTTGGGACCGTCTGGGACTTGTTTGGAACAGTCTGCGACAGTTTGGGACCGTCTGGGACTTGTTTGGAACAGTCTGCGACAGTTTGGGACAGTCTAGGACTTGTTTGGGACAGTCTGTGGCCGTCTGGGACCGTCTGGGACTTGTTTGGGACAGTCTGGGACCATCCGGGACAGTCAGGGACTTGTTTGGAACAGTCTGCGACAGTTTGGGACCGTCTGGGACTTGTTTGGAACAGTCTGCGACAGTTTGGGACAGTCTAGGACTTGTTTGGAAAAATCTGGGACCGTCTGGGACATTCTGGAACAGTCTGGGACTTGTATGAAACAGTCTGCGAAAGTTTGGTACCGTCTGGGACTTGTTTGGAACAGTCTGCGACAGTTTGGGACAGTCTAGGACTTGTTTGGGACAGTCTGTGGCCGTCTGGGACAGCCTAGGACTTGTTTGGAACAGTCTGCATCAGTTTGGGACAGTCTAGGACTTGTTTGGGACAGTCTGGGACCGTCCGGGACCGTCTGGGACTGTCTGGGACTTGTTTGGAACAGCCTGGGACAGTTTGGGACCGTCTGGGACTTGTTTGGAACAGTCTGTGACAGTTTCGGACAGTCTAGGACTTGTTTGGGACAGTCTGGGACCGTCTGGGACCTTCTGGGACAGTCTGGGACTTGTTTGGAACAGTCTGCGACAGTTTGGGACCGTCTGGGACTTGTTTGGAACAGTCTGCGACAGTCTGGGATAGTCTGGGACTTGTTTGGGACAGTCTGGTAACGTCTGGGTCCGTCTGGGACAGTCTAGGACTTGTTTGGGACAGTCTGGGACAATCTGGGACCGTCTGGGACCGTCTGGGACAGTCTGGGACTTGTTTGGAACAGTCTGTGACAGTTTGGGACAGTCTAGGACTTGTTTGGGACAGTCTGGGACCGTCTGGGACCTTCTGGGACTTGTTTGGAACAGCCTGGGACAGTCTGGGGTAGTCTGGGACTTGTTTGGAACAGTCTGCGACAGTTTGGGACCGTCTGGGACTTGTTTGTAACAGTCTGTGACAGTTTGGGACAGTCTAGGACTTGTTTGGGACAGTCTGGGACCGTCTGGTACAATCTGGGACAGTCTGGGACTTGTTTGGAACAGTCTGCGTCAGTTTGGGACCGTCTGGGACTTGTTTGGAACAGCCTGGGACAGTCTGGGGTAGTCTGGGACTTGTTTGGAACAGTCTGCGACAGTTTGGGACCGTCTGGGACTTGTTTGTAACAGTCTGTGACAGTTTGGGACAGTCTAGGACTTGTTTGGGACAGTCTGGG
Source organism: Cephus spinipes (assembly GCA_963971525.1). Taxonomy (NCBI): domain Eukaryota; kingdom Metazoa; phylum Arthropoda; class Insecta; order Hymenoptera; family Cephidae; genus Cephus; species Cephus spinipes. The sequence continues at coordinate 9,100,491 of OZ020577.1, read as the reverse complement.
ACCGTCTGGTACAATCTGGGACAGTCTGGGACTTGTTTGGAACAGTCTGCGACAGTTTGGGACCGTCTGGGACTTGTTTGGAACAGTCTGTGACAGTTTGGGACCGACTGGGACTTCTTTGGAACTGTCTGCATCAGTTTGGGACAGTCTAGGACCGTCTGGGACCGACTGGGACTTGTTTGGGACAGTCTGCGGCCGTCTGGGACTTGTTTGGAACAGTCTGCTACAGTTTGGGACCGTCTGGGACTTGTTTGGGACCGTCTGGGACTTGTTTGGAACAGTCTGCGACAGTTTGGGACCGTCTGGGACTTGTTTGGAACAGTCTGCGACAGTCTGGGATAGTCTGGGACTTGTTTGGGACAGTCTGGTAACGTCTGGGTCCGTCTGGGACAGTCTAGGACTTGTTCGGGACAGTCTGGGACAATCTGGGACCGTCTGGGACCGTCTGGGACAGTCTGGGACTTGTTTGGAACAGTCTGTGACAGTTTCGGACAGTCTAGGACTTGCTTGGGACAGTCTGGGACCGTCTGGGACCTTCTGGGACAGCCTGGGACTTGTTTGGAACAGTCTGCGTCAGTTTGGGACCGTCTGGGACTTGTTTGGAACAGCCTGGGACAGTCTGGGGTAGTCTGGGACTTGTTTGGAACAGTCTGCGACAGTTTGGGACCGTCTGGGACTTGTTTGTAACAGTCTGTGACAGTTTGGGACAGTCTAGGACTTGTTTGGGACAGTCTGGGACCGTCTGGTACAATCTGGGACAGTCTGGGACTTGTTTGGAACAGTCTGCGACAGTTTGGGACCGTCTGGGACTTGTTTGGAACAGTCTGTGACAGTTTGGAACCGACTGGGACTTGTTTGGAACTGTCTGCATCAGTTTGGGACAGTCTAGGACCGTCTGGGACCGACTGGGACTTGTTTGGGACAGTCTGCGGCCGTCTGGGACAGTCTGGGACTTGTTTGGAACAGTCTGCTACAGATTGGGACCGTCCGGGACTTGTTTGGAACAGTCTGCGACAGTCTGGGATAGTCTGGGACTTGTTTGGAACAGCCTGGGACAGTCTGGGATAGTCTGGGACTTGTTTGGAACAGTCTGCGACAGTTTTGGACCGTCTGGGACTTGTTTGGAACAGTCCGCGACAGTTTGGGACCGTCTGGGACTTGTTTGGAACAGTCTGCGACAGTTTGGGACCGTCTGGGACTTGTTTGGAACAGTCTGCGAGAGTTTGGGACAGTCTAGGTCTTGTTTGCGACTGTCTGGGACAATCTGGGACAGTCTGGGTCTTGTTTGGAACAGTCTGCGACAGTTTTGGACAGTCTAGGACTTGTTTGGGACAGTCTGGGACTTGTTTGGCATAGTCTGGTACAATCTGGGACAGTCGGGGACTTGATTGGAACTGCCTGGGAAAGTCTGGGATAGTCTGGGACTTGTTTGGAACAGTCTGTGACAGTTTGGGACCGTCTGGGACTTGTTTGGAACAGTCTGCTACAGATTGGGACCGTCCGGGACTTGTTTGTAACAGTCTGCGACAGTCTGGGATAGTCTGGGACTTGTTTGGAACAGTCTGGGACAATCTGGGACAGTCTGGGACTTGTTTGAAACAGCCTGGGACAGTCTGGGACAGTCTGGGACTTGTTTGGAACAGTCTGTGACAGTTTTGGACAATCTAAGACTTGTTTGGGACAGTCTGGGACTTGTTTGGAACAGTCTGCGACCGTTTGAGACCATCTGGGACTTGTTTGGAACAGTCTGCGACAGTTCAGGACAGTCTAGGACTTGTTTGGGACAGTCTGTGGCCGTCTGGGACAGTCTGGGACTTGTTTGTAACAGTCTGTGACAGTTTGGGACCGTCTGGGACTTGTTTGGAACAGCCTGGGACAGTCTGGGGTAGTCTGGGACTTGTTTGGAACAGTCTGCGACAGTTTGGGACCGTCTGGGACTTGTTTGTAACAGTCTGTGACAGTTTGGGACAGTCTAGGACTTGTTTGGGACAGTCTGGGACCGTCTGGGACCTTCTGGGACAGTCTGGGACTTGTTTGGAACAGTCTGCGACAGTTTGGGACCGTCTGGGACTTGTTTGGAACAGTCTGCGACAGTTTGGGACCGTCTGGGACTTGTTTGGAACAGTCTGCGACAGTTTGTGACTGTCTAGGACTTGTTTGCGACTGTCTGGGACAATCTGGAACAGTCTGGGACTTGTATGGAACAGTCTGCGACCGTTTGAGACCGTCTGGGACTTGTTTGGAACAGTATGCGACAGTTTGGGACAGTCTAGGACTTGTTTGGGACAGTCTGTGGCCGTCTGGGACCGTCTGGGACTTGTTTGGGACAGTCTGGGACCATCCGGGACAGTCAGGGACTTGTTTGGAACAGTCTGCGACAGTTTGGGACCGTCTGGGACTTGTTTGGAACAGTCTGCGACAGTTTGGGACCGTCTGGGACTTGTTTGGAACAGTCTGCGACAGTTTGGGACAGTCTAGGACTTGTTTGGAAAAATCTGGGACCGTCTGGGACATTCTGGAACAGTCTGGGACTTGTATGAAACAGTCTGCGAAAGTTTGGTACCGTCTGGGACTTGTTTGGAACAGTCTGCGACAGTTTGGGACAGTCTAGGACTTGTTTGGGACAGTCTGTGGCCGTCTGGGACAGCCTAGGACTTGTTTGGAACAGTCTGCATCAGTTTGGGACAGTCTAGGACTTGTTTGGGACAGTCTGGGACCGTCCGGGACCGTCTGGGACTGTCTGGGACTTGTTTGGAACAGCCTGGGACAGTTTGGGACCGTCTGGGACTTGTTTGGAACAGTCTGTGACAGTTTCGGACAGTCTAGGACTTGTTTGGGACAGTCTGGGACCGTCTGGGACCTTCTGGGACAGTCTGGGACTTGTTTGGAACAGTCTGCGACAGTTTGGGACCGTCTGGGACTTGTTTGGAACAGTCTGCGACAGTCTGGGATAGTCTGGGACTTGTTTGGGACAGTCTGGTAACGTCTGGGTCCGTCTGGGACTTGTTTGGAACAGTCTGCGACAGTTTGGGACCGTCTGGGACTTGTTTGTAACAGTCTGTGACAGTTTGGGACAGTCTAGGACTTGTTTGGGACAGTCTGGGACCGTCTGGTACAATCTGGGACAGTCTGGGACTTGTTTGGAACAGTCTGCGTCAGTTTGGGACCGTCTGGGACTTGTTTGGAACAGCCTGGGACAGTCTGGGGTAGTCTGGGACTTGTTTGGAACAGTCTGCCACAGTTTGGGACCGTCTGGGACTTGTTTGTAACAGTCTGTGACAGTTTGGGACAGTCTAGGACTTGTTTGGGACAGTCTGGGACCGTCTGGTACAATCTGGGACAGTCTGGGACTTGTTTGGAACAGTCTGCGACAGTTTGAGACCGTCTGGGACTTGTTTGGAACAGTCTGTGACAGTTTGGGACCGACTGGGACTTGTTTGGAACTGTCTGCATCAGTTTGGGACAGTCTAGGACCGTCTGGGACCGACTGGGACTTGTTTGGGACAGTCTGCGGCCGTCTGGGACAGTCTGGGACTTGTTTGGAACAGTCTGCTACAGTTTGGGACCGTCTGGGACTTGTTTGGGACCGTCTGGGACTTGTTTGGAACAGTCTGCGACAGTTTGGGACCGTCTGGGACTTGTTTGGAACAGTCTGCGACAGTCTGGGATAGTCTGGGACTTGTTTGGGACAGTCTGGTAACGTCTGGGTCCGTCTGGGACAGTCTAGGACTTGTTCGGGACAGTCTGGGACAATCTGGGACCGTCTGGGACCGTCTGGGACAGTCTGGGACTTGTTTGGAACAGTCTGTGACAGTTTGGGACAGTCTAGGACTTGCTTGGGACAGTCTGGGACCGTCTGGGACCTTCTGGGACAGCCTGGGACTTGTTTGGAACAGTCTGCGTCAGTTTGGGACCGTCTGGGACTTGTTTGGAACAGCCTGGGACAGTCTGGGGTAGTCTGGGACTTGTTTGGAACAGTCTGCGACAGTTTGGGACCGTCTGGGACTTGTTTGTAACAGTCTGTGACAGTTTGGGACAGTCTAGGACTTGTTTGGGACAGTCTGGGACCGTCTGGTACAATCTGGGACAGTCTGGGACTTGTTTGGAACAGTCTGCGACAGTTTGGGACCGTCTGGGACTTGTTTGGAACAGTCTGTGACAGTTTGGAACCGACTGGGACTTGTTTGGAACTGTCTGCATCAGTTTGGGACAGTCTAGGACCGTCTGGGACCGACTGGGACTTGTTTGGGACAGTCTGCGGCCGTCTGGGACAGTCTGGGACTTGTTTGGAACAGTCTGCTACAGATTGGGACCGTCCGGGACTTGTTTGGAACAGTCTGCGACAGTCTGGGATAGTCTGGGACTTGTTTGGAACAGCCTGGGACAGTCTGGGATAGTCTGGGACTTGTTTGGAACAGTCTGCGACAGTTTTGGACCGTCTGGGACTTGTTTGGAACAGTCCGCGACAGTTTGGGACCGTCTGGGACTTGTTTGGAACAGTCTGGGACAGTCTGGGACTGTCTGGGACTTGTTTGGAACAGCCTGGGACAATCTGGGACTGTCTGGGACTTGTTTGGAACAGCCTGGGACAGTCTGGGGTAGTCTGGGACTTGTTTGGAACAGTCTGCGACAGTTTGGGACCGTCTGGGACTTGTTTGGAACAGTCCGCGACAGTTTGGGACCGTCTGGGACTTGTTTGGAACAGTCTGGGACCGTCTGGGACAGTCTGGGACTTGTTTGGAACAGTCTGGGACAGTCTGGGACTGTCTGGGACTTGTTTGGAACAGCCTGGGACAGTCTGGGGTAGTCTGGGACTTGTTTGGAACAGTCTGCGACAGTTTGGGACCGTCTGGGACTTGTTTGGAACAGTCTGCGACAGTTTGGGACAGTCTAGGACTTGTTTGGAAAAATCTGGGACCGTCTGGGACCTTCTGGAACAGTCTGGGACTTGTATGGAACAGTCTGCGACAGTTTGTGACCGTCTGGGACTTGTTTGGAACAGTCTGCGACCGTTTCAGACCGTCTGAAACTTGTTTGGAACAGTATGCGACAGTTTGGGACAGTCTATAACTTGTTTGGGACAGTCTGTGGCCGTCTGGGACCGTCTAGGACTTGTTTGGGACAGTCTGGGACCATCTGGGACAGTCAGGGACTTGTTTGGGACCGTCTGGGACTTGTTTGGAACAGTCTGCGACAGTTTGGGACCGTCTGGGACTTGTTTGGAACAGTCTGCGACAGTTTTGGACAGTCTAGGACTTGTTTGGAAAAATCTGGGACCGTCTGGGACCTTCTGGAACAGTCTGGGACTTGTATGGAACAGTCTGCGACAGTTTGGGACCGTCTGGGACTTGTTTGGAACAGTCTGCGACCGTTTGAGACCGTCTGGCACTTGTTTGGAACAGTCTGCGACAGTTTGGGACAGTCTAGGACTTGTTTGGGACAGTCTGCGGCCGTCTGGGACAGTCTAGGACTTGTTTGGGACAGTCTGGGACCTTCTGGGACCTTCTGGGACAGTCAAGGACTTGTTTGGAACAGTCTGCGACAGTTTGGGACCGTCTGGGACTTGTTTGGAACAGTCTGCGACAGTTTGGAACCGTCTGGGACTTGTTTGGAACAGTCTGCGACAGTTTGGGACAGTCTAGGTCTTGTTTGCGACTGTCTGGGACAATCTGGGACAGTCTGGGTCTTGTTTGGAACAGTCTGCGACAGTTTTGGACAGTCTAGGACTTGTTTGGGACAGTCTGGGACTTGTTTGGCACAGTCTGGTACAATCTGGGACAGTCTGGGACTTGATTGGAACAGCCTGGGAAAGTCTGGGATAGTCTGGGACTTGTTTGGAACAGTCTGTGACAGTTTGGGACCGTCTGGGACTTGTTTGGAACAGTCTGCTACAGATTGGGACCGTCCGGGACTTGTTTGTAACAGTCTGCGACAGTCTGGGATAGTCTGGGACTTGTTTGGAACAGCCTGGGACAGTCTGGGATAGTCTGGGACTTGTTTGGAACAGTCTGCGACAGTTTTGGACCGTCTGGGACTTGTGTGGAACAGTCCGCGACAGTTTGGGACAGTCTAGGACTTGTTTGGGATAGTCTGGGACCGTCTGGGACCTTCTGGGACAGTCTAGGACATGTTTGGAACAGTCTGGGACAGTCTGGGACTGTCTGGGACTTGTTTGGAACAGCCTGGGACAGTCTGGGATAGTCTGGGACTTGTTTGGAACAGTCTGCGACAGTTTTGGACCGTCTGGGACTTGTTTGGAACAGTCCGCGACAGTTTGGGACAGTCTAGGACTTGTTTGGGATAGTCTGGGACCGTCTGGGACCTTCTGGGACAGTCTAGGACATGTTTGGAACAGTCTGGGACAGTCTGGGACTGTCTGGGACTTGTTTGGAACAGCCTGGGACAGTCTGGGGTAGTCCGGGACTTGTTTGGAACAGTCTGCGACAGTTTGGGACCGTCTGGGACTTGTTTGGAACAGTCTGCGACAGTTTGGGACAGTCTAGGACTTGTTTAGAAAAATCTGGGACCGTCTGGGACCTTCTGGAACATTCTGGGAATTGTTTGGAACAGTCTGCGACAGTTTGGGACCGTCTGGGACTTGTTTGGAACAGTCTGCGACCGTTTGAGACCGCCTGGGACTTGTTTGGAACAGTCTGCGACAGTTCAGGACAGTCTAGGACTTGTTTGGGACAGTCTGTGGCCGTCTGGGACAGTCTGGGACTTGTTTGGAACAGTCTGTGACAGTTTGGGTCCGTCTGGGACTTGTTTGGATCAGCCTGGGACAGTCTGGGGTAGTCTGGGACTTGTTTGGAACAGTCTGCATCAGTTTGGGCCAGTCTGGGACCGTCTGGGACCGTCTGGGACAGTCTGGGACTTGATTGGCACAGTATGGGACAGTCTGGAACAGTCTGGGACTGTCTGGGACAGTCTGGGACTTGTTTGGAACAGTTTCGGACAGTCTGGGACAGTCTGGGACATGTTTGGAACAGTCTGCAACAGTTTTGGACAATTTAAGACTTGTTTGGGAAAGTCTGGGACCGTCTGGGATAGTCTGGGACTTGTTTGGAACAGTCTGGGACTTGTTTGGAACAGCCTGGGACTATCTGGAACAGTCTGCGACAGTTTGGGACCGACTGGGAATTGTTTGGAACAGTCTGCATCAGTTTGTGACAGTCTAGGACTTGTTTGGGACAGTCTGGGACCGTCTGGGACCTTCTGGGACAGTCTAGGACTTGTTTGGGACAGTCTGAGACCGTCTGGGACCGTCTGGGACAGTCTGGGACTTGTTTGGAACAGCCTGGGACAGTCTGGGGTAGTCCGGGACTTGTTCGGAACAGTCTGCGACAGTTTGGGACCGTCTGGGACCTGTTTGGAACAGTCTGGGACAGTCTGGGACTGTCTGGGACTTGTTTGGAACAGCCTGGGACAGTCTGGGGTAGTCTGGGGCTTGTTTGGAACAGTCTGGGACAGTCTGGGACTGTCTGGGACCGTCTGGGACTTGTTTGGAACAGTCTGGGACAGTCTGGGACTGTCTGGGACTTGTTTGGAACAGCCTGGGACAGTCTGGGGTAGTCTAGGACTTGTTTGGAACAGCCTGGGACAGTCTGGGGTAGTCTAGGACTTGTTTGGGACAGTCTGGGACCTTCTGGGACCGTCTGGGACTTAGTTGGGACAGTCTGGGGTAGTCTGGGACTTGTTTGGAACAGTCTGCGACAGTTTGGGACCGTCTGGGACTTGTTTGGAACAGTCTGGGACAGTCTGGGACTGTCTGGGACTTGCTTGGAACAGCCTGGGACAGTCTGGGGTAGTCTGGGGCTTGTTTGGAACAGTCTGGGACAGTCTGGGACCGTCTGGGACTTGTTTGGAACAGTCTGGGACAGTCTGGGACTGTCTGGGACTTGTTTGGAACAGCCTGGGACAGTCTGGGGTAGTCTAGGACTTGTTTGGGACAGTGTGGGACCGTCTGGGACCGTCTGGGACTTGGTTGGGACAGTCTGCGGCCGTCTGGGACAGTCTGGGACTTGTTTGGAACAGTCTGCTACAGTTTTGAACAATCTAAGACTTGTTGGGGAAAGTCTGGGACCGTCTGGGATAGTCTGGGACTTGTTTGGAACAGTCTGGGACTTGTTTGCAACAGTCTGGGACTGTCTGGGACTGTCTGGGACTTGTTTGGAACAGTTTCGGACAGTCTGGGACAGTCTGGGACATGTTTGGAACAGTCTGCGACAGTTTGGGACAGTCTAGGACTTGTTTGGAAAAATCTGGGACCGTCTGGGACCTTCTGGAACAGTCTGGGACTTGTATGGAACAGTCTGCGACAGTTTGTGACCGTCTGGGACTTGTTTGGAACAGTCTGGGACAGTCTGGGACTGTCTGGGACTTGTTTGGAACAGCCTGGGACAGTCTGGGGTAGTCTAGGACTTGTTTGGGACAGTGTGGGACCGTCTGGGACCGTCTGGGACTTGTTTGGAACAGTCTGCGACAGTTTTGGACCGTCTGGGACTTGTTTGGAACAGTCCGCGACAGTTTGGGACAGTCTAGGATTTGTTTGGGATAGTCTGGGACCGTCTGGGACCTTCTGGGACAGTCTAGGACATGTTTGGAACAGTCTGGGACAGTCTGGGACTGTCTGGGACTTGTTTGGAACAGCCTGGGACAGTCTGGGGTAGTCCGGGACTTGTTTGGAACAGTCTGCGACAGTTTGGGACCGTCTGGGACTTGTTTGGAACAGTCTGCGACAGTTTGGGACAGTCTAGGACTTGTTTAGAAAAATCTGGGACCGTCTGGGACCTTCTGGAACATTCTGGGACTTGTTTGGAACAGTCTGCGACAGTTTGGGACCGTCTGGGACTTGTTTGGAACAGTCTGCGACCGTTTGAGACCGCCTGGGACTTGTTTGGAACAGTCTGCGACAGTTCAGGACAGTCTAGGACTTGTTTGGGACAGTCTGTGGCCGTCTGGGACAGTCTGGGACTTGTTTGGAACAGTCTGTGACAGTTTGGGTCCGTCTGGGACTTGTTTGGATCAGCCTGGGACAGTCTGGGGTAGTCTGGGACTTGTTTGGAACAGTCTGCATCAGTTTGGGCCAGTCTGGGACCGTCTGGGACCGTCTGGGACAGTCTGGGACTTGATTGGCACAGTATGGGACAGTCTGGAACAGTCTGGGACTGTCTGGGACAGTCTGGGACTTGTTTGGAACAGTTTCGGACAGTCTGGGACAGTCTGGGACATGTTTGGAACAGTCTGCAACAGTTTTGGACAATTTAAGACTTGTTTGGGAAAGTCTGGGACCGTCTGGGATAGTCTGGGACTTGTTTGGAACAGTCTGGGACTTGTTTGGAACAGCCTGGGACTATCTGGAACAGTCTGCGACAGTTTGGGACCGACTGGGAATTGTTTGGAACAGTCTGCATCAGTTTGTGACAGTCTAGGACTTGTTTGGGACAGTCTGGGACCGTCTGGGACCTTCTGGGACAGTCTAGGACTTGTTTGGGACAGTCTGAGACCGTCTGGGACCGTCTGGGACAGTCTGGGACTTGTTTGGAACAGCCTGGGACAGTCTGGGGTAGTCCGGGACTTGTTCGGAACAGTCTGCGACAGTTTGGGACCGTCTGGGACCTGTTTGGAACAGTCTGGGACAGTCTGGGACTGTCTGGGACTTGTTTGGAACAGCCTGGGACAGTCTGGGGTAGTCTGGGGCTTGTTTGGAACAGTCTGGGACAGTCTGGGACTGTCTGGGACTTGTTTGGAACAGCCTGGGACAGTCTGGGGTAGTCTAAGACTTGTTTGGGACAGTCTGGGACCTTCTGGGACCGTCTGGGACTTAGTTGGGACAGTCTGGGGTAGTCTGGGACTTGTTTGGAACAGTCTGCGACAGTTTGGGACCGTCTGGGACTTGTTTGGAACAGTCTGGGACAGTCTGGGACTGTCTGGGACTTGCTTGGAACAGCCTGGGACAGTCTGGGGTAGTCTGGGGCTTGTTTGGAACAGTCTGGGACAGTCTGGGACCGTCTGGGACTTGTTTGGAACAGTCTGGGACAGTCTGGGACTGTCTGGGACTTGTTTGGAACAGCCTGGGACAGTCTGGGGTAGTCTAGGACTTGTTTGGGACAGTGTGGGACCGTCTGGGACCGTCTGGGACTTGGTTGGGACAGTCTGCGGCCGTCTGGGACAGTCTGGGACTTGTTTGGAACAGTCTGCTACAGTTTTGGACAATCTAAGACTTGTTGGGGAAAGTCTGGGACCGTCTGGGATAGTCTGGGACCGTCTGGGATAGTCTGGGACTTGTTTGGAACAGTCTGGGACTTGTTTGGAACAGTCTGGGACTGTCTGGGACTTGTTTGGAACAGTTTCGGACAGTCTGGGACAGTCTGGGACATGTTTGGAACAGTCTGCGACAGTTTGGGACAGTCTAGGACTTGTTTGGAAAAATCTGGGACCGTCTGGGACTTGTATGGAACAGTCTGCGACAGTTTGTGACCGTCTGGGACTTGTTTGGAACAGTCTGGGACAGTCTGGGACTGTCTGGGACTTGTTTGGAACAGCCTGGGACAGTCTGGGGTAGTCTAGGACTTGTTTGGGACAGTGTGGGACCGTCTGGGACCGTCTGGGACTTGGTTGGGACAGTCTGCGGCCGTCTGGGACAGTCTGGGACATGTTTGGAACAGTCTGCAACAGTTTTGGACAATCTAACACTTGTTGGGGAAAGTCTGGGACCGTCTGGGATAGTCTGGGACTTGTTTGGAACAGTCTGGGACTTGTTTGGAACAGTCTGGGACTGTCTGGAACAGTCTGCGACAGTTTGGGACCGACTGGGAATTGTTTGGAACAGTCTGCATCAGTTTGGGACAGTCTAGGACTTGTTTGGGACAGTCTGGGACCGTCCGGGACCGTCTGAGACTGTCTGGGACTTGTTTGGAACAGCCTGGGACAGTCTGGGACTTGTTTGGAACAGTCTGCGACAGTTTTGGACAATCTAAGACTTGTTTGGGACAGTCTGGGACCGTCTGGGATAGTCTGGGACTTGTTTGGAACAGTCTGGGACAGTCTGGGACTGTCTGGGACTTGTTTGGAACAGCCTGGGACAGTCTGGGGTAGTCTGGGACTTGTTTGGAACAGTCTGCGACAGTTTGGGACCGTCTGGGAATTGTTTGTAACAGTCTGTGACAGTTCGGGACAGTCTAGGACTTGTTTGGGACAGTCTGGGACCGTCTGGGACCTTCTGGGACAGTCTGGGACTTGTTTGGAACAGTCTATCACAGTTTGGGACCGTCTGGGGCTTGTTTGGAACAGTCTGCGACAGTTTGGGACAGTCTAGGACTTGTTTGGAAAAATCTGGGACCGTCTGCTTCCTTCTGGAACAGTCTGGGACTTGTATGGAACAGTCTGCGACAGTTTGGGACCGTCTGGGACTTGTTTGGAACAGTCTGCGACCGTTTGAGACCGTCTGGGACTTGTTTGGAACAGTCTGTGACAGTTTGGGACAGTCTAGGACTTGTTGTGGACAGTCTGGGACCGTCTAGGACCTTTTGGGACAGTCTGGGACTTGTTTGGAACAGTCTGCGACAGTTTGGGACCGTCTGGGACTTGTTTGGAACAGTCTGCGACAGTTTGGGACTGTCTAGGACTTGTTTGCGACTGTCTGGGACAATCTGGGACAGACTGGGTCTTGTTTGGAACAGTCTGCGGCAGTTTTGAAGAGTCTAGGACTTGTTTGGGCCAGTCTGGGACCGTCTGGGACCTTCTGGAACAGTCTGGGAGTTGTATGGAACAGTCTGCGACAGTTTGGGACCGTCTGGGTCTTGTTCGGAACTGTCTGGGACCATCTGGGACTGTCAGGGACTTGTTTGGAACAGTCTGCGACAGTTTGGGACCGTCTGGGACTTGTTTGGAACAGTCTGCGACAGTTTGGGACCGTCTGGGACTTGTTTGGAACAGTCTGCGACAGTTTGGGACAGTCTAGGACTTGTTTGGAAAAATCTGGGACCGTCTGGGACCTTCTGGAACAGTCTGGGACTTGTATGGAACAGTCTGCGACAGTTTGTGACCGTCTGGGACTTGTTTGGAACAGTCTGCGACCGTTTGAGACCGTCTGGGACTTGTTTGGAACAGTATGCGACAGTTTGGGACAGTCTATAACTTGTTTGGGACAGTCTGTGGCCGTCTGGGACCGTCTAGGACTTGTTTGGGACAGGCTGGGACCATCTGGGACAGTCAGGGACTTGTTTGGAACAGTCTGCGACAGTTTGGGACCGTCTGGGACTTGTTTGGAACAGTCTGCGACAGTTTGGGACCGTCTGGGACTTGTTTGGAACAGTCTGTGACAGTTTTGGACAGTCTAGGACTTGTTTGGAAAAATCTGGGACCGTCTGGGACCTTCTGGAACAGTCTGGGACTTGTATGGAACAGTCTGCGACAGTTTGAGACCGTCTGGGACTTGTTTGGAACAGTCTGCGACCGTTTGAGACCGTCTGGCACTTGTTTGGAACAGTCTGCGACAGTTTGGGACAGTCTAGGACTTGTTTGGGACAGTCTGCGGCCGTCTGGGACAGTCTAGGACTTGTTTGGGACAGTCTGGGACCTTCTGGGACCTTCTGGGACGGTCAGGGACTTGTTTGGAACAGTCTGCGACAGTTTGGGACCGTCTGGGACTTGTTTGGAACAGTCTGCGACAGTTTGGGACCGTCTGGGACTTGTTTGGAACTGTCTGCGACAGTTTGGGACAGTCTAGGTCTTGTTTGCGACTGTCTGGGACCTTCTGGGACCTTCTGGGACAGTCTGGGTCTTGTTTGGAACAGTCTGCGACAGTTTTGGACAGTCTAGGACTTGTTTGGGACAGTCTGGGACTTGTTTGGCATAGTCTGGTACAATCTGGGACAGTCTGGGACTTGATTGGAACAGCCTGGGAAAGTCTGGGATAGTCTGGGACTTGTTTGGAACAGTCTGTGACAGTTTGGGACCGTCTGGGACTTGTTTGGAACAGCCTGCTACAGATTTGGACCGTCCGGGACTTGTTTGTAACAGTCTGCGACAGTCTGGGATAGTCTGGGACTTGTTTGGAACAGCCTGGGACAGTCTGGGATAGTCTGGGACTTGTTTGGAACAGTCTGCGACAGTTTTGGACCGTCTGGGACTTGTTTGGAACAGTCTGCGACAGTTTGGGACCGTCTGGGACTTGTTTGGAACAGTCTGCGACAGTTTGGGACCGTCTGGGACTTGTTTGGAACTGTCTGCGACAGTTTGGGACAGTCTAGGTCTTGTTTGCGACTGTCTGGGACCTTCTGGGACCTTCTGGGACAGTCTGGGTCTTGTTTGGAACAGTCTGCGACAGTTTTGGACAGTCTAGGACTTGTTTGGGACAGTCTGGGACTTGTTTGGCATAGTCTGGTACAATCTGGGACAGTCTGGGACTTGATTGGAACAGCCTGGGAAAGTCTGGGATAGTCTGGGACTTGTTTGGAACAGTCTGTGACAGTTTGGGACCGTCTGGGACTTGTTTGGAACAGCCTGCTACAGATTTGGACCGTCCGGGACTTGTTTGTAACAGTCTGCGACAGTCTGGGATAGTCTGGGACTTGTTTGGAACAGCCTGGGACAGTCTGGGATAGTCTGGGACTTGTTTGGAACAGTCTGCGACAGTTTTGGACCGTCTGGGACTTGTTTGGAACAGTCCGCGACAGTTTGGGACAGTCTAGGACTTGTTTGGGATAGTCTGGGACCGTCTGGGACCTTCTGGGACAGTCTGGGACATGTTTGGAACAGTCTGGGACAATCTGGGACAGTCTGGGACTTGTTTGGAACAGTCTGCGACAGTTTTGGACAATCTAAGACTTGTTTGGGACAGTCTGGGACCGTCTGGGATAATCTGGGACTTGTTTGGAACAGTCTGGGACTTGTTTGGGACCGTCTGGGACTTGTTTGGAACAGTCTGCGACAGTTTGGGACCGTCTGGGACTTGTTTGGAACAGTCTGCGACAGTTTGGGACAGTCTAGGACTTGTTTGGAAAAATCTGGGACCGTCTGGGACCTTCTGGAACAGTCTGGGACTTGTATGGAACAGTCTGCGACAGTTTGTGACCGTCTGGGACTTGTTTGGAACAGTCTGCGACCGTTTGAGACCGTCTGGCACTTGTTTGGAACAGTCTGCGACAGTTTGGGACAGTCTAGGACTTGTTTGGGACAGTCTGCGGCCGTCTGGGACAGTCTAGGACTTGTTTGGGACAGTCTGGGACCTTCTGGGACCTTCTGGGACGGTCAGGGACTTGTTTGGAACAGTCTGCGACAGTTTGGGACCGTCTGGGACTTGTTTGGAACAGTCTGCGACAGTTTGGGACCGTCTGGGACTTGTTTGGAACTGTCTGCGACAGTTTGGGACAGTCTAGGTCTTGTTTGCGACTGTCTGGGACCTTCTGGGACCTTCTGGGACAGTCTGGGTCTTGTTTGGAACAGTCTGCGACAGTTTTGGACAGTCTAGGACTTGTTTGGGACAGTCTGGGACTTGTTTGGCATAGTCTGGTACAATCTGGGACAGTCTGGGACTTGATTGGAACAGCCTGGGAAAGTCTGGGATAGTCTGGGACTTGTTTGGAACAGTCTGTGACAGTTTGGGACCGTCTGGGACTTGTTTGGAACAGCCTGCTACAGATTTGGACCGTCCGGGACTTGTTTGTAACAGTCTGCGACAGTCTGGGATAGTCTGGGACTTGTTTGGAACAGCCTGGGACAGTCTGGGATAGTCTGGGACTTGTTTGGAACAGTCTGCGACAGTTTTGGACCGTCTGGGACTTGTTTGGAACAGTCCGCGACAGTTTGGGACAGTCTAGGACTTGTTTGGGATAGTCTGGGACCGTCTGGGACCTTCTGGGACAGTCTGGGACATGTTTGGAACAGTCTGGGACAATCTGGGACAGTCTGGGACTTGTTTGGAACAGTCTGCGACAGTTTTGGACAATCTAAGACTTGTTTGGGACAGTCTGGGACCGTCTGGGATAATCTGGGACTTGTTTGGAACAGTCTGGGACTTGTTTGGGACCGTCTGGGACTTGTTTGGAACAGTCTGCGACAGTTTGGGACCGTCTGGGACTTGTTTGGAACAGTCTGCGACAGTTTGGGACAGTCTAGGACTTGTTTGGAAAAATCTGGGACCGTCTGGGACCTTCTGGAACAGTCTGGGACTTGTATGGAACAGTCTGCGACAGTTTGTGACCGTCTGGGACTTGTTTGGAACAGTCTGCGACCGTTTGAGACCGTCTGGGACTTGTTTGGAACAGTATGCGACAGTTTGGGACAGTCTATAACTTGTTTGGGACAGTCTGTGGCCGTCTGGGACCGTCTAGGACTTATTTGGGACAGGCTGGGACCATCTGGGACAGTCAGGGACTTGTTTGGAACAGTCTGCGACAGTTTGGGACCGTCTGGGACTTGTTTGGAACAGTCTGCGACAGTTTGGGACCGTCTGGGACTTGTTTGGAACAGTCTGCGACAGTTTTGGACAGTCTAGGACTTGTTTGGAAAAATCTGGGACCGTCTGGGACCTTCTGGAACAGTCTGGGACTTGTATGGAACAGTCTGCGACAGTTTGAGACCGTCTGGGACTTGTTTGGAACAGTCTGCGACCGTTTGAGACCGTCTGGCACTTGTTTGGAACAGTCTGCGACAGTTTGGGACAGTCTAGGACTTGTTTGGGACAGTCTGCGGCCGTCTGGGACAGTCTAGGACTTGTTTGGGACAGTCTGGGACCTTCTGGGACCTTCTGGGACGGTCAGGGACTTGTTTGGAACAGTCTGCGACAGTTTGGGACCGTCTGGGACTTGTTTGGAACAGTCTGCGACAGTTTGGGACCGTCTGGGACTTGTTTGGAACTGTCTGCGACAGTTTGGGACAGTCTAGGTCTTGTTTGCGACTGTCTGGGACCTTCTGGGACCTTCTGGGACAGTCTGGGTCTTGTTTGGAACAGTCTGCGACAGTTTTGGACAGTCTAGGACTTGTTTGGGACAGTCTGGGACTTGTTTGGCATAGTCTGGTACAATCTGGGACAGTCTGGGACTTGATTGGAACAGCCTGGGAAAGTCTGGGATAGTCTGGGACTTGTTTGGAACAGTCTGTGACAGTTTGGGACCGTCTGGGACTTGTTTGGAACAGCCTGCTACAGATTTGGACCGTCCGGGACTTGTTTGTAACAGTCTGCGACAGTCTGGGATAGTCTGGGACTTGTTTGGAACAGCCTGGGACAGTCTGGGATAGTCTGGGACTTGTTTGGAACAGTCTGCGACAGTTTTGGACCGTCTGGGACTTGTTTGGAACAGTCCGCGACAGTTTGGGACAGTCTAGGACTTGTTTGGGATAGTCTGGGACCGTCTGGGACCTTCTGGGACAGTCTGGGACATGTTTGGAACAGTCTGGGACAATCTGGGACAGTCTGGGACTTGTTTGGAACAGTCTGCGACAGTTTTGGACAATCTAAGACTTGTTTGGGACAGTCTGGGACCGTCTGGGATAATCTGGGACTTGTTTGGAACAGTCTGGGACTTGTTTGGTACAGTCTGGGACTGTCTGGAACAGTCTGCGACAGTTTGGGACCGTCTGGGACTTGTTTGGAACAGCCTGGGACAGTCTGGGGTAGTCTGGGACTTGTTTGGAACAGTCTGCGACAGTTTGGGACCGTCTGGGACTTGTTTGTAACAGTCTGTGACAGTTTGGGACAGTCTAGGACTTGTTTGGGGCAGTCTGGGACCGTCTGGGACCTTCTGGGACAGTCTGGGACTTGTTTGGAACAGTCTGCGACAGTTTGGGACCGTCTGGGACTTGTTTGGAACAGTCTGCGACAGTTTGGGACCGTCTGGGACTTGTTTGGAACAGTCTGCGACAGTTTGTGACTGTCTAGGACTTGTTTGCGACTGTCTGGAACAATCTGGAACAGTCTGGGACTTGTATGGAACAGTCTGCGACAGTTTGGGACCGTCTGGGACTTGTTCGGAACAGTCTGCGACCGTTTGAGACCGTCTGGGACTTGTTTGGAACAGTATGCGACAGTTTGGGACAGTCTAGGACTTGTTTGGGACAGTCTGTGGCCGTCTGGGACCGTCTGGGACTTGTTTGGGACAGTCTGGGACCATCCGGGACAGTCAGGGACTTGTTTGGAACAGTCTGCGACAGTTTGGGACCGTCTGGGACTTGTTTGGAACAGTCTGCGACAGTTTGGGACCGTCTGGGACTTGTTTGGAACAGTCTGCGACAGTTTGGGACAGTCTAGGACTTGTTTGGAAAAATCTGGGACCGTCTGGGACATTCTGGAACAGTCTGGGACTTGTATGAAACAGTCTGCGACAGTTTGGTACCGTCTGGGACTTGTTTGGAACAGTCTGCGACCGTTTGAGACCGTCTGGCACTTGTTTGGAACAGTCTGCGACAGTTTGGGACAGTCTAGGACTTGTTTGGGACAGTCTGTGGCCGTCTGGGACAGTCTAGGACTTGTTTGAGACAGTCTCGGACCGTCCGGGACCGTCTGGAACTGTCTGGGACTTGTTTGGAACAGCCTGGGACAGTTTGGGACCGTCTGGGACTTGTTTGGAACAGTCTATGACAGTTTCGGACAGTCTAGGACTTGTTTGGGACAGTGTGGGACCGTCCGGGACCGTCTGGGACTGTCTGGGACTTGTTTGGAACAGCCTGGGACAGTTTGGGACCGTCTGGGACTTGTTTGGAACAGTCTGCGACAGTTTGGGACCGTCTGGGACTTGTTTGGAACAGTCTGCGACAGTCTGGGATAGTCTGGGACTTGTTTGGGACAGTCTGGTAACGTCTGGGTCCGTCTGGGACAGTCTAGGACTTGTTTGGGACAGTCTGGGACAATCTGGGACCGTCTGGGACCGTCTGGGACAGTCTGGGACTTGTTTGGAACAGTCTGTGACAGTTTGGGACAGTCTAGGACTTGTTTGGGACAGTCTGGGACCGTCTGGGACCTTCTGGGACAGTCTGGGACTTGTTTGGAACAGTCTGCGACAGTTTGGGACCGTCTGGGACTTGTTTGGAACAGCCCGGGACAGTCTGGGGTAGTCTGGGACTTGTTTGGAACAGTCTGCGACAGTTTGGGACCGTCTGGGACTTGTTTGTAACAGTCTGTGACAGTTTGGGACAGTCTAGGACTTGTTTGGGACAGTCTGGGACCGTCTGGTACAATCTGGGACAGTCTGGGACTTGTTTGGAACAGTCTGCGACAAGTTGGGACCGTCTGGGACTTGTTTGGAACAGTCTGTGACAGTTTGGGACAGTCTAGGACCGTCTGAGACCGACTGGGACTTGTTTGGGACAGTCTGCCGCCGTCTGGGACAGTCTGGGACTTGTTTGGAACAGTCTGCTACAGATTGGGACCGTCCGGGACTTGTTTGGAACAGTCTGCGACAGTCTGGGATAGTCTGGGACTTGTTTGGAACAGCCTGGGACAGTCTGGGATAGTCTGGGTCTTGTTTGGAACAGTCTGGGACTTGTTTGGAACAGTCTGCGACCGTTTGAGACCGTCTGGGACTTGTTTGGAACAGTCTGCGACAGTTCAGGACAGTCTAGGACTTGTTTGGGACAGTCTGTGGCCGTCTGGGACAGTCTGGGACTTGTTTGGAACAGTCTGTGACAGTTTGGGTCCGTCTGGGACTTGTTTGGATCAGCCTGGTATAGTCTGGGGTAGTCTGGGTCTTGTTTGGAACAGTCTGCATCAGTTTGGGCCAGTCTGGGACCGTCTGGGACCGTCTGGGACAGTCTGGGACTTGATTGGCACAGTATGGGACAGTCTGGGACAGTCTGGGACTGTCTGGGACAGTCTGGGACTTGTTTGGAACAGTTTCGGACAGTCTGGGACAGTCTGGGACATGTTTGGAACAGTCTGCAACAGTTTTGGACAATCTAAGACTTGTTTGGGAAAGTCTGGGACCGTCTGGGATAGTCTGGGACTTGTTTGTAACAGTCTGGGACTTGTTTGGAACAGCCTGGGACTATCTGGAACAGTCTGCGACAGTTTGGGACCGAGTGGGAATTGTTTGGAACAGTCTGCATCAGTTTGTGACAGTCTAGGACTTGTTTTTGACAGTCTGGGACCGTCTGGGACCGTCTGGGACAGTCTAGGACTTGTTTGGGACAGTCTGAGACCGTCTGGGACCGTCTGGGACAGTCTGGGACTTGTTTGGAACAGTCTGGGACAGTCTGGGACTGTCTGGGACTTGTTTGGAACAGCCTGGGACAGTCTGGGGTAGTCCGGGACTTGTTTGGAACAGTCTGCGACAGTTTGGGACCGTCTGGGACTTGTTTGGAACAGTCTGGAACAGTCTGGGACTGTCTGGGACTTGTTTGGGACAGCCTGGGACAGTCTGGGGTAGTCTGGGGCTTGTTTGGAACAGTCTGGGACTGTCTGGGACTTGTTTGGAACAGCCTGGGTTAGTCTGGGGTAGTCTAGGACTTGTTTGGGACAGTCTGGGACCGTCTGGGACCGTCTGGGGCTTTGTTGGGACAGTCTGGGGTAGTCTGGGACTTGTTTGGAACAGTCTGCGACAGTTTGGGACCGTCTGGGACTTGTTTGGAACAGTCTGGGACAGTCTGGGACTGTCTGGGACTTGTTTGGAACAGCCTGGGACAGTCTGGGGTAGTCTGGGGCTTGTTTGGAACAGTCTGGGACAGTCTGGGACCGTCTGGGACTTGTTTGGAACAGCCTGGGACAGTCTGGGGTAGTCTAGGACTTGTTTGGGACAGTGTGGGACCGTCTGGGACCGTCTGGGACTTGGTTGGGACAGTCTGCGGCCGTCTGGGACAGTCTGGGACTTGTTTGGAACAGTCTGCTACAGTTTTGGACAATCTAAGACTTGTTGGGGAAAGTCTGGGACCGTCTGGGATAGTCTGGGACTTGTTTGGAACAGTCTGGGACTTGTTTGGAACAGTCTGGGACTGTCTGGGACTGTCTGGGACTTGTTTGGAACAGTTTCGGACAGTCTGGGACAGTCTGGGACATGTTTGGAACATTCTGCAACAGTTTTGGACAATCTAAGACTTGTTGGGGAAAGTCTGGGACCGTCTGGGACAGTCTGGGACATGTTTGGAACAGTCTGGGACAATCTGGGACAGTCTGGGACTTGTTTGGAACAGTCTGCGACAGTTTTGGACAATCTAAGACTTGTTTGGGACAGTCTGGGACCGTCTGGGATAATCTGGGACTTGTTTGGAACAGTCTGGGACTTGTTTGGGACCGTCTGGGACTTGTTTGGAACAGTCTGCGACAGTTTGGGACCGTCTGGGACTTGTTTGGAACAGTCTGCGACAGTTTGGGACAGTCTAGGACTTGTTTGGAAAAATCTGGGACCGTCTGGGACCTTCTGGAACAGTCTGGGACTTGTATGGAACAGTCTGCGACAGTTTGTGACCGTCTGGGACTTGTTTGGAACAGTCTGCGACCGTTTGAGACCGTCTGGGACTTGTTTGGAACAGTATGCGACAGTTTGGGACAGTCTATAACTTGTTTGGGACAGTCTGTGGCCGTCTGGGACCGTCTAGGACTTGTTTGGGACAGGCTGGGACCATCTGGGACAGTCAGGGACTTGTTTGGAACAGTCTGCGACAGTTTGGGACCGTCTGGGACTTGTTTGGAACAGTCTGCGACAGTTTGGGACCGTCTGGGACTTGTTTGGAACAGTCTGCGACAGTTTTGGACAGTCTAGGACTTGTTTGGAAAAATCTGGGACCGTCTGGGACCTTCTGGAACAGTCTGGGACTTGTATGGAACAGTCTGCGACAGTTTGAGACCGTCTGGGACTTGTTTGGAACAGTCTGCGACCGTTTGAGACCGTCTGGCACTTGTTTGGAACAGTCTGCGACAGTTTGGGACAGTCTAGGACTTGTTTGGGACAGTCTGCGGCCGTCTGGGACAGTCTAGGACTTGTTTGGGACAGTCTGGGACCTTCTGGGACCTTCTGGGACGGTCAGGGACTTGTTTGGAACAGTCTGCGACAGTTTGGGACCGTCTGGGACTTGTTTGGAACAGTCTGCGACAGTTTGGGACCGTCTGGGACTTGTTTGGAACTGTCTGCGACAGTTTGGGACAGTCTAGGTCTTGTTTGCGACTGTCTGGGACCTTCTGGGACCTTCTGGGACAGTCTGGGTCTTGTTTGGAACAGTCTGCGACAGTTTTGGACAGTCTAGGACTTGTTTGGGACAGTCTGGGACTTGTTTGGCATAGTCTGGTACAATCTGGGACAGTCTGGGACTTGATTGGAACAGCCTGGGAAAGTCTGGGATAGTCTGGGACTTGTTTGGAACAGTCTGTGACAGTTTGGGACCGTCTGGGACTTGTTTCGAACAGCCTGCTACAGATTTGGACCGTCCGGGACTTGTTTGTAACAGTCTGCGACAGTCTGGGATAGTCTGGGACTTGTTTGGAACAGCCTGGGACAGTCTGGGATAGTCTGGGACTTGTTTGGAACAGTCTGCGACAGTTTTGGACCGTCTGGGACTTGTTTGGAACAGTCCGCGACAGTTTGGGACAGTCTAGGACTTGTTTGGGATAGTCTGGGACCGTCTGGGACCTTCTGGGACAGTCTGGGACATGTTTGGAACAGTCTGGGACAATCTGGGACAGTCTGGGACTTGTTTGGAACAGTCTGCGACAGTTTTGGACAATCTAAGACTTGTTTGGGACAGTCTGGGACCGTCTGGGATAATCTGGGACTTGTTTGGAACAGTCTGGGACTTGTTTGGTACAGTCTGGGACTGTCTGGAACAGTCTGCGACAGTTTGGGACCGTCTGGGACTTGTTTGGAACAGCCTGGGACAGTCTGGGGTAGTCTGGGACTTGTTTGGAACAGTCTGCGACAGTTTGGGACCGTCTGGGACTTGTTTGTAACAGTCTGTGACAGTTTGGGACAGTCTAGGACTTGTTTGGGGCAGTCTGGGACCGTCTGGGACCTTCTGGGACAGTCTGGGACTTGTTTGGAACAGTCTGCGACAGTTTGGGACCGTCTGGGACTTGTTTGGAACAGTCTGCGACAGTTTGGGACCGTCTGGGACTTGTTTGGAACAGTCTGCGACAGTTTGTGACTGTCTAGGACTTGTTTGCGACTGTCTGGAACAATCTGGAACAGTCTGGGACTTGTATGGAACAGTCTGCGACAGTTTGGGACCGTCTGGGACTTGTTCGGAACAGTCTGCGACCGTTTGAGACCGTCTGGGACTTGTTTGGAACAGTATGCGACAGTTTGGGACAGTCTAGGACTTGTTTGGGACAGTCTGTGGCCGTCTGGGACCGTCTGGGACTTGTTTGGGACAGTCTGGGACCATCCGGGACAGTCAGGGACTTGTTTGGAACAGTCTGCGACAGTTTGGGACCGTCTGGGACTTGTTTGGAACAGTCTGCGACAGTTTGGGACCGTCTGGGACTTGTTTGGAACAGTCTGCGACAGTTTGGGACAGTCTAGGACTTGTTTGGAAAAATCTGGGACCGTCTGGGACATTCTGGAACAGTCTGGGACTTGTATGAAACAGTCTGCGACAGTTTGGTACCGTCTGGGACTTGTTTGGAACAGTCTGCGACCGTTTGAGACCGTCTGGCACTTGTTTGGAACAGTCTGCGACAGTTTGGGACAGTCTAGGACTTGTTTGGGACAGTCTGTGGCCGTCTGGGACAGTCTAGGACTTGTTTGAGACAGTCTCGGACCGTCCGGGACCGTCTGGAACTGTCTGGGACTTGTTTGGAACAGCCTGGGACAGTTTGGGACCGTCTGGGACTTGTTTGGAACAGTCTATGACAGTTTCGGACAGTCTAGGACTTGTTTGGGACAGTGTGGGACCGTCCGGGACCGTCTGGGACTGTCTGGGACTTGTTTGGAACAGCCTGGGACAGTTTGGGACCGTCTGGGACTTGTTTGGAACAGTCTGCGACAGTTTGGGACCGTCTGGGACTTGTTTGGAACAGTCTGCGACAGTCTGGGATAGTCTGGGACTTGTTTGGGACAGTCTGGTAACGTCTGGGTCCGTCTGGGACAGTCTAGGACTTGTTTGGGACAGTCTGGGACAATCTGGGACCGTCTGGGACCGTCTGGGACAGTCTGGGACTTGTTTGGAACAGTCTGTGACAGTTTGGGACAGTCTAGGACTTGTTTGGGACAGTCTGGGACCGTCTGGGACCTTCTGGGACAGTCTGGGACTTGTTTGGAACAGTCTGCGACAGTTTGGGACCGTCTGGGACTTGTTTGGAACAGCCCGGGACAGTCTGGGGTAGTCTGGGACTTGTTTGGAACAGTCTGCGACAGTTTGGGACCGTCTGGGACTTGTTTGTAACAGTCTGTGACAGTTTGGGACAGTCTAGGACTTGTTTGGGACAGTCTGGGACCGTCTGGTACAATCTGGGACAGTCTGGGACTTGTTTGGAACAGTCTGCGACAAGTTGGGACCGTCTGGGACTTGTTTGGAACAGTCTGTGACAGTTTGGGACAGTCTAGGACCGTCTGAGACCGACTGGGACTTGTTTGGGACAGTCTGCCGCCGTCTGGGACAGTCTGGGACTTGTTTGGAACAGTCTGCTACAGATTGGGACCGTCCGGGACTTGTTTGGAACAGTCTGCGACAGTCTGGGATAGTCTGGGACTTGTTTGGAACAGCCTGGGACAGTCTGGGATAGTCTGGGTCTTGTTTGGAACAGTCTGGGACTTGTTTGGAACAGTCTGCGACCGTTTGAGACCGTCTGGGACTTGTTTGGAACAGTCTGCGACAGTTCAGGACAGTCTAGGACTTGTTTGGGACAGTCTGTGGCCGTCTGGGACAGTCTGGGACTTGTTTGGAACAGTCTGTGACAGTTTGGGTCCGTCTGGGACTTGTTTGGATCAGCCTGGTATAGTCTGGGGTAGTCTGGGTCTTGTTTGGAACAGTCTGCATCAGTTTGGGCCAGTCTGGGACCGTCTGGGACCGTCTGGGACAGTCTGGGACTTGATTGGCACAGTATGGGACAGTCTGGGACAGTCTGGGACTGTCTGGGACAGTCTGGGACTTGTTTGGAACAGTTTCGGACAGTCTGGGACAGTCTGGGACATGTTTGGAACAGTCTGCAACAGTTTTGGACAATCTAAGACTTGTTTGGGAAAGTCTGGGACCGTCTGGGATAGTCTGGGACTTGTTTGTAACAGTCTGGGACTTGTTTGGAACAGCCTGGGACTATCTGGAACAGTCTGCGACAGTTTGGGACCGAGTGGGAATTGTTTGGAACAGTCTGCATCAGTTTGTGACAGTCTAGGACTTGTTTTTGACAGTCTGGGACCGTCTGGGACCGTCTGGGACAGTCTAGGACTTGTTTGGGACAGTCTGAGACCGTCTGGGACCGTCTGGGACAGTCTGGGACTTGTTTGGAACAGTCTGGGACAGTCTGGGACTGTCTGGGACTTGTTTGGAACAGCCTGGGACAGTCTGGGGTAGTCCGGGACTTGTTTGGAACAGTCTGCGACAGTTTGGGACCGTCTGGGACTTGTTTGGAACAGTCTGGAACAGTCTGGGACTGTCTGGGACTTGTTTGGGACAGCCTGGGACAGTCTGGGGTAGTCTGGGGCTTGTTTGGAACAGTCTGGGACTGTCTGGGACTTGTTTGGAACAGCCTGGGACAGTCTGGGGTAGTCTAGGACTTGTTTGGGACAGTCTGGGACCGTCTGGGACCGTCTGGGGCTTTGTTGGGACAGTCTGGGGTAGTCTGGGACTTGTTTGGAACAGTCTGCGACAGTTTGGGACCGTCTGGGACTTGTTTGGAACAGTCTGGGACAGTCTGGGACTGTCTGGGACTTGTTTGGAACAGCCTGGGACAGTCTGGGGTAGTCTGGGGCTTGTTTGGAACAGTCTGGGACAGTCTGGGACCGTCTGGGACTTGTTTGGAACAGCCTGGGACAGTCTGGGGTAGTCTAGGACTTGTTTGGGACAGTGTGGGACCGTCTGGGACCGTCTGGGACTTGGTTGGGACAGTCTGCGGCCGTCTGGGACAGTCTGGGACTTGTTTGGAACAGTCTGCTACAGTTTTGGACAATCTAAGACTTGTTGGGGAAAGTCTGGGACCGTCTGGGATAGTCTGGGACTTGTTTGGAACAGTCTGGGACTTGTTTGGAACAGTCTGGGACTGTCTGGGACTGTCTGGGACTTGTTTGGAACAGTTTCGGACAGTCTGGGACAGTCTGGGACATGTTTGGAACATTCTGCAACAGTTTTGGACAATCTAAGACTTGTTGGGGAAAGTCTGGGACCGTCTGGGATAGTCTGGGATTTGTTTGGAACAGTCTGGGACTTGTTTGGAACAGTCTGGGACTGTCTGGAACAGTCTGCGACTGTTTGGGACCGACTGGGAATTGTTTGGAACAGTCTGTATCAGTTTTGGACAGTCTAGGACTTGTTTGGGACAGTCTGGGACTTGTTAGGCATAGTCTGGTACAATCTGGGACAGTCTGGGACTTGATTGGAACAGCCTGGGAAAGTCTGGGATAGTCTGGGACTTGTTTGGAACAGTCTGCGACAGTTTGGGACCGTCTGGGACTTGTTTGGAACAGTCTGCGACAGTTTGGGACCGTCTGGGACTTGTTTGGAACAGTCTGCGACAGTTTGGGACAGTCTAGGACTTGTTTGGAAAAATCTGGGACCGTCTGGGACATTCTGGAACAGTCTGGGACTTGTATGAAACAGTCTGCGAAAGTTTGGTACCGTCTGGGACTTGTTTGGAACAGTCTGCGACAGTTTGGGACAGTCTAGGACTTGTTTGGGACAGTCTGTGGCCGTCTGGGACAGCCTAGGACTTGTTTGGAACAGTCTGCATCAGTTTGGGACAGTCTAGGACTTGTTTGGGACAGTCTGGGACCGTCCGGGACCGTCTGGGACTGTCTGGGACTTGTTTGGAACAGCCTGGGACAGTTTGGGACCGTCTGGGACTTGTTTGGAACAGTCTGTGACAGTTTCGGACAGTCTAGGACTTGTTTGGGACAGTCTGGGACCGTCTGGGACCTTCTGGGACAGTCTGGGACTTGTTTGGAACAGTCTGCGACAGTTTGGGACCGTCTGGGACTTGTTTGGAACAGTCTGCGACAGTCTGGGATAGTCTGGGACTTGTTTGGGACAGTCTGGTAACGTCTGGGTCCGTCTGGGACAGTCTAGGACTTGTTTGGGACAGTCTGGGACAATCTGGGACCGTCTGGGACCGTCTGGGACAGTCTGGGACTTGTTTGGAACAGTCTGTGACAGTTTGGGACAGTCTAGGACTTGTTTGGGACAGTCTGGGACCGTCTGGGACCTTCTGGGACTTGTTTGGAACAGCCTGGGACAGTCTGGGGTAGTCTGGGACTTGTTTGGAACAGTCTGCGACAGTTTGGGACCGTCTGGGACTTGTTTGTAACAGTCTGTGACAGTTTGGGACAGTCTAGGACTTGTTTGGGACAGTCTGGGACCGTCTGGTACAATCTGGGACAGTCTGGGACTTGTTTGGAACAGTCTGCGTCAGTTTGGGACCGTCTGGGACTTGTTTGGAACAGCCTGGGACAGTCTGGGGTAGTCTGGGACTTGTTTGGAACAGTCTGCGACAGTTTGGGACCGTCTGGGACTTGTTTGTAACAGTCTGTGACAGTTTGGGACAGTCTAGGACTTGTTTGGGACAGTCTGGGACCGTCTGGTACAATCTGGGACAGTCTGGGACTTGTTTGGAACAGTCTGCGACAGTTTGGGACCGTCTGGGACTTGTTTGGAACAGTCTGTGACAGTTTGGGACCGACTGGGACTTGTTTGGAACTGTCTGCATCAGTTTGGGACAGTCTAGGACCGTCTGGGACCGACTGGGACTTGTTTGGGACAGTCTGCGGCCGTCTGGGACAGTCTGGGACTTGTTTGGAACAGTCTGCTACAGTTTGGGACCGTCTGGGACTTGTTTGGGACCGTCTGGGACTTGTTTGGAACAGTCTGCGACAGTTTGGGACCGTCTGGGACTTGTTTGGAACAGTCTGCGACAGTCTGGGATAGTCTGGGACTTGTTTGGGACAGTCTGGTAACGTCTGGGTCCGTCTGGGACAGTCTAGGACTTGTTCGGGACAGTCTGGGACAATCTGGGACCGTCTGGGACCGTCTGGGACAGTCTGGGACTTGTTTGGAACAGTCTGTGACAGTTTGGGACAGTCTAGGACTTGCTTGGGACAGTCTGGGACCGTCTGGGACCTTCTGGGACAGCCTGGGACTTGTTTGGAACAGTCTGCGTCAGTTTGGGACCGTCTGGGACTTGTTTGGAACAGCCTGGGACAGTCTGGGGTAGTCTGGGACTTGTTTGGAACAGTCTGCGACAGTTTGGGACCGTCTGGGACTTGTTTGTAACAGTCTGTGACAGTTTGGGACAGTCTAGGACTTGTTTGGGACAGTCTGGGACCGTCTGGTACAATCTGGGACAGTCTGGGACTTGTTTGGAACAGTCTGCGACAAGTTGGGACCGTCTGGGACTTGTTTGGAACAGTCTGTGACAGTTTGGGACAGTCTAGGACCGTCTGAGACCGACTGGGACTTGTTTGGGACAGTCTGCCGCCGTCTGGGACAGTCTGGGACTTGTTTGGAACAGTCTGCTACAGATTGGGACCGTCCGGGACTTGTTTGGAACAGTCTGCGACAGTCTGGGATAGTCTGGGACTTGTTTGGAACAGCCTGGGACAGTCTGGGATAGTCTGGGTCTTGTTTGGAACAGTCTGGGACTTGTTTGGAACAGTCTGCGACCGTTTGAGACCGTCTGGGACTTGTTTGGAACAGTCTGCGACAGTTCAGGACAGTCTAGGACTTGTTTGGGACAGTCTGTG
Organism: Cephus spinipes; assembly: GCA_963971525.1. NCBI lineage: Eukaryota > Metazoa > Arthropoda > Insecta > Hymenoptera > Cephidae > Cephus > Cephus spinipes. The sequence continues at coordinate 9,072,679 of OZ020577.1, read as the reverse complement.
GCCGTCTGGGACAGTCTGGGACTTGTTTGGAACAGTCTGTGACAGTTTGGGTCCGTCTGGGACTTGTTTGGATCAGCCTGGTATAGTCTGGGGTAGTCTGGGTCTTGTTTGGAACAGTCTGCATCAGTTTGGGCCAGTCTGGGACCGTCTGGGACCGTCTGGGACAGTCTGGGACTTGATTGGCACAGTATGGGACAGTCTGGGACAGTCTGGGACTGTCTGGGACAGTCTGGGACTTGTTTGGAACAGTTTCGGACAGTCTGGGACAGTCTGGGACATGTTTGGAACAGTCTGCAACAGTTTTGGACAATCTAAGACTTGTTTGGGAAAGTCTGGGACCGTCTGGGATAGTCTGGGACTTGTTTGTAACAGTCTGGGACTTGTTTGGAACAGCCTGGGACTATCTGGAACAGTCTGCGACAGTTTGGGACCGAGTGGGAATTGTTTGGAACAGTCTGCATCAGTTTGTGACAGTCTAGGACTTGTTTTTGACAGTCTGGGACCGTCTGGGACCGTCTGGGACAGTCTAGGACTTGTTTGGGACAGTCTGAGACCGTCTGGGACCGTCTGGGACAGTCTGGGACTTGTTTGGAACAGTCTGGGACAGTCTGGGACTGTCTGGGACTTGTTTGGAACAGCCTGGGACAGTCTGGGGTAGTCCGGGACTTGTTTGGAACAGTCTGCGACAGTTTGGGACCGTCTGGGACTTGTTTGGAACAGTCTGGAACAGTCTGGGACTGTCTGGGACTTGTTTGGGACAGCCTGGGACAGTCTGGGGTAGTCTGGGGCTTGTTTGGAACAGTCTGGGACTGTCTGGGACTTGTTTGGAACAGCCTGGGACAGTCTGGGGTAGTCTAGGACTTGTTTGGGACAGTCTGGGACCGTCTGGGACCGTCTGGGGCTTTGTTGGGACAGTCTGGGGTAGTCTGGAACTTGTTTGGAACAGTCTGCGACAGTTTGGGACCGTCTGGGACTTGTTTGGAACAGTCTGGGACAGTCTGGGACTGTCTGGGACTTGTTTGGAACAGCCTGGGACAGTCTGGGGTAGTCTGGGGCTTGTTTGGAACAGTCTGGGACAGTCTGGGACCGTCTGGGACTTGTTTGGAACAGCCTGGGACAGTCTGGGGTAGTCTAGGACTTGTTTGGGACAGTGTGGGACCGTCTGGGACCGTCTGGGACTTGGTTGGGACAGTCTGCGGCCGTCTGGGACAGTCTGGGACTTGTTTGGAACAGTCTGCTACAGTTTTGGACAATCTAAGACTTGTTGGGGAAAGTCTGGGACCGTCTGGGATAGTCTGGGACTTGTTTGGAACAGTCTGGGACTTGTTTGGAACAGTCTGGGACTGTCTGGGACTGTCTGGGACTTGTTTGGAACAGTTTCGGACAGTCTGGGACAGTCTGGGACATGTTTGGAACATTCTGCAACAGTTTTGGACAATCTAAGACTTGTTGGGGAAAGTCTGGGACCGTCTGGGATAGTCTGGGATTTGTTTGGAACAGTCTGGGACTTGTTTGGAACAGTCTGGGACTGTCTGGAACAGTCTGCGACTGTTTGGGACCGACTGGGAATTGTTTGGAACAGTCTGTATCAGTTTTGGACAGTCTAGGACTTGTTTGGGACAGTCTGGGACTTGTTAGGCATAGTCTGGTACAATCTGGGACAGTCTGGGACTTGATTGGAACAGCCTGGGAAAGTCTGGGATAGTCTGGGACTTGTTTGGAACAGTCTGCGACAGTTTGGGACCGTCTGGGACTTGTTTGGAACAGTCTGCGACAGTTTGGGACCGTCTGGGACTTGTTTGGAACAGTCTGCGACAGTTTGGGACAGTCTAGGACTTGTTTGGAAAAATCTGGGACCGTCTGGGACATTCTGGAACAGTCTGGGACTTGTATGAAACAGTCTGCGAAAGTTTGGTACCGTCTGGGACTTGTTTGGAACAGTCTGCGACAGTTTGGGACAGTCTAGGACTTGTTTGGGACAGTCTGTGGCCGTCTGGGACAGCCTAGGACTTGTTTGGAACAGTCTGCATCAGTTTGGGACAGTCTAGGACTTGTTTGGGACAGTCTGGGACCGTCCGGGACCGTCTGGGACTGTCTGGGACTTGTTTGGAACAGCCTGGGACAGTTTGGGACCGTCTGGGACTTGTTTGGAACAGTCTGTGACAGTTTCGGACAGTCTAGGACTTGTTTGGGACAGTCTGGGACCGTCTGGGACCTTCTGGGACAGTCTGGGACTTGTTTGGAACAGTCTGCGACAGTTTGGGACCGTCTGGGACTTGTTTGGAACAGTCTGCGACAGTCTGGGATAGTCTGGGACTTGTTTGGGACAGTCTGGTAACGTCTGGGTCCGTCTGGGACAGTCTAGGACTTGTTTGGGACAGTCTGGGACAATCTGGGACCGTCTGGGACCGTCTGGGACAGTCTGGGACTTGTTTGGAACAGTCTGTGACAGTTTGGGACAGTCTAGGACTTGTTTGGGACAGTCTGGGACCGTCTGGGACCTTCTGGGACTTGTTTGGAACAGCCTGGGACAGTCTGGGGTAGTCTGGGACTTGTTTGGAACAGTCTGCGACAGTTTGGGACCGTCTGGGACTTGTTTGTAACAGTCTGTGACAGTTTGGGACAGTCTAGGACTTGTTTGGGACAGTCTGGGACCGTCTGGTACAATCTGGGACAGTCTGGGACTTGTTTGGAACAGTCTGCGTCAGTTTGGGACCGTCTGGGACTTGATTGGAACAGCCTGGGAAAGTCTGGGATAGTCTGGGACTTGTTTGGAACAGTCTGCGACAGTTTGGGACCGTCTGGGACTTGTTTGGAACAGTCTGCGACAGTTTGGGACCGTCTGGGACTTGTTTGGAACAGTCTGCGACAGTTTGGGACAGTCTAGGACTTGTTTGGAAAAATCTGGGACCGTCTGGGACATTCTGGAACAGTCTGGGACTTGTATGAAACAGTCTGCGAAAGTTTGGTACCGTCTGGGACTTGTTTGGAACAGTCTGCGACAGTTTGGGACAGTCTAGGACTTGTTTGGGACAGTCTGTGGCCGTCTGGGACAGCCTAGGACTTGTTTGGAACAGTCTGCATCAGTTTGGGACAGTCTAGGACTTGTTTGGGACAGTCTGGGACCGTCCGGGACCGTCTGGGACTGTCTGGGACTTGTTTGGAACAGCCTGGGACAGTTTGGGACCGTCTGGGACTTGTTTGGAACAGTCTGTGACAGTTTCGGACAGTCTAGGACTTGTTTGGGACAGTCTGGGACCGTCTGGGACCTTCTGGGACAGTCTGGGACTTGTTTGGAACAGTCTGCGACAGTTTGGGACCGTCTGGGACTTGTTTGGAACAGTCTGCGACAGTCTGGGATAGTCTGGGACTTGTTTGGGACAGTCTGGTAACGTCTGGGTCCGTCTGGGACAGTCTAGGACTTGTTTGGGACAGTCTGGGACAATCTGGGACCGTCTGGGACCGTCTGGGACAGTCTGGGACTTGTTTGGAACAGTCTGTGACAGTTTGGGACAGTCTAGGACTTGTTTGGGACAGTCTGGGACCGTCTGGGACCTTCTGGGACTTGTTTGGAACAGCCTGGGACAGTCTGGGGTAGTCTGGGACTTGTTTGGAACAGTCTGCGACAGTTTGGGACCGTCTGGGACTTGTTTGTAACAGTCTGTGACAGTTTGGGACAGTCTAGGACTTGTTTGGGACAGTCTGGGACCGTCTGGTACAATCTGGGACAGTCTGGGACTTGTTTGGAACAGTCTGCGTCAGTTTGGGACCGTCTGGGACTTGTTTGGAACAGCCTGGGACAGTCTGGGGTAGTCTGGGACTTGTTTGGAACAGTCTGCGACAGTTTGGGACCGTCTGGGACTTGTTTGTAACAGTCTGTGACAGTTTGGGACAGTCTAGGACTTGTTTGGGACAGTCTGGGACCGTCTGGTACAATCTGGGACAGTCTGGGACTTGTTTGGAACAGTCTGCGACAGTTTGGGACCGTCTGGGACTTGTTTGGAACAGTCTGTGACAGTTTGGGACCGACTGGGACTTGTTTGGAACTGTCTGCATCAGTTTGGGACAGTCTAGGACCGTCTGGGACCGACTGGGACTTGTTTGGGACAGTCTGCGGCCGTCTGGGACAGTCTGGGACTTGTTTGGAACAGTCTGCTACAGTTTGGGACCGTCTGGGACTTGTTTGGGACCGTCTGGGACTTGTTTGGAACAGTCTGCGACAGTTTGGGACCGTCTGGGACTTGTTTGGAACAGTCTGCGACAGTCTGGGATAGTCTGGGACTTGTTTGGGACAGTCTGGTAACGTCTGGGTCCGTCTGGGACAGTCTAGGACTTGTTCGGGACAGTCTGGGACAATCTGGGACCGTCTGGGACCGTCTGGGACAGTCTGGGACTTGTTTGGAACAGTCTGTGACAGTTTGGGACAGTCTAGGACTTGCTTGGGACAGTCTGGGACCGTCTGGGACCTTCTGGGACAGCCTGGGACTTGTTTGGAACAGTCTGCGTCAGTTTGGGACCGTCTGGGACTTGTTTGGAACAGCCTGGGACAGTCTGGGGTAGTCTGGGACTTGTTTGGAACAGTCTGCGACAGTTTGGGACCGTCTGGGACTTGTTTGGGACAGTCTGGGACCGTCTGGTACAATCTGGGACAGTCTGGGACTTGTTTGGAACAGTCTGCGACAGTTTGGGACCGTCTGGGACTTGTTTGGAACAGTCTGTGACAGTTTGGAACCGACTGGGACTTGTTTGGAACTGTCTGCATCAGTTTGGGACAGTCTAGGACCGTCTGGGACCGACTGGGACTTGTTTGGGACAGTCTGCGGCCGTCTGGGACAGTCTGGGACTTGTTTGGAACAGTCTGCTACAGATTGGGACCGTCCGGGACTTGTTTGGAACAGTCTGCGACAGTCTGGGATAGTCTGGGACTTGTTTGGAACAGCCTGGGACAGTCTGGGATAGTCTGGGACTTGTTTGGAACAGTCTGTGACAGTTTGGGACAGTCTAGGACTTGTTTGGGACAGTCTGGGACCGTCTGGTACAATCTGGGACAGTCTGGGACTTGTTTGGAACAGTCTGCGACAGTTTGGGACCGTCTGGGACTTGTTTGGAACAGTCTGTGACAGTTTGGGACCGACTGGGACTTGTTTGGAACTGTCTGCATCAGTTTGGGACAGTCTAGGACCGTCTGGGACCGACTGGGACTTGTTTGGGACAGTCTGCGGCCGTCTGGGACAGTCTGGGACTTGTTTGGAACAGTCTGCTACAGTTTGGGACCGTCTGGGACTTGTTTGGGACCGTCTGGGACTTGTTTGGAACAGTCTGCGACAGTTTGGGACCGTCTGGGACTTGTTTGGAACAGTCTGCGACAGTCTGGGATAGTCTGGGACTTGTTTGGGACAGTCTGGTAACGTCTGGGTCCGTCTGGGACAGTCTAGGACTTGTTCGGGACAGTCTGGGACAATCTGGGACCGTCTGGGACCGTCTGGGACAGTCTGGGACTTGTTTGGAACAGTCTGTGACAGTTTGGGACAGTCTAGGACTTGCTTGGGACAGTCTGGGACCGTCTGGGACCTTCTGGGACAGCCTGGGACTTGTTTGGAACAGTCTGCGTCAGTTTGGGACCGTCTGGGACTTGTTTGGAAGAGCCTGGGACAGTCTGGGGTAGTCTGGGACTTGTTTGGAACAGTCTGCGACAGTTTGGGACCGTCTGGGACTTGTTTGGAACAGCCTGGGACAGTTTGGGACCGTCTGGGACTTGTTTGGAACAGTCTATGACAGTTTCGGACAGTCTAGGACTTGTTTGGGACAGTGTGGGACCGTCCGGGACCGTCTGGGACTGTCTGGGACTTGTTTGGAACAGCCTGGGACAGTTTGGGACCGTCTGGGACTTGTTTGGAACAGTCTGCGACAGTTTGGGACCGTCTGGGACTTGTTTGGAACAGTCTGCGACAGTCTGGGATAGTCTGGGACTTGTTTGGGACAGTCTGGTAACGTCTGGGTCCGTCTGGGACAGTCTAGGACTTGTTTGGGACAGTCTGGGACAATCTGGGACCGTCTGGGACCGTCTGGGACAGTCTGGGACTTGTTTGGAACAGTCTGTGACAGTTTGGGACAGTCTAGGACTTGTTTGGGACAGTCTGGGACCGTCTGGGACCTTCTGGGACAGTCTGGGACTTGTTTGGAACAGTCTGCGACAGTTTGGGACCGTCTGGGACTTGTTTGGAACAGCCCGGGACAGTCTGGGGTAGTCTGGGACTTGTTTGGAACAGTCTGCGACAGTTTGGGACCGTCTGGGACTTGTTTGGAACAGTCTGCGACAGTCTGGGATAGTCTAGGACTTGTTTGGGACAGTCTGGGACCGTCTGGGACCTTCTGGGACAGTCTGGGACTTGTTTGGAACAGTCTGCGACAGTTTGGGACCGTCTGGGACTTGTTTGGAACAGTCTGCGACAGTCTGGGATAGTCTGGGACTTGTTTGGGACAGTCTGGTAACGTCTGGGTCCGTCTGGGACAGTCTAGGACTTGTTTGGGACAGTCTGGGACAATCTGGGACCGTCTGGGACCGTCTGGGACAGTCTGGGACTTGTTTGGAACAGTCTGTGACAGTTTGGGACAGTCTAGGACTTGTTTGGGACAGTCTGGGACCGTCTGGGACCTTCTGGGACTTGTTTGGAACAGCCTGGGACAGTCTGGGGTAGTCTGGGACTTGTTTGGAACAGTCTGCGACAGTTTGGGACCGTCTGGGACTTGTTTGTAACAGTCTGTGACAGTTTGGGACAGTCTAGGACTTGTTTGGGACAGTCTGGGACCGTCTGGTACAATCTGGGACAGTCTGGGACTTGTTTGGAACAGTCTGCGTCAGTTTGGGACCGTCTGGGACTTGATTGGAACAGCCTGGGAAAGTCTGGGATAGTCTGGGACTTGTTTGGAACAGTCTGCGACAGTTTGGGACCGTCTGGGACTTGTTTGGAACAGTCTGCGACAGTTTGGGACCGTCTGGGACTTGTTTGGAACAGTCTGCGACAGTTTGGGACAGTCTAGGACTTGTTTGGAAAAATCTGGGACCGTCTGGGACATTCTGGAACAGTCTGGGACTTGTATGAAACAGTCTGCGAAAGTTTGGTACCGTCTGGGACTTGTTTGGAACAGTCTGCGACAGTTTGGGACAGTCTAGGACTTGTTTGGGACAGTCTGTGGCCGTCTGGGACAGCCTAGGACTTGTTTGGAACAGTCTGCATCAGTTTGGGACAGTCTAGGACTTGTTTGGGACAGTCTGGGACCGTCCGGGACCGTCTGGGACTGTCTGGGACTTGTTTGGAACAGCCTGGGACAGTTTGGGACCGTCTGGGACTTGTTTGGAACAGTCTGTGACAGTTTCGGACAGTCTAGGACTTGTTTGGGACAGTCTGGGACCGTCTGGGACCTTCTGGGACAGTCTGGGACTTGTTTGGAACAGTCTGCGACAGTTTGGGACCGTCTGGGACTTGTTTGGAACAGTCTGCGACAGTCTGGGATAGTCTGGGACTTGTTTGGGACAGTCTGGTAACGTCTGGGTCCGTCTGGGACAGTCTAGGACTTGTTTGGGACAGTCTGGGACAATCTGGGACCGTCTGGGACCGTCTGGGACAGTCTGGGACTTGTTTGGAACAGTCTGTGACAGTTTGGGACAGTCTAGGACTTGTTTGGGACAGTCTGGGACCGTCTGGGACCTTCTGGGACTTGTTTGGAACAGCCTGGGACAGTCTGGGGTAGTCTGGGACTTGTTTGGAACAGTCTGCGACAGTTTGGGACCGTCTGGGACTTGTTTGTAACAGTCTGTGACAGTTTGGGACAGTCTAGGACTTGTTTGGGACAGTCTGGGACCGTCTGGTACAATCTGGGACAGTCTGGGACTTGTTTGGAACAGTCTGCGTCAGTTTGGGACCGTCTGGGACTTGTTTGGAACAGCCTGGGACAGTCTGGGGTAGTCTGGGACTTGTTTGGAACAGTCTGCGACAGTTTGGGACCGTCTGGGACTTGTTTGTAACAGTCTGTGACAGTTTGGGACAGTCTAGGACTTGTTTGGGACAGTCTGGGACCGTCTGGTACAATCTGGGACAGTCTGGGACTTGTTTGGAACAGTCTGCGACAGTTTGGGACCGTCTGGGACTTGTTTGGAACAGTCTGTGACAGTTTGGGACCGACTGGGACTTGTTTGGAACTGTCTGCATCAGTTTGGGACAGTCTAGGACCGTCTGGGACCGACTGGGACTTGTTTGGGACAGTCTGCGGCCGTCTGGGACAGTCTGGGACTTGTTTGGAACAGTCTGCTACAGTTTGGGACCGTCTGGGACTTGTTTGGGACCGTCTGGGACTTGTTTGGAACAGTCTGCGACAGTTTGGGACCGTCTGGGACTTGTTTGGAACAGTCTGCGACAGTCTGGGATAGTCTGGGACTTGTTTGGGACAGTCTGGTAACGTCTGGGTCCGTCTGGGACAGTCTAGGACTTGTTCGGGACAGTCTGGGACAATCTGGGACCGTCTGGGACCGTCTGGGACAGTCTGGGACTTGTTTGGAACAGTCTGTGACAGTTTGGGACAGTCTAGGACTTGCTTGGGACAGTCTGGGACCGTCTGGGACCTTCTGGGACAGCCTGGGACTTGTTTGGAACAGTCTGCGTCAGTTTGGGACCGTCTGGGACTTGTTTGGAACAGCCTGGGACAGTCTGGGGTAGTCTGGGACTTGTTTGGAACAGTCTGCGACAGTTTGGGACCGTCTGGGACTTGTTTGTAACAGTCTGTGACAGTTTGGGACAGTCTAGGACTTGTTTGGGACAGTCTGGGACCGTCTGGTACAATCTGGGACAGTCTGGGACTTGTTTGGAACAGTCTGCGACAGTTTGGGACCGTCTGGGACTTGTTTGGAACAGTCTGTGACAGTTTGGAACCGACTGGGACTTGTTTGGAACTGTCTGCATCAGTTTGGGACAGTCTAGGACCGTCTGGGACCGACTGGGACTTGTTTGGGACAGTCTGCGGCCGTCTGGGACAGTCTGGGACTTGTTTGGAACAGTCTGCTACAGATTGGGACCGTCCGGGACTTGTTTGGAACAGTCTGCGACAGTCTGGGATAGTCTGGGACTTGTTTGGAACAGCCTGGGACAGTCTGGGATAGTCTGGGACTTGTTTGGAACAGTCTGTGACAGTTTGGGACAGTCTAGGACTTGTTTGGGACAGTCTGGGACCGTCTGGTACAATCTGGGACAGTCTGGGACTTGTTTGGAACAGTCTGCGACAGTTTGGGACCGTCTGGGACTTGTTTGGAACAGTCTGTGACAGTTTGGGACCGACTGGGACTTGTTTGGAACTGTCTGCATCAGTTTGGGACAGTCTAGGACCGTCTGGGACCGACTGGGACTTGTTTGGGACAGTCTGCGGCCGTCTGGGACAGTCTGGGACTTGTTTGGAACAGTCTGCTACAGTTTGGGACCGTCTGGGACTTGTTTGGGACCGTCTGGGACTTGTTTGGAACAGTCTGCGACAGTTTGGGACCGTCTGGGACTTGTTTGGAACAGTCTGCGACAGTCTGGGATAGTCTGGGACTTGTTTGGGACAGTCTGGTAACGTCTGGGTCCGTCTGGGACAGTCTAGGACTTGTTCGGGACAGTCTGGGACAATCTGGGACCGTCTGGGACCGTCTGGGACAGTCTGGGACTTGTTTGGAACAGTCTGTGACAGTTTGGGACAGTCTAGGACTTGCTTGGGACAGTCTGGGACCGTCTGGGACCTTCTGGGACAGCCTGGGACTTGTTTGGAACAGTCTGCGTCAGTTTGGGACCGTCTGGGACTTGTTTGGAACAGCCTGGGACAGTCTGGGGTAGTCTGGGACTTGTTTGGAACAGTCTGCGACAGTTTGGGACCGTCTGGGACTTGTTTGGAACAGCCTGGGACAGTTTGGGACCGTCTGGGACTTGTTTGGAACAGTCTATGACAGTTTCGGACAGTCTAGGACTTGTTTGGGACAGTGTGGGACCGTCCGGGACCGTCTGGGACTGTCTGGGACTTGTTTGGAACAGCCTGGGACAGTTTGGGACCGTCTGGGACTTGTTTGGAACAGTCTGCGACAGTTTGGGACCGTCTGGGACTTGTTTGGAACAGTCTGCGACAGTCTGGGATAGTCTGGGACTTGTTTGGGACAGTCTGGTAACGTCTGGGTCCGTCTGGGACAGTCTAGGACTTGTTTGGGACAGTCTGGGACAATCTGGGACCGTCTGGGACCGTCTGGGACAGTCTGGGACTTGTTTGGAACAGTCTGTGACAGTTTGGGACAGTCTAGGACTTGTTTGGGACAGTCTGGGACCGTCTGGGACCTTCTGGGACAGTCTGGGACTTGTTTGGAACAGTCTGCGACAGTTTGGGACCGTCTGGGACTTGTTTGGAACAGCCCGGGACAGTCTGGGGTAGTCTGGGACTTGTTTGGAACAGTCTGCGACAGTTTGGGACCGTCTGGGACTTGTTTGTAACAGTCTGTGACAGTTTGGGACAGTCTAGGACTTGTTTGGGACAGTCTGGGACCGTCTGGTACAATCTGGGACAGTCTGGGACTTGTTTGGAACAGTCTGCGACAAGTTGGGACCGTCTGGGACTTGTTTGGAACAGTCTGTGACAGTTTGGGACAGTCTAGGACCGTCTGAGACCGACTGGGACTTGTTTGGGACAGTCTGCCGCCGTCTGGGACAGTCTGGGACTTGTTTGGAACAGTCTGCTACAGATTGGGACCGTCCGGGACTTGTTTGGAACAGTCTGCGACAGTCTGGGATAGTCTGGGACTTGTTTGGAACAGCCTGGGACAGTCTGGGATAGTCTGGGTCTTGTTTGGAACAGTCTGGGACTTGTTTGGAACAGTCTGCGACCGTTTGAGACCGTCTGGGACTTGTTTGGAACAGTCTGCGACAGTTCAGGACAGTCTAGGACTTGTTTGGGACAGTCTGTGGCCGTCTGGGACAGTCTGGGACTTGTTTGGAACAGTCTGTGACAGTTTGGGTCCGTCTGGGACTTGTTTGGATCAGCCTGGTATAGTCTGGGGTAGTCTGGGTCTTGTTTGGAACAGTCTGCATCAGTTTGGGCCAGTCTGGGACCGTCTGGGACCGTCTGGGACAGTCTGGGACTTGATTGGCACAGTATGGGACAGTCTGGGACAGTCTGGGACTGTCTGGGACAGTCTGGGACTTGTTTGGAACAGTTTCGGACAGTCTGGGACAGTCTGGGACATGTTTGGAACAGTCTGCAACAGTTTTGGACAATCTAAGACTTGTTTGGGAAAGTCTGGGACCGTCTGGGATAGTCTGGGGCTTGTTTGTAACAGTCTGGGACTTGTTTGGAACAGCCTGGGACTATCTGGAACAGTCTGCGACAGTTTGGGACCGAGTGGGAATTGTTTGGAACAGTCTGCATCAGTTTGTGACAGTCTAGGACTTGTTTTTGACAGTCTGGGACCGTCTGGGACCGTCTGGGACAGTCTAGGACTTGTTTGGGACAGTCTGAGACCGTCTGGGACCGTCTGGGACAGTCTGGGACTTGTTTGGAACAGTCTGGGACAGTCTGGGACTGTCTGGGACTTGTTTGGAACAGCCTGGGACAGTCTGGGGTAGTCCGGGACTTGTTTGGAACAGTCTGCGACAGTTTGGGACCGTCTGGGACTTGTTTGGAACAGTCTGGAACAGTCTGGGACTGTCTGGGACTTGTTTGGGACAGCCTGGGACAGTCTGGGGTAGTCTGGGGCTTGTTTGGAACAGTCTGGGACTGTCTGGGACTTGTTTGGAACAGCCTGGGACAGTCTGGGGTAGTCTAGGACTTGTTTGGGACAGTCTGGGACCGTCTGGGACCGTCTGGGGCTTTGTTGGGACAGTCTGGGGTAGTCTGGGACTTGTTTGGAACAGTCTGCGACAGTTTGGGACCGTCTGGGACTTGTTTGGAACAGTCTGGGACAGTCTGGGACTGTCTGGGACTTGTTTGGAACAGCGTGGGACAGTCTGGGGTAGTCTGGGGCTTGTTTGGAACAGTCTGGGACAGTCTGGGACCGTCTGGGACTTGTTTGGAACAGCCTGGGACAGTCTGGGGTAGTCTAGGACTTGTTTGGGACAGTGTGGGACCGTCTGGGACCGTCTGGGACTTGGTTGGGACAGTCTGCGGCCGTCTGGGACAGTCTGGGACTTGTTTGGAACAGTCTGCTACAGTTTTGGACAATCTAAGACTTGTTGGGGAAAGTCTGGGACCGTCTGGGATAGTCTGGGACTTGTTTGGAACAGTTTCGGACAGTCTGGGACAGTCTGGGACATGTTTGGAACATTCTGCAACAGTTTTGGACAATCTAAGACTTGTTGGGGAAAGTCTGGGACCGTCTGGGATAGTCTGGGATTTGTTTGGAACAGTCTGGGACTTGTTTGGAACAGTCTGGGACTGTCTGGAACTGTCTGGGACTTGTTTGGAACAGTTTCGGACAGTCTGGGACAGTCTGGGACATGTTTGGAACATTCTGCAACAGTTTTGGACAATCTAAGACTTGTTGGGGAAAGTCTGGGACCGTCTGGGATAGTCTGGGATTTGTTTGGAACAGTCTGGGACTTGTTTGGAACAGTCTGGGACTGTCTGGAACAGTCTGCGACTGTTTGGGACCGACTGGGAATTGTTTGGAACAGTCTGTATCAGTTTTGGACAGTCTAGGACTTGTTTGGGACAGTCTGGGACTTGTTAGGCATAGTCTGGTACAATCTGGGACAGTCTGGGACTTGATTGGAACAGCCTGGGAAAGTCTGGGATAGTCTGGGACTTGTTTGGAACAGTCTGCGACAGTTTGGGACCGTCTGGGACTTGTTTGGAACAGTCTGCGACAGTTTGGGACCGTCTGGGACTTGTTTGGAACAGTCTGCGACAGTTTGGGACAGTCTAGGACTTGTTTGGAAAAATCTGGGACCGTCTGGGACATTCTGGAACAGTCTGGGACTTGTATGAAACAGTCTGCGAAAGTTTGGTACCGTCTGGGACTTGTTTGGAACAGTCTGCGACAGTTTGGGACAGTCTAGGACTTGTTTGGGACAGTCTGTGGCCGTCTGGGACAGCCTAGGACTTGTTTGGAACAGTCTGCATCAGTTTGGGACAGTCTAGGACTTGTTTGGGACAGTCTGGGACTTGTTAGGCATAGTCTGGTACAATCTGGGACAGTCTGGGACTTGATTGGAACAGCCTGGGAAAGTCTGGGATAGTCTGGGACTTGTTTGGAACAGTCTGTGACAGTTTGGGACCGTCTGGGACTTGTTTGGAACAGTCTGCTACAGATTGGGACCGTCCGGGACTTGTTTGTAACAGTCTGCGACAGTCTGGGATAGTCTGGGACTTGTTTGGAACAGCCTGGGACAGTCTGAGATAGTCTGGGACTTGTTTGGAACAGTCTGCGACAGTTTTGGACCGTCTGGGACTTGTTTGGAACAGTCCGCGACAGTTTGGGACAGTCTAGGACTTGTTTGGGATAGTCTGGGACCGTCTGGGACCTTCTGGGACAGTCTGGGACATGTTTGGAACAGTCTGGGACAATCTGGGACAGTCTGGGACTTGTTTGAAACAGCCTGGGACAGTCTGGGACAGTCTGGGACTTGTTTGGAACAGTCTGCGACAGTTTTGGACAATCTAAGACTTGTTTGGGACAGTCTGGGACCGTCTGGGATAATCTGGGACTTGTTTGGAACAGTCTGGGACTTTTTTGGTACAGTCTGGGACTGTCTGGAACAGTCTGCGACAGTTTGGGACCGTCTGGGACTTGTTTGGAACAGTCTGGGACAGTCTGGGACTGTCTGGGACTTGTTTGGAACAGCCTGGGACAGTCTGGGGTAGTCTGGGGCTTGTTTGGAACAGTCTGGGACCGTCTGGGACTTGTTTGGAACAGCCTGGGACAGTCTGGGGTAGTCTAGGACTTGTTTGGGACAGTGTGGGACCGTCTGGGACCGTCTGGGACTTGGTTGGGACAGTCTGCGGCCGTCTGGGACAGTCTGGGACTTGTTTGGAACAGTCTGCTACAGTTTTGGACAATCTAAGACTTGTTTGGGAAAGTCTGGGACCGTCTGGGATAGTCTGGGACTTGTTTGGAACAGTCTGGGACTTGTTTGGAACAGTCTGGGACTGTCTGGGACTGTCTGGGACTTGTTTGGAACAGTTTCGGACAGTCTGGGACAGTCTGGGACATGTTTGGAACATTCTGCAACAGTTTTGGACAATCTAAGACTTGTTGGGGAAAGTCTGGGACCGTCTGGGATAGTCTGGGATTTGTTTGGAACAGTCTGGGACTTGTTTGGAACAGTCTGGGACTGTCTGGAACAGTCTGCGACTGTTTGGGACCGACTGGGAATTGTTTGGAACAGTCTGTATCAGTTTTGGACAGTCTAGGACTTGTTTGGGACAGTCTGGGACTTGTTTGGCATAGTCTGGTACAATCTGGGACAGTCTGGGACTTGATTGGAACAGCCTGGGAAAGTCTGGGATAGTCTGGGACTTGTTTGGAACAGTCTGTGACAGTTTGGGACCGTCTGGGACTTGTTTGGAACAGTCTGCTACAGATTGGGACCGTCCGGGACTTGTTTGTAACAGTCTGCGACAGTCTGGGATAGTCTGGGACTTGTTTGGAACAGCCTGGGACAGTCTGAGATAGTCTGGGACTTGTTTGGAACAGTCTGCGACAGTTTTGGACCGTCTGGGACTTGTTTGGAACAGTCCGCGACAGTTTGGGACAGTCTAGGACTTGTTTGGGATAGTCTGGGACCGTCTGGGACCTTCTGGGACAGTCTGGGACATGTTTGGAACAGTCTGGGACAATCTGGGACAGTCTGGGACTTGTTTGAAACAGCCTGGGACAGTCTGGGACAGTCTGGGACTTGTTTGGAACAGTCTGCGACAGTTTTGGACAATCTAAGACTTGTTTGGGACAGTCTGGGACCGTCTGGGATAATCTGGGACTTGTTTGGAACAGTCTGGGACTTGTTTGGTACAGTCTGGTACTGTCTGGAACAGTCTGCGACAGTTTGGGACCGTCTGGGACTTGTTTGGAACAGTCTGCGACCGTTTGAGACCGTCTGGGCCTTGTTTGGAACAGTCTGCGACAGTTCAGGACAGTCTAGGACTTGTTTGGGACAGTCTGTGGCCGTCTGGGACAGTCTGGGACTTGTTTGGAACAGTCTGTGACAGTTTGGCACCGTCTGGGACTTGTTTGGAACAGCCTGGGACAGTCTGGGGTAGTCTGGGACTTGTTTGGAACAGTCTGCGACAGTTTGGGACCGTCTGGGACTTGTTTGTAACAGTCTGTGACAGTTTGGGACAGTCTAGGACTTGTTTGGGACAGTCTGGGCCCGTCTGGGACCTTCTGGGACCGTCTGGGACTTGTTTGGAACAGTCTGCTACAGATTGGGACCGTCCGGGACTTGTTTGTAACAGTCTGCGACAGTCTGGGATAGTCTGGGACTTGTTTGGAACAGCCTGGGACAGTCTGAGATAGTCTGGGACTTGTTTGGAACAGTCTGCGACAGTTTTGGACCGTCTGGGACTTGTTTGGAACAGTCCGCGACAGTTTGGGACAGTCTAGGACTTGTTTGGGATAGTCTGGGACCGTCTGGGACCTTCTGGGACAGTCTGGGACATGTTTGGAACAGTCTGGGACAATCTGGGACAGTCTGGGACTTGTTTGAAACAGCCTGGGACAGTCTGGGACAGTCTGGGACTTGTTTGGAACAGTCTGCGACAGTTTTGGACAATCTAAGACTTGTTTGGGACAGTCTGGGACCGTCTGGGATAATCTGGGACTTGTTTGGAACAGTCTGGGACTTGTTTGGTACAGTCTGGGACTGTCTGGAACAGTCTGCGACAGTTTGGGACCGTCTGGGACTTGTTTGGAACAGTCTGCGACCGTTTGAGACCGTCTGGGACTTGTTTGGAACAGTCTGCGACAGTTCAGGACAGTCTAGGACTTGTTTGGGACAGTCTGTGGCCGTCTGGGACAGTCTGGGACTTGTTTGGAACAGTCTGTGACAGTTTGGGACCGTCTGGGACTTGTTTGGAACAGCCTGGGACAGTCTGGGGTAGTCTGGGACTTGTTTGGAACAGTCTGCGACAGTTTGGGACCGTCTGGGACTTGTTTGTAACAGTCTGTGACAGTTTGGGACAGTCTAGGACTTGTTTGGGACAGTCTGGGACCGTCTGGGACCTTCTGGGACAGTCTGGGACTTGTTTGGAACAGTCTATGACAGTTTGGGACCGTCTGGGGCTTGTTTGGAACAGTCTGCGACAGTTTGGGACAGTCTAGGACTTGTTTGGAAAAATCTGGGACCGTCTGCTTCCTTCTGGAACAGTCTGGGACTTGTATGGAACAGTCTGCGACAGTTTGGGACCGTCTGGGACTTGTTTGGAACAGTCTGCGACCGTTTGAGACCGTCTGGGACTTGTTTGGAACAGTATGCGACAGTTTGGGACCGTCTGGGACTTGTTTGGAACAGTCTGTGACAGTTTGGGACAGTCTAGGACTTGTTGGGGACAGTCTGGGACCGTCTGGGACCTTTTGGGACAGTCTGGGACTTGTTTGGAACAGTCTGCGACAGTTTGGGACCGTCTGGGACTTGTTTGGAACAGTCTGCGACAGTTTGGGACTGTCTAGGACTTGTTTGCGACTGTCTGGGACAATCTGGGACAGTCTGGGTCTTGTTTGGAACAGTCTGCGACAGTTTTGGAGAGTCTAGGACTTGTTTGGGCCAGTCTGGGACCGTCTGGGACCTTCTGGAACAGCCTGGGACTTGTATGGAACAGTCTGCGACAGTTTGGGACCGTCTGGGACTTGTTCGGAACA
The DNA here is from genome assembly GCA_963971525.1 of Cephus spinipes. Classification (NCBI taxonomy): domain Eukaryota; kingdom Metazoa; phylum Arthropoda; class Insecta; order Hymenoptera; family Cephidae; genus Cephus; species Cephus spinipes. The sequence goes on along the minus strand of OZ020577.1, from coordinate 9,055,821 downwards.
GTCTGGGACCATCTGGGACAGTCAGGGACTTGTTTGGAACAGTCTGCGACAGTTTGGGACCGTCTGGGACTTGTTTGGAACAGTCTGCGACAGTTTGGGACCTTCTGGGACTTGTTTGGAACAGTCTGCGACAGTTTGGGACCGTCTGGGACTTGTTTGGGACAGTCTGGGACCATCTGGGACAGTCAGGGACTTGTTTGGAACAGTCTGCGACAGTTTGGGACCGTCTGGGACTTGTTTGGAACAGTCTGCGACAGTTTGGGACCGTCTGGGACTTGTTTGGAACAGTCTGCGACAGTTTTGGACAGTCTAGGACTTGTTTGGAAAAATCTGGGACCGTCTGGGACCTTCTGGAACAGTCTGGGACTTGTATGGAACAGTCTGCGACAGTTTGGGACCGTCTGGGACTTGTTTGGAACAGTCTGCGACCGTTTGAGACCGTCTGGCACTTGTTTGGAACAGTCTGCGACAGTTTGGGACAGTCTAGGACTTGTTTGGGACAGTCTGCGGCCATCTGGGACAGTCTAGGACTTGTTTGGGACAGTCTGGGACCTTCTGGGACCTTCTAGGACAGTCAGGGACTTGTTTGGAACAGTCTGCGACAGTTTGGGACCGTCTGGGACTTGTTTGGAACAGTCTGCGACAGTTTGGGACCGTCTGGGACTTGTTTGGAACAGTCTGCGAGAGTTTGGGACAGTCTAGGTCTTGTTTGCGACTGTCTGGGACAATCTGGGACAGTCTGGGTCTTGTTTGGAACAGTCTGCGACAGTTTTGGACAGTCTAGGACTTGTTTGGGACAGTCTGGGACTTGTTTGGCATAGTCTGGTACAATCTGGGACAGTCGGGGACTTGATTGGAACTGCCTGGGAAAGTCTGGGATAGTCTGGGACTTGTTTGGAACAGTCTGTGACAGTTTGGGACCGTCTGGGACTTGTTTGGAACAGTCTGCTACAGATTGGGACCGTCCGGGACTTGTTTGTAACAGTCTGCGACAGTCTGGGATAGTCTGGGACTTGTTTGGAACAGTCTGGGACAATCTGGGACAGTCTGGGACTTGTTTGAAACAGCCTGGGACAGTCTGGGACAGTCTGGGACTTGTTTGGAACAGTCTGCGACAGTTTTGGACAATCTAAGACTTGTTTGGGACAGTCTGGGACTTGTTTGGAACAGTCTGCGACCGTTTGAGACCGTCTGGGACTTGTTTGGAACAGTCTGCGACAGTTCAGGACAGTCTAGGACTTGTTTGGGACAGTCTGTGGCCGTCTGGGACAGTCTGGGACTTGTTTGTAACAGTCTGTGACAGTTTGGGACCGTCTGGGACTTGTTTGGAACAGCCTGGGACAGTCTGGGGTAGTCTGGGACTTGTTTGGAACAGTCTGCGACAGTTTGGGACCGTCTGGGACTTGTTTGTAACAGTCTGTGACAGTTTGGGACAGTCTAGGACTTGTTTGGGACAGTCTGGGACCTTCTGGGACAGTCTGGGACTTGTTTGGAACAGTCTGCGACAGTTTGGGACCGTCTGGGACTTGTTTGGAACAGTCTGCGACAGTTTGGGACCGTCTGGGACTTGTTTGGAACAGTCTGCGACAGTTTGTGACTGTCTAGGACTTGTTTGCGACTGTCTGGGACAATCTGGAACAGTCTGGGACTTGTATGGAACAGTCTGCGACCGTTTGAGACCGTCTGGGACTTGTTTGGAACAGTATGCGACAGTTTGGGACAGTCTAGGACTTGTTTGGGACAGTCTGTGGCCGTCTGGGACCGTCTGGGACTTGTTTGGGACAGTCTGGGACCATCCGGGACAGTCAGGGACTTGTTTGGAACAGTCTGCGACAGTTTGGGACCGTCTGGGACTTGTTTGGAACAGTCTGCGACAGTTTGGGACCGTCTGGGACTTGTTTGGAACAGTCTGCGACAGTTTGGGACAGTCTGGGACTTGTTTGGAAAAATCTGGGACCGTCTGGGACATTCTGGAACAGTCTGGGACTTGTATGAAACAGTCTGCGAAAGTTTGGTACCGTCTGGGACTTGTTTGGAACAGTCTGCGACCGTTTGAGACCGTCTGGCACTTGTTTGGAACAGTCTGCGACAGTTTGGGACAGTCTAGGACTTGTTTGGGACAGTCTGTGGCCGTCTGGGACAGCCTAGGACTTGTTTGGAACAGTCTGCATCAGTTTGGGACAGTCTAGGACTTGTTTGGGACAGACTGGGACCGTCCGGGACCGTCTGGGACTGTCTGGGACTTGTTTGGAACAGCCTGGGACAGTTTGGGACCGTCTGGGACTTGTTTGGAACAGTCTGTGACAGTTTCGGACAGTCTAGGACTTGTTTGGGACAGTCTGGGACCGTCTGGGACCTTCTGGGACAGTCTGGGACTTGTTTGGAACAGTCTGCGACAGTTTGGGACCGTCTGGGACTTGTTTGGAACAGTCTGCGACAGTCTGGGATAGTCTGGGACTTGTTTGGGACAGTCTGGTAACGTCTGGGTCCGTCTGGGACAGTCTAGGACTTGTTTGGGACAGTCTGGGACAATCTGGGACCGTCTGGGACCGTCTGGGACAGTCTGGGACTTGTTTGGAACAGTCTGTGACAGTTTGGGACAGTCTAGGACTTGTTTGGGACAGTCTGGGACCGTCTGGGACCTTCTGGGACTTGTTTGGAACAGCCTGGGACAGTCTGGGGTAGTCTGGGACTTGTTTGGAACAGTCTGCGACAGTTTGGGACCGTCTGGGACTTGTTTGTAACAGTCTGTGACAGTTTGGGACAGTCTAGGACTTGTTTGGGACAGTCTGGGACCGTCTGGTACAATCTGGGACAGTCTGGGACTTGTTTGGAACAGTCTGCGTCAGTTTGGGACCGTCTGGGACTTGTTTGGAACAGCCTGGGACAGTCTGGGGTAGTCTGGGACTTGTTTGGAACAGTCTGCGACAGTTTGGGACCGTCTGGGACTTGTTTGTAACAGTCTGTGACAGTTTGGGACAGTCTAGGACTTGTTTGGGACAGTCTGGGACCGTCTGGTACAATCTGGGACAGTCTGGGACTTGTTTGGAACAGTCTGCGACAGTTTGGGACCGTCTGGGACTTGTTTGGAACAGTCTGTGACAGTTTGGGACCGACTGGGACTTGTTTGGAACTGTCTGCATCAGTTTGGGACAGTCTAGGACCGTCTGGGACCGACTGGGACTTGTTTGGGACAGTCTGCGGCCGTCTGGGACAGTCTGGGACTTGTTTGGAACAGTCTGCTACAGTTTGGGACCGTCTGGGACTTGTTTGGGACCGTCTGGGACTTGTTTGGAACAGTCTGCGACAGTTTGGGACCGTCTGGGACTTGTTTGGAACAGTCTGCGACAGTCTGGGATAGTCTGGGACTTGTTTGGGACAGTCTGGTAACGTCTGGGTCCGTCTGGGACAGTCTAGGACTTGTTCGGGACAGTCTGGGACAATCTGGGACCGTCTGGGACCGTCTGGGACAGTCTGGGACTTGTTTGGAACAGTCTGTGACAGTTTGGGACAGTCTAGGACTTGCTTGGGACAGTCTGGGACCGTCTGGGACCTTCTGGGACAGCCTGGGACTTGTTTGGAACAGTCTGCGTCAGTTTGGGACCGTCTGGGACTTGTTTGGAACAGCCTGGGACAGTCTGGGGTAGTCTGGGACTTGTTTGGAACAGTCTGCGACAGTTTGGGACCGTCTGGGACTTGTTTGTAACAGTCTGTGACAGTTTGGGACAGTCTAGGACTTGTTTGGGACAGTCTGGGACCGTCTGGTACAATCTGGGACAGTCTGGGACTTATTTGGAACAGTCTGCGACAGTTTGGGACCGTCTGGGACTTGTTTGGAACAGTCTGTGACAGTTTGGAACCGACTGGGACTTGTTTGGAACTGTCTGCATCAGTTTGGGACAGTCTAGGACCGTCTGGGACCGACTGGGACTTGTTTGGGACAGTCTGCGGCCGTCTGGGACAGTCTGGGACTTGTTTGGAACAGTCTGCTACAGATTGGCACCGTCCGGGACTTGTTTGGAACAGTCTGCGACAGTCTGGGATAGTCTGGGACTTGTTTGGAACAGCCTGGGACAGTCTGGGATAGTCTGGGACTTGTTTGGAACAGTCTGCGACAGTTTTGGACCGTCTGGGACTTGTTTGGAACAGTCCGCGACAGTTTGGGACAGTCTAGGACTTGTTTGGGATAGTCTGGGACCGTCTGGGACCTTCTGGGACAGTCTGGGACATGTTTGGAACAGTCTGGGACAATCTGGGACAGTCTGGGACTTGTTTGGAACAGTCTGCGACAGTTTTGGACAATCTAAGACTTGTTTGGGACAGTCTGGGACCGTCTGGGATAATCTGGGACTTGTTTGGAACAGTCTGGGACTTGTTTGGTACAGTCTGGGACTGTCTGGAACAGTCTGCGACAGTTTGGGACCGTCTGGGACTTGTTTGGAACAGCCTGGGACAGTCTGGGGTAGTCTGGGACTTGTTTGGAACAGTCTGCGACAGTTTGGGACCGTCTGGGACTTGTTTGTAACAGTCTGTGACAGTTTGGGACAGTCTAGGACTTGTTTGGGGCAGTCTGGGACCGTCTGGGACCTTCTGGGACAGTCTGGGACTTGTTTGGAACAGTCTGCGACAGTTTGGGACCGTCTGGGACTTGTTTGGAACAGTCTGCGACAGTTTGGGACCGTCTGGGACTTGTTTGGAACAGTCTGCGACAGTTTGTGACTGTCTAGGACTTGTTTGCGACTGTCTGGAACAATCTGGAACAGTCTGGGACTTGTATGGAACAGTCTGCGACAGTTTGGGACCGTCTGGGACTTGTTCGGAACAGTCTGCGACCGTTTGAGACCGTCTGGGACTTGTTTGGAACAGTATGCGACAGTTTGGGACAGTCTAGGACTTGTTTGGGACAGTCTGTGGCCGTCTGGGACCGTCTGGGACTTGTTTGGGACAGTCTGGGACCATCCGGGACAGTCAGGGACTTGTTTGGAACAGTCTGCGACAGTTTGGGACCGTCTGGGACTTGTTTGGAACAGTCTGCGACAGTTTGGGACCGTCTGGGACTTGTTTGGAACAGTCTGCGACAGTTTGGGACAGTCTAGGACTTGTTTGGAAAAATCTGGGACCGTCTGGGACATTCTGGAACAGTCTGGGACTTGTATGAAACAGTCTGCGACAGTTTGGTACCGTCTGGGACTTGTTTGGAACAGTCTGCGACCGTTTGAGACCGTCTGGCACTTGTTTGGAACAGTCTGCGACAGTTTGGGACAGTCTAGGACTTGTTTGGGACAGTCTGTGGCCGTCTGGGACAGTCTAGGACTTGTTTGAGACAGTCTGGGACCGTCCGGGACCGTCTGGAACTGTCTGGGACTTGTTTGGAACAGCCTGGGACAGTTTGGGACCGTCTGGGACTTGTTTGGAACAGTCTATGACAGTTTCGGACAGTCTAGGACTTGTTTGGGACAGTGTGGGACCGTCCGGGACCGTCTGGGACTGTCTGGGACTTGTTTGGAACAGCCTGGGACAGTTTGGGACCGTCTGGGACTTGTTTGGAACAGTCTGCGACAGTTTGGGACCGTCTGGGACTTGTTTGGAACAGTCTGCGACAGTCTGGGATAGTCTGGGACTTGTTTGGGACAGTCTGGTAACGTCTGGGTCCGTCTGGGACAGTCTAGGACTTGTTTGGGACAGTCTGGGACAATCTGGGACCGTCTGGGACCGTCTGGGACAGTCTGGGACTTGTTTGGAACAGTCTGTGACAGTTTGGGACAGTCTAGGACTTGTTTGGGACAGTCTGGGACCGTCTGGGACCTTCTGGGACAGTCTGGGACTTGTTTGGAACAGTCTGCGACAGTTTGGGACCGTCTGGGACTTGTTTGGAACAGCCCGGGACAGTCTGGGGTAGTCTGGGACTTGTTTGGAACAGTCTGCGACAGTTTGGGACCGTCTGGGACTTGTTTGTAACAGTCTGTGACAGTTTGGGACAGTCTAGGACTTGTTTGGGACAGTCTGGGACCGTCTGGTACAATCTGGGACAGTCTGGGACTTGTTTGGAACAGTCTGCGACAAGTTGGGACCGTCTGGGACTTGTTTGGAACAGTCTGTGACAGTTTGGGACAGTCTAGGACCGTCTGAGACCGACTGGGACTTGTTTGGGACAGTCTGCCGCCGTCTGGGACAGTCTGGGACTTGTTTGGAACAGTCTGCTACAGATTGGGACCGTCCGGGACTTGTTTGGAACAGTCTGCGACAGTCTGGGATAGTCTGGGACTTGTTTGGAACAGCCTGGGACAGTCTGGGATAGTCTGGGTCTTGTTTGGAACAGTCTGGGACTTGTTTGGAACAGTCTGCGACCGTTTGAGACCGTCTGGGACTTGTTTGGAACAGTCTGCGACAGTTCAGGACAGTCTAGGACTTGTTTGGGACAGTCTGTGGCCGTCTGGGACAGTCTGGGACTTGTTTGGAACAGTCTGTGACAGTTTGGGTCCGTCTGGGACTTGTTTGGATCAGCCTGGTATAGTCTGGGGTAGTCTGGCTCTTGTTTGGAACAGTCTGCATCAGTTTGGGCCAGTCTGGGACCGTCTGGGACCGTCTGGGACAGTCTGGGACTTGATTGGCACAGTATGGGACAGTCTGGGACAGTCTGGGACTGTCTGGGACAGTCTGGGACTTGTTTGGAACAGTTTCGGACAGTCTGGGACAGTCTGGGACATGTTTGGAACAGTCTGCAACAGTTTTGGACAATCTAAGACTTGTTTGGGAAAGTCTGGGACCGTCTGGGATAGTCTGGGACTTGTTTGTAACAGTCTGGGACTTGTTTGGAACAGCCTGGGACTATCTGGAACAGTCTGCGACAGTTTGGGACCGAGTGGGAATTGTTTGGAACAGTCTGCATCAGTTTGTGACAGTCTAGGACTTGTTTTTGACAGTCTGGGACCGTCTGGGACCGTCTGGGACAGTCTAGGACTTGTTTGGGACAGTCTGAGACCGTCTGGGACCGTCTGGGACAGTCTGGGACTTGTTTGGAACAGTCTGGGACAGTCTGGGACTGTCTGGGACTTGTTTGGAACAGCCTGGGACAGTCTGGGGTAGTCCGGGACTTGTTTGGAACAGTCTGCGACAGTTTGGGACCGTCTGGGACTTGTTTGGAACAGTCTGGAACAGTCTGGGACTGTCTGGGACTTGTTTGGGACAGCCTGGGACAGTCTGGGGTAGTCTGGGGCTTGTTTGGAACAGTCTGGGACTGTCTGGGACTTGTTTGGAACAGCCTGGGACAGTCTGGGGTAGTCTAGGACTTGTTTGGGACAGTCTGGGACCGTCTGGGACCGTCTGGGGCTTTGTTGGGACAGTCTGGGGTAGTCTGGGACTTGTTTGGAACAGTCTGCGACAGTTTGGGACCGTCTGGGACTTGTTTGGAACAGTCTGGGACAGTCTGGGACTGTCTGGGACTTGTTTGGAACAGCCTGGGACAGTCTGGGGTAGTCTGGGGCTTGTTTGGAACAGTCTGGGACAGTCTGGGACCGTCTGGGACTTGTTTGGAACAGCCTGGGACAGTCTGGGGTAGTCTAGGACTTGTTTGGGACAGTGTGGGACCGTCTGGGACCGTCTGGGACTTGGTTGGGACAGTCTGCGGCCGTCTGGGACAGTCTGGGACTTGTTTGGAACAGTCTGCTACAGTTTTGGACAATCTAAGACTTGTTGGGGAATGTCTGGGACCGTCTGGGATAGTCTGGGACTTGTTTGGAACAGTCTGGGACTTGTTTGGAACAGTCTGGGACTGTCTGGGACTGTCTGGGACTTGTTTGGAACAGTTTCGGACAGTCTGGGACAGTCTGGGACATGTTTGGAACATTCTGCAACAGTTTTGGACAATCTAAGACTTGTTGGGGAAAGTCTGGGACCGTCTGGGATAGTCTGGGATTTGTTTGGAACAGTCTGGGACTTGTTTGGAACAGTCTGGGACTGTCTGGAACAGTCTGCGACTGTTTGGGACCGACTGGGAATTGTTTGGAACAGTATGTATCAGTTTTGGACAGTCTAGGACTTGTTTGGGACAGTCTGGGACTTGTTAGGCATAGTCTGGTACAATCTGGGACAGTCTGGGACTTGATTGGAACAGCCTGGGAAAGTCTGGGATAGTCTGGGACTTGTTTGGAACAGTCTGTGACAGTTTGGGACCGTCTGGGACTTGTTTGGAACAGTCTGCTACAGATTGGGACCGTCCGGGACTTGTTTGTAACAGTCTGCGACAGTCTGTGATAGTCTGGGACTTGTTTGGAACAGCCTGGGACAGTCTGAGATAGTCTGGGACTTGTTTGGAACAGTCTGCGACAGTTTTGGACCGTCTGGGACTTGTTTGGAACAGTCCGCGACAGTTTGGGACAGTCTAGGACTTGTTTGGGATAGTCTGGGACCGTCTGGGACCTTCTGGGACAGTCTGGGACTTGTTTGAAACAGCCTGGGACAGTCTGGGACAGTCTGGGACTTGTTTGGAACAGTCTGCGACAGTTTTGGACAATCTAAGACTTGTTTGGGACAGTCTGGGACCGTCTGGGATAATCTGGGACTTGTTTGGAACAGTCTGGGACTTTTTTGGTACAGTCTGGGACTGTCTGGAACAGTCTGCGACAGTTTGGGACCGTCTGGGACTTGTTTGGAACAGTCTGGGACAGTCTGGGACTGTCTGGGACTTGTTTGGAACAGCCTGGGACAGTCTGGGGTAGTCTGGGGCTTGTTTGGAACAGTCTGGGACAGTCTGGGACCGTCTGGGACTTGTTTGGAACAGCCTGGGACAGTCTGGGGTAGTCTAGGACTTGTTTGGGACAGTGTGGGACCGTCTGGGACCGTCTGGGACTTGGTTGGGACAGTCTGCGGCCGTCTGGGACAGTCTGGGACTTGTTTGGAACAGTCTGCTACAGTTTTGGACAATCTAAGACTTGTTTGGGAAAGTCTGGGACCGTCTGGGATAGTCTGGGACTTGTTTGGAACAGTCTGGGACTTGTTTGGAACAGTCTGGGACTGTCTGGGACTGTCTGGGACTTGTTTGGAACAGTTTCGGACAGTCTGGGACAGTCTGGGACATGTTTGGAACATTCTGCAACAGTTTTGGACAATCTAAGACTTGTTGGGGAAAGTCTGGGACCGTCTGGGATAGTCTGGGATTTGTTTGGAACAGTCTGGGACTTGTTTGGAACAGTCTGGGACTGTCTGGAACAGTCTGCGACTGTTTGGGACCGACTGGGAATTGTTTGGAACAGTCTGTATCAGTTTTGGACAGTCTAGGACTTGTTTGGGACAGTCTGGGACTTGTTTGGCATAGTCTGGTACAATCTGGGACAGTCTGGGACTTGATTGGAACAGCCTGGGAAAGTCTGGGATAGTCTGGGACTTGTTTGGAACAGTCTGTGACAGTTTGGGACCGTCTGGGACTTGTTTGGAACAGTCTGCTACAGATTGGGACCGTCCGGGACTTGTTTGTAACAGTCTGCGACAGTCTGGGATAGTCTGGGACTTGTTTGGAACAGCCTGGGACAGTCTGAGATAGTCTGGGACTTGTTTGGAACAGTCTGCGACAGTTTTGGACCGTCTGGGACTTGTTTGGAACAGTCCGCGACAGTTTGGGACAGTCTAGGACTTGTTTGGGATAGTCTGGGACCGTCTGGGACCTTCTGGGACAGTCTGGGACATGTTTGGAACAGTCTGGGACAATCTGGGACAGTCTGGGACTTGTTTGAAACAGCCTGGGACAGTCTGGGACAGTCTGGGACTTGTTTGGAACAGTCTGCGACAGTTTTGGACAATCTAAGACTTGTTTGGGACAGTCTGGGACCGTCTGGGATAATCTGGGACTTGTTTGGAACAGTCTGGGACTTGTTTGGTACAGTCTGGTACTGTCTGGAACAGTCTGCGACAGTTTGGGACCGTCTGGGACTTCTTTGGAACAGTCTGCGACCGTTTGAGACCGTCTGGGACTTGTTTGGAACAGTCTGCGACAGTTCAGGACAGTCTAGGACTTGTTTGGGACAGTCTGTGGCCGTCTGGGACAGTCTGGGACTTGTTTGGAACAGTCTGTGACAGTTTGGCACCGTCTGGGACTTGTTTGGAACAGCCTGGGACAGTCTGGGGTAGTCTGGGACTTGTTTGGAACAGTCTGCGACAGTTTGGGACCGTCTGGGACTTGTTTGTAACAGTCTGTGACAGTTTGGGACAGTCTAGGACTTGTTTGGGACAGTCTGGGACCGTCTGGGACCTTCTGGGACCGTCTGGGACTTGTTTGGAACAGTCTGCTACAGATTGGGACCGTCCGGGACTTGTTTGTAACAGTCTGCGACAGTCTGGGATAGTCTGGGACTTGTTTGGAACAGCCTGGGACAGTCTGAGATAGTCTGGGACTTGTTTGGAACAGTCTGCGACAGTTTTGGACCGTCTGGGACTTGTTTGGAACAGTCCGCGACAGTTTGGGACAGTCTAGGACTTGTTTGGGATAGTCTGGGACCGTCTGGGACCTTCTGGGACAGTCTGGGACATGTTTGGAACAGTCTGGGACAATCTGGGACAGTCTGGGACTTGTTTGAAACAGCCTGGGACAGTCTGGGACAGTCTGGGACTTGTTTGGAACAGTCTGCGACAGTTTTGGACAATCTAAGACTTGTTTGGGACAGTCTGGGACCGTCTGGGATAATCTGGGACTTGTTTGGAACAGTCTGGGACTTGTTTGGTACAGTCTGGGACTGTCTGGAACAGTCTGCGACAGTTTGGGACCGTCTGGGACTTGTTTGGAACAGTCTGCGACCGTTTGAGACCGTCTGGGACTTGTTTGGAACAGTCTGCGACAGTTCAGGACAGTCTAGGACTTGTTTGGGACAGTCTGTGGCCGTCTGGGACAGTCTGGGACTTGTTTGGAACAGTCTGTGACAGTTTGGGACCGTCTGGGACTTGTTTGGAACAGCCTGGGACAGTCTGGGGTAGTCTGGGACTTGTTTGGAACAGTCTGCGACAGTTTGGGACCGTCTGGGACTTGTTTGTAACAGTCTGTGACAGTTTGGGACAGTCTAGGACTTGTTTGGGACAGTCTGGGACCGTCTGGGACCTTCTGGGACAGTCTGGGACTTGTTTGGAACAGTCTGCGACAGTTTGGGACCGTCTGGGACTTGTTTGGAACAGTCTGCGACAGTTTGGGACCGTCTGGGACTTGTTTGGGACAGTCTGGGACCATCCGGGACAGTCAGGGACTTGTTTGGAACAATCTGCGACAGTTTGGGACCGTCTGGGACTTGTTTGGAACAGTCTGCGACAGTTTGGGACCGTCTGGGACTTGTTTGGAACAGTCTGCGACAGTTTGGGACAGTCTAGGACTTGTTTGGAAAAATCTGGGACCGTCTGGGACATTCTGGAACAGTCTGGGACTTGTATGAAACAGTCTGCGACAGTTTGGTACCGTCTGGGACTTGTTTGGAACAGTCTGCGACCGTTTGAGACCGTCTGGCACTTGTTTGGAACAGTCTGCGACAGTTTGGGACAGTCTAGGACTTGTTTGGGACAGTCTGTGGCCGTCTGGGACAGTCTAGGACTTGTTTGGAACAGTCTGCATCAGTTTGGGAAAGTCTAGGACTTGTTTGGGACAGTCTGGGACCGTCCGCGACCGTCTGGGACTGTCTGGGACTTGTTTGGAACAGCCTGGGAAAGTTTGGGACCGTCTGGGACTTGTTTGGAACAGTCTGTGACAGTTTCGGACAGTCTAGGACTTGTTTGGGACAGTCTGGGACCGTCTGGGACCTTCTGGGACAGTCTGGGACTTGTTTGGAACAGTCTGCGACATTTTGGGACCGTCTGGGACTCGTTTGGAACAGTCTGCGACAGTCTGGGATAGTCTGGGACTTGTTTGGGACAGTCTGGTAACGTCTGGGTCCGTCTGGGACAGTCTAGGACTTGTTTGGGACAGTCGGCTACAGATTGGGACCGTCCGGGACTTGTTTGGAACAGTCTGCGACAGTCTGGGATAGTCTGGGACTTGTTTGGAACAGCCTGGGACAGTCTGGGATAGTCTGGGTCTTGTTTGGAACAGTCTGGGACTTGTTTGGAACAGTCTGTGGCCGTCTGGGACAGTCTGGGACTTGTTTGGAACAGTCTGTGACAGTTTGGGTCCGTCTGGGACTTGTTTGGATCAGCCTGGGATAGTCTGGGGTAGTCTGGGACTTGTTTGGAACAGTCTGCATCAGTTTGGGCCAGTCTGGGACCGTCTGGGACCGTCTGGGACAGTCTGGGACTTGATTGGCACAGTATGGGACAGTCTGGGACAGTCTGGGACTGTCTGGGACAGTCTGGGACTTGTTTGGAACAGTTTCGGACAGTCTGGGACAGTCTGGGACATGTTTGGAACAGTCTGCAACAGTTTTGGACAATCTAAGACTTGTTTGGGGAAGTCTGGGACCGTCTGGGATAGTCTGGGACTTGTTTGGAACAGTCTGGGACTTGTTTGGAACAGCCTGGGACTATCTGGAACAGTCTGCGACAGTTTGGGACCGACTGGGAATTGTTTGGAACAGTCTGCATCAGTTTGTGACAGTCTAGGACTTGTTTGGGACAGTCTGGGACCGTCTGGGACCGTCTGGGACAGTCTAGGACTTGTTTGGAACAGTCTGGGACAGTCTGGGACTGTCTGGGACTTGTTTGGAACAGCCTGGGACAGTCTGGGGTAGTCCGGGACTTGTTTGGAACAGTCTGCGACAGTTTGGGACCGTCTGGGACTTGTTTGGAACAGTCTGGGACAGTCTGGGACTGTCTGGGACTTCTTTGGGACAGCCTGGGACAGTCTGGGGTAGTCTGGGGCTTGTTTGGAACAGTCTGGGACAGTCTGGGACAGTCTGGGACTTGTTTGGAACAGCCTGGGACAGTCTGGGGTAGTCTAGGACTTGTTTGGGACAGTCTGGGACCGTCTGGGACCGTCTGGGGCTTTGTTGGGACAGTCTGGGGTAGTCTGGGACTTGTTTGGAACAGTCTGCGACAGTTTGGGACCGTCTGGGACTTGTTTGGAACAGTCTGGGACAGTCTGGGACTGTCTGGGACTTGTTTGGAACAGCCTGGGACAGTCTGGGGTAGTCTGGGGCTTGTTTGGAACAGTCTGGGACAGTCTGGGACCGTCTGGGACTTGTTTGGAACAGTCTGGGACTGTCTGGGACTGTCTGGGACTTGTTTGGAACAGCCTGGGACAGTCTGGGGTAGTCTAGGACTTGTTTGGGACAGTGTGGGACCGTCTGGGACCGTCTGGGACTTGGTTGGGACAGTCTGCGGCCGTCTGGGACAGTCTGGGACTTGTTTGGAACAGTCTACTACAGTTTTGGACAATCTAAGACTTGTTGGGGAAAGTCTGGGACCGTCTGGGATAGTCTGGGACTTGTTTGGAACAGTCTGGGACTTGTTTGGAACAGTCTGGGACTGTCTGGGACTGTCTGGGACTTGTTTGGAACAGTTTCGGACAGTCTGGGACAGTCTGGGACATGTTTGGAACAGTCTGCAACAGTTTTGGACAATCTAAGACTTGTTGGGGAAAGTCTGGGACCGTCTGGGATAGTCTGGGACTTGTTTGGAACAGTCTGGGACTTGTTTGGAACAGTCTGGGACTGTCTGGAACAGTCTGCGACTGTTTGGGACCGACTGGGAATTGTTTGGAACAGTCTGCATCAGTTTGGGACAGTCTAGGACTTGTTTGGGACAGTCTGGGACCGTCCGGGACCGTCTGGGACTGTCTGGGACTTGTTTGGAACAGCCTGGGACAGTCTGGGACTTGTTTGGAACAGTCTGCGACAGTTTTGGACAATCTAAGACTTGTTTGGGACAGTCTGAGACCGTCTGGGATAGTCTGGGACTTGTTTGGAACAGTCTGCGACAGTTTGGGACCGTCTGGGACTTGTTTGGGACAGTCTGGGACCGACTGGGACCTTCTGGGACAGTCTGGGACTTGTTTGGAACAGTCTATGACAGTTTGGGACCGTCTGGGGCTTGTTTGGAACAGTCTGCGACAGTTTGGGACAGTCTAGGACTTGTTTGGAAAAATCTGGGACCGTCTGCTTCCTTCTGGAACAGTCTGGGACTTGTATGGAACAGTCTGCGACAGTTTGGGACCGTCTGGGACTTGTTTGGAACAGTCTGCGACCGTTTGAGACCGTCTGGGACTTGTTTGGAACAGTATGCGACAGTTTGGGACCGTCTGGGACTTGTTTGGAACAGTCTGTGACAGTTTGGGACAGTCTAGGACTTGTTGGGGACAGTCTGGGACCGTCTGGGACCTTTTGGGACAGTCTGGGACTTGTTTGGAACAGTCTGCGACAGTTTGGGACCGTCTGGGACTTGTTTGGAACAGTCTGCGACAGTTTGGAACTGTCTAGGACTTGTTTGCGACTGTCTGGGACAATCTGGGACAGTCTGGGTCTTGTTTGGAACAGTCTGCGACAGTTTTGGAGAGTCTAGGACTTGTTTGGGCCAGTCTGGGACCGTCTGGGACCTTCTGGAACAGTCTGGGACTTGTATGGAACAGTCTGCGACAGTTTGGGACAGTCTGGGACCATCTGGGACAGTTTGGGACCGTCTGGGACAGTCTAGGACACGTTTGGGACAGTCTGGGACCGTCTGGGACAGTCTGGGACTTGTTTGGAACAGTCTGGGACAGTCTGGGACAGTCTGGGACAGTCTGGGACAGTCTGGGACAGTCTGGGACTTGTTTGGTACAGCCTGGGACAGTCTGGGGTAGTCTGGGACTTGTTTGGGACAGTCTGGGACTGTCTGGGACTCGGTTGGAACAGCCTGGGACAGTCTGGGGTAGTCTGGGACTTGTTTGGAACAGTCTGCGACAGTTTGGGACCGTCTGGGACTTGTTTGGAACAGTCTGCGACAGTTTGGGACAGTCTAGGACTTGTTTGGGACAGTCTGAGACCGTCTGGGACCTTCTGGGACAGTCTAGGACATGTTTGGAACAGTCTGGGACCGTCTGGGACCTTCTGGGACAGTCTGGGACTTGTTTGGGACAGTCTGGGACAATCTGGGACAGTCTGGGACTTGTTTGGAACAGTCTGGGACAATCTGGGACAGTCTGGGACTTGTTTGGAACAGTCTGGGACTGTCTGGGACAGTCTGGGACTTGTTTGGAACAGTCCGCGACAGTCTGGGACAGTCTGTGACTTGTTTGGAACAGTCTGCGTCAGTTTGGGACCGTCTGGGACTTGTTTGGAATAGTCTGCGACAGTTTGGGACAGTCTAGGACTTGTTTGGGACAGTCTGAGACCGTCTGGGACCTTCTGGGACAGTCTGGGACTTGTTTGGAACAGCCTGGGTCAGTCTGGGGTAGTCTGGGACTTGTTTGGAACAGTCTACGACAGTTTGGGACAGTCTAGGAATTGTTTGGGACAGCCTGGGACCATCTGGGACAGTCTAGGACCGTCTGGGACAGTCTAGGACACGTTTGGGACAGTCTGGGACCGTCTGGGACAGTCTGGGACTTGTTTGGAACAGCCTGGGAAAGTCTGGGGTAGTCTGGGACTTGTTTGGAACAGTCTGCGACAGTTTGGGACAGTCTAGGACTTGTTTGGGACAGTCTGGGACCATCTGGGACAGACTAGGACCGTCTGGGACAGTCTAGGACTTGTTTGGGACAGTCTGAGACTGTCTGGGACAGTCTGTGACTTGTTTGGAACAGTCTGCGTCAGTTTGGGACCGTCTGGGACAGTCTGGGACTCGGTTGGAACAGCCTGGGACAGTCTGGGGTAGTCTGGGACTTGTTTGCAACAGTCTGCGACAGTTTTTGACAGTCTAGGACATGTTTGGGACAGTCTGGGACCGTCTGGGACCTTCTGGGACAGTCTGGGACTTGTTTGGGACAGTCTGGGACAATCTGGGACAGTCTGGGACTTGTTTGGAACAGTCTGGGACAATCTGGGACAGTCTGGGACTTGTTTGGAACAGTCTAGGACTGTCTGGGACAGTCTGCGACTTGTTTGGAACAGTCTGCGACAGTCTGGGACAGTCTGTGACTTGTTTGGAACAGTCTGCGTCAGTTTGGGACCGTCTGGGACTTGTTTGGAATAGTCTGCGACAGTTTGGGACAGTCTAGGACTTGTTTGGGACAGTCTGAGACCGTCTGGGACCTTCTGGGACAGTCTGGGACTTGTTTGGAACAGCCTGGGTCAGTCTGGGGTAGTCTGGGACTTGTTTGGAACAGTCTACGACAGTTTGGGACAGTCTAGGAATTGTTTGGGACAGTCTGGGACCATCTGGGACAGTCTAGGACCGTCTGGGACAGTCTCGGACACGTTTGGGACAGTTTGGGACCGTCTGGGACAGTCTGGGACTTGTTTGGAACAGCCTGGGACAGTCTGGGGTAGTCTGGGACTTGTTTGGAACAGTCTGCGACAGTTTGGGACAGTCTAGGACTTGTTTGGGACAGTCTGTGGCCGTCTGGGACAGTCTAGGACTTGTTTGGGACAGTCTGGGACAGTTTGGAACCGTCTGGGACTTGTTTCGAACAGTCTGCGACAGTCTGGGATAGTCTGGGACTTGTTTGGGACAGTCTGGTAACGTCTGGGTCCGTCTGGGACAGTCTAGGACTTGTTTGGGACAGTCTGTGACAGTTTGGGACCGACTGGGACTTGTATGGAACTGTCTGCATCAGTTTGGGACAGTCTAGGACTTGTTTGGGCCAGTCTGGGACCGTCTGGGACCGTCTGGGACTTGTTTGGGACAGTCTGCGGCCGTCTGGGTCAGTCTGGGACTTGTTTGGAACAGTCTGCGACAGTTTGGAACCGTCTGGGACTTGTTTGGAACAGTCTGCGACAGTCTGGGATAGTCTGGGACTTGTTTGGGACAGTCTGGTAACGTCTGGGTCCGTCTGGGACAGTCTAGGACTTGTTTGGGCCAGTCTGGGACCGTCTGGGACCGTCTGGGACTTGTTTGGGACAGTCTGCGGCCGTCTGGGACAGTCTGGGACTTGTTTGGAACAGTCTGCGACAGTTTGGGACCGTCTGGGACTTGTTTGGAACAGTCTGCGACAGTTTGGGACAGTCTAGGACTTGTTTGGGACAGTCTTGGACCGTCTGGGACCGTCTGGGACAGTCTGGCACTTGTTTGGAACAGTCTGGGACAGTCTCGGACTGTCTGGGAGTTGTTTGGAACAGCCTGGGACAGTCTGGGGTAGTCTGGGACTTGTTTGGGACAGTCTGGGACTGTCTGGGACTCGGTTGGAACAGCCTGGGACAGTCTGGGGTAGTCTGGGACTTGTTTGGAACAGTCTGCGACAGTTTGGGACCGTCTGGGACTTGTTTGGAACAGTCTGCGACAGTTTGGGACAGTCTAGGACTTGTTTGGGACAGTCTGAGACCGTCTGGGACCTTCTGGGACAGTCTAGGACATGTTTGGAACAGTCTGGGACCGTCTGGGACTTTCTGGGACAGTCTGGGACTTGTTTGGGACAGTCTGGGACAATCTGGGACAGTCTGGGACTTGTTTGGAACAGTCTGGGACAATCTGGGACAGTCTGGGACTTGTTTGGAACAGTCTGGGACTGTCTGGGACAGTCTGGGACTTGTTTGGAACAGTCCGCGACAGTCTGGGACAGTCTGTGACTTGTTTGGAACAGTCTGCGTCAGTTTGGGACCGTCTGGGACTTGTTTGGAATAGTCTGCGACAGTTTGGGACAGTCTAGGACTTGTTTGGGACAGTCTGAGACCGTCTGGGACCTTCTGGGACAGTCTGGGACTTGTTTGGAACAGCCTGGGTCAGTCTGGGGTAGTCTGGGACTTGTTTGGAACAGTCTACGACAGTTTGGGACAGTCTAGGAATTGTTTGGGACAGCCTGGGACCATCTGGGACAGTCTAGGACCGTCTGGGACAGTCTAGGACACGTTTGGGACAGTCTGGGACCGTCTGGGACAGTCTGGGACTTGTTTGGAACAGCCTGGGAAAGTCTGGGGTAGTCTGGGACTTGTTTGGAACAGTCTGCGACAGTTTGGGACAGTCTAGGACTTGTTTGGGACAGTCTGGGACCATCTGGGACAGACTAGGACCGTCTGGGACAGTCTAGGACTTGTTTGGGACAGTCTGGGACTGTCTGGGACAGTCTGTGACTTGTTTGGAACAGTCTGCGTCAGTTTGGGACCGTCTGGGACAGTCTGGGACTCGGTTATAACAGCCTGGGACAGTCTGGGGTAGTCTGGGACTTGTTTGCAACAGTCTGCGACAGTTTTTGACAGTCTAGGACATGTTTGGGACAGTCTGGGACCGTCTGGGACCTTCTGGGACAGTCTGGGACTTGTTTGGGACAGTCTGGGACAATCTGGGACAGTCTGGGACTTGTTTGGAACAGTCTGGGACAATCTGGGACAGTCTGGGACTTGTTTGGAACAGTCTAGGACTGTCTGGGACAGTCTGCGACTTGTTTGGAACAGTCTGCGACAGTCTGGGACAGTCTGTGACTTGTTTGGAACAGTCTGCGTCAGTTTGGGACCGTCTGGGACTTGTTTGGAATAGTCTGCGACAGTTTGGGACAGTCTAGGACTTGTTTGGGACAGTCTGAGACCGTCTGGGACCTTCTGGGACAGTCTGGGACTTGTTTGGAACAGCCTGGGTCAGTCTGGGGTAGTCTGGGACTTGTTTGGAACAGTCTACGACAGTTTGGGACAGTCTAGGAATTGTTTGGGACAGTCTGGGACCATCTGGGACAGTCTAGGACCGTCTGGGACAGTCTAGGACACGTTTGGGACAGTTTGGGACCGTCTGGGACAGTCTGGGACTTGTTTGGAACAGCCTGGGACAGTCTGGGGTAGTCTGGGACTTGTTTGGAACAGTCTGCGACAGTTTGGGACAGTCTAGGACTTGTTTGGGACAGTCTGTGGCCGTCTGGGACAGTCTAGGACTTGTTTGGGACAGTCTGGGACAGTTTGGAACCGTCTGGGACTTGTTTCGAACAGTCTGCGACAGTCTGGGATAGTCTGGGACTTGTTTGGGACAGTCTGGTAACGTCTGGGTCCGTCTGGGACAGTCTAGGACTTGTTTGGGACAGTCTGTGACAGTTTGGGACCGACTGGGACTTGTATGGAACTGTCTGCATCAGTTTGGGACAGTCTAGGACTTGTTTGGGCCAGTCTGGGACCGTCTGGGACCGTCTGGGACTTGTTTGGGACAGTCTGCGGCCGTCTGGGTCAGTCTGGGACTTGTTTGGAACAGTCTGCGACAGTTTGGAACCGTCTGGGACTTGTTTGGAACAGTCTGCGACAGTCTGGGATAGTCTGGGACTTGTTTGGGACAGTCTGGTAACGTCTGGGTCCGTCTGGGACAGTCTAGGACTTGTTTGGGCCAGTCTGGGACCGTCTGGGACCGTCTGGGACTTGTTTGGGACAGTCTGCGGCCGTCTGGGACAGTCTGGGACTTGTTTGGAACAGTCTGCGACAGTTTGGGACCGTCTGGGACTTGTTTGGAACAGTCTGCGACAGTTTGGGACAGTCTAGGACTTGTTTGGGACAGTCTTGGACCGTCTGGGACCGTCTGGGACAGTCTGGCACTTGTTTGGAACAGTCTGGGACAGTCTCGGACTGTCTGGGAGTTGTTTGGAACAGCCTGGGACAGTCTGGGGTAGTCTGGGACTTGTTTGGAACAGTCTGCGACAGTTTGGGACCGTCTGGGACTTGTTTGGAACAGTCTGCGACAGTTTGGGACAGTCTGAGACTTGTTTGGAACAGTCTGCGACAGTCTGGGATAGTCTGGGACTTGTTTGGGACAGTCTGGTAACGTCTGGGTCCGTCTGGGACAGTCTAGGACTTGTTTGGGGCAGTCTGGGACAATCTGGGACAGTATGGGACTTGTTTGGAACAGCCTGGGACAGTCTGGGACAGTCTAGGACTTGTTTTGCGACTGTCTGGGACAATCTGGGACAGTCTGGGTCTTGTTTGGAACAGTCTGCGACAGTTTTGGACAGTCTAGGACTTGTTTGGGACAGTCTGGGACTTGTTTGGCACAGTCTGGTACAATCTGGGACAGTCTGAGACTTGTTTGGAACAGCCTGGGAAAGTCTGGGATAGTCTGTGACTTGTTTGGAACAGTCTGTGGCAGTTTGGGACCGACTGGGACTTGTATGGAACAGTCTGCATCAGTTTGGGACAGTCTAGGACTTGTTTGGGCCAGTCTGGGATCGTCTGGGACCGTCTGGGACTTGTTTGGGACAGTCTGCGGACGTCTGGGACAGTCTGGGACTTGTTTGGAACCGTCTGGGACTTGTTAGGAACAGTCCGCGACAGTCTGGGATAGTCTGGGACTTGTTTGGGACAGTCTGGTAACGTCTGGGTCCGTCTGGGACAGTCTAGGACTTGTTTGGGACAGTCTGGGACAATCTGGGACAGTCTGGGACTTGTTTGGAACAGCCTGGGACAGTCTGGGACAGTCTAGGACTTGTTTGGAAAAATCTGGGATCGTCTGGGACCTTCTGGAACAGTCTGGGACTTGTATGGAACAGTCTGCGACAGTTTGGGACCGTCTGGGACTTGTTTGGAACAGTCTGCGACCGTTTGAGACCGTCTGGGACTTGTGTGGAACAGTCTGCGACAGTTTGGGACAGTCTAGGACTTGTTTGGGACAGTCTGTGGCCGTCTGGGTCAGTCTAGGACTTGTTTGGGACAGTCTGGGACCATCTGGGACCTTCTGGGACAGTCAGGGACTTGTTTGGAACAGTCTGCGACAGTTTGGGACAGTCTAGGACTTGTTTGGGACAGTCTGTGGCCGTCTGGGACAGTCTAGGACTTGTTTGGGACAGTCTGGGACAGTTTGGAACCGTCTGGGACTTGTTTCGAACAGTCTGCGACAGTCTGGGATAGTCTGGGACTTGTTTGGGACAGTCTGGTAACGTCTGGGTCCGTCTGGGACAGTCTAGGACTTGTTTGGGACAGTCTGTGACAGTTTGGGACCGACTGGGACTTGTATGGAACTGTCTGCATCAGTTTGGGACAGTCTAGGACTTGTTTGGGCCAGTCTGGGACCGTCTGGGACCGTCTGGGACTTGTTTGGGACAGTCTGCGGCCGTCTGGGTCAGTCTGGGACTTGTTTGGAACAGTCTGCGACAGTTTGGAACCGTCTGGGACTTGTTTGGAACAGTCTGCGACAGTCTGGGATAGTCTGGGACTTGTTTGGGACAGTCTGGTAACGTCTGGGTCCGTCTGGGACAGTCTAGGACTTGTTTGGGCCAGTCTGGGACCGTCTGGGACCGTCTGGGACTTGTTTGGGACAGTCTGCGGCCGTCTGGGACAGTCTGGGACTTGTTTGGAACAGTCTGCGACAGTTTGGGACCGTCTGGGACTTGTTTGGAACAGTCTGCGACAGTTTGGGACAGTCTAGGACTTGTTTGGGACAGTCTTGGACCGTCTGGGACCGTCTGGGACAGTCTGGCACTTGTTTGGAACAGTCTGGGACAGTCTCGGACTGTCTGGGAGTTGTTTGGAACAGCCTGGGACAGTCTGGGGTAGTCTGGGACTTGTTTGGAACAGTCTGCGACAGTTTGGGACCGTCTGGGACTTGTTTGGAACAGTCTGCGACAGTTTGGGACAGTCTGAGACTTGTTTGGAACAGTCTGCGACAGTCTGGGATAGTCTGGGACTTGTTTGGGACAGTCTGGTAACGTCTGGGTCCGTCTGGGACAGTCTAGGACTTGTTTGGGGCAGTCTGGGACAATCTGGGACAGTATGGGACTTGTTTGGAACAGCCTGGGACAGTCTGGGACAGTCTAGGACTTGTTTTGCGACTGTCTGGGACAATCTGGGACAGTCTGGGTCTTGTTTGGAACAGTCTGCGACAGTTTTGGACAGTCTAGGACTTGTTTGGGACAGTCTGGGACTTGTTTGGCACAGTCTGGTACAATCTGGGACAGTCTGAGACTTGTTTGGAACAGCCTGGGAAAGTCTGGGATAGTCTGTGACTTGTTTGGAACAGTCTGTGGCTGTTTGGGACCGACTGGGACTTGTATGGAACAGTCTGCATCAGTTTGGGACAGTCTAGGACTTGTTTGGGCCAGTCTGGGATCGGCTGGGACCGTCTGGGACTTGTTTGGGACAGTCTGCGGACGTCTGGGACAGTCTGGGACTTGTTTGGAACCGTCTGGGACTTGTTAGGAACAGTCCGCGACAGTCTGGGATAGTCTGGGACTTGTTTGGGACAGTCTGGTAACGTCTGGGTCCGTCTGGGACAGTCTAGGACTTGTTTGGGACAGTCTGGGACAATCTGGGACAGTCTGGGACTTGTTTGGAACAGCCTGGGACAGTCTGCGACAGTCTAGGACTTGTTTGGAAAAATCTGGGATCGTCTGGGACCTTCTGGAACAGTCTGGGACTTGTATGGAACAGTCTGCGACAGTTTGGGACCGTCTGGGACTTGTTTGGAACAGTCTGCGACCGTTTGAGACCGTCTGGGACTTGTGTGGAACAGTCTGCGACAGTTTGGGACAGTCTAGGACTTGTTTGGGACAGTCTGTGGCCGTCTGGGTCAGTCTAGGACTTGTTTGGGACAGTCTGGGACCATCTGGGACCTTCTGGGACAGTCAGGGACTTGTTTGGAACAGTCTGCGACAGTTTGGGACCGTCTGGGACTTGTTTGGAACAGTCTGCGACAGTTTGGGACCGTCTGGGACTTGTTTGGAACAGTCTGCGACAGTTTGGGACAGTCTCGGACTTGTTTGCGACTGTCTGGGACAATCTGGGACAGTCTGGTACAATCTGGGACAGTCTGGGACTTGTTTGGAACAGCCTGGGAAAGTCTGGGATAGTCTGGGACTTGTTTGGAACAGTCTGTGACAGTTTGGGACCGATTGGGACTTGTTTGGAACTGTCTGCATCAGTTTGGGACAGTCTAGGACTTGTTTGGGACAGTCTGGGACTAGTTTGGCACAGTCTGGTACAATCTGGGACAGTCTGGGTCTTATTTGGAACAGTCTGCGACAGTTTTGGACAGTCTAGGACTTGTTTGGGACAGTCTGGGACTTGTTTGGCACAGTCTGGTACAATCTGGGACAGTCTGGGACTTGTTTGGAACAGTCTGCGACAGTTTGGGACCGTCTAGGACTTGTTTGTAACAGTCTGCGACAGTTTGGGACAGCCTAGGACTTGTTTGGAACAGCCTGGGGCAGTCTGGGATAGTCTGGGACTTGTTTGGAACAATCTGCGACAGTTTGGGACCGTCTGGGACTTGTTTGGAACAGTCTGCGATAGTTTGGGACAGTCTAGGACTTGTTTGGGACAGTCTGGGACCGTCTGGGACCGTCTGGGACTTGTTTGGAATAGTCTGCGACAGTTTGGGACAGTCTAGGACTTGTTTGGGACACTCTGGGACCGTCTGGGTCCTTCTGGGACACTCTAGGACTTGTTTGGGACAGTCTGGGACCGTCTGGGACCGTCAGGGACAGTCTGGGACTTGTTTGGAACAGTCTGGGACAGTCTGGGACTTGTTTGGAACAGCCTGGGACAGTCTGGGGTAGTCTGGGACTTGTTTGGAACAGTCTGCGACAGTTTGGGACCGTCTGGGACTTGTTTGGAACAGTCTGCGACAGTTTGGGACAGTCTAGGACTTGTTTGGGACAGTCTTGGACCGTCTGGGACCGTCTGGGACAGTCTGGCACTTGTTTGGAACAGTCTGGGACAGTCTCGGACTGTCTGGGAGTTGTTTGGAACAGCCTGGGACAGTCTGGGGTAGTCTGGGACTTGTTTGGAACAGTCTGCGACAGTTTGGGACCGTCTGGGACTTGTTTGGAACAGTCTGCGACAGTTTGGGACAGTCTGAGACTTGTTTGGAACAGTCTGCGACAGTCTGGGATAGTCTGGGACTTGTTTGGGACAGTCTGGTAACGTCTGGGTCCGTCTGGGACAGTCTAGGACTTGTTTGGGGCAGTCTGGGACAATCTGGGACAGTATGGGACTTGTTTGGAACAGCCTGGGACAGTCTGGGACAGTCTAGGACTTGTTTTGCGACTGTCTGGGACAATCTGGGACAGTCTGGGTCTTGTTTGGAACAGTCTGCGACAGTTTTGGACAGTCTAGGACTTGTTTGGGACAGTCTGGGACTTGTTTGGCACAGTCTGGTACAATCTGGGACAGTCTGAGACTTGTTTGGAACAGCCTGGGAAAGTCTGGGATAGTCTGTGACTTGTTTGGAACAGTCTGTGGCTGTTTGGGACCGACTGGGACTTGTATGGAACAGTCTGCATCAGTTTGGGACAGTCTAGGACTTGTTTGGGCCAGTCTGGGATCGGCTGGGACCGTCTGGGACTTGTTTGGGACAGTCTGCGGACGTCTGGGACAGTCTGGGACTTGTTTGGAACCGTCTGGGACTTGTTAGGAACAGTCCGCGACAGTCTGGGATAGTCTGGGACTTGTTTGGGACAGTCTGGTAACGTCTGGGTCCGTCTGGGACAGTCTAGGACTTGTTTGGGACAGTCTGGGACAATCTGGGACAGTCTGGGACTTGTTTGGAACAGCCTGGGACAGTCTGCGACAGTCTAGGACTTGTTTGGAAAAATCTGGGATCGTCTGGGACCTTCTGGAACAGTCTGGGACTTGTATGGAACAGTCTGCGACAGTTTGGGACCGTCTGGGACTTGTTTGGAACAGTCTGCGACCGTTTGAGACCGTCTGGGACTTGTGTGGAACAGTCTGCGACAGTTTGGGACAGTCTAGGACTTGTTTGGGACAGTCTGTGGCCGTCTGGGTCAGTCTAGGACTTGTTTGGGACAGTCTGGGACCATCTGGGACCTTCTGGGACAGTCAGGGACTTGTTTGGAACAGTCTGCGACAGTTTGGGACCGTCTGGGACTTGTTTGGAACAGTCTGCGACAGTTTGGGACCGTCTGGGACTTGTTTGGAACAGTCTGCGACAGTTTGGGACAGTCTCGGACTTGTTTGCGACTGTCTGGGACAATCTGGGACAGTCTGGTACAATCTGGGACAGTCTGGGACTTGTTTGGAACAGCCTGGGAAAGTCTGGGATAGTCTGGGACTTGTTTGGAACAGTCTGTGACAGTTTGGGACCGATTGGGACTTGTTTGGAACTGTCTGCATCAGTTTGGGACAGTCTAGGACTTGTTTGGGACAGTCTGGGACTAGTTTGGCACAGTCTGGTACAATCTGGGACAGTCTGGGTCTTATTTGGAACAGTCTGCGACAGTTTTGGACAGTCTAGGACTTGTTTGGGACAGTCTGGGACTTGTTTGGCACAGTCTGGTACAATCTGGGACAGTCTGGGACTTGTTTGGAACAGTCTGCGACAGTTTGGGACCGTCTAGGACTTGTTTGTAACAGTCTGCGACAGTTTGGGACAGCCTAGGACTTGTTTGGAACAGCCTGGGGCAGTCTGGGATAGTCTGGGACTTGTTTGGAACAATCTGCGACAGTTTGGGACCGTCTGGGACTTGTTTGGAACAGTCTGCGATAGTTTGGGACAGTCTAGGACTTGTTTGGGACAGTCTGGGACCGTCTGGGACCGTCTGGGACAGTCTGGGACTTGTTTGGAACAGTCTGCGCCAGTTTGGGACCGTCTGGGACTTGTTTGGAATAGTCTGCGACAGTTTGGGACAGTCTAGGACTTGTTTGGGACACTCTGGGACCGTCTGGGTCCTTCTGGGACACTCTAGGACTTGTTTGGGACAGTCTGGGACCGTCTGGGACCGTCAGGGACAGTCTGGGACTTGTTTGGAACAGTCTGGGACAGTCTGGGACTTGTTTGGAACAGCCTGGGACAGTCTGGGGTAGTCTGGGACTTGTTTGGAACAGTCTGCGACAGTTTGGGACCGTCCGGGACTTGTTTGGAACAGTCTGCGACAGTCTGGGATAGTCTGGGACTTGTTTGGAACAGTCTGCGACAGTTTGAGACAGTCTAATACTTGTTTGGGACAGTCTGGTAACGTCTGGGTCCGTCTGGGACAGTCTAGGACTTGTTTGGGACAGTCTAGGACAATCTGGGACAGTCTGGGACTTGTTCGGAACAGTCTGCGACAGTTTGGGACAGTCTAGGACTTGTTTGGGACAGTCTGGGACAGTCTGGGACCGTCTGGGACAGTCTGGGACTTGTTTGGAACAGACTGGGACAGTCTGGGACAGTCTGGGACAGTCTGGGAACGTCTGGGACTTGTTTGGAACAGTCTGGGACAGTCTGGGACAGTCTGGGACTTGTTTGGAACAGCCTGGGACAGTCTGGGGTAGTCTGGGACTTGTTTGGAACAGTCTGCGACAGTTTGGGTCCGTCTGGGACTTGTTTTCAACAGTCTGCGACAGTTTGGGACAGTCTAGGACATGTTTGGGACAGTCTGGGACCGTCTGGGTCCTTCTGGGACAGTCTGGGACTTATTTGGGACAGTCTGGGACAATCTGGGACAGTCTGGGACTTGTTTGGAACAGCCTGGGACAGTTTGGGACAGTCTAGGACTTGTTTGGGACAGTCTGGGACCGTCTGGGACAGTCTAGGACACGTTTGGGACAGTCTGGGACCGTCTGGGACAGTCTGGGACTTGTTTGGAACAGTCTGGGACAGTCTGGAACAGTCTGGGACAGTCTGGGACTTGTTTGGAACAGTCTGGGACTGCCTGGGACCGTCTGGGACTTGTTTGGATCAGTCTGGGACAGTCTGGGACTTGTTTGGAACAGTCTGCGTCAGTTTGGGACCGTCTGGGACTTTTTTGGAACAGTCTACGACAGTTTTGGACAGTCTAGGACTTGTTTGGGACAGTCTGGGACAGTCTGGGATAGTCTGGGACTTGTTTGGGACAGTCTGGGACAATCTGGGACAGTCTGGGACTTGTTTGGAACAGTCTGCGACAGTTTGGGACAGTCTAGGACTTGTTTGGGCCAGTCTGGGACCGACTGGGACCGTCTGGGACAGTCTAGGACTTGTTTGGAACAGTCTACGACAGTTTTGGACAGTCTAGGACTTGTTTGGGACCGTCTGGGACCGTCTGGGACAGTCTTGGACTTGTTTGGAACAGCCTGGGACAGTCTGGGGTAGTCTGGGACTTGCTTGGAACAGTCTGCGACAGTTTGGGACAGTCTAGGACTTGTTTGGGACAGTCTGGCACCATCTGGGACAGTTTGGGACAGTCTGGGACACGTTTGGGACAGACTGGGACCGTCTGGGACAGTCTGGGACTTGTTTGGAACAGTCTGGGACAGTCTGGGACAGTCTGGGACAGTCTGGGACAGTCTGGGACTTGTTTGGAACAGCCTGGGACAGTCTGGGGTAGTCTGGGACTTGTTTGGGACAGTCCGGGACTGTCTGGGACAGTCTGTGACTTGTTTGGAACAGTCTGCGTCAGTTTGGGACCGTCTGGGACAGTCTGGGACTCGGTTGGAACAGCCTGGGACAGTCTGGGGTAGTCTGGGACTTGTTTGGAACAGTCTGCGACAGTTTGGGACCGTCTGGGACTTGTTTGCAACAGTCTGCGACAGTTTGGGACAGTCTAGGACATGTTTGGGACAGTCTGGGACCGTCTGGGACCTTCTGGGACAGTCTGGGACTTGTTTGGGACAGTCTGGGACAATCTGGGACAGTCTGGGACTTGTTTGGAACAGTCTGGGACAATCTGGGACAGTCTGGGACTTGTTTGGAACAGTCTGGGACTGTCTGGGACAGTCTGGGACTTGTTTGGAACAGTCTGCGACAGTCTGGGACAGTCTGGGACTTGTTTGCAACAGTCTGGGACCGTCTGGGACAGTCTGGGACTTGTTTGGAACAGTCTGGGACAGTCTGGAACAGTCTGGGACAGTCTGGGACTTGTTTGGAACAGTCTGGGACTGCCTGGGACCGTCTGGGACTTGTTTGGATCAGTCTGGGACAGTCTGGGACTTGTTTGGAACAGTCTGCGTCAGTTTGGGACCGTCTGGGACTTTTTTGGAACAGTCTACGACAGTTTTGGACAGTCTAGGACTTGTTTGGGACAGTCTGGGACAGTCTGGGATAGTCTGGGACTTGTTTGGGACAGTCTGGGACAATCTGGGACAGTCTGGGACTTGTTTGGAACAGTCTGCGACAGTTTGGGACAGTCTAGGACTTGTTTGGGCCAGTCTGGGACCGACTGGGACCGTCTGGGACAGTCTAGGACTTGTTTGGAACAGTCTACGACAGTTTTGGACAGTCTAGGACTTGTTTGGGACCGTCTGGGACCGTCTGGGACAGTCTTGGACTTGTTTGGAACAGTCTGCGACAGTTTTGGACCGTCTGGGACTTGTTTGGAACAGTCCGCGACAGTTTGGGACAGTCTAGGACTTGTTTGGGATAGTCTGGGACCGTCTGGGACCTTCTGGGACAGTCTGGGACATGTTTGGAACAGTCTGGGACAATCTGGGACAGTCTGGGACTTGTTTGAAACAGCCTGGGACAGTCTGGGACAGTCTGGGACTTGTTTGGAACAGTCTGCGACAGTTTTGGACAATCTAAGACTTGTTTGGGACAGTCTGGGACCGTCTGGGATAATCTGGGACTTGTTTGGAACAGTCTGGGACTTGTTTGGTACAGTCTGGGACTGTCTGGAACAGTCTGCGACAGTTTGGGACCGTCTGGGACTTGTTTGGAACAGTCTGCGACCGTTTGAGACCGTCTGGGACTTGTTTGGAACAGTCTGCGACAGTTCAGGACAGTCTAGGACTTGTTTGGGACAGTCTGTGGCCGTCTGGGACAGTCTGGGACTTGTTTGGAACAGTCTGTGACAGTTTGGGACCGTCTGGGACTTGTTTGGAACAGCCTGGGACAGTCTGGGGTAGTCTGGGACTTGTTTGGAACAGTCTGCGACAGTTTGGGACCGTCTGGGACTTGTTTGTAACAGTCTGTGACAGTTTGGGACAGTCTAGGACTTGTTTGGGACAGTCTGGGACCGTCTGGGACCTTCTGGGACAGTCTGGGACTTGTTTGGAACAGTCTGCGACAGTTTGGGACCGTCTGGGACTTGTTTGGAACAGTCTGCGACAGTTTGGGACCGTCTGGGACTTGTTTGGGACAGTCTGGGACCATCCGGGACAGTCAGGGACTTGTTTGGAACAATCTGCGACAGTTTGGGACCGTCTGGGACTTGTTTGGAACAGTCTGCGACAGTTTGGGACCGTCTGGGACTTGTTTGGAACAGTCTGCGACAGTTTGGGACAGTCTAGGACTTGTTTGGAAAAATCTGGGACCGTCTGGGACATTCTGGAACAGTCTGGGACTTGTATGAAACAGTCTGCGACAGTTTGGTACCGTCTGGGACTTGTTTGGAACAGTCTGCGACCGTTTGAGACCGTCTGGCACTTGTTTGGAACAGTCTGCGACAGTTTGGGACAGTCTAGGACTTGTTTGGGACAGTCTGTGGCCGTCTGGGACAGTCTAGGACTTGTTTGGAACAGTCTGCATCAGTTTGGGAAAGTCTAGGACTTGTTTGGGACAGTCTGGGACCGTCCGCGACCGTCTGGGACTGTCTGGGACTTGTTTGGAACAGCCTGGGAAAGTTTGGGACCGTCTGGGACTTGTTTGGAACAGTCTGTGACAGTTTCGGACAGTCTAGGACTTGTTTGGGACAGTCTGGGACCGTCTGGGACCTTCTGGGACAGTCTGGGACTTGTTTGGAACAGTCTGCGACATTTTGGGACCGTCTGGGACTCGTTTGGAACAGTCTGCGACAGTCTGGGATAGTCTGGGACTTGTTTGGGACAGTCTGGTAACGTCTGGGTCCGTCTGGGACAGTCTAGGACTTGTTTGGGACAGTCGGCTACAGATTGGGACCGTCCGGGACTTGTTTGGAACAGTCTGCGACAGTCTGGGATAGTCTGGGACTTGTTTGGAACAGCCTGGGACAGTCTGGGATAGTCTGGGTCTTGTTTGGAACAGTCTGGGACTTGTTTGGAACAGTCTGTGGCCGTCTGGGACAGTCTGGGACTTGTTTGGAACAGTCTGTGACAGTTTGGGTCCGTCTGGGACTTGTTTGGATCAGCCTGGGATAGTCTGGGGTAGTCTGGGACTTGTTTGGAACAGTCTGCATCAGTTTGGGCCAGTCTGGGACCGTCTGGGACCGTCTGGGACAGTCTGGGACTTGATTGGCACAGTATGGGACAGTCTGGGACAGTCTGGGACTGTCTGGGACAGTCTGGGACTTGTTTGGAACAGTTTCGGACAGTCTGGGACAGTCTGGGACATGTTTGGAACAGTCTGCAACAGTTTTGGACAATCTAAGACTTGTTTGGGGAAGTCTGGGACCGTCTGGGATAGTCTGGGACTTGTTTGGAACAGTCTGGGACTTGTTTGGAACAGCCTGGGACTATCTGGAACAGTCTGCGACAGTTTGGGACCGACTGGGAATTGTTTGGAACAGTCTGCATCAGTTTGTGACAGTCTAGGACTTGTTTGGGACAGTCTGGGACCGTCTGGGACCGTCTGGGACAGTCTAGGACTTGTTTGGAACAGTCTGGGACAGTCTGGGACTGTCTGGGACTTGTTTGGAACAGCCTGGGACAGTCTGGGGTAGTCCGGGACTTGTTTGGAACAGTCTGCGACAGTTTGGGACCGTCTGGGACTTGTTTGGAACAGTCTGGGACAGTCTGGGACTGTCTGGGACTTCTTTGGGACAGCCTGGGACAGTCTGGGGTAGTCTGGGGCTTGTTTGGAACAGTCTGGGACAGTCTGGGACAGTCTGGGACTTGTTTGGAACAGCCTGGGACAGTCTGGGGTAGTCTAGGACTTGTTTGGGACAGTCTGGGACCGTCTGGGACCGTCTGGGGCTTTGTTGGGACAGTCTGGGGTAGTCTGGGACTTGTTTGGAACAGTCTGCGACAGTTTGGGACCGTCTGGGACTTGTTTGGAACAGTCTGGGACAGTCTGGGACTGTCTGGGACTTGTTTGGAACAGCCTGGGACAGTCTGGGGTAGTCTGGGGCTTGTTTGGAACAGTCTGGGACAGTCTGGGACCGTCTGGGACTTGTTTGGAACAGTCTGGGACTGTCTGGGACTGTCTGGGACTTGTTTGGAACAGCCTGGGACAGTCTGGAGTAGTCTAGGACTTGTTTGGGACAGTGTGGGACCGTCTGGGACCGTCTGGGACTTGGTTGGGACAGTCTGCGGCCGTCTGGGACATTCTGGGACTTGTTTGGAACAGTCTACTACAGTTTTGGACAATCTAAGACTTGTTGGGGAAAGTCTGGGACCGTCTGGGATAGTCTGGGACTTGTTTGGAACAGTCTGGGACTTGTTTGGAACAGTCTGGGACTGTCTGGGACTGTCTGGGACTTGTTTGGAACAGTTTCGGACAGTCTGGGACAGTCTGGGACATGTTTGGAACAGTCTGCAACAGTTTTGGACAATCTAAGACTTGTTGGGGAAAGTCTGGGACCGTCTGGGATAGTCTGGGACTTGTTTGGAACAGTCTGGGACTTGTTTGGAACAGTCTGGGACTGTCTGGAACAGTCTGCGACTGTTTGGGACCGACTGGGAATTGTTTGGAACAGTCTGCATCAGTTTGGGACAGTCTAGGACTTGTTTGGGACAGTCTGGGACCGTCCGGGACCGTCTGGGACTGTCTGGGACTTGTTTGGAACAGCCTGGGACAGTCTGGGACTTGTTTGGAACAGTCTGCGACAGTTTTGGACAATCTAAGACTTGTTTGGGACAGTCTGAGACCGTCTGGGATAGTCTGGGACTTGTTTGGAACAGTCTGCGACAGTTTGGGACCGTCTGGGACTTGTTTGGGACAGTCTGGGACCGACTGGGACCTTCTGGGACAGTCTGGGACTTGTTTGGAACAGTCTATGACAGTTTGGGACCGTCTGGGGCTTGTTTGGAACAGTCTGCGACAGTTTGGGACAGTCTAGGACTTGTTTGGAAAAATCTGGGACCGTCTGCTTCCTTCTGGAACAGTCTGGGACTTGTATGGAACAGTCTGCGACAGTTTGGGACCGTCTGGGACTTGTTTGGAACAGTCTGCGACCGTTTGAGACCGTCTGGGACTTGTTTGGAACAGTATGCGACAGTTTGGGACCGTCTGGGACTTGTTTGGAACAGTCTGTGACAGTTTGGGACAGTCTAGGACTTGTTGGGGACAGTCTGGGACCGTCTGGGACCTTTTGGGACAGTCTGGGACTTGTTTGGAACAGTCTGCGACAGTTTGGGACCGTCTGGGACTTGTTTGGAACAGTCTGCGACAGTTTGGAACTGTCTAGGACTTGTTTGCGACTGTCTGGGACAATCTGGGACAGTCTGGGTCTTGTTTGGAACAGTCTGCGACAGTTTTGGAGAGTCTAGGACTTGTTTGGGCCAGTCTGGGACCGTCTGGGACCTTCTGGAACAGTCTGGGACTTGTATGGAACAGTCTGCGACAGTTTGGGACAGTCTGGGACCATCTGGGACAGTTTGGGACCGTCTGGGACAGTCTAGGACACGTTTGGGACAGTCTGGGACCGTCTGGGACAGTCTGGGACTTGTTTGGAACAGTCTGGGACAGTCTGGGACAGTCTGGGACAGTCTGGGACAGTCTGGGACAGTCTGGGACTTGTTTGGTACAGCCTGGGACAGTCTGGGGTAGTCTGGGACTTGTTTGGGACAGTCTGGGACTGTCTGGGACTCGGTTGGAACAGCCTGGGACAGTCTGGGGTAGTCTGGGACTTGTTTGGAACAGTCTGCGACAGTTTGGGACCGTCTGGGACTTGTTTGGAACAGTCTGCGACAGTTTGGGACAGTCTAGGACTTGTTTGGGACAGTCTGAGACCGTCTGGGACCTTCTGGGACAGTCTAGGACATGTTTGGAACAGTCTGGGACCGTCTGGGACCTTCTGGGACAGTCTGGGACTTGTTTGGGACAGTCTGGGACAATCTGGGACAGTCTGGGACTTGTTTGGAACAGTCTGGGACAATCTGGGACAGTCTGGGACTTGTTTGGAACAGTCTGGGACTGTCTGGGACAGTCTGGGACTTGTTTGGAACAGTCCGCGACAGTCTGGGACAGTCTGTGACTTGTTTGGAACAGTCTGCGTCAGTTTGGGACCGTCTGGGACTTGTTTGGAATAGTCTGCGACAGTTTGGGACAGTCTAGGACTTGTTTGGGACAGTCTGAGACCGTCTGGGACCTTCTGGGACAGTCTGGGACTTGTTTGGAACAGCCTGGGTCAGTCTGGGGTAGTCTGGGACTTGTTTGGAACAGTCTACGACAGTTTGGGACAGTCTAGGAATTGTTTGGGACAGCCTGGGACCATCTGGGACAGTCTAGGACCGTCTGGGACAGTCTAGGACACGTTTGGGACAGTCTGGGACCGTCTGGGACAGTCTGGGACTTGTTTGGAACAGCCTGGGAAAGTCTGGGGTAGTCTGGGACTTGTTTGGAACAGTCTGCGACAGTTTGGGACAGTCTAGGACTTGTTTGGGACAGTCTGGGACCATCTGGGACAGACTAGGACCGTCTGGGACAGTCTAGGACTTGTTTGGGACAGTCTGAGACTGTCTGGGACAGTCTGTGACTTGTTTGGAACAGTCTGCGTCAGTTTGGGACCGTCTGGGACAGTCTGGGACTCGGTTGGAACAGCCTGGGACAGTCTGGGGTAGTCTGGGACTTGTTTGCAACAGTCTGCGACAGTTTTTGACAGTCTAGGACATGTTTGGGACAGTCTGGGACCGTCTGGGACCTTCTGGGACAGTCTGGGACTTGTTTGGGACAGTCTGGGACAATCTGGGACAGTCTGGGACTTGTTTGGAACAGTCTGGGACAATCTGGGACAGTCTGGGACTTGTTTGGAACAGTCTAGGACTGTCTGGGACAGTCTGCGACTTGTTTGGAACAGTCTGCGACAGTCTGGGACAGTCTGTGACTTGTTTGGAACAGTCTGCGTCAGTTTGGGACCGTCTGGGACTTGTTTGGAATAGTCTGCGACAGTTTGGGACAGTCTAGGACTTGTTTGGGACAGTCTGAGACCGTCTGGGACCTTCTGGGACAGTCTGGGACTTGTTTGGAACAGCCTGGGTCAGTCTGGGGTAGTCTGGGACTTGTTTGGAACAGTCTACGACAGTTTGGGACAGTCTAGGAATTGTTTG
Source organism: Cephus spinipes (assembly GCA_963971525.1). Taxonomy (NCBI): domain Eukaryota; kingdom Metazoa; phylum Arthropoda; class Insecta; order Hymenoptera; family Cephidae; genus Cephus; species Cephus spinipes. The sequence continues at coordinate 9,021,790 of OZ020577.1, read as the reverse complement.
GGACAGTCTGGGACCATCTGGGACAGTCTAGGACCGTCTGGGACAGTCTCGGACACGTTTGGGACAGTTTGGGACCGTCTGGGACAGTCTGGGACTTGTTTGGAACAGCCTGGGACAGTCTGGGGTAGTCTGGGACTTGTTTGGAACAGTCTGCGACAGTTTGGGACAGTCTAGGACTTGTTTGGGACAGTCTGTGGCCGTCTGGGACAGTCTAGGACTTGTTTGGGACAGTCTGGGACAGTTTGGAACCGTCTGGGACTTGTTTCGAACAGTCTGCGACAGTCTGGGATAGTCTGGGACTTGTTTGGGACAGTCTGGTAACGTCTGGGTCCGTCTGGGACAGTCTAGGACTTGTTTGGGACAGTCTGTGACAGTTTGGGACCGACTGGGACTTGTATGGAACTGTCTGCATCAGTTTGGGACAGTCTAGGACTTGTTTGGGCCAGTCTGGGACCGTCTGGGACCGTCTGGGACTTGTTTGGGACAGTCTGCGGCCGTCTGGGTCAGTCTGGGACTTGTTTGGAACAGTCTGCGACAGTTTGGAACCGTCTGGGACTTGTTTGGAACAGTCTGCGACAGTCTGGGATAGTCTGGGACTTGTTTGGGACAGTCTGGTAACGTCTGGGTCCGTCTGGGACAGTCTAGGACTTGTTTGGGCCAGTCTGGGACCGTCTGGGACCGTCTGGGACTTGTTTGGGACAGTCTGCGGCCGTCTGGGACAGTCTGGGACTTGTTTGGAACAGTCTGCGACAGTTTGGGACCGTCTGGGACTTGTTTGGAACAGTCTGCGACAGTTTGGGACAGTCTAGGACTTGTTTGGGACAGTCTTGGACCGTCTGGGACCGTCTGGGACAGTCTGGCACTTGTTTGGAACAGTCTGGGACAGTCTCGGACTGTCTGGGAGTTGTTTGGAACAGCCTGGGACAGTCTGGGGTAGTCTGGGACTTGTTTGGGACAGTCTGGGACTGTCTGGGACTCGGTTGGAACAGCCTGGGACAGTCTGGGGTAGTCTGGGACTTGTTTGGAACAGTCTGCGACAGTTTGGGACCGTCTGGGACTTGTTTGGAACAGTCTGCGACAGTTTGGGACAGTCTAGGACTTGTTTGGGACAGTCTGAGACCGTCTGGGACCTTCTGGGACAGTCTAGGACATGTTTGGAACAGTCTGGGACCGTCTGGGACTTTCTGGGACAGTCTGGGACTTGTTTGGGACAGTCTGGGACAATCTGGGACAGTCTGGGACTTGTTTGGAACAGTCTGGGACAATCTGGGACAGTCTGGGACTTGTTTGGAACAGTCTGGGACTGTCTGGGACAGTCTGGGACTTGTTTGGAACAGTCCGCGACAGTCTGGGACAGTCTGTGACTTGTTTGGAACAGTCTGCGTCAGTTTGGGACCGTCTGGGACTTGTTTGGAATAGTCTGCGACAGTTTGGGACAGTCTAGGACTTGTTTGGGACAGTCTGAGACCGTCTGGGACCTTCTGGGACAGTCTGGGACTTGTTTGGAACAGCCTGGGTCAGTCTGGGGTAGTCTGGGACTTGTTTGGAACAGTCTACGACAGTTTGGGACAGTCTAGGAATTGTTTGGGACAGCCTGGGACCATCTGGGACAGTCTAGGACCGTCTGGGACAGTCTAGGACACGTTTGGGACAGTCTGGGACCGTCTGGGACAGTCTGGGACTTGTTTGGAACAGCCTGGGAAAGTCTGGGGTAGTCTGGGACTTGTTTGGAACAGTCTGCGACAGTTTGGGACAGTCTAGGACTTGTTTGGGACAGTCTGGGACCATCTGGGACAGACTAGGACCGTCTGGGACAGTCTAGGACTTGTTTGGGACAGTCTGGGACTGTCTGGGACAGTCTGTGACTTGTTTGGAACAGTCTGCGTCAGTTTGGGACCGTCTGGGACAGTCTGGGACTCGGTTATAACAGCCTGGGACAGTCTGGGGTAGTCTGGGACTTGTTTGCAACAGTCTGCGACAGTTTTTGACAGTCTAGGACATGTTTGGGACAGTCTGGGACCGTCTGGGACCTTCTGGGACAGTCTGGGACTTGTTTGGGACAGTCTGGGACAATCTGGGACAGTCTGGGACTTGTTTGGAACAGTCTGGGACAATCTGGGACAGTCTGGGACTTGTTTGGAACAGTCTAGGACTGTCTGGGACAGTCTGCGACTTGTTTGGAACAGTCTGCGACAGTCTGGGACAGTCTGTGACTTGTTTGGAACAGTCTGCGTCAGTTTGGGACCGTCTGGGACTTGTTTGGAATAGTCTGCGACAGTTTGGGACAGTCTAGGACTTGTTTGGGACAGTCTGAGACCGTCTGGGACCTTCTGGGACAGTCTGGGACTTGTTTGGAACAGCCTGGGTCAGTCTGGGGTAGTCTGGGACTTGTTTGGAACAGTCTACGACAGTTTGGGACAGTCTAGGAATTGTTTGGGACAGTCTGGGACCATCTGGGACAGTCTAGGACCGTCTGGGACAGTCTAGGACACGTTTGGGACAGTTTGGGACCGTCTGGGACAGTCTGGGACTTGTTTGGAACAGCCTGGGACAGTCTGGGGTAGTCTGGGACTTGTTTGGAACAGTCTGCGACAGTTTGGGACAGTCTAGGACTTGTTTGGGACAGTCTGTGGCCGTCTGGGACAGTCTAGGACTTGTTTGGGACAGTCTGGGACAGTTTGGAACCGTCTGGGACTTGTTTCGAACAGTCTGCGACAGTCTGGGATAGTCTGGGACTTGTTTGGGACAGTCTGGTAACGTCTGGGTCCGTCTGGGACAGTCTAGGACTTGTTTGGGACAGTCTGTGACAGTTTGGGACCGACTGGGACTTGTATGGAACTGTCTGCATCAGTTTGGGACAGTCTAGGACTTGTTTGGGCCAGTCTGGGACCGTCTGGGACCGTCTGGGACTTGTTTGGGACAGTCTGCGGCCGTCTGGGTCAGTCTGGGACTTGTTTGGAACAGTCTGCGACAGTTTGGAACCGTCTGGGACTTGTTTGGAACAGTCTGCGACAGTCTGGGATAGTCTGGGACTTGTTTGGGACAGTCTGGTAACGTCTGGGTCCGTCTGGGACAGTCTAGGACTTGTTTGGGCCAGTCTGGGACCGTCTGGGACCGTCTGGGACTTGTTTGGGACAGTCTGCGGCCGTCTGGGACAGTCTGGGACTTGTTTGGAACAGTCTGCGACAGTTTGGGACCGTCTGGGACTTGTTTGGAACAGTCTGCGACAGTTTGGGACAGTCTAGGACTTGTTTGGGACAGTCTTGGACCGTCTGGGACCGTCTGGGACAGTCTGGCACTTGTTTGGAACAGTCTGGGACAGTCTCGGACTGTCTGGGAGTTGTTTGGAACAGCCTGGGACAGTCTGGGGTAGTCTGGGACTTGTTTGGAACAGTCTGCGACAGTTTGGGACCGTCTGGGACTTGTTTGGAACAGTCTGCGACAGTTTGGGACAGTCTGAGACTTGTTTGGAACAGTCTGCGACAGTCTGGGATAGTCTGGGACTTGTTTGGGACAGTCTGGTAACGTCTGGGTCCGTCTGGGACAGTCTAGGACTTGTTTGGGGCAGTCTGAGACAATCTGGGACAGTATGGGACTTGTTTGGAACAGCCTGGGACAGTCTGGGACAGTCTAGGACTTGTTTTGCGACTGTCTGGGACAATCTGGGACAGTCTGGGTCTTGTTTGGAACAGTCTGCGACAGTTTTGGACAGTCTAGGACTTGTTTGGGACAGTCTGGGACTTGTTTGGCACAGTCTGGTACAATCTGGGACAGTCTGAGACTTGTTTGGAACAGCCTGGGAAAGTCTGGGATAGTCTGTGACTTGTTTGGAACAGTCTGTGGCAGTTTGGGACCGACTGGGACTTGTATGGAACAGTCTGCATCAGTTTGGGACAGTCTAGGACTTGTTTGGGCCAGTCTGGGATCGTCTGGGACCGTCTGGGACTTGTTTGGGACAGTCTGCGGACGTCTGGGACAGTCTGGGACTTGTTTGGAACCGTCTGGGACTTGTTAGGAACAGTCCGCGACAGTCTGGGATAGTCTGGGACTTGTTTGGGACAGTCTGGTAACGTCTGGGTCCGTCTGGGACAGTCTAGGACTTGTTTGGGACAGTCTGGGACAATCTGGGACAGTCTGGGACTTGTTTGGAACAGCCTGGGACAGTCTGGGACAGTCTAGGACTTGTTTGGAAAAATCTGGGATCGTCTGGGACCTTCTGGAACAGTCTGGGACTTGTATGGAACAGTCTGCGACAGTTTGGGACCGTCTGGGACTTGTTTGGAACAGTCTGCGACCGTTTGAGACCGTCTGGGACTTGTGTGGAACAGTCTGCGACAGTTTGGGACAGTCTAGGACTTGTTTGGGACAGTCTGTGGCCGTCTGGGTCAGTCTAGGACTTGTTTGGGACAGTCTGGGACCATCTGGGACCTTCTGGGACAGTCAGGGACTTGTTTGGAACAGTCTGCGACAGTTTGGGACAGTCTAGGACTTGTTTGGGACAGTCTGTGGCCGTCTGGGACAGTCTAGGACTTGTTTGGGACAGTCTGGGACAGTTTGGAACCGTCTGGGACTTGTTTCGAACAGTCTGCGACAGTCTGGGATAGTCTGGGACTTGTTTGGGACAGTCTGGTAACGTCTGGGTCCGTCTGGGACAGTCTAGGACTTGTTTGGGACAGTCTGTGACAGTTTGGGACCGACTGGGACTTGTATGGAACTGTCTGCATCAGTTTGGGACAGTCTAGGACTTGTTTGGGCCAGTCTGGGACCGTCTGGGACCGTCTGGGACTTGTTTGGGACAGTCTGCGGCCGTCTGGGTCAGTCTGGGACTTGTTTGGAACAGTCTGCGACAGTTTGGAACCGTCTGGGACTTGTTTGGAACAGTCTGCGACAGTCTGGGATAGTCTGGGACTTGTTTGGGACAGTCTGGTAACGTCTGGGTCCGTCTGGGACAGTCTAGGACTTGTTTGGGCCAGTCTGGGACCGTCTGGGACCGTCTGGGACTTGTTTGGGACAGTCTGCGGCCGTCTGGGACAGTCTGGGACTTGTTTGGAACAGTCTGCGACAGTTTGGGACCGTCTGGGACTTGTTTGGAACAGTCTGCGACAGTTTGGGACAGTCTAGGACTTGTTTGGGACAGTCTTGGACCGTCTGGGACCGTCTGGGACAGTCTGGCACTTGTTTGGAACAGTCTGGGACAGTCTCGGACTGTCTGGGAGTTGTTTGGAACAGCCTGGGACAGTCTGGGGTAGTCTGGGACTTGTTTGGAACAGTCTGCGACAGTTTGGGACCGTCTGGGACTTGTTTGGAACAGTCTGCGACAGTTTGGGACAGTCTGAGACTTGTTTGGAACAGTCTGCGACAGTCTGGGATAGTCTGGGACTTGTTTGGGACAGTCTGGTAACGTCTGGGTCCGTCTGGGACAGTCTAGGACTTGTTTGGGGCAGTCTGGGACAATCTGGGACAGTATGGGACTTGTTTGGAACAGCCTGGGACAGTCTGGGACAGTCTAGGACTTGTTTTGCGACTGTCTGGGACAATCTGGGACAGTCTGGGTCTTGTTTGGAACAGTCTGCGACAGTTTTGGACAGTCTAGGACTTGTTTGGGACAGTCTGGGACTTGTTTGGCACAGTCTGGTACAATCTGGGACAGTCTGAGACTTGTTTGGAACAGCCTGGGAAAGTCTGGGATAGTCTGTGACTTGTTTGGAACAGTCTGTGGCTGTTTGGGACCGACTGGGACTTGTATGGAACAGTCTGCATCAGTTTGGGACAGTCTAGGACTTGTTTGGGCCAGTCTGGGATCGTCTGGGACCGTCTGGGACTTGTTTGGGACAGTCTGCGGACGTCTGGGACAGTCTGGGACTTGTTTGGAACCGTCTGGGACTTGTTAGGAACAGTCCGCGACAGTCTGGGATAGTCTGGGACTTGTTTGGGACAGTCTGGTAACGTCTGGGTCCGTCTGGGACAGTCTAGGACTTGTTTGGGACAGTCTGGGACAATCTGGGACAGTCTGGGACTTGTTTGGAACATCCTGGGACAGTCTGCGACAGTCTAGGACTTGTTTGGAAAAATCTGGGATCGTCTGGGACCTTCTGGAACAGTCTGGGACTTGTATGGAACAGTCTGCGACAGTTTGGGACCGTCTGGGACTTGTTTGGAACAGTCTGCGACCGTTTGAGACCGTCTGGGACTTGTGTGGAACAGTCTGCGACAGTTTGGGACAGTCTAGGACTTGTTTGGGACAGTCTGTGGCCGTCTGGGTCAGTCTAGGACTTGTTTGGGACAGTCTGGGACCATCTGGGACCTTCTGGGACAGTCAGGGACTTGTTTGGAACAGTCTGCGACAGTTTGGGACCGTCTGGGACTTGTTTGGAACAGTCTGCGACAGTTTGGGACCGTCTGGGACTTGTTTGGAACAGTCTGCGACAGTTTGGGACAGTCTCGGACTTGTTTGCGACTGTCTGGGACAATCTGGGACAGTCTGGTACAATCTGGGACAGTCTGGGACTTGTTTGGAACAGCCTGGGAAAGTCTGGGATAGTCTGGGACTTGTTTGGAACAGTCTGTGACAGTTTGGGACCGATTGGGACTTGTTTGGAACTGTCTGCATCAGTTTGGGACAGTCTAGGACTTGTTTGGGACAGTCTGGGACTAGTTTGGCACAGTCTGGTACAATCTGGGACAGTCTGGGTCTTATTTGGAACAGTCTGCGACAGTTTTGGACAGTCTAGGACTTGTTTGGGACAGTCTGGGACTTGTTTGGCACAGTCTGGTACAATCTGGGACAGTCTGGGACTTGTTTGGAACAGTCTGCGACAGTTTGGGACCGTCTAGGACTTGTTTGTAACAGTCTGCGACAGTTTGGGACAGCCTAGGACTTGTTTGGAACAGCCTGGGGCAGTCTGGGATAGTCTGGGACTTGTTTGGAACAATCTGCGACAGTTTGGGACCGTCTGGGACTTGTTTGGAACAGTCTGCGATAGTTTGGGACAGTCTAGGACTTGTTTGGGACAGTCTGGGACCGTCTGGGACCGTCTGGGACAGTCTGGGACTTGTTTGGAACAGTCTGCGCCAGTTTGGGACCGTCTGGGACTTGTTTGGAATAGTCTGCGACAGTTTGGGACAGTCTAGGACTTGTTTGGGACACTCTGGGACCGTCTGGGTCCTTCTGGGACACTCTAGGACTTGTTTGGGACAGTCTGGGACCGTCTGGGACCGTCAGGGACAGTCTGGGACTTGTTTGGAACAGTCTGGGACAGTCTGGGACTTGTTTGGAACAGCCTGGGACAGTCTGGGGTAGTCTGGGACTTGTTTGGAACAGTCTGCGACAGTTTGGGACCGTCCGGGACTTGTTTGGAACAGTCTGCGACAGTCTGGGATAGTCTGGGACTTGTTTGGAACAGTCTGCGACAGTTTGAGACAGTCTAATACTTGTTTGGGACAGTCTGGTAACGTCTGGGTCCGTCTGGGACAGTCTAGGACTTGTTTGGGACAGTCTAGGACAATCTGGGACAGTCTGGGACTTGTTTGGAACAGTCTGCGACAGTTTGGGACAGTCTAGGACTTGTTTGGGCCAGTCTGGGACCGACTGGGACCGTCTGGGACAGTCTAGGACTTGTTTGGAACAGTCTACGACAGTTTTGGACAGTCTAGGACTTGTTTGGGACCGTCTGGGACCGTCTGGGACAGTCTTGGACTTGTTTGGAACAGCCTGGGACAGTCTGGGGTAGTCTGGGACTTGCTTGGAACAGTCTGCGACAGTTTGGGACAGTCTAGGACTTGTTTGGGACAGTCTGGCACCATCTGGGACAGTTTGGGACAGTCTGGGACACGTTTGGGACAGACTGGGACCGTCTGGGACAGTCTGGGACTTGTTTGGAACAGTCTGGGACAGTCTGGGACAGTCTGGGACAGTCTGGGACAGTCTGGGACTTGTTTGGAACAGCCTGGGACAGTCTGGGGTAGTCTGGGACTTGTTTGGGACAGTCCGGGACTGTCTGGGACAGTCTGTGACTTGTTTGGAACAGTCTGCGTCAGTTTGGGACCGTCTGGGACAGTCTGGGACTCGGTTGGAACAGCCTGGGACAGTCTGGGGTAGTCTGGGACTTGTTTGGAACAGTCTGCGACAGTTTGGGACCGTCTGGGACTTGTTTGCAACAGTCTGCGACAGTTTGGGACAGTCTAGGACATGTTTGGGACAGTCTGGGACCGTCTGGGACCTTCTGGGACAGTCTGGGACTTGTTTGGGACAGTCTGGGACTTGTTTGGCACAGTCTGGTACAATCTGGGACAGTCTGGGACTTGTTTGGAACAGTCTGCGACAGTTTGGGACCGTCTAGGACTTGTTTGTAACAGTCTGCGACAGTTTGGGACAGCCTAGGACTTGTTTGGAACAGCCTGGGGCAGTCTGGGATAGTCTGGGACTTGTTTGGAACAATCTGCGACAGTTTGGGACCGTCTGGGACTTGTTTGGAACAGTCTGCGATAGTTTGGGACAGTCTAGGACTTGTTTGGGACAGTCTGGGACCGTCTGGGACCGTCTGGGACAGTCTGGGACTTGTTTGGAACAGTCTGCGCCAGTTTGGGACCGTCTGGGACTTGTTTGGAATAGTCTGCGACAGTTTGGGACAGTCTAGGACTTGTTTGGGACACTCTGGGACCGTCTGGGTCCTTCTGGGACACTCTAGGACTTGTTTGGGACAGTCTGGGACCGTCTGGGACCGTCAGGGACAGTCTGGGACTTGTTTGGAACAGTCTGGGACAGTCTGGGACTTGTTTGGAACAGCCTGGGACAGTCTGGGGTAGTCTGGGACTTGTTTGGAACAGTCTGCGACAGTTTGGGACCGTCCGGGACTTGTTTGGAACAGTCTGCGACAGTCTGGGATAGTCTGGGACTTGTTTGGAACAGTCTGCGACAGTTTGAGACAGTCTAATACTTGTTTGGGACAGTCTGGTAACGTCTGGGTCCGTCTGGGACAGTCTAGGACTTGTTTGGGACAGTCTAGGACAATCTGGGACAGTCTGGGACTTGTTCGGAACAGTCTGCGACAGTTTGGGACAGTCTAGGACTTGTTTGGGACAGTCTGGGACAGTCTGGGACCGTCTGGGACAGTCTGGGACTTGTTTGGAACAGACTGGGACAGTCTGGGACAGTCTGGGACAGTCTGGGAACGTCTGGGACTTGTTTGGAACAGTCTGGGACAGTCTGGGACAGTCTGGGACTTGTTTGGAACAGCCTGGGACAGTCTGGGGTAGTCTGGGACTTGTTTGGAACAGTCTGCGACAGTTTGGGTCCGTCTGGGACTTGTTTTCAACAGTCTGCGACAGTTTGGGACAGTCTAGGACATGTTTGGGACAGTCTGGGACCGTCTGGGTCCTTCTGGGACAGTCTGGGACTTATTTGGGACAGTCTGGGACAATCTGGGACAGTCTGGGACTTGTTTGGAACAGCCTGGGACAGTTTGGGACAGTCTAGGACTTGTTTGGGACAGTCTGGGACCGTCTGGGACAGTCTAGGACACGTTTGGGACAGTCTGGGACCGTCTGGGACAGTCTGGGACTTGTTTGGAACAGTCTGGGACAGTCTGGAACAGTCTGGGACAGTCTGGGACTTGTTTGGAACAGTCTGGGACTGCCTGGGACCGTCTGGGACTTGTTTGGATCAGTCTGGGACAGTCTGGGACTTGTTTGGAACAGTCTGCGTCAGTTTGGGACCGTCTGGGACTTTTTTGGAACAGTCTACGACAGTTTTGGACAGTCTAGGACTTGTTTGGGACAGTCTGGGACAGTCTGGGATAGTCTGGGACTTGTTTGGGACAGTCTGGGACAATCTGGGACAGTCTGGGACTTGTTTGGAACAGTCTGCGACAGTTTGGGACAGTCTAGGACTTGTTTGGGCCAGTCTGGGACCGACTGGGACCGTCTGGGACAGTCTAGGACTTGTTTGGAACAGTCTACGACAGTTTTGGACAGTCTAGGACTTGTTTGGGACCGTCTGGGACCGTCTGGGACAGTCTTGGACTTGTTTGGAACAGCCTGGGACAGTCTGGGGTAGTCTGGGACTTGCTTGGAACAGTCTGCGACAGTTTGGGACAGTCTAGGACTTGTTTGGGACAGTCTGGCACCATCTGGGACAGTTTGGGACAGTCTGGGACACGTTTGGGACAGACTGGGACCGTCTGGGACAGTCTGGGACTTGTTTGGAACAGTCTGGGACAGTCTGGGACAGTCTGGGACAGTCTGGGACAGTCTGGGACTTGTTTGGAACAGCCTGGGACAGTCTGGGGTAGTCTGGGACTTGTTTGGGACAGTCCGGGACTGTCTGGGACAGTCTGTGACTTGTTTGGAACAGTCTGCGTCAGTTTGGGACCGTCTGGGACAGTCTGGGACTCGGTTGGAACAGCCTGGGACAGTCTGGGGTAGTCTGGGACTTGTTTGGAACAGTCTGCGACAGTTTGGGACCGTCTGGGACTTGTTTGCAACAGTCTGCGACAGTTTGGGACAGTCTAGGACATGTTTGGGACAGTCTGGGACCGTCTGGGACCTTCTGGGACAGTCTGGGACTTGTTTGGGACAGTCTGGGACAATCTGGGACAGTCTGGGACTTGTTTGGAACAGTCTGGGACAATCTGGGACAGTCTGGGACTTGTTTGGAACAGTCTGGGACTGTCTGGGACAGTCTGGGACTTGTTTGGAACAGTCTGCGACAGTCTGGGACAGTCTGGGACTTGTTTGCAACAGTCTGGGACCGTCTGGGACAGTCTGGGACTTGTTTGGAACAGTCTGGGACAGTCTGGAACAGTCTGGGACAGTCTGGGACTTGTTTGGAACAGTCTGGGACTGCCTGGGACCGTCTGGGACTTGTTTGGATCAGTCTGGGACAGTCTGGGACTTGTTTGGAACAGTCTGCGTCAGTTTGGGACCGTCTGGGACTTTTTTGGAACAGTCTACGACAGTTTTGGACAGTCTAGGACTTGTTTGGGACAGTCTGGGACAGTCTGGGATAGTCTGGGACTTGTTTGGGACAGTCTGGGACAATCTGGGACAGTCTGGGACTTGTTTGGAACAGTCTGCGACAGTTTGGGACAGTCTAGGACTTGTTTGGGCCAGTCTGGGACCGACTGGGACCGTCTGGGACAGTCTAGGACTTGTTTGGAACAGTCTACGACAGTTTTGGACAGTCTAGGACTTGTTTGGGACCGTCTGGGACCGTCTGGGACAGTCTTGGACTTGTTTGGAACAGCCTGGGACAGTCTGGGGTAGTCTGGGACTTGCTTGGAACAGTCTGCGACAGTTTGGGACAGTCTAGGACTTGTTTGGGACAGTCTGGCACCATCTGGGACAGTTTGGGACAGTCTGGGACACGTTTGGGACAGTCTGGGACCGTCTGGGACAGTCTGGGACTTGTTTGGAACAGTCTGGGACAGTCTGGGACAGTCTGGGACAGTCTGGGACAGTCTGGGACTTGTTTGGAACAGCCTGGGACAGTCTGGGGTAGTCTGGGACTTGTTTGGGACAGTCCGGGACTGTCTGGGACAGTCTGTGACTTGTTTGGAACAGTCTGCGTCAGTTTGGGACCGTCTGGGACAGTCTGGGACTCGGTTGGAACAGCCTGGGACAGTCTGGGGTAGTCTGGGACTTGTTTGGAACAGTCTGCGACAGTTTGGGACCGTCTGGGACTTGTTTGCAACAGTCTGCGACAGTTTGGGACAGTCTAGGACATGTTTGGGACAGTCTGGGACCGTCTGGGACCTTCTGGGACAGTCTGGGACTTGTTTGGGACAGTCTGGGACAATCTGGGACAGTCTGGGACTTGTTTGGAACAGTCTGGGACAATCTGGGACAGTCTGGGACTTGTTTGGAACAGTCTGGGACTGTCTGGGACAGTCTGGGACTTGTTTGGAACAGTCTGCGACAGTCTGGGACAGTCTGGGACTTGTTTGCAACAGTCTGGGACCGTCTGGGACAGTCTGGGACTTGTTTGGAACAGTCTGGGACAGTCTGGAACAGTCTGGGACAGTCTGGGACTTGTTTGGAACAGTCTGGGACTGCCTGGGACCGTCTGGGACTTGTTTGGATCAGTCTGGGACAGTCTGGGACTTGTTTGGAACAGTCTGCGTCAGTTTGGGACCGTCTGGGACTTTTTTGGAACAGTCTACGACAGTTTTGGACAGTCTAGGACTTGTTTGGGACAGTCTGGGACAGTCTGGGATAGTCTGGGACTTGTTTGGGACAGTCTGGGACAATCTGGGACAGTCTGGGACTTGTTTGGAACAGTCTGCGACAGTTTGGGACAGTCTAGGACTTGTTTGGGCCAGTCTGGGACCGACTGGGACCGTCTGGGACAGTCTAGGACTTGTTTGGAACAGTCTACGACAGTTTTGGACAGTCTAGGACTTGTTTGGGACCGTCTGGGACCGTCTGGGACAGTCTTGGACTTGTTTGGAACAGCCTGGGACAGTCTGGGGTAGTCTGGGACTTGCTTGGAACAGTCTGCGACAGTTTGGGACAGTCTAGGACTTGTTTGGGACAGTCTGGCACCATCTGGGACAGTTTGGGACAGTCTGGGACACGTTTGGGACAGTCTGGGACCGTCTGGGACAGTCTGGGACTTGTTTGGAACAGTCTGGGACAGTCTGGGACAGTCTGGGACAGTCTGGGACAGTCTGGGACTTGTTTGGAACAGCCTGAGACAGTCTGGGGTAGTCTGGGACTTGTTTGGGACAGTCCGGGACTGTCTGGGACAGTCTGTGACTTGTTTGGAACAGTCTGCGTCAGTTTGGGACCGTCTGGGACAGTCTGGGACTCGGTTGGAACAGCCTGGGACAGTCTGGGGTAGTCTGGGACTTGTTTGGAACAGTCTGCGACAGTTTGGGACCGTCTGGGACTTGTTTGCAACAGTCTGCGACAGTTTGGGACAGTCTAGGACATGTTTGGGACAGTCTGGGACCGTCTGGGACCTTCTGGGACAGTCTGGGACTTGTTTGGGACAGTCTGGGACAATCTGGGACAGTCTGGGACTTGTTTGGAACAGTCTGGGACAATCTGGGACAGTCTGGGACTTGTTTGGAACAGTCTGGGACTGTCTGGGACAGTCTGGGACTTGTTTGGAACAGTCTGCGACAGTCTGGGACAGTCTGGGACTTGTTTGGAATAGTCTGCGACAGTTTGGGACAGTCTAGGACTTGTTTGGGACAGTCTGAGACCGTCTGGGACCTTCTGGGACAGTCTAGGAATTGTTTGGGAAAGTCTGGGACCATCTGGGACAGTCTAGGACCGTCTGGGACAGTCTAGGACACGTTTCGGACAGTCTGGGACCGTCTGGGACAGTCTGGGACTTGTTTGGAACAGCCTGGGACAGTCTGGGGTAGTCTGGGACTTGTTTGGAACAGTCTGCGACAGTTTGGGACAGTCTAGGACTTGTTTGGGACAGTCTGGGACCATCTGGGACAGTCTGGGACCGTCTGGGACAGTCTGGGACTTGTTTGGAACAGCCTCGGACAGTCTGGGACAGTCTAGGACTTGTTTGGAAAAATCTGGGATCGTCTGGGACCTTCTGGAACAGTCTGGGACTTGTATGGAACAGTCTGCGACAGTTTGGGACCGTCTGGGACTTGTTTGGAACAGTCTGCGACCGTTTGAGACCGTCTAGGACTTGTGTGGAACAGTCTGCATCAGTTTGGGACAGTCTAGGACTTGTTTGGGCCAGTCTGGGACCGTCTGGGACCGTCTGGGACTTGTTTGGGACAGTCTGCGGCCGTCTGGGTCAGTCTGGGACTTGTTTGGAACAGTCTGCGACAGTTTGGAACCGTCTGGGACTTGTTTGGAACAGTCTGCGATAGTCTGGGATAGTCTTGGACTTGTTTGGGACAGTCTGGTAACGTCTGGGTCCGTCTGGGACAGTCTAGGACTTGTTTGGGCCAGTCTGGGACCGTCTGGGACCGTCTGGGACTTGTTTGGGACAGTCTGCGGCCGTCTGGGACAGTCTGGGACTTGTTTGGAACAGTCTGCGACAGTTTGGGACCGTCTGGGACTTGTTTGGAACAGTCTGCGACAGTTTGGGACAGTCTAGGACTTGTTTGGGACAGTCTTGGACCGTCTGGGACCGTCTGGGACAGTCTGGCACTTGTTTGGAACAGTCTGGGACAGTCTGGGACTGTCTGGGACTTGTTTGGAACAGCCTGGGACAGTCTGGGGTAGTCTGGGACTTGTTTGGAACAGTCTGCGACAGTTTGGGACCGTCTGGGACTTGTTTGGAACAGTCTGCGACAGTTTTGGACAGTCTAGGACTTGTTTGGGACAGTCTGGGACAGTCTGGGATAGTCTGGGACTTGTTTGGGACAGTCTGGGACAATCTGGGACAGTCTGGGACTTGTTTGGAACAGTCTGCGACAGTTTGGGACAGTCTAGGACTTGTTTGGGCCAGTCTGGGACCGACTGGGACCGTCTGGGACAGTCTAGGACTTGTTTGGAACAGTCTACGACAGTTTTGGACAGTCTAGGACTTGTTTGGGACCGTCTGGGACCGTCTGGGACAGTCTTGGACTTGTTTGGAACAGCCTGGGACAGTCTGGGGTAGTCTGGGACTTGCTTGGAACAGTCTGCGACAGTTTGGGACAGTCTAGGACTTGTTTGGGACAGTCTGGGACCATCTGGGACAGTTTGGGACCGTCTGGGACAGTCTAGGACACGTTTGGGACAGTCTGGGACCGTCTGGGACTTGTTTGGAACAGTCTGGGACAGTCTGGGACAGTCTGGGACAGTCTGGGACAGTCTGGGACTTGTTTGGAACAGCCTGGGACAGTCTGGGGTAGTCTGGGACTTGCTTGGAACAGTCTGCGACAGTTTGGGACAGTCTAGGACTTGTTTGGAACAGTCTGGGACTTGTTTGGAACAGTCTGGGACTGTCTGGGACTGTCTGGGACTTGTTTGGAACAGTTTCGGACAGTCTGGGACAGTCTGGGACATGTTTGGAACAGTCTGCAACAGTTTTGGACAATCTAAGACTTGTTGGGGAAAGTCTGGGACCGTCTGGGATAGTCTGGGACTTGTTTGGAACAGTCTGGGACTTGTTTGGAACAGTCTGGGACTGTCTGGAACAGTCTGCGACTGTTTGGGACCGACTGGGAATTGTTTGGAACAGACTGCATCAGTTTGGGACAGTCTAGGACTTGTTTGGGACAGTCTGGGACCGTCCGGGACCGTCTGGGACTGTCTGGGACTTGTTTGGAACAGCCTGGGACAGTCTGGGACTTGTTTGGAACAGTCTGCGACAGTTTTGGACAATCTAAGACTTGTTTGGGACAGTCTGAGACCGTCTGGGATAGTCTGGGACTTGTTTGGAACAGTCTGGGACAGTCTGGGACTGTCTGGGACTTGTTTGGAACAGCCTGGGACAGTCTGGGGTAGTCTGGGACTTGTTTGGAACAGTCTGCGACAGTTTGGGACCGTCTGGGACTTGTTTGTAACAGTCTGTGACAGTTTGGGACAGTCTAGGACTTGTTTGGGACAGTCTGGGACCGTCTGGGACCTTCTGGGACAGTCTGGGACTTGTTTGGAACAGTCTATGACAGTTTGGGACCGTCTGGGACTTGTTTGGAACAGTCTGCGACCGTTTGAGACCGTCTGGGACTTGTTTGGAACAGTATGCGACAGTTTGGGACCGTCTGGGACTTGTTTGGAACAGTCTGTGACAGTTTGGGACAGTCTAGGACTTGTTGGGGACAGTCTGGGACCGTCTGGGACCTTTTGGGACAGTCTGGGACTTGTTTGGAACAGTCTGCGACAGTTTGGGACCGTCTGGGACTTGTTTGGAACAGTCTGCGACAGTTTGGGACTGTCTAGGACTTGTTTGCGACTGTCTGGGACAATCTGGGACAGTCTGGGTCTTGTTTGGAACAGTCTGCGACAGTTTTGGAGAGTCTAGGACTTGTTTGGGCCAGTCTGGGACCGTCTGGGACCTTCTGGAACAGTCTGGGACTTGTATGGAACAGTCTGCGACAGTTTGGGACCGTCTGCGACTTGTTCGGAACAGTCTGGGACCATCTGGGACAGTCAGGGACTTGTTTGGAACAGTCTGCGACAGTTTGGGACCGTCTGGGACTTGTTTGGAACAGTCTGCGACAGTTTGGGACCGTCTGGGACTTGTTTGGGACAGTCTGGGACCATCTGGGACAGTCAGGGACTTGTTTGGAACAGTCTGCGACAGTTTGGGACCGTCTGGGACTTGTTTGGAACAGTCTGCGACAGTTTGGGACCGTCTGGGACTTGTTTGGAACAGTCTGCGACAGTTTTGGACAGTCTAGGACTTGTTTGGAAAAATCTGGGACCGTCTGGGACCTTCTGGAACAGTCTGGGACTTGTATGGAACAGTCTGCGACCGTTTGAGACCGTCTGGCACTTGTTTGGAACAGTCTGCGACAGTTTGGGACAGTCTAGGACTTGTTTGGGACAGTCTGCGGCCGTCTGGGACAGTCTAGGACTTGTTTGGGACAGTCTGGGACCTTCTGGGACCTTCTAGGACAGTCAGGGACTTGTTTGGAACAGTCTGCGACAGTTTGGGACCGTCTGGGACTTGTTTGGAACAGTCTGCGACAGTTTGGGACCGTCTGGGACTTGTTTGGAACAGTCTGCGAGAGTTTGGGACAGTCTAGGTCTTGTTTGCGACTGTCTGGGACAATCTGGGACAGTCTGGGTCTTGTTTGGAACAGTCTGCGACAGTTTTGGACAGTCTAGGACTTGTTTGGGACAGTCTGGGACTTGTTTGGCATAGTCTGGTACAATCTGGGACAGTCGGGGACTTGATTGGAACAGCCTGGGAAAGTCTGGGATAGTCTGGGACTTGTTTGGAACAGTCTGTGACAGTTTGGGACCGTCTGGGACTTGTTTGGAACAGTCTGCTACAGATTGGGACCGTCCGGGACTTGTTTGTAACAGTCTGCGACAGTCTGGGATAGTGTGGGACTTGTTTGTAACAGTCTGGGACAATCTGGGACAGTCTGGGACTTGTTTGAAACAGCCTGGGACAGTCTGGGACAGTCTGGGACTTGTTTGGAACAGTCTGCGACAGTTTTGGACAATCTAAGACTTGTTTGGGACAGTCTGGGACCGTCTGGGATAATCTGGGACTTGTTTGGAACAGTCTGGGACTTGTTTGGTACAGTCTGGGACTGTCTGGAACAGTCTGCGACAGTTTGGGACCGTCTGGGACTTGTTTGGAACAGTCTGCGACCGTTTGAGACCGTCTGGGACTTGTTTGGAACAGTCTGCGACAGTTCAGGACAGTCTAGGACTTGTTTGGGACAGTCTGTGGCCGTCTGGGACAGTCTGGGACTTGTTTGTAACAGTCTGTGACAGTTTGGGACCGTCTGGGACTTGTTTGGAACAGCCTGGGACAGTCTGGGGTAGTCTGGGACTTGTTTGGAACAGTCTGCGACAGTTTGGGACCGTCTGGGACTTGTTTGTAACAGTCTGTGACAGTTTGGGACAGTCTAGGACTTGTTTGGGACAGTCTGGGACCGTTTGGGACCTTCTGGGACAGTCTGGGACTTCTTTGGAACAGTCTGCGACAGTTTGGGACCGTCTGGGACTTGTTTGGAACAGTCTGCGACAGTTTGGGACCGTCTGGGACTTGTTTGGAACAGTCTGCGACAGTTTGTGACTGTCTAGGACTTGTTTGCGACTGTCTGGGACAATCTGGAACAGTCTGGGACTTGTATGGAACAGTCTGCGACCGTTTGAGACCGTCTGGGACTTGTTTGGAACAGTATGCGACAGTTTGGGACAGTCTAGGACTTGTTTGGGACAGTCTGTGGCCGTCTGGGACTTGTTTGGGACAGTCTGGGACCATCCGGGACAGTCAGGGACTTGTTTGGAACAGTCTGCGACAGTTTGGGACCGTCTGGGACTTGTTTGGAACAGTCTGCGACAGTTTGGGACCGTCTGGGACTTGTTTGGAACAGTCTGCGACAGTTTGGGACAGTCTAGGACTTGTTTGGAAAAATCTGGGACCGTCTGGGACATTCTGGAACAGTCTGGGACTTGTATGAAACAGTCTGCGAAAGTTTGGTACCGTCTGGGACTTGTTTGGAACAGTCTGCATCAGTTTGGGACAGTCTAGGACTTGTTTGGGACAGTCTGGGACCGTCCGGGACCGTCTGGGACTGTCTGGGACTTGTTTGGAACAGCCTGGGACAGTTTGGGACCGTCTGGGACTTGTTTGGAACAGTCTGTGACAGTTTCGGACAGTCTAGGACTTGTTTGGGACAGTCTGGGACCGTCTGGGACCTTCTGGGACAGTCTGGGACTTGTTTGGAACAGTCTGCGACAGTTTGGGACCGTCTGGGACTTGTTTGGAACAGTCTGCGACAGTCTGGGATAGTCTGGGACTTGTTTGGGACAGTCTGGTAACGTCTGGGTCCGTCTGGGACAGTCTAGGACTTGTTTGGGACAGTCTGGGACAATCTGGGACCGTCTGGGACCGTCTGGGACAGTCTGGGACTTGTTTGGAACAGTCTGTGACAGTTTGGGACAATCTAGGACTTGTTTGGGACAGTCTGGGACCGTCTGGGACCTTCTGGGACTTGTTTGGAACAGCCTGGGACAGTCTGGGGTAGTCTGGGACTTGTTTGGAACAGTCTGCGACAGTTTGGGACCGTCTGGGACTTGTTTGTAACAGTCTGTGACAGTTTGGGACAGTCTAGGACTTGTTTGGGACAGTCTGGGACCGTCTGGTACAATCTGGGACAGTCTGGGACTTGTTTGGAACAGTCTGCGTCAGTTTGGGACCGTCTGGGACTTGTTTGGAACAGCCTGGGACAGTCTGGGGTAGTCTGGGACTTGTTTGGAACAGTCTGCGACAGTTTGGGACCGTCTGGGACTTGTTTGTAACAGTCTGTGACAGTTTGGGACAGTCTAGGACTTGTTTGGGACAGTCTGGGACCGTCTGGTACAATCTGGGACAGTCTGGGACTTGTTTGGAACAGTCTGCGACAGTTTGGGACCGTCTGGGACTTGTTTGGAACAGTCTGTGACAGTTTGGGACCGACTGGGACTTGTTTGGAACTGTCTGCATCAGTTTGGGACAGTCTAGGACCGTCTGGGACCGACTGGGACTTGTTTGGGACAGTCTGCGGCCGTCTGGGACAGTCTGGGACTTGTTTGGAACAGTCTGCTACAGTTTGGGACCGTCTGGGACTTGTTTGGGACCGTCTGGGACTTGTTTGGAACAGTCTGCGACAGTTTGGGACCGTCTGGGACTTGTTTGGAACAGTCTGCGACAGTCTGGGATAGTCTGGGACTTGTTTGGGACAGTCTGGTAACGTCTGGGTCCGTCTGGGACAGTCTAGGACTTGTTCGGGACAGTCTGGGACAATCTTTGACCGTCTGGGACCGTCTGGGACAGTCTGGGACTTGTTTGGAACAGTCTGTGACAGTTTGGGACAGTCTAGGACTTGCTTGGGACAGTCTGGGACCGTCTGGGACCTTCTGGGACAGCCTGGGACTTGTTTGGAACAGTCTGCGTCAGTTTGGGACCGTCTGGGACTTGTTTGGAACAGCCTGGGACAGTCTGGGGTAGTCTGGGACTTGTTTGGAACAGTCTGCGACAGTTTGGGACCGTCTGGGACTTGTTTGTAACAGTCTGTGACAGTTTGGGACAGTCTAGGACTTGTTTGGGACAGTCTGGGACCGTCTGGTACAATCTGGGACAGTCTGGGACTTGTTTGGAACAGTCTGCGACAGTTTGGGACCGTCTGGGACTTGTTTGGAACAGTCTGTGACAGTTTGGAACCGACTGGGACTTGTTTGGAACTGTCTGCATCAGTTTGGGACAGTCTAGGACCGTCTGGGACCGACTGGGACTTGTTTGGGACAGTCTGCGGCCGTCTGGGACAGTCTGGGACTTGTTTGGAACAGTCTGCTACAGATTGGGACCGTCCGGGACTTGTTTGGAACAGTCTGCGACAGTCTGGGATAGTCTGGGACTTGTTTGGAACAGCCTGGGACAGTCTGGGATAGTCTGGGACTTGTTTGGAACAGTCTGCGACAGTTTTGGACCGTCTGGGACTTGTTTGGAACAGTCCGCGACAGTTTGGGACCGTCTGGGACTTGTTTGGAACAGTCTGGGACAGTCTGGGACTGTCTGGGACTTGTTTGGAACAGCCTGGGACAATCTGGGACTGTCTGGGACTTGTTTGGAACAGCCTGGCACAGTCTGGGGTAGTCTGGGACTTGTTTGGAACAGTCTGCGACAGTTTGGGACCGTCTGGGACTTGTTTGGAACAGTCCGCGACAGTTTGGGACCGTCTGGGACTTGTTTGGAACAGTCTGGGACCGTCTGGGACAGTCTGGGACTTGTTTGGAACAGTCTGGGACAGTCTGGGACTGTCTGGGACTTGTTTGGAACAGCCTGGGTCAGTCTGGGGTAGTCTGGGACTTGTTTGGAACAGTCTGCGACAGTTTGGGACTGTCTGGGACTTGTTTGGAACAGTCTGCGACAGTTTGGGACAGTCTAGGACTTGTTTGGAAAAATCTGGGACCGTCTGGGACCTTCTGGAACAGTCTGGGACTTGTATGGAACAGTCTGCGACAGTTTGTGACCGTCTGGGACTTGTTTGGAACAGTCTGCGACCGTTTCAGACCGTCTGAAACTTGTTTGGAACAGTATGCGACAGTTTGGGACAGTCTATAACTTGTTTGGGACAGTCTGTGGCCATCTGGGACCGTCTAGGACTTGTTTGGGACAGTCTGGGACCATCTGGGACAGTCAGGGACTTGTTTGGAACAGTCTGCGCCAGTTTGGGACCGTCTGGGACTTGTTTGGAACAGTCTGCGACAGTTTGGGACCGTCTGGGACTTGTTTGGAACAGTCTGCGACTGTTTTGGACAGTCTAGGACTTGTTTGGAAAAATCTGGGACCGTCTGGGACCTTCTGGAACAGTCTGGGACTTGTATGGAACAGTCTGCGACAGTTTGGGACCGTCTGGGACTTGTTTGGAACAGTCTGCGACCGTTTGAGACCGTCTGGCACTTGTTTGGAACAGTCTGCGACAGTTTGGGACAGTCTAGGACTTGTTTGGGACAGTCTGCGGCCGTCTGGGACAGTCTAGGACTTGTTTGGGACAGTCTGGGACCTTCTGGGACCTTCTGGGACAGTCAAGGACTTGTTTGGAACAGTCTGCGACAGTTTGGGACCGTCTGGGACTTGTTTGGAACAGTCTGCGACAGTTTGGAACCGTCTGGGACTTGTTTGGAACAGTCTGCGACAGTTTGGGACAGTCTAGGTCTTGTTTGCGACTGTCTGGGACAATCTGGGACAGTCTGGGTCTTGTTTGGAACAGTCTGCGACAGTTTTGGACAGTCTAGGACTTGTTTGGGACAGTCTGGGACTTGTTTGGCACAGTCTGGTACAATCTGGGACAGTCTGGGACTTGATTGGAACAGCCTGGGAAAGTCTGGGATAGTCTGGGACTTGTTTGGAACAGTCTGTGACAGTTTGGGACCGTCTGGGACTTGTTTGGAACAGTCTGCTACAGATTGGGACCGTCCGGGACTTGTTTGTAACAGTCTGCGACAGTCTGGGATAGTCTGGGACTTGTTTGGAACAGCCTGGGACAGTCTGGGATAGTCTGGGACTTGTTTGGAACAGTCTGCGACAGTTTTGGACCGTCTGGGACTTGTTTGGAACAGTCCGCGACAGTTTGGGACAGTCTAGGACTTGTTTGGGATAGTCTGGGACCGTCTGGGACCTTCTGGGACAGTCTAGGACATGTTTGGAACAGTCTGGGACAGTCTGGGACTGTCTGGGACTTGTTTGGAACAGCCTGGGACAGTCTGGGGTAGTCCGGGACTTGTTTGGAACAGTCTGCGACAGTTTGGGACCGTCTGGGACTTGTTTGGAACAGTCTGCGACAGTTTGGGACAGTCTAGGACTTGTTTAGAAAAATCTGGGACCGTCTGGGACCTTCTGGAACAGTCTGGGACTTGTTTGGAACAGTCTGCGACAGTTTGGGACCGTCTGGGACTTGTTTGGAACAGTCTGCGACCGTTTGAGACCGCCTGGGACTTGTTTGGAACAGTCTGCGACAGTTCAGGACAGTCTAGGACTTGTTTGGGACAGTCTGTGGCCGTCTGGGACAGTCTGGGACTTGTTTGGAACAGTCTGTGACAGTTTGGGTCCGTCTGGGACTTGTTTGGATCAGCCTGGGACAGTCTGGGGTAGTCTGGGACTTGTTTGGAACAGTCTGCATCAGTTTGGGCCAGTCTGGGACCGTCTGGGACCGTCTGGGACAGTCTGGGACTTGATTGGCACAGTATGGGACAGTCTGGAACAGTCTGGGACTGTCTGGGACAGTCTGGGACTTGTTTGGAACAGTTTCGGACAGTCTGGGACAGTCTGGGACATGTTTGGAACAGTCTGCAACAGTTTTGGACAATTTAAGACTTGTTTGGGAAAGTCTGGGACCGTCTGGGATAGTCTGGGACTTGTTTGGAACAGTCTGGGACTTGTTTGGAACAGCCTGGGACTATCTGGAACAGTCTGCGACAGTTTGGGACCGACTGGGAATTGTTTGGAACAGTCTGCATCAGTTTGTGACAGTCTAGGACTTGTTTGGGACAGTCTGGGACCGTCTGGGACATTCTGGGACAGTCTAGGACTTGTTTGGGACAGTCTGAGACCGTCTGGGACCGTCTGGGACAGTCTGGGACTTGTTTGGAACAGCCTGGGACAGTCTGGGGTAGTCCGGGACTTGTTTGGAACAGTCTGCGACAGTTTGGGACCGTCTGGGACCTGTTTGGAACAGTCTGGGACAGTCTGGGACTGTCTGGGACTTGTTTGGAACAGCCTGGGACAGTCTGGGGTAGTCTGGGGCTTGTTTGGAACAGTCTGGGACAGTCTGGGACTGTCTGGGACTTGTTTGGAACAGCCTGGGACAGTCTGGGGTAGTCTAGGACTTGTTTGGGACAGTCTGGAACCTTCTGGGACCGTCTGGGACTTAGTTGGGACAGTCTGGGGTAGTCTGGGACTTGTTTGGAACAGTCTGCGACAGTTTGGGACCGTCTGGGACTTGTTTGGAACAGTCTGGGACAGTCTGGGACTGTCTGGGACTTGCTTGGAACAGCCTGGGACAGTCTGGGGTAGTCTGGGGCTTGTTTGGAACAGTCTGGGACAGTCTGGGACCGTCTGGGACTTGTTTGGAACAGTCTGGGACAGTCTGGGACTGTCTGGGACTTGTTTGGAACAGCCTGGGACAGTCTGGGGTAGTCTAGGACTTGTTTGGGACAGTGTGGGACCGTCTGGGACCGTCTGGGACTTGGTTGGGACAGTCTGCGGCCGTCTGGGACAGTCTGGGACTTGTTTGGAACAGTCTGCTACAGTTTTGGACAATCTAAGACTTGTTGGGGAAAGTCTGGGACCGTCTGGGATAGTCTGGGACTTGTTTGGAACAGTCTGGGACTTGTTTGGAACAGTCTGGGACTGTCTGGGACTGTCTGGGACTGTCTGGGACTTGTTTGGAACAGTTTCGGACAGTCTGGGACAGTCTGGGACATGTTTGGAACAGTCTGCAACAGTTTTGGACAATCTAAGACTTGTTGGGGAAAGTCTGGGACCGTCTGGGATAGTCTGGGACTTGTTTGGAACAGTCTGGGACTTGTTTGGAACAGTCTGGGACTGTCTGGAACAGTCTGCGACTGTTTGGGACCGACTGGGAATTGTTTGGAACAGTCTGCATCAGTTTGGGACAGTCTAGGACTTGTTTGGGACAGTCTGGGACCGTCCGGGACCGTCTGAGACTGTCTGGGACTTGTTTGGAACAGCCTGGGACAGTCTGGGACTTGTTTGGAACAGTCTGCGACAGTTTTGGACAATCTAAGACTTGTTTGGGACAGTCTGGGACCGTCTGGGATAGTCTGGGACTTGTTTGGAACAGTCTGGGACAGTCTGGGACTGTCTGGGACTTGTTTGGAACAGCCTGGGACAGTCTGGGGTAGTCTGGGACTTGTTTGGAACAGTCTGCGACAGTTTGGGACCGTCTGGGAATTGTTTGTAACAGTCTGTGACAGTTCGGGACAGTCTAGGACTTGTTTGGGACAGTCTGGGACCGTCTGGGACCTTCTGGGACAGTCTGGGACTTGTTTGGAACAGTCTATCACAGTTTGGGACCGTCTGGGGCTTGTTTGGAACAGTCTGCGACAGTTTGGGACAGTCTAGGACTTGTTTGGAAAAATCTGGGACCGTCTGCTTCCTTCTGGAACAGTCTGGGACTTGTATGGAACAGTCTGCGACAGTTTGGGACCGTCTGGGACTTGTTTGGAACAGTCTGCGACCGTTTGAGACCGTCTTGGTCTTGTTTGGAACAGTCTGCGACAGTTTGGGACCGTCTGGGACTTGTTTGGAACAGTCTGTGACAGTTTGGGACAGTCTAGGACTTGTTGTGGACAGTCTGCGACAGTTTGGGACAGTCTAGGACTTGTTTAGAAAAATCTGGGACCGTCTGGGACCTTCTGGAACAGTCTGGGACTTGTTTGGAACAGTCTGCGACAGTTTGGGACCGTCTGGGACTTGTTTGGAACAGTCTGCGACCGTTTGAGACCGTCTGGGACTTGTTTGGAACAGTCTGCGACAGCTCAGGACAGTCTAGGACTTGTTTGGGACAGTCTGTGGCCGTCTGGGACAGTCTGGGACTTGTTTGGAACAGTCTGTGACAGTTTGGGTCCGTCTGGGACTTGTTTGGATCAGCCTGGGACAGTCTGGGGTAGTCTGGGACTTGTTTGGAACAGTCTGCATCAGTTTGGGCCAGCCTGGGACCGTCTGGGACCGTCTGGGACAGTCTGGGACTTGATTGGCACAGTATGGGACAGTCTGGGACAGTCTGGGACTGTCTGGGACAGTCTGGGACTTGTTTGGAACAGTTTCGGACAGTCTGGGACAGTCTGGGACATGTTTGGAACAGTCTGCAACAGTTTTGGACAATCTAAGACTTGTTTGGGAAAGTCTGGGACCGTCTGGGATAGTCTGGGACTTGTTTGGAACAGTCTGGGACTTGTTTGGAACAGCCTGGGACTAAATGGAACAGTCTGCGACAGTTTGGGACCGACTGGGAATTGTTTGGAACAGTCTGCATCAGTTTGTGACAGTCTAGGACTTGTTTGGGACAGTCTGGGACCGTCTGGGACCTTCTGGGACAGTCTAGGACTTGTTTGGGACAGTCTGAGACCGTCTGGGACCGTCTGGGACAGTCTGGGACTTGTTTGGAACAGTCTGGGACAGTCTGGGACTGTCTGGGACTTGTTTGGAACAGCCTGGGACAGTCTGGGGTAGTCTGGGACTTGTTTGGAACAGTCTGCGATAGTTTGGGACAATCTAAGACTTGTTTGGGACAGTCTGGGACCGTCTGGGATAGTCTGGGACTTGTTTGGAACAGTCTGGGACAGTCTGGGACTGTCTGGGACTTGTTTGGAACAGTCTGCGACAGTTTGGGACTGTCTAGAACTTGTTTGCGACTGTCTGGGACAATCTGGGACAGACTGGGTCTTGTTTGGAACAGTCTGCGGCAGTTTTGAAGAGTCTAGGACTTGTTTGGGCCAGTCTGGGACCGTCTGGGACCTTCTGGAACAGTCTGGGAGTTGTATGGAACAGTCTGCGACAGTTTGGGACCGTCTGGGTCTTGTTCGGAACTGTCTGGGACCATCTGGGACAGTCAGGGACTTGTTTGGAACAGTCTGCGACAGTTTGGGACCGTCTGGGACTTGTTTGGAACAGTCTGCGACAGTTTGGGACCGTCTGGGACTTGTTTGGAACAGTCTGCGACAGTTTGGGACAGTCTAGGACTTGTTTGGAAAAATCTGGGACCGTCTGGGACCTTCTGGAACAGTCTGGGACTTGTATGGAACAGTCTGCGACAGTTTGTGACCGTCTGGGACTTGTTTGGAACAGTCTGCGACTGTTTGAGACCGTCTGGGACTTGTTTGGAACAGTATGCGACAGTTTGGGACAGTCTATAACTTGTTTGGGACAGTCTGTGGCCGTCTGGGACCGTCTAGGACTTGTTTGGGACAGGCTGGGACCATCTGGGACAGTCAGGGACTTGTTTGGAACAGTCTGCGACAGTTTGGGACCGTCTGGGACTTGTTTGGAACAGTCTGCGACAGTTTGGGACCGTCTGGGACTTGTTTGGAAAAATCTGGGACCGTCTGGGACCTTCTGGAACAGTCTGGGACTTGTATGGAACAGTCTGCGACAGTTTGAGACCGTCTGGGACTTGTTTGGAACAGTCTGCGACCGTTTGAGACCGTCTGGCACTTGTTTGGAACAGTCTGCGACAGTTTGGGACAGTCTAGGACTTGTTTGGGACAGTCTGCGGCCGTCTGGGACAGTCTAGGACTTGTTTGGGACAGTCTGGGACCTTCTGGGACCTTCTGGGACGGTCAGGGACTTGTTTGGAACAGTCTGCGACAGTTTGGGACCGTCTGGGACTTGTTTGGAACAGTCTGCGACAGTTTGGGACCGTCTGGGACTTGTTTGGAACTGTCTGGGACTTGTTTGGAACTGTCTGCGACAGTTTGGGACAGTCTAGGTCTTGTTTGCGACTGTCTGGGACCTTCTGGGAACTTCTGGGACAGTCTGGGTCTTGTTTGGAACAGTCTGCGACAGTTTTGGACAGTCTAGGACTTGTTTGGGACAGTCTGGGACTTGTTTGGCATAGTCTGGTACAATCTGGGACAGTCTGGGACTTGATTGGAACAGCCTGGGAAAGTCTGGGATAGTCTGGGACTTGTTTGGAACAGTCTGTGACAGTTTGGGACCGTCTGGGACTTGTTTGGAACAGCCTGCTACAGATTTGGACCGTCCGGGACTTGTTTGTAACAGTCTGCGACAGTCTGGGATAGTCTGGGACTTGTTTGGAACAGCCTGGGACAGTCTGGGATAGTCTGGGACTTGTTTGGAACAGTCTGCGACAGTTTTGGACCGTCTGGGACTTGTTTGGAACAGTCCGCGACAGTTTGGGACAGTCTAGGACTTGTTTGGGATAGTCTGGGACCGTCTGGGACCTTCTGGGACAGTCTGGGACATGTTTGGAACAGTCTGGGACAATCTGGGACAGTCTGGGACTTGTTTGGAACAGTCTGCGACAGTTTTGGACAATCTAAGACTTGTTTGGGACAGTCTGGGACCGTCTGGGATAATCTGGGACTTGTTTGGAACAGTCTGGGACTTGTTTGGTACAGTCTGGGACTGTCTGGAACAGTCTGCGACAGTTTGGGACCGTCTGGGACTTGTTTGGAACAGCCTGGGACAGTCTGGGGTAGTCTGGGACTTGTTTGGAACAGTCTGCGACAGTTTGGGACCGTCTGGGACTTGTTTGTAACAGTCTGTGACAGTTTGGGACAGTCTAGGACTTGTTTGGGGCAGTCTGGGACCGTCTGGGACCTTCTGGGACAGTCTGGGACTTGTTTGGAACAGTCTGCGACAGTTTGGGACCGTCTGGGACTTGTTTGGAACAGTCTGCGACAGTTTGGGACCGTCTGGGACTTGTTTGGAACAGTCTGCGACAGTTTGTGACTGTCTAGGACTTGTTTGCGACTGTCTGGAACAATCTGGAACAGTCTGGGACTTGTATGGAACAGTCTGCGACAGTTTGGGACCGTCTGGGACTTGTTCGGAACAGTCTGCGACCGTTTGAGACCGTCTGGGACTTGTTTGGAACAGTATGCGACAGTTTGGGACAGTCTAGGACTTGTTTGGGACAGTCTGTGGCCGTCTGGGACCGTCTGGGACTTGTTTGGGACAGTCTGGGACCATCCGGGACAGTCAGGGACTTGTTTGGAACAGTCTGCGACAGTTTGGGACCGTCTGGGACTTGTTTGGAACAGTCTGCGACAGCTTGGGACCGTCTGGGACTTGTTTGGAACAGTCTGCGACAGTTTGGGACAGTCTAGGACTTGTTTGGAAAAATCTGGGACCGTCTGGGACATTCTGGAACAGTCTGGGACTTGTATGAAACAGTCTGCGACAGTTTGGTACCGTCTGGGACTTGTTTGGAACAGTCTGCGACCGTTTGAGACCGTCTGGCACTTGTTTGGAACAGTCTGCGACAGTTTGGGACAGTCTAGGACTTGTTTGGGACAGTCTGTGGCCGTCTGGGACAGTCTAGGACTTGTTTGAGACAGTCTGGGACCGTCCGGGACCGTCTGGAACTGTCTGGGACTTGTTTGGAACAGCCTGGGACAGTTTGGGACCGTCTGGGACTTGTTTGGAACAGTCTATGACAGTTTCGGACAGTCTAGGACTTGTTTGGGACAGTGTGGGACCGTCCGGGACCGTCTGGGACTGTCTGGGACTTGTTTGGAACAGCCTGGGACAGTTTGGGACCGTCTGGGACTTGTTTGGAACAGTCTGCGACAGTTTGGGACCGTCTGGGACTTGTTTGGAACAGTCTGCGACAGTCTGGGATAGTCTGGGACTTGTTTGGGACAGTCTGGTAACGTCTGGGTCCGTCTGGGACAGTCTAGGACTTGTTTGGGACAGTCTGGGACAATCTGGGACCGTCTGGGACCGTCTGGGACAGTCTGGGACTTGTTTGGAACAGTCTGTGACAGTTTGGGACAGTCTAGGACTTGTTTGGGACAGTCTGGGACCGTCTGGGACCTTCTGGGACAGTCTGGGACTTGTTTGGAACAGTCTGCGACAGTTTGGGACCGTCTGGGACTTGTTTGGAACAGCCTGGGACAGTCTGGGGTAGTCTGGGACTTGTTTGGAACAGTCTGCGACAGTTTGGGACCGTCTGGGACTTGTTTGTAACAGTCTGTGACAGTTTGGGACAGTCTAGGACTTGTTTGGGACAGTCTGGGACCGTCTGGTACAATCTGGGACAGTCTGGGACTTGTTTGGAACAGTCTGCGACAAGTTGGGACCGTCTGGGACTTGTTTGGAACAGTCTGTGACAGTTTGGGACAGTCTAGGACCGTCTGAGACCGACTGGGACTTGTTTGGGACAGTCTGCCGCCGTCTGGGACAGTCTGGGACTTGTTTGGAACAGTCTGCTACAGATTGGGACCGTCCGGGACTTGTTTGGAACAGTCTGCGACAGTCTGGGATAGTCTGGGACTTGTTTGGAACAGCCTGGGACAGTCTGGGATAGTCTGGGTCTTGTTTGGAACAGTCTGGGACTTGTTTGGAACAGTCTGCGACCGTTTGAGACCGTCTGGGACTTGTTTGGAACAGTCTGCGACAGTTCAGGACAGTCTAGGACTTGTTTGGGACAGTCTGTGGCCGTCTGGGACAGTCTGGGACTTGTTTGGAACAGTCTGTGACAGTTTGGGTCCGTCTGGGACTTGTTTGGATCAGCCTGGTATAGTCTGGGGAAGTCTGGGTCTTGTTTGGAACAGTCTGCATCAGTTTGGGCCAGTCTGGGACCGTCTGGGACCGTCTGGGACAGTCTGGGACTTGATTGGCACAGTATGGGACAGTCTGGGACAGTCTGGGACTGTCTGGGACAGTCTGGGACTTGTTTGGAACAGTTTCGGACAGTCTGGGACAGTCTGGGACATGTTTGGAACAGTCTGCAACAGTTTTGGACAATCTAAGACTTGTTTGGGAAAGTCTGGGACCGTCTGGGATAGTCTGGGACTTGTTTGTAACAGTCTGGGACTTGTTTGGAACAGCCTGGGACTATCTGGAACAGTCTGCGACA
Source organism: Cephus spinipes (assembly GCA_963971525.1). Lineage (NCBI taxonomy): Eukaryota > Metazoa > Arthropoda > Insecta > Hymenoptera > Cephidae > Cephus > Cephus spinipes. The sequence continues at coordinate 8,992,097 of OZ020577.1, read as the reverse complement.
GTTTGGGACCGACTGGGAATTGTTTGGAACAGTCTGCATCAGTTTGTGACAGTCTAGGACTTGTTTTTGACAGTCTGGGACCGTCTGGGACCGTCTGGGACAGTCTAGGACTTGTTTGGGACAGTCTGAGACCGTCTGGGACCGTCTGGGACAGTCTGGGACTTGTTTGGAACAGTCTGGGACAGTCTGGGACTGTCTGGGACTTGTTTGGAACAGCCTGGGACAGTCTGGGGTAGTCCGGGACTTGTTTGGAACAGTCTGCGACAGTTTGGGACCGTCTGGGACTTGTTTGGAACAGTCTGGAACAGTCTGGGACTGTCTGGGACTTGTTTGGGACAGCCTGGGACAGTCTGGGGTAGTCTGGGGCTTGTTTGGAACAGTCTGGGACAGTCTGGGACTGTCTGGGACTTGTTTGGAACAGCCTGGGACAGTCTGGGGTAGTCTAGGACTTGTTTGGGACAGTCTGGGACCGTCTGGGACCGTCTGGGGCTTTGTTGGGACAGTCTGGGGTAGTCTGGGACTTGTTTGGAACAGTCTGCGACAGTTTGGGACCGTCTGGGACTTGTTTGGAACAGTCTGGGACAGTCTGGGACTGTCTGGGACTTGTTTGGAACAGCCTGGGACAGTCTGGGGTAGTCTGGGGCTTGTTTGGAACAGTCTGGGACAGTCTGGGACCGTCTGGGACTTGTTTGGAACAGCCTGGGACAGTCTGGGGTAGTCTAGGACTTGTTTGGGACAGTGTGGGACCGTCTGGGACCGTCTGGGACTTGGTTGGGACAGTCTGCGGCCGTCTGGGACAGTCTGGGACTTGTTTGGAACAGTCTGCTACAGTTTTGGACAATCTAAGACTTGTTGGGGAAAGTCTGGGACCGTCTGGGATAGTCTGGGACTTGTTTGGAACAGTCTGGGACTTGTTTGGAACAGTCTGGGACTGTCTGGGACTGTCTGGGACTTGTTTGGAACAGTTTCGGACAGTCTGGGACAGTCTGGGACATGTTTGGAACATTCTGCAACAGTTTTGGACAATCTAAGACTTGTTGGGGAAAGTCTGGGACCGTCTGGGATAGTCTGGGATTTGTTTGGAACAGTCTGGGACTTGTTTGGAACAGTCTGGGACTGTCTGGAACAGTCTGCGACTGTTTGGGACCGACTGGGAATTGTTTGGAACAGTCTGTATCAGTTTTGGACAGTCTAGGACTTGTTTGGGACAGTCTGGGACTTGTTAGGCATAGTCTGGTACAATCTGGGACAGTCTGGGACTTGATTGGAACAGCCTGGGAAAGTCTGGGATAGTCTGGGACTTGTTTGGAACAGTCTGTGACAGTTTGGGACCGTCTGGGACTTGTTTGGAACAGTCTGCTACAGATTGGGACCGTCCGGGACTTGTTTGTAACAGTCTGCGACAGTCTGGGATAGTCTGGGACTTGTTTGGAACAGCCTGGGACAGTCTGAGATAGTCTGGGACTTGTTTGGAACAGTCTGCGACAGTTTTGGACCGTCTGGGACTTGTTTGGAACAGTCCGCGACAGTTTGGGACAGTCTAGGACTTGTTTGGGATAGTCTGGGACCGTCTGGGACCTTCTGGGACAGTCTGGGACATGTTTGGAACAGTCTGGGACAATCTGGGACAGTCTGGGACTTGTTTGAAACAGCCTGGGACAGTCTGGGACAGTCTGGGACTTGTTTGGAACAGTCTGCGACAGTTTTGGACAATCTAAGACTTGTTTGGGACAGTCTGGGACCGTCTGGGATAATCTGGGACTTGTTTGGAACAGTCTGGGACTTTTTTGGTACAGTCTGGGACTGTCTGGAACAGTCTGCGACAGTTTGGGACCGTCTGGGACTTGTTTGGAACAGTCTGGGACAGTCTGGGACTGTCTGGGACTTGTTTGGAACAGCCTGGGTCAGTCTGGGGTAGTCTGGGGCTTGTTTGGAACAGTCTGGGACAGTCTGGGACCGTCTGGGACTTGTTTGGAACAGCCTGGGACAGTCTGGGGTAGTCTAGGACTTGTTTGGGACAGTGTGGGACCGTCTGGGACCGTCTGGGACTTGGTTGGGACAGTCTGCGGCCGTCTGGGACAGTCTGGGACTTGTTTGGAACAGTCTGCTACAGTTTTGGACAATCTAAGACTTGTTTGGGAAAGTCTGGGGCCGTCTGGGATAGTCTGGGACTTGTTTGGAACAGTCTGGGACTTGTTTGGAACAGTCTGGGACTGTCTGGGACTGTCTGGGACTTGTTTGGAACAGTTTCGGACAGTCTGGGACAGTCTGGGACATGTTTGGAACATTCTGCAACAGTTTTGGACAATCTAAGACTTGTTGGGGAAAGTCTGGGACCGTCTGGGATAGTCTGGGATTTGTTTGGAACAGTCTGGGACTTGTTTGGAACAGTCTGGGACTGTCTGGAACAGTCTGCGACTGTTTGGGACCGACTGGGAATTGTTTGGAACAGTCTGTATCAGTTTTGGACAGTCTAGGACTTGTTTGGGACAGTCTGGGACTTGTTTGGCATAGTCTGGTACAATCTGGGACAGTCTGGGACTTGATTGGAACAGCCTGGGAAAGTCTGGGATAGTCTGGGACTTGTTTGGAACAGTCTGTGACAGTTTGGGACCGTCTGGGACTTGTTTGGAACAGTCTGCTACAGATTGGGACCGTCCGGGACTTGTTTGTAACAGTCTGCGACAGTCTGGGATAGTCTGGGACTTGTTTGGAACAGCCTGGGACAGTCTGAGATAGTCTGGGACTTGTTTGGAACAGTCTGCGACAGTTTTGGACCGTCTGGGACTTGTTTGGAACAGTCCGCGACAGTTTGGGACAGTCTAGGACTTGTTTGGGATAGTCTGGGACCGTCTGGGACCTTCTGGGACAGTCTGGGACATGTTTGGAACAGTCTGGGACAATCTGGGACAGTCTGGGACTTGTTTGAAACAGCCTGGGACAGTCTGGGACAGTCTGGGACTTGTTTGGAACAGTCTGCGATAGTTTTGGACAATCTAAGACTTGTTTGGGACAGTCTGGGACCGTCTGGGATAATCTGGGACTTGTTTGGAACAGTCTGGGACTTGTTTGGTACAGTCTGGGACTGTCTGGAACAGTCTGCGACAGTTTGGGACCGTCTGGGACTTGTTTGGAACAGTCTGCGACCGTTTGAGACCGTCTGGGACTTGTTTGGAACAGTCTGCGACAGTTCAGGACAGTCTAGGACTTGTTTGGGACAGTCTGTGGCCGTCTGGGACAGTCTGGGACTTGTTTGGAACAGTCTGTGACAGTTTGGGACCGTCTGGGACTTGTTTGGAACAGCCTGGGACAGTCTGGGGTAGTCTGGGACTTGTTTGGAACAGTCTGCGACAGTTTGGGACCGGCTGGGACTTGTTTGTAACAGTCTGTGACAGTTTGGGACAGTCTAGGACTTGTTTGGGACAGTCTGGGACCGTCTGGGACCTTCTGGGACAGTCTGGGACTTGTTTGGAACAGTCTGCGACAGTTTGGGACCGTCTGGGACTTGTTTGGAACAGTCTGCGACAGTTTGGGACCGTCTGGGACTTGTTTGGGACAGTCTGGGACCATCCGGGACAGTCAGGGACTTGTTTGGAACAATCTGCGACAGTTTGGGACCGTCTGGGACTTGTTTGGAACAGTCTGCGACAGTTTGGGACCGTCTGGGACTTGTTTGGAACAGTCTGCGACAGTTTGGGACAGTCTAGGACTTGTTTGGAAAAATCTGGGACCGTCTGGGACATTCTGGAACAGTCTGGGACTTGTATGAAACAGTCTGCGACAGTTTGGTACCGTCTGGGACTTGTTTGGAACAGTCTGCGACCGTTTGAGACCGTCTGGCACTTGTTTGGAACAGTCTGCGACAGTATGGGACAGTCTAGGACTTGTTTGGGACAGTCTGTGGCCGTCTGGGACAGTCTAGGACTTGTTTGGAACAGTCTGCATCAGTTTGGGAAAGTCTAGGACTTGTTTGGGACAGTCTGGGACCGTCCGGGACCGTCTGGGACTGTCTGGGACTTGTTTGGAACAGCCTGGGAAAGTTTGGGACCGTCTGGGACTTGTTTGGAACAGTCTGTGACAGTTTCGGACAGTCTAGGACTTGTTTGGGACAGTCTGGGACCGTCTGGGACCTTCTGGGACAGTCTAGGACTTGTTTGGAACAGTCTGCATCAGTTTGGGAAAGTCTAGGACTTGTTTGGGACAGTCTGGGACCGTCCGGGACCGTCTGGGACTGTCTGGGACTTGTTTGGAACAGCCTGGGAAAGTTTGGGATAGTCTGGGACTTGTTTGGGACAGTCTGGTAACGTCTGGGTCCGTCTGGGACAGTCTAGGACTTGTTTGGGACAGTCGGCTACAGATTGGGACCGTCCGGGACTTGTTTGGAACAGTCTGCGACAGTCTGGGATAGTCTGGGACTTGTTTGGAACAGCCTGGGACAGTCTGGGATAGTCTGGGTCTTGTTTGGAACAGTCTGGGACTTGTTTGGAACAGTCTGCGACCGTTTGAGACCGTCTGGGACTTGTTTGGAACAGTCTGTGACAGTTTGGGTCCGTCTGGGACTTGTTTGGATCAGCCTGGGATAGTCTGGGGTAGTCTGGGACTTGTTTGGAACAGTCTGCATCAGTTTGGGCCAGTCTGGGACCGTCTGGGACCGTCTGGGACAGTCTGGGACTTGATTGGCACAGTATGGGACAGTCTGGGACAGTCTGGGACTGTCTGGGACAGTCTGGGACTTGTTTGGAACAGTTTCGGACAGTCTGGGACAGTCTGGGACATGTTTGGAACAGTCTGCAACAGTTTTGGACAATCTAAGACTTGTTTGGGAAAGTCTGGGACCGTCTGGGATAGTCTGGGACTTGTTTGGAACAGTCTGGGACTTGTTTGGAACAGCCTGGGACTATCTGGAACAGTCTGCGACAGTTTGGGACCGACTGGGAATTGTTTGGAACAGTCTGCATCAGTTTGTGACAGTCTAGGACTTGTTTGGGACAGTCTGGGACCGTCTGGGACCGTCTGGGACAGTCTAGGACTTGTTTGGGACAGTCTGAGACCGTCTGGGACCGTCTGGGACAGTCTGGGACTGTCTGGGACTTGTTTGGAACAGCCTGGGACAGTCTGGGGTAGTCTGGGGCTTGTTTGGAACAGTCTGGGACAGTCTGGGACCGTCTGGGACTTGTTTGGAACAGTCTGGGACTGTCTGGGACTGTCTGGGACTTGTTTGGAACAGCCTGGGACAGTCTGGGGTAGTCTAGGACTTGTTTGGGACAGTGTGGGACCGTCTGGGACCGTCTGGGACTTGGTTGGGACAGTCTGCGGCCGTCTGGGACAGTCTGGGACTTGTTTGGAACAGTCTACTACAGTTTTGGACAATCTAAGACTTGTTGGGGAAAGTCTGGGACCGTCTGGGATAGTCTGGGACTTGTTTGGAACAGTCTGGGACTTGTTTGGAACAGTCTGGGACTGTCTGGGACTGTCTGGGACTTGTTTGGAACAGTTTCGGACAGTCTGGGACAGTCTGGGACATGTTTGGAACAGTCTGCAACAGTTTTGGACAATCTAAGACTTGTTGGGGAAAGTCTGGGACCGTCTGGGATAGTCTGGGACTTGTTTGGAACAGTCTGGGACTTGTTTGGAACAGTCTGGGACTGTCTGGAACAGTCTGCGACTGTTTGGGACCGACTGGGAATTGTTTGGAACAGTCTGCATCAGTTTGGGACAGTCTAGGACTTGTTTGGGACAGTCTGGGACCGTCCGGGACCGTCTGGGACTGTCTGGGACTTGTTTGGAACAGCCTGGGACAGTCTGGGACTTGTTTGGAACAGTCTGCGACAGTTTTGGACAATCTAAGACTTGTTTGGGACAGTCCGAGACCGTCTGGGATAGTCTGGGACTTGTTTGGAACAGTCTGGGACAGTCTGGGACAGTCTGGGACTTGTTTGGAACAGCCTGGGACAGTCTGGGGTAGTCTGGGACTTGTTTGGAACAGTCTGCGACAGTTTGGGACCGTCTGGGACTTGTTTGTAACAGTCTGTGACAGTTTGGGACAGTCTAGGACTTGTTTGGGACAGTCTGGGACCGTCTGGGACCTTCTGGGACAGTCTGGGACTTGTTTGGAACAGTCTATGACAGTTTGGGACCGTCTGGGGCTTGTTTGGAACAGTCTGCGACAGTTTGGGACAGTCTAGGACTTGTTTGGAAAAATCTGGGACCGTCTGCTTCCTTCTGGAACAGTCTGGGACTTGTATGGAACAGTCTGCGACAGTTTGGGACCGTCTGGGACTTGTTTGGAACAGTCTGCGACCGTTTGAGACCGTCTGGGACTTGTTTGGAACAGTATGCGACAGTTTGGGACCGTCTGGGACTTGTTTGGAACAGTCTGTGACAGTTTGGGACAGTCTAGGACTTGTTGGGGACAGTCTGGGACCGTCTGGGACCTTTTGGGACAGTCTGGGACTTGTTTGGAACAGTCTGCGACAGTTTGGGACCGTCTGGGACTTGTTTGGAACAGTCTGCGACAGTTTGGGACTGTCTAGGACTTGTTTGCGACTGTCTGGGACAATCTGGGACAGTCTGGGTCTTGTTTGGAACAGTCTGCGACAGTTTTGGAGAGTCTAGGACTTGTTTGGGCCAGTCTGGGACCGTCTGGGACCTTCTGGAACAGTCTGGGACTTGTATGGAACAGTCTGCGACAGTTTGGGACCGTCTGGGACTTGTTCGGAACAGTCTGGGACCATCTGGGACAGTCAGGGACTTGTTTGGAACAGTCTGCGACAGTTTGAGACCGTCTGGGACTTGTTTGGAACAGTCTGCGACAGTTTGGGACCGTCTGGGACTTGTTTGGAACAGTCTGCGACAGTTTTGGACAGTCTAGGACTTGTTTGGAAAAATCTGGGACCGTCTGGGACCTTCTGGAACAGTCTGGGACTTGTATGGAACAGTCTGCGACAGTTTGTGACCGTCTGGGACTTGTTTGGAACAGTCTGCGACCGTTTGAGACCGTCTGGGACTTGTTTGGAACAGTATGCGACAGTTTGGGACAGTCTATAACTTGTTTGGGACAGTCTGTGGCCGTCTGGGACCGTCTAGGACTTGTTTGGGACAGTCTGGGACCATCTGGGACAGTCAGGGACTTGTTTGGAACAGTCTGCGACAGTTTGGGACCGTCTGGGACTTGTTTGGAACAGTCTGCGACAGTTTGGGACCGTCTGGAACTTGTTTGGAACAGTCTGCGACAGTTTTGGACAGTCTAGGACTTGTTTGGAAAAATCTGGGACCGTCTGGGACCTTCTGGAACAGTCTGGGACTTGTATGGAACAGTCTGGGACAGTTTGGGACCGTCTGGGACTTGTTTGGAACAGTCTGCGACCGTTTGAGACCGTCTGGCACTTGTTTGGAACAGTCTGCGACAGTTTGGGACAGTCTAGGACTTGTTTGGGACAGTCTGCGGCCGTCTGGGACAGTCTAGGACTTGTTTGGGACAGTCTGGGACCTTCTGGGACCTTCTGGGACAGTCAGGGACTTGTTTGGAACAGTCTGCGACAGTTTGGGACCGTCTGGGACTTGTTTGGAACAGTCTGCGACAGTTTGGGACCGTCTGGGACTTGTTTGTAACAGTCTGTGACAGTTTGGGACAGTCTAGGACTTGTTTGGGACAGTCTGGGACCGTCTGGGACCTTCTGGGACAGTCTGGGACTTGTTTGGAACAGTCTATGACAGTTTGGGACCGTCTGGGGCTTGTTTGGAACAGTCTGCGACAGTTTGGGACAGTCTAGGACTTGTTTGGAAAAATCTGGGACCGTCTGCTTCCTTCTGGAACAGTCTGGGACTTGTATGGAACAGTCTGCGACAGTTTGGGACCGTCTGGGACTTGTTTGGAACAGTCTGCGACAGTTTGGGACCGTCTGGGACTTGTTTGGAACAGTCTGTGACAGTTTGGGACAGTCTAGGACTTGTTGGGGACAGTCTGGGACCGTCTGGGACCTTTTGGGACAGTCTGGGACTTGTTTGGAACAGTCTGCGACAGTTTGGGACCGTCTGGGACTTGTTTGGAACAGTCTGCGACAGTTTGGGACTGTCTAGGACTTGTTTGCGACTGTCTGGGACAATCTGGGACAGTCTGGGTCTTGTTTGGAACAGTCTGCGACAGTTTTGGAGAGTCTAGGACTTGTTTGGGCCAGTCTGGGACCGTCTGGGACCTTCTGGAACAGTCTGGGACTTGTATGGAACAGTCTGCGACAGTTTGGGACCGTCTGGGACTTGTTCGGAACAGTCTGGGACCATCTGGGACAGTCAGGGACTTGTTTGGAACAGTCTGCGACAGTTTGAGACCGTCTGGGACTTGTTTGGAACAGTCTGCGACAGTTTGGGACCGTCTGGGACTTGTTTGGAACAGTCTGCGACAGTTTTGGACAGTCTAGGACTTGTTTGGAAAAATCTGGGACCGTCTGGGACCTTCTGGAACAGTCTGGGACTTGTATGGAACAGTCTGCGACAGTTTGTGACCGTCTGGGACTTGTTTGGTACAGTCTGCGATCGTTTGAGACCGTCTGGGACTTGTTTGGAACAGTATGCGACAGTTTGGGACAGTCTATAACTTGTTTGGGACAGTCTGGGACCATCTGGGACAGTCAGGGACTTGTTTGGAACAGTCTGCGACAGTTTGGGACCGTGTGGGACTTGTTTGGAACAGTCTGCGACAGTTTGGGACCGTCTGGGACTTGTTTGGAACAGTCTGCGACAGTTTTGGACAGTCTAGGACTTGTTTGGAAAAATCTGGGACCGTCTGGGACCTTCTGGAACAGTCTGGGACTTGTATGGAACAGTCTGGGACAGTTTGGGACCGTCTGGGACTTGTTTGGAACAGTCTGCGACCGTTTGAGACCGTCTGGCACTTGTTTGGAACAGTCTGCGACAGTTTGGGACAGTCTAGGACTTGTTTGGGACAGTCTGCGGCCGTCTGGGACAGTCTAGGACTTGTTTGGGACAGTCTGGGACCTTCTGGGACCTTCTGGGACAGTCAGGGACTTGTTTGGAACAGTCTGCGACAGTTTGGGACCGTCTGGGACTTGTTTGGAACAGTCTGCGACAGTTTGGGACCGTCTGGGACTTGTTTGGAACAGTCTGCGTCAGTTTGGGACAGTCTAGGTCTTGTTTGCGACTGTCTGGGACAATCTGGGACAGTCTGGGTCTTGTTTGGAACAGTCTGCGACAGTTTTGGACAGTCTAGGACTTGTTTGGGACAGTCTGGGACTTGTTTGGCATAGTCTGGTACAATCTGGGACAGTCTGGGACTTGATTGGAACAGCCTGGGAAAGTCTGGGATAGTCTGGGACTTGTTTGGAACAGTCTGTGACAGTTTGGGACCGTCTGGGACTTGTTTGGAACAGTCTGCTACAGATTGGGACCGTCCGGGACTTGTTTGTAACAGTCTGCGACAGTCTGGGATAGTCTGGGACTTGTATGGAACAGTCTGGGACAGTTTGGGACCGTCTGGGACTTGTTTGGAACAGTCTGCGACCGTTTGAGACCGTCTGGCACTTGTTTGGAACAGTCTGCGACAGTTTGGGACAGTCTAGGACTTGTTTGGGACAGTCTGCGGCCGTCTGGGACAGTCTAGGACTTGTTTGGGACAGTCTGGGACCTTCTGGGACCTTTTGGGACAGTCAGGGACTTGTTTGGAACAGTCTGCGACAGTTTGGGACCGTCTGGGACTTGTTTGGAACAGTCTACGACAGTTTGGGACCGTCTGGGACTTGTTTGGAACAGTCTGCGTCAGTTTGGGACAGTCTAGGTCTTGTTTGCGACTGTCTGGGACAATCTGGGACAGTCTGGGTCTTGTTTGGAACAGTCTGCGACAGTTTTGGACAGTCTAGGACTTGTTTGGGACAGTCTGGGACTTGTTTGGCATAGTCTGGTACAATCTGGGACAGTCTGGGACTTGATTGGAACAGCCTGGGAAAGTCTGGGATAGTCTGGGACTTGTTTGGAACAGTCTGTGACAGTTTGGGACCGTCTGGGACTTGTTTGGAACAGTCTGCTACAGATTGGGACCGTCCGGGACTTGTTTGTAACAGTCTGCGACAGTCTGGGATAGTCTGGGACTTGTTTGGAACAGTCTGCGACAGTTTTGGACGGTCTGGGACTTGTTTGGAACAGTCCGCGACAGTTTGGGACAGTCTAGGACTTGTTTGTGATAGTCTGGGACCGTCTGGGACCTTCTGGGACAGTCTGGGACATGTTTGGAACAGTCTGGGACAATCTGGGACAGTCTGGGACTTGTTTGAAACAGCCTGGGACAGTCTGGGACAGTCTGGGACTTGTTTGGAACAGTCTGCGACAGTTTTGGACAATCTAAGACTTGTTTGGGACAGTCTGGGACCGTCTGGGATAATCTGGGACTTGTTTGGAACAGTCTGGGACTTGTTTGGTACAGTCTGGGACTGTCTGGAATAGTCTGCGACAGTTTCGGACCGTCTGGGACTTGTTTGGAACAGTCTGCGGCCGTTTGAGACCGTCTGGGACTTGTTTGGAACAGTCTGCGACAGTTTAGGACAGTCTAGGACTTGTTTGGGACAGTCTGTGGCCGTCTGGGACAGTCTGGGACTTGTTTGGAACAGTCTGTGACAGTTTGGGACCGTCTGGGACTTGTTTGGAACAGCCTGGGACAGTCTGGGACAGTCAGGGACTTGTTTGGAACAGTCTGCGACAGTTTGGGACCGTCTGGGACTTGTTTGGAACAGTCTGCGACAGTTTGGGACCGTCTGGGACTTGTTTGGAACAGTCTGCGACAGTTTTGGACAGTCTAGGACTTGTTTGGTAAAATCTGGGACCGTCTGGGACCTTCTGGAACAGTCTGGGACTTGTATGGAACAGTCTGGGACAGTTTGGGACCGTCTGGGACTTGTTTGGAACAGTCTGCGACCGTTTGAGACCGTCTGGCACTTGTTTGGAACAGTCTGCGACAGTTTGGGACAGTCTAGGACTTGTTTGGGACAGTCTGCGGCCGTCTGGGACAGTCTAGGACTTGTTTGGGACAGTCTGGGACCTTCTGGGACCTTCTGGGACAGTCAGGGACTTGTTTGGAACAGTCTGCGACAGTTTGGGACCGTCTGGGACTTGTTTGGAACAGTCCGCGACAGTTTGGGACCGTCTGGGACTTGTTTGGAACAGTCTGCGTCAGTTTGGGACAGTCTAGGTCTTGTTTGCGACTGTCTGGGACAATCTGGGACAGTCTGGGTCTTGTTTGGAACAGTCTGCGACAGTTTTGGACAGTCTAGGACTTGTTTGGGACAGTCTGGGACTTGTTTGGCATAGTCTGGTACAATCTGGGACAGTCTGGGACTTGATTGGAACAGCCTTGGAAAGTCTGGGATAGTCTGGGACTTGTTTGGAACAGTCTGTGACAGTTTGGGACCGTCTGGGACTTGTTTGGAACAGTCTGCTACAGATTGGGACCGTCCGGGACTTGTTTGTAACAGTCTGCGACAGTCTGGGATAGTCTGGGACTTGTTTGGAACAGCCTGGGACAGTCTGGGATAGTCTGGGACTTGTTTGGAACAGTCTGCGACAGTTTTGGACCGTCTGGGACTTGTTTGGAACAGTCCGCGACAGTTTGGGACAGTCTAGGACTTGTTTGGGATAGTCTGGGACCGTCTGGGACCTTCTGGGACAGTCTGGGACATGTTTGGAACAGTCTGGGACAATCTGGGACAGTCTGGGACTTGTTTGAAACAGCCTGGGACAGTCTGGGACAGTCTGGGACTTGTTTGGAACAGTCTGCGACAGTTTTGGACAATCTAGGACTTGTTTGGGACAGTCTGTGGCCGTCTGGGACAGTCTGGGACTTGTTTGGAACAGTCTGTGACAGTTTGGGACCGTCTGGGTCTTGTTTGGAACAGCCTGGGACAGTCTGGGGTAGTCTGGGACTTGTTTGGAACAGTCTGCGACAGTTTGGGACCGTCTGGGACTTGTTTGTAACAGTCTGTGACAGTTTGGGACAGTCTAGGACTTGTTTGGGACAGTCTGGGACCGTCTGGGACCTTCTGGGACAGTCTGGGACTTGTTTGGAACAGTCTGCGACAGTTTGGGACCGTCTGGGACTTGTTTGGAACAGTCTGCGACAGTTTGGGACCGTCTGGGACTTGTTTGGAACAGTCTGCGACCGTTTGAGACCGTCTGGGACTTGTTTGGAACAGTATGCGACAGTTTGGGACAGTCTATAACTTGTTTGGGACAGTCTGTGGCCGTCTGGGACCGTCTAGGACTTGTTTGGGACAGTCTGGGACCATCTGGGACAGTCAGGGACTTGTTTGGAACAGTCTGCGACAGTTTGGGACCGTCTGGGACTTGTTTGGAACAGTCTGCGACAGTTTGGGACCGTCTGGGACTTGTTTGGAACAGTCTGCGACAGTTTTGGACAGTCTAGGACTTGTTTGGAAAAATCTGGGACCGTCTGGGACCTTCTGGAACAGTCTGGGACTTGTATGGAACAGTCTGCGACAGTTTGGGACCGTCTGGGACTTGTTTGGAACAGTCTGCGACCGTTTGAGACCGTCTGGCACTTGTTTGGAACAGTCTGCGACAGTTTGGGACAGTCTAGGACTTGTTTGGGACAGTCTGCGGCCGTCTGGGACAGTCTAGGACTTGTTTGGGACAGTCTGGGACCTTCTGGGACCTTCTGGGACAGTCAGGGACTTGTTTGGAACAGTCTGCGACAGTTTGGGACCGTCTGGGACTTGTTTGGAACAGTCTGCGACAGTTTGGGACCGTCTGGGACTTGTTTGGAACAGTCTGCGTCAGTTTGGGACAGTCTAGGTCTTGTTTGCGACTGTCTGGGACAATCTGGGACAGTCTGGGTCTTGTTTGGAACAGTCTGCGACAGTTTTGGACAGTCTAGGACTTGTTTGGGACAGTCTGGGACTTGTTTGGCATAGTCTGGTACAATCTGGGACAGTCTGGGACTTGATTGGAACAGCCTGGGAAAGTCTGGGATAGTCTGGGACTTGTTTGGAACAGTCTGTGACAGTTTGGGACCGTCTGGGACTTGTTTGGAACAGTCTGCTACAGATTGGGACCGTCCGGGACTTGTTTGTAACAGTCTGCGACAGTCTGGGATAGTCTGGGACTTGTTTGGAACAGCCTGGGACAGTCTGGGATAGTCTGGGACTTGTTTGGAACAGTCTGCTACAGATTGGGACCGTCCGGGACTTGTTTGTAACAGTCTGCGACAGTCTGGGATAGTCTGGGACTTGTTTGGAACAGCCTGGGACAGTCTGGGATAGTCTGGGACTTGTTTGGAACAGTCTGCGACAGTTTTGGACCGTCTGGGACTTGTTTGGAACAGTCCGCGACAGTTTGGGACAGTCTAGGACTTGTTTGGGATAGTCTGGGACCGTCTGGGACCTTCTGGGACAATCTGGGACATGTTTGGAACAGTCTGGGACAATCTGGGACAGTCTGGGACTTGTTTGAAACAGCCTGGGACAGTCTGGGACAGTCTGGGACTTGTTTGGAACAGTCTGCGACAGTTTTGGACAATCTAAGACTTGTTTGGGACAGTCTGGGACCGTCTGGGATAATCTGGGACTTGTTTGGAACAGTCTGGGACTTGTTTGGTACAGTCTGGGACTGTCTGGAACAGTCTGCGACAGTTTCGGACCGTCTGGGACTTGTTTGGAACAGTCTGCGACCGTTTGAGACCGTCTGGGACTTGTTTGGAACAGTCTGCGACAGTTTGGGACAGTCTAGGACTTGTTTGGGACAGTCTGCGGCCGTCTGGGACAGTCTAGGACTTGTTTGGGACAGTCTGGGACCTTCTGGGACCTTCTGGGACAGTCAGGGACTTGTTTGGAACAGTCTGCGACAGTTTGGGACCGTCCGGGACTTGTTTGTAACAGTCTGCGACAGTCTGGGATAGTCTGGGACTTGTTTGGAACAGCCTGGGACAGTCTGGGATAGTCTGGGACTTGTTTGGAACAGTCTGCGACAGTTTTGGACCGTCTGGGACTTGTTTGGAACAGTCCGCGACAGTTTGGGACAGTCTAGGACTTGTTTGGGATAGTCTGGGACCGTCTGGGACCTTCTGGGACAGTCTGGGACATGTTTGGAACAGTCTGGGACAATCTGGGACAGTCTGGGACTTGTTTGAAACAGCCTGGGACAGTCTGGGACAGTCTGGGACTTGTTTGGAACAGTCTGCGACAGTTTTGGACAATCTAGGACTTGTTTGGGACAGTCTGTGGCCGTCTGGGACAGTCTGGGACTTGTTTGGAACAGTCTGTGACAGTTTGGGACCGTCTGGGACTTGTTTGGAACAGCCTGGGACAGTCTGGGGTAGTCTGGGACTTGTTTGGAACAGTCTGCGACAGTTTGGGACCGTCTGGGACTTGTTTGTAACAGTCTGTGACAGTTTGGGACAGTCTAGGACTTGTTTGGGACAGTCTGGGACCGTCTGGGACCTTCTGGGACAGTCTGGGACTTGTTTGGAACAGTCTGCGACAGTTTGGGACCGTCTGGGACTTGTTTGGAACAGTCTGCGACAGTTTGGGACCGTCTGGGACTTGTTTGGAACAGTCTGCGACCGTTTGAGACCGTCTGGGACTTGTTTGGAACAGTATGCGACAGTTTGGGACAGTCTATAACTTGTTTGGGACAGTCTGTGGCCGTCTGGGACCGTCTAGGACTTGTTTGGGACAGTCTGGGACCGTCTGGGACCTTCTGGGACAGTCTGGGACTTGTTTGGAACAGTCTGCGACAGTTTGGGACCGTCTGGGACTTGTTTGGAACAGTCTGCGACAGTTTGGGACCGTCTGGGACTTGTTTGGAACAGTCTGCGACAGTTTTGGACAGTCTAGGACTTGTTTGGAAAAATCTGGGACCGTCTGGGACCTTCTGGAACAGTCTGGGACTTGTATGGAACAGTCTGCGACAGTTTGGGACCGTCTGGGACTTGTTTGGAACAGTCTGCGACCGTTTGAGACCGTCTGGCACTTGTTTGGAACAGTCTGCGACAGTTTGGGACAGTCTAGGACTTGTTTGGGACAGTCTGCGGCCGTCTGGGACAGTCTAGGACTTGTTTGGGACAGTCTGGGACCTTCTGGGACCTTCTGGGACAGTCAGGGACTTGTTTGGAACAGTCTGCGACAGTTTGGGACCGTCTGGGACTTGTTTGGAACAGTCTGCGACAGTTTGGGACCGTCTGGGACTTGTTTGGAACAGTCTGCGTCAGTTTGGGACAGTCTAGGTCTTGTTTGCGACTGTCTGGGACAATCTGGGACAGTCTGGGTCTTGTTTGGAACAGTCTGCGACAGTTTTGGACAGTCTAGGACTTGTTTGGGACAGTCTGGGACTTGTTTGGCATAGTCTGGTACAATCTGGGACAGTCTGGGACTTGATTGGAACAGCCTGGGAAAGTCTGGGATAGTCTGGGACTTGTTTGGAACAGTCTGTGACAGTTTGGGACCGTCTGGGACTTGTTTGGAACAGTCTGCTACAGATTGGGACCGTCCGGGACTTGTTTGTAACAGTCTGCGACAGTCTGGGATAGTCTGGGACTTGTTTGGAACAGCCTGGGACAGTCTGGGATAGTCTGGGACTTGTTTGGAACAGTCTGCGACAGTTTTGGACCGTCTGGGACTTGTTTGGAACAGTCCGCGACAGTTTGGGACAGTCTAGGACTTGTTTGGGATAGTCTGGGACCGTCTGGGACCTTCTGGGACAGTCTGGGACATGTTTGGAACAGTCTGGGACAATCTGGGACAGTCTGGGACTTGTTTGAAACAGCCTGGGACAGTCTGGGACAGTCTGGGACTTGTTTGGAACAGTCTGCGACAGTTTTGGACAATCTAAGACTTGTTTGGGACAGTCTGGGACCGTCTGGGATAATCTGGGACTTGTTTGGAACAGTCTGGGACTTGTTTGGTACAGTCTGGGACTGTCTGGAACAGTCTACGACAGTTTCGGACCGTCTGGGACTTGTTTGGAACAGTCTGCGACCGTTTGAGACCGTCTGGGACTTGTTTGGAACAGTCTGCGACAGTTTAGGACAGTCTAGGACTTGTTTGGGACAGTCTGTGGCCGTCTGGGACAGTCTGGGACTTGTTTGGAACAGTCTGTGACAGTTTGGGACCGTCTGGGACTTGTTTGGAACAGCCTGGGACAGTCTGGGGTAGTCTGGGACTTGTTTGGAACAGTCTGCGACAGTTTGGGACCGTCTGGGACTTGTTTGTAACAGTCTGTGACAGTTTGGGACAGTCTAGGACTTGTTTGGGACAGTCTGGGACCGTCTGGGACCTTCTGGGACAGTCTGGGACTTGTTTGGAACAGTCTGCGACAGTTTGGGACCGTCTGGGACTTGTTTGGAACAGTCTGTGACAGTTTGGGACCGTCTGGGACTTGTTTGGAACAGTCTGCGACAGTTTGTGACTGTCTAGGACTTGTTTGCGACTGTCTGGGACAATCTGGAACAGTCTGGGACTTGTATGGAACAGTCTGCGACAGTTTGGGACCGTCTGGGACTTGTTCGGAACAGTCTGCGACCGTTTGAGACCGTCTGGGACTTGTTTGGAACAGTATGCGACAGTTTGGGACAGTCTAGGACTTGTTTGGGACAGTCTGTGGCCGTCTGGGACCGTCTGGGACTTGTTTGGGACAGTCTGGGACCATCCGGTACAGTCAGGGACTTGTTTGGAACAGTCTGCGACATTTTGGGACCGTCTGGGACTTGTTTGGAACAGTCTGCGACAGTTTGGGACCGTCTGGGACTTGTTTGGAGCAGTCTGCGACAGTTTGGGACAGTCTAGGACTTGTTTGGAAAAATCTGGGACCGTCTGGGACATTCTGGAACAGTCTGGGACTTATATGAAACAGTCTGCGACAGTTTGGTACCGTCTGGGACTTGTTTGGAACAGTCTGCGACCGTTTGAGACCGTCTGGCACTTGTTTGGAACAGTCTGCGACAGTTTGGGACAGTCTAGGACTTGTTTGGGACAGTCTGTGGCCGTCTGGGACAGTCTGGGACTGTCTGGGACTTGTTTGGAACAGCCTGGGACAGTTTGGGACCGTCTGGGACTTGTTTGGAACAGTCTGTGACAGTTTCGGACAGTCTAGGACTTGTTTGGGACAGTCTGGGACCGTCTGGGACCTTCTGGGACAGTCTGGGACTTGTTTGGAACAGTCTGCGACAGTTTGGGACCGTCTGGGACTTGTTTGGAACAGTCTGCGACAGTCTGGGATAGTCTGGGATTTGTTTGGGACAGTCTGGTAACGTCTGGGTCCGTCTGGGACAGTCTGGGACTTGTTTGGAACAGTCTGTGACAGTTTGGGACAGTCTAGGACTTGTTTGGGACAGTCTGGGACCGTCTGGGACCTTCTGGGACAGTCTGGGACTTGTTTGGAACAGTCTATGACAGTTTGGGACCGTCTGGGGCTTGTTTGGAACAGTCTGCGACAGTTTGGGACAGTCTAGGACTTGTTTGGAAAAATCTGGGACCGTCTGCTTCCTTCTGGAACAGTCTGGGACTTATATGGAACAGTCTGCGACAGTTTGGGACCGTCTGGGACTTGTTTGGAACAGTCTGCGACCGTTTGAGACCGTCTGGGACTTGTTTGGAACAGTATGCGACAGTTTGGGACCGTCTGGGACTTGTTTGGAACAGTCTGTGACAGTTTGGGACAGTCTAGGACTTGTTGGGGACAGTCTGGGACCGTCTGGGACCTTTTGGGACAGTCTGGGACTTGTTTGGAACAGTCTGCGACAGTTTGGGACCGTCTGGGACTTGTTTGGAACAGTCTGCGACAGTTTGGGACTGTCTAGGACTTGTTTGCGACTGTCTGGGACAATCTGGGACAGTCTGGGTCTTGTTTGGAACAGTCTGCGACAGTTTTGGAGAGTCTAGGACTTGTTTGGGCCAGTCTGGGACCGTCTGGGACCTTCTGGAACAGTCTGGGACTTGTATGGAACAGTCTGCGACAGTTTGGGACCGTCTGGGACTTGTTCGGAACAGTCTGGGACCATCTGGGACAGTCAGGGACTTGTTTGGAACAGTCTGCGACAGTTTGGGACCGTCTGGGACTTGTTTGGAACAGTCTGCGACAGTTTGGGACCGTCTGGGACATGTTTGGAACAGTCTGCGACAGTTTTGGACAGTCTAGGACTTGTTTGGAAAAATCTGGGACCGTCTGGGACCTTCTGGAACAGTCTGGGACTTGTATGGAACAGTCTGCGACAGTTTGTGACCGTCTGGGACTTGTTTGGAACAGTCTGCGACCGTTTGAGACCGTCTGGGACTTGTTTGGAACAGTATGCGACAGTTTGGGACAGTCTATAACTTGTTTGGGACAGTCTGTGGCCGTCTGGGACCGTCTAGGACTTGTTTGGGACAGTCTGGGACCATCTGGGACAGTCAGGGACTTGTTTGGAACAGTCTGCGACAGTTTGGGACCGTCTGGGACTTGTTTGGAACAGTCTGCGACAGTTTGGGACCGTCTGGGACTTGTTTGGAACAGTCTGCGACAGTTTTGGACAGTCTAGGACTTGTTTGGAAAAATCTGGGACCGTCTGGGACCTTCTGGAACAGTCTGGGACTTGTATGGAACAGTCTGCGACAGTTTGGGACCGTCTGGGACTTGTTTGGAACAGTCTGCGACAGTTTGGGACAGTCTAGGACTTGTTTGGGACAGTCTGCGGCCGTCTGGGACAGTCTAGGACTTGTTTGGGACAGTCTGGGACCTTCTGGGACCTTCTGGGACAGTCAGGGACTTGTTTGGAACAGTCTGCGACAGTTTGGGACCGTCTGGGACTTGTTTGGAACAGTCTGCGACAGTTTGGGGCCGTCTGGGACTTGTTTGGAACAGTCTGCGTCAGTTTGGGACAGTCTAGGTCTTGTTTGCGACTGTCTGGGACAATCTGGGACAGTCTGGGTCTTGTTTGGAACAGTCTGCGACAGTTTTGGACAGTCTAGGACTTGTTTGGGACAGTCTGGGACTTGTTTGGCATAGTCTGGTACAATCTGGGACAGCCTGGGACTTGATTGGAACAGCCTGGGAAAGTCTGGGATAGTCTGGGACTTGTTTGGAACAGTCTGTGACAGTTTGGGACCGTCTGGGACTTGTTTGGAACAGTCTGCTACAGATTGGGACCGTCCGGGACTTGTTTGTAACAGTCTGCGACAGTCTGGGATAGTCTGGGACTTGTTTGGAACAGCCTGGGACAGTCTGGGATAGTCTGGGACTTGTTTGGAACAGTCTGCGACAGTTTTGGACCGTCTGGGACTTGTTTGGAACAGTCCGCGACAGTTTGGGACAGTCTAGGACTTGTTTGGGATAGTCTGGGACCGTCTGGGACCTTCTGGGACAGTCTGGGACATGTTTGGAACAGTCTGGGACAATCTGGGACAGTCTGGGACTTGTTTGGAACAGTCTGCGACAGTTTTGGACAATCTAAGACTTGTTTGGGACAGTCTGGGACCGTCTGGGATAATCTGGGACTTGTTTGGAACAGTCTGGGACTTGTTTGGTACAGTCTGGGACTGTCTGGAACAGTCTGCGACAGTTTGGGACCGTCTGGGACTTGTTTGGAACAGTCTGCGACCGTTTGAGACCGTCTGGGACTTGTTTGGAACAGTCTGCGACAGTTTAGGACAGTCTAGGACTTGTTTGGGACAGTCTGTGGCCGTCTGGGACAGTCTGGGACTTGTTTGGAACAGTCTGTGACAGTTTGGGACCGTCTGGGACTTGTTTGGAACAGCCTGGGACAGTCTGGGGTAGTCTGGGACTTGTTTGGAACAGTCTGCGACAGTTTGGGACCGTCTGGGACTTGTTTGTAACAGTCTGTGACAGTTTGGGACAGTCTAGGACTTGTTTGGGACAGTCTGGGACCGTCTGGGACCTTCTGGGACAGTCTGGGACTTGTTTGGAACAGTCTGCGACAGTTTGGGACCGTCTGGGACTTGTTTGGAACAGTCTGCGACAGTTTGGGACCGTCTGGGACTTGTTTGGAACAGTCTGCGACAGTTTGTGACTGTCTAGGACTTGTTTGCGACTGTCTGGGACAATCTGGAACAGTCTGGGACTTGTATGGAACAGTCTGCGACAGTTTGGGATCGTCTGGGACTTGTTCGGAACAGTCTGCGACCGTTTGAGACCGTCTGGGACTTGTTTGGAACAGTATGCGACAGTTTGGGACAGTCTAGGACTTGTTTGGGACAGTCTGTGGCCGTCTGGGACCGTCTGGGACTTGTTTGGGACAGTCTGGGACCATCCGGTACAGTCAGGGACTTGTTTGGAACAGTCTGCGACATTTTGGGACCGTCTGGGACTTGTTTGGAACAGTCTGCGACAGTTTGGGACCGTCTGGGACTTGTTTGGAGCAGTCTGCGACAGTTTGGGACAGTCTAGGACTTGTTTGGAAAAATCTGGGACCGTCTGGGACATTCTGGAACAGTCTGGGACTTGTATGAAACAGTCTGCGACAGTTTGGTACCGTCTGGGACTTGTTTGGAACAGTCTGCGACCGTTTGAGACCGTCTGGCACTTGTTTGGAACAGTCTGCGACAGTTTGGGACAGTCTAGGACTTGTTTGGGACAGTCTGTGGCCGTCTGGGACAGTCTAGGACTTGTTTGGAACAGTCTGCATCAGTTTGGGACAGTCTAGGACTTGTTTGGGACAGTCTGGGACCGTCTGGGACCGTCTGGGACTGTCTGGGACTTGTTTGGAACAGCCTGGGACAGTTTGGGACCGTCTGGGACTTGTTTGGAACAGTCTGTGACAGTTTCGGACAGTCTAGGACTTGTTTGGGACAGTCTGGGACCGTCTGGGACCTTCTGGGACAGTCTGGGACTTGTTTGGAACAGTCTGCGACAGTTTGGGACCGTCTGGGACTTGTTTGGAACAGTCTGCGACAGTCTGGGATAGTCTGGGATTTGTTTGGGACAGTCTGGTATCGTCTGGGTCCGTCTGGGACAGTCTGGGACTTGTTTGGAACAGTCTGTGACAGTTTGGGACAGTCTAGGACTTGTTTGGGACAGTCTGGGACCGTCTGGGACCTTCTGGGACAGTCTGGGACTTGTTTGGAACAGTCTATGACAGTTTGGGACCGTCTGGGGCTTGTTTGGAACAGTCTGCGACAGTTTGGGACAGTCTAGGACTTGTTTGGAAAAATCTGGGACCGTCTGCTTCCTTCTGGAACAGTCTGGGACTTGTATGGATCAGTCTGCGACAGTTTGGGACCGTCTGGGACTTGTTTGGAACAGTCTGCGACCGTTTGAGACCATCTGGGACTTGTTTGGAACAGTCTATGACAGTTTGGGACCGTCTGGGGCTTGTTTGGAACAGTCTGCGACAGTTTGGGACAGTCTAGGACTTGTTTGGAAAAATCTGGGACCGTCTGCTTCCTTCTGGAACAGTCTGGGACTTGTTTGGAACAGTCTGCGACCGTTTGAGACCGTCTGGGACTTGTTTGGAACAGTCTGCGACAGTTTAGGACAGTCTAGGACTTGTTTGGGACAGTCTGTGGCCGTCTGGGACAGTCTGGGACTTGTTTGGAACAGTCTGTGACAGTTTGGGACCGTCTGGGACTTGTTTGGAACAGCCTGGGACAGTCTGGGGTAGTCTGGGACTTGTTTGGAACAGTCTGCGACAGTTTGGGACCGTCTGGGACTTGTTTGTAACAGTCTGTGACAGTTTGGGACAGTCTAGGACTTGTTTGGGACAGTCTGGGACCGTCTGGGACCTTCTGGGACAGTCTGGGACTTGTTTGGAACAGTCTGCGACAGTTTGGGACCGTCTGGGACTTGTTTGGAACAGTCTGCGACAGTTTGGGACCGTCTGGGACTTGTTTGGAACAGTCTGCGACAGTTTGTGACTGTCTAGGACTTGTTTGCGACTGTCTGGGACAATCTGGAACAGTCTGGGACTTGTATGGAACAGTCTGCGACAGTTTGGGACCGTCTGGGACTTGTTCGGAACAGTCTGCGACAGTTTGGGACCGTCTGGGACTTGTTTGGAACAGTCTGCGACAGTTTGGGACAGTCTAGGACTTGTTTGGAAAAATCTGGGACCGTCTGCTTCCTTCTGGAACAGTCTGGGACTTGTTTGGAACAGTCTGCGACCGTTTGAGACCGTCTGGGACTTGTTTGGAACAGTCTGCGACAGTTTAGGACAGTCTAGGACTTGTTTGGGACAGTCTGTGGCCGTCTGGGACAGTCTGGGACTTGTTTGGAACAGTCTGTGACAGTTTGGGACCGTCTGGGACTTGTTTGGAACAGCCTGGGACAGTCTGGGGTAGTCTGGGACTTGTTTGGAACAGTCTGCGACAGTTTGGGACCGTCTGGGACTTGTTTGTAACAGTCTGTGACAGTTTGGGACAGTCTAGGACTTGTTTGGGACAGTCTGGGACCGTCTGGGACCTTCTGGGACAGTCTGGGACTTGTTTGGAACAGTCTGCGACAGTTTGGGACCGTCTGGGACTTGTTTGGAACAGTCTGCGACAGTTTGGGACCGTCTGGGACTTGTTTGGAACAGTCTGCGACAGTTTGTGACTGTCTAGGACTTGTTTGCGACTGTCTGGGACAATCTGGAACAGTCTGGGACTTGTATGGAACAGTCTGCGACAGTTTGGGACCGTCTGGGACTTGTTCGGAACAGTCTGCGACAGTTTGGGACCGTCTGGGACTTGTTTGGAGCAGTCTGCGACAGTTTGGGACAGTCTAGGACTTGTTTGGAAAAATCTGGGACCGTCTGGGACATTCTGGAACAGTC
Organism: Cephus spinipes; assembly: GCA_963971525.1. Classification (NCBI taxonomy): domain Eukaryota; kingdom Metazoa; phylum Arthropoda; class Insecta; order Hymenoptera; family Cephidae; genus Cephus; species Cephus spinipes. Next base: position 8,969,341 of record OZ020577.1, on the reverse strand, counting down.
TGGGACTTGTATGAAACAGTCTGCGACAGTTTGGTACCGTCTGGGACTTGTTTGGAACAGTCTGCGACCGTTTGAGACCGTCTGGCACTTGTTTGGAACAGTCTGCGACAGTTTGGGACAGTCTAGGACTTGTTTGGGACAGTCTGTGGCCGTCTGGGACAGTCTAGGACTTGTTTGGAACAGTCTGCATCAGTTTGGGACAGTCTAGGACTTGTTTGGGACAGTCTGGGACCGTCTGGGACCGTCTGGGACAGTCTGGGACTTGTTTGGAACAGTCTGCGACAGTTTGGGACCGTCTGGGACTTGTTTGGAACAGTCTGTGACAGTTTCGGACAGTCTAGGACTTGTTTGGGACAGTCTGGGACCGTCTGGGACCTTCTGGGACAGTCTGGGACTTGTTTGGAACAGTCTGCGACAGTTTGGGACCGTCTGGGACTTGTTTGGAACAGTCTGCGACAGTCTGGGATAGTCTGGGATTTGTTTGGGACAGTCTGGTATCGTCTGGGTCCGTCTGGGACAGTCTGGGACTTGTTTGGAACAGTCTGTGACAGTTTGGGACAGTCTAGGACTTGTTTGGGACAGTCTGGGACCGTCTGGGACCTTCTGGGACAGACTGGGACTTGTTTGGAACAGTCTATGACAGTTTGGGACCGTCTGGGGCTTGTTTGGAACAGTCTGCGACAGTTTGGGACAGTCTAGGACTTGTTTGGAAAAATCTGGGACCGTCTGCTTCCTTCTGGAGCAGTCTGGGACTTGTATGGAACAGTCTGCGACAGTTTGTGACCGTCTGGGACTTGTTTGGAACAGTCTGCGACCGTTTGAGACCATCTGGGACTTGTTTGGAACAGTATGCGACAGTTTGGGACCGTCTGGGACTTGTTTGGAACAGTCTGCGACAGTTTTGGACAGTCTAGGACTTGTTTGGAAAAATCTGGGACCGTCTGGGACCTTCTGGAACAGTCTGGGACTTGTATGGAACAGTCTGCGACAGTTTGGGACCGTCTGGGACTTGTTTGGAACAGTCTGCGACAGTTTGGGACCGTCTGGGACTTGTTTGGAACAGTCTGCGACAGTTTTGGACAGTCTAGGACTTGTTTGGAAAAATCTGGGACCGTCTGGGACCTTCTGGAACAGTCTGGGACTTGTATGGAACAGTCTGCGACAGTTTGGGACCGTCTGGGACTTGTTTGGAACAGTCTGCGACCGTTTGAGACAGTCTGGCACTTGTTTGGAACAGTCTGCGACAGTTTGGGACAGTCTAGGACTTGTTTGGGACAGTCTGCGGCCGTCTGGGACAGTCTAGGACTTGTTTGGGACAGTCTGGGACCTTCTGGGACCTTCTGGGACAGTCAGGGACTTGTTTGGAACAGTCTGCGACAGTTTGGGACCGTCTGTGACTTGTTTGGAACAGTCTGCGACAGTTTGGGACCGTCTGGGACTTGTTTGGAACAGTCTGCGTCAGTTTGGGACAGTCTAGGTCTTGTTTGCGACTGTCTGGGACAATCTGGGACAGTCTGGGTCTTGTTTGGAACAGTCTGCGACAGTTTTGGACAGTCTAGGACTTGTTTGGGACAGTCTGGGACTTGTTTGGCATAGTCTGGTACAATCTGGGACAGCCTGGGACTTGATTGGAACAGCCTGGGAAAGTCTGGGATAGTCTGGGACTTGTTTGGAACAGTCTGTGACAGTTTGGGACAGTCTAGGACTTGTTTGGGACAGTCTGTGGCCGTCTGGGACAGTCTAGGACTTGTTTGGAACAGTCTGCATCAGTTTGGGACAGTCTAGGACTTGTTTGGGACAGTCTGGGACCGTCTGGGACCGTCTGGGACTGTCTGGGACTTGTTTGGAACAGCCTGGGACAGTTTGGGACCGTCTGGGACTTGTTTGGAACAGTCTGTGACAGTTTCGGACAGTCTAGGACTTGTTTGGGACAGTCTGGGACCGTCTGGGACCTTCTGGGACAGTCTGGGACTTGTTTGGAACAGTCTGCGACAGTTTGGGACCGTCTGGGACTTGTTTGGAACAGTCTGCGACAGTCTGGGATAGTCTGGGATTTGTTTGGGACAGTCTGGTATCGTCTGGGTCCGTCTGGGACAGTCTGGGACTTGTTTGGAACAGTCTGTGACAGTTTGGGACAGTCTAGGACTTGTTTGGGACAGTCTGGGACCGTCTGGGACCTTCTGGGACAGTCTGGGACTTGTTTGGAACAATCTATGACAGTTTGGGACCGTCTGGGGCTTGTTTGGAACAGTCTGCGACAGTTTGGGACAGTCTAGGACTTGTTTGGAAAAATCTGGGACCGTCTGCTTCCTTCTGGAACAGTCTGGGACTTGTATGGAACAGTCTGCGACAGTTTGGGACCGTCTGGGACTTGTTTGGAACAGTCTGCGACCGTTTGAGACCATCTGGGACTTGTTTGGAACAGTATGCGACAGTTTGGGACCGTCTGGGACTTGTTTGGAACAGTCTGCGACAGTTTTGGACAGTCTAGGACTTGTTTGGAAAAATCTGGGACCGTCTGGGACCTTCTGGAACAGTCTGGGACTTGTATGGAACAGTCTGCGACAGTTTGGGACAGTCTGGGACTTGTTTGGAACAGTCTGCGACAGTTTGGGACCGTCTGGGACTTGTTTGGAACAGTCTGCGACAGTTTTGGACAGTCTAGGACTTGTTTGGAAAAATCTGGGACCGTCTGGGACCTTCTGGAACAGTCTGGGACTTGTATGGAACAGTCTGCGACAGTTTGGGACCGTCTGGGACTTGTTTGGAACAGTCTGCGACCGTTTGAGACAGTCTGGCACTTGTTTGGAACAGTCTGCGACAGTTTGGGACAGTCTAGGACTTGTTTGGGACAGTCTGCGGCCGTCTGGGACAGTCTAGGACTTGTTTGGGACAGTCTGGGACCTTCTGGGACCTTCTGGGACAGTCAGGGACTTGTTTGGAACAGTCTGCGACAGTTTGGGACCGTCTGTGACTTGTTTGGAACAGTCTGCGACAGTTTGGGACCGTCTGGGACTTGTTTGGAACAGTCTGCGTCAGTTTGGGACAGTCTAGGTCTTGTTTGCGACTGTCTGGGACAATCTGGGACAGTCTGGGTCTTGTTTGGAACAGTCTGCGACAGTTTTGGACAGTCTAGGACTTGTTTGGGACAGTCTGGGACTTGTTTGGCATAGTCTGGTACAATCTGGGACAGCCTGGGACTTGATTGGAACAGCCTGGGAAAGTCTGGGATAGTCTGGGACTTGTTTGGAACAGTCTGTGACAGTTTGGGACCGTCTGGGACTTGTTTGGAACAGTCTGCTACAGATTGGGACCGTCCGGGACTTGTTTGTAACAGTCTGCGACAGTCTGGGATAGTCTGGGACTTGTTTGGAACAGCCTGGGACAGTCTGGGATAGTCTGGGACTTGTTTGGAACAGTCTGCGACAGTTTTGGACCGTCTGGGACTTGTTTGGAACAGTCCGCGACAGTTTGGGACAGTCTAGGACTTGTTTGGGACAGTCTGTGGCCGTCTGGGACAGTCTAGGACTTGTTTGGAACAGTCTGCATCAGTTTGGGACAGTCTAGGACTTGTTTGGGACAGTCTGGGACCGTCCGGGACCGTCTGGGACTGTCTGGGACTTGTTTGGAACAGCCTGGGACAGTTTGGGACCGTCTGGGACTTGTTTGGAACAGTCTGTGACAGTTTCGGACAGTCTAGGACTTGTTTGGGACAGTCTGGGACCGTCTGGGACCTTCTGGGACAGTCTGGGACTTGTTTGGAACAGTCTGCGACAGTTTGGGACCGTCTGGGACTTGTTTGGAACAGTCTGCGACAGTCTGGGATAGTCTGGGATTTGTTTGGGACAGTCTGGTATCGTCTGGGTCCGTCTGGGACAGTCTGGGACTTGTTTGGAACAGTCTGTGACAGTTTGGGACAGTCTAGGACTTGTTTGGGACAGTCTGGGACCGTCTGGGACCTTCTGGGACAGTCTGGGACTTGTTTGGAACAGTCTATGACAGTTTGGGACCGTCTGGGGCTTGTTTGGAACAGTCTGCGACAGTTTGGGACAGTCTAGGACTTGTTTGGAAAAATCTGGGACCGTCTGCTTCCTTCTGGAACAGTCTGGGACTTGTATGGAACAGTCTGCGACAGTTTGGGACCGTCTGGGACTTGTTTGGAACAGTCTGCGACCGTTTGAGACCATCTGGGACTTGTTTGGAACAGTATGCGACAGTTTGGGACCGTCTGGGACTTGTTTGGAACAGTCTGCGACAGTTTTGGACAGTCTAGGACTTGTTTGGAAAAATCTGGGACCGTCTGGGACCTTCTGGAACAGTCTGGGACTTGTATGGAACAGTCTGCGACAGTTTGGGACCGTCTGGGACTTGTTTGGAACAGTCTGCGACAGTTTGGGACCGTCTGGGACTTGTTTGGAACAGTCTGCGACAGTTTTGGACAGTCTAGGACTTGTTTGGAAAAATCTGGGACCGTCTGGGACCTTCTGGAACAGTCTGGGACTTGTATGGAACAGTCTGCGACAGTTTGGGACCGTCTGGGACTTGTTTGGAACAGTCTGCGACCGTTTGAGACAGTCTGGCACTTGTTTGGAACAGTCTGCGACAGTTTGGGACAGTCTAGGACTTGTTTGGGACAGTCTGCGGCCGTCTGGGACAGTCTAGGACTTGTTTGGGACAGTCTGGGACCTTCTGGGACCTTCTGGGACAGTCAGGGACTTGTTTGGAACAGTCTGCGACAGTTTGGGACCGTCTGTGACTTGTTTGGAACAGTCTGCGACAGTTTGGGACCGTCTGGGACTTGTTTGGAACAGTCTGCGTCAGTTTGGGACAGTCTAGGTCTTGTTTGCGACTGTCTGGGACAATCTGGGACAGTCTGGGTCTTGTTTGGAACAGTCTGCGACAGTTTTGGACAGTCTAGGACTTGTTTGGGACAGTCTGGGACTTGTTTGGCATAGTCTGGTACAATCTGGGACAGCCTGGGACTTGATTGGAACAGCCTGGGAAAGTCTGGGATAGTCTGGGACTTGTTTGGAACAGTCTGTGACAGTTTGGGACCGTCTGGGACTTGTTTGGAACAGTCTGCTACAGATTGGGACCGTCCGGGACTTGTTTGTAACAGTCTGCGACAGTCTGGGATAGTCTGGGACTTGTTTGGAACAGCCTGGGACAGTCTGGGATAGTCTGGGACTTGTTTGGAACAGTCTGCGACAGTTTTGGACCGTCTGGGACTTGTTTGGAACAGTCCGCGACAGTTTGGGACAGTCTAGGACTTGTTTGGGACAGTCTGTGGCCGTCTGGGACAGTCTAGGACTTGTTTGGAACAGTCTGCATCAGTTTGGGACAGTCTAGGACTTGTTTGGGACAGTCTGGGACCGTCCGGGACCGTCTGGGACTGTCTGGGACTTGTTTGGAACAGCCTGGGACAGTTTGGGACCGTCTGGGACTTGTTTGGAACAGTCTGTGACAGTTTCGGACAGTCTAGGACTTGTTTGGGACAGTCTGGGACCGTCTGGGACCTTCTGGGACAGTCTGGGACTTGTTTGGAACAGTCTGCGACAGTTTGGGACCGTCTGGGACTTGTTTGGAACAGTCTGCGACAGTCTGGGATAGTCTGGGATTTGTTTGGGACAGTCTGGTATCGTCTGGGTCCGTCTGGGACAGTCTGGGACTTGTTTGGAACAGTCTGTGACAGTTTGGGACAGTCTAGGACTTGTTTGGGACAGTCTGGGACCGTCTGGGACCTTCTGGGACAGTCTGGGACTTGTTTGGAACAGTCTATGACAGTTTGGGACCGTCTGGGGCTTGTTTGGAACAGTCTGCGACAGTTTGGGACAGTCTAGGACTTGTTTGGAAAAATCTGGGACCGTCTGCTTCCTTCTGGAACAGTCTGGGACTTGTATGGAACAGTCTGCGACAGTTTGGGACCGTCTGGGACTTGTTTGGAACAGTCTGCGACCGTTTGAGACCATCTGGGACTTGTTTGGAACAGTATGCGACAGTTTGGGACCGTCTGGGACTTGTTTGGAACAGTCTGCGACCGTTTGAGACAGTCTGGCACTTGTTTGGAACAGTCTGCGACAGTTTGGGACAGTCTAGGACTTGTTTGGGACAGTCTGCGGCCGTCTGGGACAGTCTAGGACTTGTTTGGGACAGTCTGGGACCTTCTGGGACCTTCTGGGACAGTCAGGGACTTGTTTGGAACAGTCTGCGACAGTTTGGGACCGTCTGTGACTTGTTTGGAACAGTCTGCGACAGTTTGGGACCGTCTGGGACTTGTTTGGAACAGTCTGCGTCAGTTTGGGACAGTCTAGGTCTTGTTTGCGACTGTCTGGGACAATCTGGGACAGTCTGGGTCTTGTTTGGAACAGTCTGCGACAGTTTTGGACAGTCTAGGACTTGTTTGGGACAGTCTGGGACTTGTTTGGCATAGTCTGGTACAATCTGGGACAGCCTGGGACTTGATTGGAACAGCCTGGGAAAGTCTGGGATAGTCTGGGACTTGTTTGGAACAGTCTGTGACAGTTTGGGACCGTCTGGGACTTGTTTGGAACAGTCTGCTACAGATTGGGACCGTCCGGGACTTGTTTGTAACAGTCTGCGACAGTCTGGGATAGTCTGGGACTTGTTTGGAACAGCCTGGGACAGTCTGGGATAGTCTGGGACTTGTTTGGAACAGTCTGCGACAGTTTTGGACCGTCTGGGACTTGTTTGGAACAGTCCGCGACAGTTTGGGACAGTCTAGGACTTGTTTGGGACAGTCTGTGGCCGTCTGGGACAGTCTAGGACTTGTTTGGAACAGTCTGCATCAGTTTGGGACAGTCTAGGACTTGTTTGGGACAGTCTGGGACCGTCCGGGACCGTCTGGGACTGTCTGGGACTTGTTTGGAACAGCCTGGGACAGTTTGGGACCGTCTGGGACTTGTTTGGAACAGTCTGTGACAGTTTCGGACAGTCTAGGACTTGTTTGGGACAGTCTGGGACCGTCTGGGACCTTCTGGGACAGTCTGGGACTTGTTTGGAACAGTCTGCGACAGTTTGGGACCGTCTGGGACTTGTTTGGAACAGTCTGCGACAGTCTGGGATAGTCTGGGATTTGTTTGGGACAGTCTGGTATCGTCTGGGTCCGTCTGGGACAGTCTGGGACTTGTTTGGAACAGTCTGTGACAGTTTGGGACAGTCTAGGACTTGTTTGGGACAGTCTGGGACCGTCTGGGACCTTCTGGGACAGTCTGGGACTTGTTTGGAACAGTCTATGACAGTTTGGGACCGTCTGGGGCTTGTTTGGAACAGTCTGCGACAGTTTGGGACAGTCTAGGACTTGTTTGGAAAAATCTGGGACCGTCTGCTTCCTTCTGGAACAGTCTGGGACTTGTATGGAACAGTCTGCGACAGTTTGGGACCGTCTGGGACTTGTTTGGAACAGTCTGCGACCGTTTGAGACCATCTGGGACTTGTTTGGAACAGTATGCGACAGTTTGGGACCGTCTGGGACTTGTTTGGAACAGTCTGCGACAGTTTTGGACAGTCTAGGACTTGTTTGGAAAAATCTGGGACCGTCTGGGACCTTCTGGAACAGTCTGGGACTTGTATGGAACAGTCTGCGACAGTTTGGGACCGTCTGGGACTTGTTTGGAACAGTCTGCGACAGTTTGGGACCGTCTGGGACTTGTTTGGAACAGTCTGCGACAGTTTTGGACAGTCTAGGACTTGTTTGGAAAAATCTGGGACCGTCTGGGACCTTCTGGAACAGTCTGGGACTTGTATGGAACAGTCTGCGACAGTTTGGGACCGTCTGGGACTTGTTTGGAACAGTCTGCGACCGTTTGAGACAGTCTGGCACTTGTTTGGAACAGTCTACGACAGTTTGGGACAGTCTAGGACTTGTTTGGGACAGTCTGCGGCCGTCTGGGACAGTCTAGGACTTGTTTGGGACAGTCTGGGACCTTCTGGGACCTTCTGGGACAGTCAGGGACTTGTTTGGAACAGTCTGCGACAGTTTGGGACCGTCTGTGACTTGTTTGGAACAGTCTGCGACAGTTTGGGACCGTCTGGGACTTGTTTGGAACAGTCTGCGTCAGTTTGGGACAGTCTAGGTCTTGTTTGCGACTGTCTGGGACAATCTGGGACAGTCTGGGTCTTGTTTGGAACAGTCTGCGACAGTTTTGGACAGTCTAGGACTTGTTTGGGACAGTCTGGGACTTGTTTGGCATAGTCTGGTACAATCTGGGACAGCCTGGGACTTGATTGGAACAGCCTGGGAAAGTCTGGGATAGTCTGGGACTTGTTTGGAACAGTCTGTGACAGTTTGGGACCGTCTGGGACTTGTTTGGAACAGTCTGCTACAGATTGGGACCGTCCGGGACTTGTTTGTAACAGTCTGCGACAGTCTGGGATAGTCTGGGACTTGTTTGGAACAGCCTGGGACAGTCTGGGATAGTCTGGGACTTGTTTGGAACAGTCTGCGACAGTTTTGGACCGTCTGGGACTTGTTTGGAACAGTCCGCGACAGTTTGGGACAGTCTAGGACTTGTTTGGGATAGTCTGGGACCGTCTGGGACCTTCTGGGACAGTCTGGGACATGTTTGGAACAGTCTGGGACAATCTGGGACAGTCTGGGACTTGTTTGAAACAGCCTGGGACAGTCTGGGACAGTCTGGGACTTGTTTGGAACAGTCTGCGACAGTTTTGGACAATCTAAGACTTGTTTGGGACAGTCTGGGACCGTCTGGGATAATCTGGGACTTGTTTGGAACAGTCTGGGACTTGTTTGGTACAGTCTGGGACTGTCTGGAACAGTCTGCGACAGTTTGGGACCGTCTGGGACTTGTTTGGAAAAGTCTGCGACCGTTTGAGACCGTCTGGGACTTGTTTGGAACAGTCTGCGACAGTTTAGGACAGTCTAGGACTTGTTTGGGACAGTCTGTGGCCGTCTGGGACAGTCTGGGACTTGTTTGGAACAGTCTGTGACAGTTTGGGACCGTCTGGGACTTGTTTGGAACAGCCTGGGACAGTCTGGGGTAGTCTGGGACTTGTTTGGAACAGTCTGCGACAGTTTGGGACCGTCTGGGACTTGTTTGTAACAGTCTGTGACAGTTTGGGACAGTCTAGGACTTGTTTGGGACAGTCTGGGACCGTCTGGGACCTTCTGGGACAGTCTGGGACTTGTTTGGAACAGTCTGCGACAGTTTGGGACCGTCTGGGACTTGTTTGGAACAGTCTGCGACAGTTTGGGACCGTCTGGGACTTGTTTGGAACAGTCTGCGACAGTTTGTGACTGTCTAGGACTTGTTTGCGACTGTCTGGGACAATCTGGAACAGTCTGGGACTTGTATGGAACAGTCTGCGACAGTTTGGGACCGTCTGGGACTTGTTCGGAACAGTCTGCGACCGTTTGAGACCGTCTGGGACTTGTTTGGAACAGTATGCGACAGTTTGGGACAGTCTAGGACTTGTTTGGGACAGTCTGTGGCCGTCTGGGACCGTCTGGGACTTGTTTGGGACAGTCTGGGACCATCCGGTACAGTCAGGGACTTGTTTGGAACAGTCTGCGACATTTTGGGACCGTCTGGGACTTGTTTGGAACAGTCTGCGACAGTTTGGGACCGTCTGGGACTTGTTTGGAGCAGTCTGCGACAGTTTGGGACAGTCTAGGACTTGTTTGGAAAAATCTGGGACCGTCTGGGACAATCTGGAACAGTCTGGGACTTGTATGAAACAGTCTGCGACAGTTTGGTACCGTCTGGGACTTGTTTGGAACAGTCTGCGACCGTTTGAGACCGTCTGGCACTTGTTTGGAACAGTCTGCGACAGTTTGGGACAGTCTAGGACTTGTTTGGGACAGTCTGTGGCCGTCTGGGACAGTCTAGGACTTGTTTGGAACAGTCTGCATCAGTTTGGGACAGTCTAGGACTTGTTTGGGACAGTCTGGGACCGTCCGGGACCGTCTGGGACTGTCTGGGACTTGTTTGGAACAGCCTGGGACAGTTTGGGACCGTCTGGGACTTGTTTGGAACAGTCTGTGACAGTTTCGGACAGTCTAGGACTTGTTTGGGACAGTCTGGGACCGTCTGGGACCTTCTGGAACAGTCTGGGACTTGTTTGGAACAGTCTGCGACAGTTTGGGACCGTCTGGGACTTGTTTGGAACAGTCTGCGACAGTCTGGGATAGTCTGGGATTTGTTTGGGACAGTCTGGTAACGTCTGGGTCCGTCTGGGACAGTCTGGGACTTGTTTGGAACAGTCTGTGACAGTTTGGGACAGTCTAGGACTTGTTTGGGACAGTCTGGGACCGTCTGGGACCTTCTGGGACAGTCTGGGACTTGTTTGGAACAGTCTATGACAGTTTGGGACCGTCTGGGGCTTGTTTGGAACAGTCTGCGACAGTTTGGGACAGTCTAGGACTTGTTTGGAAAAATCTGGGACCGTCTGCTTCCTTCTGGAACAGTCTGGGACTTGTATGGAACAGTCTGCGACAGTTTGGGACCGTCTGGGACTTGTTTGGAACAGTCTGCGACCGTTTGAGACCATCTGGGACTTGTTTGGAACAGTATGCGACAGTTTGGGACCGTCTGGGACTTGTTTGGAACAGTCTGCGACAGTTTTGGACAGTCTAGGACTTGTTTGGAAAAATCTGGGACCGTCTGGGACCTTCTGGAACAGTCTGGGACTTGTATGGAACAGTCTGCGACAGTTTGGGACCGTCTGGGACTTGTTTGGAACAGTCTGCGACCGTTTGAGACCGTCTGGGACTTGTTTGGAACAGTATGCGACAGTTTGGGACCGTCTGGGACTTGTTTGGAACAGTCTGTGACAGTTTGGGACAGTCTAGGACTTGTTGGGGACAGTCTGGGACCGTCTGGGACCTTTTGGGACAGTCTGGGACTTGTTTGGAACAGTCTGCGACAGTTTGGGACCGTCTGGGACTTGTTTGGAACAGTCCGCGACAGTTTGGGACAGTCTAGGACTTGTTTGGGACAGTCTGTGGCCGTCTGGGACAGTCTAGGACTTGTTTGGAACAGTCTGCATCAGTTTGGGACAGTCTAGGACTTGTTTGGGACAGTCTGGGACCGTCCGGGACCGTCTGGGACTGTCTGGGACTTGTTTGGAACAGCCTGGGACAGTTTGGGACCGTCTGGGACTTGTTTGGAACAGTCTGTGACAGTTTCGGACAGTCTAGGACTTGTATGGGACAGTCTGGGACCGTCCGGGACCGTCTGGGACTGTCTGGGACTTGTTTGGAACAGCCTGGGACAGTTTGGGACCGTCTGGGACTTGTTTGGAACAGTCTGTGACAGTTTCGGACAGTCTAGGACTTGTTTGGGACAGTCTGGGACCGTCTGGGACCTTCTGGAACAGTCTGGGACTTGTTTGGAACAGTCTGCGACAGTTTGGGACCGTCTGGGACTTGTTTGGAACAGTCTGCGACAGTCTGGGATAGTCTGGGATTTGTTTGGGACAGTCTGGTAACGTCTGGGTCCGTCTGGGACAGTCTGGGACTTGTTTGGAACAGTCTGTGACAGTTTGGGACAGTCTAGGACTTGTTTGGGACAGTCTGGGACCGTCTGGGACCTTCTGGGACAGTCTGGGACTTGTTTGGAACAGTCTATGACAGTTTGGGACCGTCTGGGGCTTGTTTGGAACAGTCTGCGACAGTTTGGGACAGTCTAGGACTTGTTTGGAAAAATCTGGGACCGTCTGCTTCCTTCTGGAACAGTCTGGGACTTGTATGGAACAGTCTGCGACAGTTTGGGACCGTCTGGGACTTGTTTGGAACAGTCTGCGACCGTTTGAGACCATCTGGGACTTGTTTGGAACAGTATGCGACAGTTTGGGACCGTCTGGGACTTGTTTGGAACAGTCTGCGACAGTTTTGGACAGTCTAGGACTTGTTTGGAAAAATCTGGGACCGTCTGGGACCTTCTGGAACAGTCTGGGACTTGTATGGAACAGTCTGCGACAGTTTGGGACCGTCTGGGACTTGTTTGGAACAGTCTGCGACCGTTTGAGACCGTCTGGGACTTGTTTGGAACAGTATGCGACAGTTTGGGACCGTCTGGGACTTGTTTGGAACAGTCTGTGACAGTTTGGGACAGTCTAGGACTTGTTGGGGACAGTCTGGGACCGTCTGGGACCTTTTGGGACAGTCTGGGACTTGTTTGGAACAGTCTGCGACAGTTTGGGACCGTCTGGGACTTGTTTGGAACAGTCCGCGACAGTTTGGGACAGTCTAGGACTTGTTTGGGACAGTCTGTGGCCGTCTGGGACAGTCTAGGACTTGTTTGGAACAGTCTGCATCAGTTTGGGACAGTCTAGGACTTGTTTGGGACAGTCTGGGACCGTCCGGGACCGTCTGGGACTGTCTGGGACTTGTTTGGAACAGCCTGGGACAGTTTGGGACCGTCTGGGACTTGTTTGGAACAGTCTGTGACAGTTTCGGACAGTCTAGGACTTGTTTGGGACAGTCTGGGACCGTCTGGGACCTTCTGGGACAGTCTGGGACTTGTTTGGAACAGTCTGCGACAGTTTGGGACCGTCTGGGACTTGTTTGGAACAGTCTGCGACAGTCTGGGATAGTCTGGGATTTGTTTGGGTCAGTCTGGTATCGTCTGGGTCCGTCTGGGACAGTCTGGGACTTGTTTGGAACAGTCTGTGACAGTTTGGGACAGTCTAGGACTTGTTTGGGACAGTCTGGGACCGTCTGGGACCTTCTGGGACAGTCTGGGACTTGTTTGGAACAGTCTATGACAGTTTGGGACCGTCTGGGGCTTGTTTGGAACAGTCTGCGACAGTTTGGGACAGTCTAGGACTTGTTTGGAAAAATCTGGGACCGTCTGCTTCCTTCTGGAACAGTCTGGGACTTGTATGGAACAGTCTGCGACAGTTTGGGACCGTCTGGGACTTGTTTGGAACAGTCTGCGACCGTTTGAGACCATCTGGGACTTGTTTGGAACAGTATGCGACAGTTTGGGACCGTCTGGGACTTGTTTGGAACAGTCTGCGACAGTTTTGGACAGTCTAGGACTTGTTTGGAAAAATCTGGGACCGTCTGGGACCTTCTGGAACAGTCTGGGACTTGTATGGAACAGTCTGCGACAGTTTGGGACCGTCTGGGACTTGTTTGGAACAGTCTGCGACAGTTTGGGACCGTCTGGGACTTGTTTGGAACAGTCTGCGACAGTTTTGGACAGTCTAGGACTTGTTTGGAAAAATCTGGGACCGTCTGGGACCTTCTGGAACAGTCTGGGACTTGTATGGAACAGTCTGCGACAGTTTGGGACCGTCTGGGACTTGTTTGGAACAGTCTGCGACCGTTTGAGACAGTCTGGCACTTGTTTGGAACAGTCTGCGACAGTTTGGGACAGTCTAGGACTTGTTTGGGACAGTCTGCGGCCGTCTGGGACAGTCTAGGACTTGTTTGGGACAGTCTGGGACCTTCTGGGACCTTCTGGGACAGTCAGGGACTTGTTTGGAACAGTCTGCGACAGTTTGGGACCGTCTGTGACTTGTTTGGAACAGTCTGCGACAGTTTGGGACCGTCTGGGACTTGTTTGGAACAGTCTGCGTCAGTTTGGGACAGTCTAGGTCTTGTTTGCGACTGTCTGGGACAATCTGGGACAGTCTGGGTCTTGTTTGGAACAGTCTGCGACAGTTTTGGACAGTCTAGGACTTGTTTGGGACAGTCTGGGACTTGTTTGGCATAGTCTGGTACAATCTGGGACAGCCTGGGACTTGATTGGAACAGCCTGGGAAAGTCTGGGATAGTCTGGGACTTGTTTGGAACAGTCTGTGACAGTTTGGGACCGTCTGGGACTTGTTTGGAACAGTCTGCTACAGATTGGGACCGTCCGGGACTTGTTTGTAACAGTCTGCGACAGTCTGGGATAGTCTGGGACATGTTTGGAACAGCCTGGGACAGTCTGGGATAGTCTGGGACTTGTTTGGAACAGTCTGCGACAGTTTTGGACCGTCTGGGACTTGTTTGGAACAGTCTGTGACAGTTTGGGACAGTCTAGGACTTGTTTGGGACAGTCTGGGACCGTCTGGGACCTTCTGGGACAGTCTGGGACTTGTTTGGAACAGTCTATGACAGTTTGGGACCGTCTGGGGCTTGTTTGGAACAGTCTGCGACAGTTTGGGACAGTCTAGGACTTGTTTGGAAAAATCTGGGACCGTCTGCTTCCTTCTGGAACAGTCTGGGACTTGTATGGAACAGTCTGCGACTGTTTGGGACCGTCTGGGACTTGTTTGGAACAGTCTGCGACCGTTTGAGACCATCTGGGACTTGTTTGGAACAGTATGCGACAGTTTGGGACCGTCTGGGACTTGTTTGGAACAGTCTGCGACAGTTTTGGACAGTCTAGGACTTGTTTGGAAAAATCTGGGACCGTCTGGGACCTTCTGGAACAGTCTGGGACTTGTATGGAACAGTCTGCGACAGTTTGGGACCGTCTGGGACTTGTTTGGAACAGTCTGCGACAGTTTGGGACCGTCTGGGACTTGTTTGGAACAGTCTGCGACAGTTTTGGACAGTCTAGGACTTGTTTGGAAAAATCTGGGACCGTCTGGGACCTTCTGGAACAGTCTGGGACTTGTATGGAACAGTCTGCGACAGTTTGGGACCGTCTGGGACTTGTTTGGAACAGTCTGCGACCGTTTGAGACAGTCTGGCACTTGTTTGGAACAGTCTGCGACAGTTTGGGACAGTCTAGGACTTGTTTGGGACAGTCTGCGGCCGTCTGGGACAGTCTAGGACTTGTTTGGGACAGTCTGGGACCTTCTGGGACCTTCTGGGACAGTCAGGGACTTGTTTGGAACAGTCTGCGACAGTTTGGGACCGTCTGTGACTTGTTTGGAACAGTCTGCGACAGTTTGGGACCGTCTGGGACTTGTTTGGAACAGTCTGCGTCAGTTTGGGACAGTCTAGGTCTTGTTTGCGACTGTCTGGGACAATCTGGGACAGTCTGGGTCTTGTTTGGAACAGTCTGCGACAGTTTTGGACAGTCTAGGACTTGTTTGGGACAGTCTGTGGCCGTCTGGGACCGTCTGGGACTTGTTTGGGACAGTCTGGGACCATCCGGTACAGTCAGGGACTTGTTTGGAACAGTCTGCGACAGTTTGGGACCGTCTGGGACTTGTTCGGAACAGTCTGCGACCGTTTGAGACCGTCTGGGACTTGTTTGGAACAGTATGCGACAGTTTGGGACAGTCTAGGACTTGTTTGGGACAGTCTGTGGCCGTCTGGGACCGTCTGGGACTTGTTTGGGACAGTCTGGGACCATCCGGTACAGTCAGGGACTTGTTTGGAACAGTCTGCGACATTTTGGGACCGTCTGGGACTTGTTTGGAACAGTCTGCGACAGTTTGGGACCGTCTGGGACTTGTTTGGAGCAGTCTGCGACAGTTTGGGACAGTCTAGGACTTGTTTGGAAAAATCTGGGACCGTCTGGGACATTCTGGAACAGTCTGGGACTTGTATGAAACAGTCTGCGACAGTTTGGTACCGTCTGGGACTTGTTTGGAACAGTCTGCGACCGTTTGAGACCGTCTGGCACTTGTTTGGAAAAGTCTGCGACAGTTTGGGACAGTCTAGGACTTGTTTGGGACAGTCTGTGGCCGTCTGGGACAGTCTAGGACTTGTTTGGAACAGTCTGCATCAGTTTGGGACAGTCTAGGACTTGTTTGGGACAGTCTGGGACCGTCCG
This sequence comes from Cephus spinipes, assembly GCA_963971525.1. NCBI lineage: Eukaryota > Metazoa > Arthropoda > Insecta > Hymenoptera > Cephidae > Cephus > Cephus spinipes. The sequence continues at coordinate 8,953,640 of OZ020577.1, read as the reverse complement.
GGACCGTCTGGGACTGTCTGGGACTTGTTTGGAACAGCCTGGGACAGTTTGGGACCGTCTGGGACTTGTTTGGAACAGTCTGTGACAGTTTCGGACAGTCTAGGACTTGTTTGGGACAGTCTGGGACCGTCTGGGACCTTCTGGAACAGTCTGGGACTTGTTTGGAACAGTCTGCGACAGTTTGGGACCGTCTGGGACTTGTTTGGAACAGTCTGCGACAGTCTGGGATAGTCTGGGATTTGTTTGGGACAGTCTGGTAACGTCTGGGTCCGTCTGGGACAGTCTGGGACTTGTTTGGAACAGTCTGTGACAGTTTGGGACAGTCTAGGACTTGTTTGGGACAGTCTGGGACCGTCTGGGACCTTCTGGGACAGTCTGGGACTTGTTTGGAACAGTCTATGACAGTTTGGGACCGTCTGGGGCTTGTTTGGAACAGTCTGCGACAGTTTGGGACAGTCTAGGACTTGTTTGGAAAAATCTGGGACCGTCTGCTTCCTTCTGGAACAGTCTGGGACTTGTATGGAACAGTCTGCGACAGTTTGGGACCGTCTGGGACTTGTTTGGAACAGTCTGCGACCGTTTGAGACCGTCTGGGACTTGTTTGGAACAGTATGCGACAGTTTGGGACCGTCTGGGACTTGTTTGGAACAGTCTGTGACAGTTTGGGACAGTCTAGGACTTGTTGGGGACAGTCTGGGACCGTCTGGGACCTTTTGGGACAGTCTGGGACTTGTTTGGAACAGTCCGCGACAGTTTGGGACAGTCTAGGACTTGTTTGGGACAGTCTGTGGCCGTCTGGGACAGTCTAGGACTTGTTTGGAACAGTCTGCATCAGTTTGGGACAGTCTAGGACTTGTTTGGGACAGTCTGGGACCGTCCGGGACCGTCTGGGACTGTCTGGGACTTGTTTGGAACAGCCTGGGACAGTTTGGGACCGTCTGGGACTTGTTTGGAACAGTCTGTGACAGTTTCGGACAGTCTAGGACTTGTTTGGGACAGTCTGGGACCGTCTGGGACCTTCTGGGACAGTCTGGGACTTGTTTGGAACAGTCTGCGACAGTTTGGGACCGTCTGGGACTTGTTTGGAACAGTCTGCGACAGTCTGGGATAGTCTGGGATTTGTTTGGGTCAGTCTGGTATCGTCTGGGTCCGTCTGGGACAGTCTGGGACTTGTTTGGAACAGTCTGTGACAGTTTGGGACAGTCTAGGACTTGTTTGGGACAGTCTGGGACCGTCTGGGACCTTCTGGGACAGTCTGGGACTTGTTTGGAACAGTCTATGACAGTTTGGGACCGTCTGGGGCTTGTTTGGAACAGTCTGCGACAGTTTGGGACAGTCTAGGACTTGTTTGGAAAAATCTGGGACCGTCTGCTTCCTTCTGGAACAGTCTGGGACTTGTATGGAACAGTCTGCGACAGTTTGGGACCGTCTGGGACTTGTTTGGAACAGTCTGCGACCGTTTGAGACCATCTGGGACTTGTTTGGAACAGTATGCGACAGTTTGGGACCGTCTGGGACTTGTTTGGAACAGTCTGCGACAGTTTTGGACAGTCTAGGACTTGTTTGGAAAAATCTGGGACCGTCTGGGACCTTCTGGAACAGTCTGGGACTTGTATGGAACAGTCTGCGACAGTTTGGGACCGTCTGGGACTTGTTTGGAACAGTCTGCGACAGTTTGGGACCGTCTGGGACTTGTTTGGAACAGTCTGCGACAGTTTTGGACAGTCTAGGACTTGTTTGGAAAAATCTGGGACCGTCTGGGACCTTCTGGAACAGTCTGGGACTTGTATGGAACAGTCTGCGACAGTTTGGGACCGTCTGGGACTTGTTTGGAACAGTCTGCGACCGTTTGAGACAGTCTGGCACTTGTTTGGAACAGTCTGCGACAGTTTGGGACAGTCTAGGACTTGTTTGGGACAGTCTGCGGCCGTCTGGGACAGTCTAGGACTTGTTTGGGACAGTCTGGGACCTTCTGGGACCTTCTGGGACAGTCAGGGACTTGTTTGGAACAGTCTGCGACAGTTTGGGACCGTCTGTGACTTGTTTGGAACAGTCTGCGACAGTTTGGGACCGTCTGGGACTTGTTTGGAACAGTCTGCGTCAGTTTGGGACAGTCTAGGTCTTGTTTGCGACTGTCTGGGACAATCTGGGACAGTCTGGGTCTTGTTTGGAACAGTCTGCGACAGTTTTGGACAGTCTAGGACTTGTTTGGGACAGTCTGGGACTTGTTTGGCATAGTCTGGTACAATCTGGGACAGCCTGGGACTTGATTGGAACAGCCTGGGAAAGTCTGGGATAGTCTGGGACTTGTTTGGAACAGTCTGTGACAGTTTGGGACCGTCTGGGACTTGTTTGGAACAGTCTGCTACAGATTGGGACCGTCCGGGACTTGTTTGTAACAGTCTGCGACAGTCTGGGATAGTCTGGGACTTGTTTGGAACAGCCTGGGACAGTCTGGGATAGTCTGGGACTTGTTTGGAACAGTCTGCGACAGTTTTGGACCGTCTGGGACTTGTTTGGAACAGTCTGTGACAGTTTGGGACAGTCTAGGACTTGTTTGGGACAGTCTGGGACCGTCTGGGACCTTCTGGGACAGTCTGGGACTTGTTTGGAACAGTCTATGACAGTTTGGGACCGTCTGGGGCTTGTTTGGAACAGTCTGCGACAGTTTGGGACAGTCTAGGACTTGTTTGGAAAAATCTGGGACCGTCTGCTTCCTTCTGGAACAGTCTGGGACTTGTATGGAACAGTCTGCGACAGTTTGGGACCGTCTGGGACTTGTTTGGAACAGTCTGCGACCGTTTGAGACCATCTGGGACTTGTTTGGAACAGTATGCGACAGTTTGGGACCGTCTGGGACTTGTTTGGAACAGTCTGCGACAGTTTTGGACAGTCTAGGACTTGTTTGGAAAAATCTGGGACCGTCTGGGACCTTCTGGAACAGTCTGGGACTTGTATGGAACAGTCTGCGACAGTTTGGGACCGTCTGGGACTTGTTTGGAACAGTCTGCGACAGTTTGGGACCGTCTGGGACTTGTTTGGAACAGTCTGCGACAGTTTTGGACAGTCTAGGACTTGTTTGGAAAAATCTGGGACCGTCTGGGACCTTCTGGAACAGTCTGGGACTTGTATGGAACAGTCTGCGACAGTTTGGGACCGTCTGGGACTTGTTTGGAACAGTCTGCGACCGTTTGAGACAGTCTGGCACTTGTTTGGAACAGTCTGCGACAGTTTGGGACAGTCTAGGACTTGTTTGGGACAGTCTGCGGCCGTCTGGGACAGTCTAGGACTTGTTTGGGACAGTCTGGGACCTTCTGGGACCTTCTGGGACAGTCAGGGACTTGTTTGGAACAGTCTGCGACAGTTTGGGACCGTCTGTGACTTGTTTGGAACAGTCTGCGACAGTTTGGGACCGTCTGGGACTTGTTTGGAACAGTCTGCGTCAGTTTGAGACAGTCTAGGTCTTGTTTGCGACTGTCTGGGACAATCTGGGACAGTCTGGGTCTTGTTTGGAACAGTCTGCGACAGTTTTGGACAGTCTAGGACTTGTTTGGGACAGTCTGGGACTTGTTTGGCATAGTCTGGTACAATCTGGGACAGCCTGGGACTTGATTGGAACAGCCTGGGAAAGTCTGGGATAGTCTGGGACTTGTTTGGAACAGTCTGTGACAGTTTGGGACCGTCTGGGACTTGTTTGGAACAGTCTGCTACAGATTGGGACCGTCCGGGACTTGTTTGTAACAGTCTGCGACAGTCTGGGATAGTCTGGGACTTGTTTGGAACAGCCTGGGACAGTCTGGGATAGTCTGGGACTTGTTTGGAACAGTCTGCGACAGTTTTGGACCGTCTGGGACTTGTTTGGAACAGTCCGCGACAGTTTGGGACAGTCTAGGACTTGTTTGGGATAGTCTGGGACCGTCTGGGACCTTCTGGGACAGTCTGGGACATGTTTGGAACAGTCTGGGACAATCTGGGACAGTCTGGGACTTGTTTGAAACAGCCTGGGACAGTCTGGGACAGTCTGGGACTTGTTTGGAACAGTCTGTGACAGTTTTGGACAATCTAAGACTTGTTTGGGACAGTCTGGGACCGTCTGGGATAATCTGGGACTTGTTTGGAACAGTCTGGGACTTGTTTGGTACAGTCTGGGACTGTCTGGAACAGTCTGCGACAGTTTGGGACCGTCTGGGACTTGTTTGGAACAGTCTGCGACCGTTTGAGACCGTCTGGGACTTGTTTGGAACAGTCTGCGACAGTTTAGGACAGTCTAGGACTTGTTTGGGACAGTCTGTGGCCGTCTGGGACAGTCTGGGACTTGTTTGGAACAGTCTGTGACAGTTTGGGACCGTCTGGGACTTGTTTGGAACAGCCTGGGACAGTCTGGGGTAGTCTGGGACTTGTTTGGAACAGTCTGCGACAGTTTGGGACCGTCTGGGACTTGTTTGGAACAGCCTGGGACAGTCTGGGGTTGTCTGGGACTTGTTTGGAACAGTCTGCGACAGTTTGGGACCGTCTGGGACTTGTTTGTAACAGTCTGTGACAGTTTGGGACAGTCTAGGACTTGTTTGGGACAGTCTGGGACCGTCTGGGACCTTCTGGGACAGTCTGGGACTTGTTTGGAACAGTCTGCGACAGTTTGGGACCGTCTGGGACTTGTTTGGAACAGTCTGCGACAGTTTGGGACCGTCTGGGACTTGTTTGGAACAGTCTGCGACAGTTTGTGACTGTCTAGGACTTGTTTGCGACTGTCTGGGACAATCTGGAACAGTCTGGGACTTGTATGGAACAGTCTGCGACAGTTTGGGACCGTCTGGGACTTGTTCGGAACAGTCTGCGACCGTTTGAGACCGTCTGGGACTTGTTTGGAACAGTATGCGACAGTTTGGGACAGTCTAGGACTTGTTTGGGACAGTCTGTGGCCGTCTGGGACCGTCTGGGACTTGTTTGGGACAGTCTGGGACCATCCGGTACAGTCAGGGACTTGTTTGGAACAGTCTGCGACATTTTGGGACCGTCTGGGACTTGTTTGGAACAGTCTGCGACAGTTTGGGACCGTCTGGGACTTGTTTGGAGCAGTCTGCGACAGTTTGGGACAGTCTAGGACTTGTTTGGAAAAATCTGGGACCGTCTGGGACATTCTGGAACAGTCTGGGACTTGTATGAAACAGTCTGCGACAGTTTGGTACCGTCTGGGACTTGTTTGGAACAGTCTGCGACCGTTTGAGACCGTCTGGCACTTGTTTGGAACAGTCTGCGACAGTTTGGGACAGTCTAGGACTTGTTTGGGACATTCTGTGGCCGTCTGGGACAGTCTAGGACTTGTTTGGAACAGTCTGCATCAGTTTGGGACAGTCTAGGACTTGTTTGGGACAGTCTGGGACCGTCCGGGACCGTCTGGGACTGTCTGGGACTTGTTTGGAACAGCCTGGGACAGTTTGGGACCGTCTGGGACTTGTTTGGAACAGTCTGTGACAGTTTCGGACAGTCTAGGACTTGTTTGGGACAGTCTGGGACCGTCTGGGACCTTCTGGGACAGTCTGGGACTTGTTTGGAACAGTCTGCGACAGTTTGGGACCGTCTGGGACTTGTTTGGAACAGTCTGCGACAGTCTGGGATAGTCTGGGATTTGTTTGGGACAGTCTGGTAACGTCTGGGTCCGTCTGGGACAGTCTGGGACTTGTTTGGAACAGTCTGTGACAGTTTGGGACAGTCTAGGACTTGTTTGGGACAGTCTGGGACCGTCTGGGACCTTCTGGGACAGTCTGGGACTTGTTTGGAACAGTCTATGACAGTTTGGGACCGTCTGGGGCTTGTTTGGAACAGTCTGCGACAGTTTGGGACAGTCTAGGACTTGTTTGGAAAAATCTGGGACCGTCTGCTTCCTTCTGGAACAGTCTGGGACTTGTATGGAACAGTCTGCGACAGTTTGGGACCGTCTGGGACTTGTTTGGAACAGTCTGCGACCGTTTGAGACCGTCTGGGACTTGTTTGGAACAGTATGCGACAGTTTGGGACCGTCTGGGACTTGTTTGGAACAGTCTGTGACAGTTTGGGACAGTCTAGGACTTGTTGGGGACAGTCTGGGACCGTCTGGGACCTTTTGGGACAGTCTGGGACTTGTTTGGAACAGTCTGCGACAGTTTGGGACCGTCTGGGACTTGTTTGGAACAGTCTGCGACAGTTTGGGACTGTCTAGGACTTGTTTGCGACTGTCTGGGACAATCTGGGACAGTCTGGGTCTTGTTTGGAACAGTCTGCGACAGTTTTGGAGAGTCTAGGACTTGTTTGGGCCAGTCTGGGACCGTCTGGGACCTTCTGGAACAGTCTGGGACTTGTATGGAACAGTCTGCGACAGTTTGGGACCGTCTGGGACTTGTTTGGAACAGTCTGCGACCGTTTGAGACCGTCTGGGACTTGTTTGGAACAGTATGCGACAGTTTGGGACAGTCTATAACTTGTTTGGGACAGTCTGTGGCCGTCTGGGACCGTCTAGGACTTGTTTGGGACAGTCTGGGACCATCTGGGACAGTCAGGGACTTGTTTGGAACAGTCTGCGACAGTTTGGGACCGTCTGGGACTTGTTTGGAACAGTCTGCGACAGTTTGGGACCGTCTGGGACTTGTTTGGAACAGTCTGCGACAGTTTTGGACAGTCTAGGACTTGTTTGGAAAAATCTGGGACCGTCTGGGACCTTCTGGAACAGTCTGGGACTTGTATGGAACAGTCTGCGACAGTTTGGGACCGTCTGGGACTTGTTTGGAACAGTCTGCGACCGTTTGAGACCGTCTGGCACTTGTTTGGAACAGTCTGCGACAGTTTGGGACAGTCTAGGACTTGTTTGGGACAGTCTGCGGCCGTCTGGGACAGTCTAGGACTTGTTTGGGACAGTCTGGGACCTTCTGGGACCTTCTGGGACAGTCAGGGACTTGTTTGGAACAGTCTGCGACAGTTTGGGACCGTCTGGGACTTGTTTGGAACAGTCTGCGACAGTTTGGGACCGTCTGGGACTTGTTTGGAACAGTCTGCGTCAGTTTGGGACAGTCTAGGTCTTGTTTGCGACTGTCTGGGACAATCTGGGACAGTCTGGGTCTTGTTTGGAACAGTCTGCGACAGTTTTGGACAGTCTAGGACTTGTTTGGGACAGTCTGGGACTTGTTTGGCATAGTCTGGTACAATCTGGGACAGTCTGGGACTTGATTGGAACAGCCTGGGAAAGTCTGGGATAGTCTGGGACTTGTTTGGAACAGTCTGTGACAGTTTGGGACCGTCTGGGACTTGTTTGGAACAGTCTGCTACAGATTGGGACCGTCCGGGACTTGTTTGTAACAGTCTGCGACAGTCTGGGATAGTCTGGGACTTGTTTGGAACAGCCTGGGACAGTCTGGGATAGTCTGGGACTTGTTTGGAACAGTCTGCGACAGTTTTGGACCGTCTGGGACTTGTTTCGAACAGTCCGCGACAGTTTGGGACAGTCTAGGACTTGTTTGGGATAGTCTGGGACCGTCTGGGACCTTCTGGGACAGTCTGGGACATGTTTGGAACAGTCTGGGACAATCTGGGACAGTCTGGGACTTGTTTGAAACAGCCTGGGACAGTCTGGGACAGTCTGGGACTTGTTTGGAACAGTCTGCGACAGTTTTGGACAATCTAAGACTTGTTTGGGAAAGTCTGGGACCGACTGGGATAATCTGGGACTTGTTTGGAACAGTCTGGGACTTGTTTGGTACAGTCTGGGACTGTCTGGAACAGTCTGCGACAGTTTGGGATCTTCTGGGACTTGTTTGGAACAGTCTGCGACCGTTTGAGACCGTCTGGGACTTGTTTGGAACAGTCTGCGACAGTTTAGGACAGTCTAGGACTTGTTTGGGACAGTCTGTGGCCGTCTGGGACAGTCTGGGACTTGTTTGGAACAGTCTGTGACAGTTTGGGACCGTCTGGGACTTGTTTGGAACAGCCTGGGACTGTCTGGGGTAGTCTGGGACTTGTTTGGAACAGTCTGCGACAGTTTGGGACCGTCTGGGACTTGTTTGTAACAGTCTGTGACAGTTTGGGACAGTCTAGGACTTGTTTGGGACAGTCTGGGACCGTCTGGGACCTTCTGGGACAGTCTGGGACTTGTTTGGAACAGTCTGCGACAGTTTGGGACCGTCTGGGACTTGTTTGGAACAGTCTACGACAGTTTGGGACCGTCTGGGACTTGTTTGGAACAGTCTGCGACAGTTTGTGACTGTCTAGGACTTGTTTGCGACTGTCTGGGACAATCTGGAACAGTCTGGGACTTGTTCGGAACAGTCTGCGACCGTTTGAGACCGTCTGGGACTTCTTTGGAACAGTATGCGACAGTTTGGGACAGTCTAGGACTTGTTTGGGACAGTCTGTGGCCGTCTGGGACCGTCTGGGACTTGTTTGGGACAGTCTGGGACCATCCGGTACAGTCAGGGACTTGTTTGGAACAGTCTGCGACAGTTTGGGACCGTCTGGGACTTGTTTGGAACAGTCTGCGACAGTTTGGGACCGTCTGGGACTTGTTTGGAGCAGTCTGCGACAGTTTGGGACAGTCTAGGACTTGTTTGGAAAAATCTGGGACCGTCTGAGACATTCTGGAACAGTCTGGGACTTGTATGAAACAGTCTGCGACAGTTTGGTACCGTCTGGGACTTGTTTGGAACAGTCTGCGACCGTTTGAGACCGTCTGGCACTTGTTTGGAACAGTCTGCGACAGTTTCGGACAGTCTAGGACTTGTTTGGGACAGTCTGTGGCCGTCTGGGACAGTCTAGGACTTGTTTGGAACAGTCTGCATCAGTTTGGGACTGTCTAGGACTTGTTTGGGACAGTCTGGGACCGTCCGGGACCGTCTGGGACTGTCTGGGACTTGTTTGGAACAGCCTGGGACAGTTTGGGACCGTCTGGGACTTGTTTGGAACAGTCTGTGACAGTTTCGGACAGTCTAGGACTTGTTTGGGACAGTCTGGGACCGTCTGGGACCTTCTGGGACAGTCTGGGACTTGTTTGGAACAGTCTGCGACAGTTTGGGACCGTCTGGGACTTGTTTGGAACAGTCTGCGACAGTCTGGGATAGTCTGGGATTTGTTTGGGACAGTCTGGTAACGTCTGGGTCCGTCTGGGACAGTCTGGGACTTGTTTGGAACAGTCTGTGACAGTTTGGGACAGTCTAGGACTTGTTTGGGACAGTCTGGGACCGTCTGGGACCTTCTGGGACAGTCTGGGACTTGTTTGGAACAGTCTGCGACAGTTTGGGACCGTCTGGGACTTGTTTGGAACAGCCTGGGACAGTCTGGGGTAGTCTGGGACTTGTTTGGAACAGTCTGCGACAGTTTGGGACCGTCTGGGACTTGTTTGTAACAGTCTGTGACAGTTTGGGACAGTCTAGGACTTGTTTGGGACAGTCTGGGACCGTCTGGTACAATCTGGGACAGTCTGGGACTTGTTTGGAACAGTCTGCGACAGTTTGGGACCGTCTGGGACTTGTTTGGAACAGTCTGTGACAGTTTGGGACCGACTGGGACTTGTTTGGAACTGTCTGCATCAGTTTGGGACAGTCTAGGACCGTCTGGGACCGACTGGGACTTGTTTGGGACAGTCTGCGGCCGTCTGGGACAGTCTGGGACTTGTTTGGAACAGTCTGCTACAGATTGGGACCGTCCGGGACTTGTTTGGAACAGTCTGCGACAGTCTGGGATAGTCTGGTACTTGTTTGGAACAGCCTGGGACAGTCTGGGATAGTCTGGGACTTGTTTGGAACAGTCTGCGACAGTTTTGGACCGTCTGGGACTTGTTTGGAACAGTCCGCGACAGTTTGGGACCGTCTGGGACTTGTTTGGAACAGTCTGGGACAGTCTGGGACTGACTGGGACTTGTTTGGAACAGCCTGGGACAATCTGGGACTGTCTGGGACTTGTTTGGAACAGCCTGGGACAGTCTGGGGTAGTCTGGGACTTGTTTGGAACAGTCTGCGACAGTTTGGGACCGTCTGGGACTTGTTTGGGACAGTCCGCGACAGTTTCGGACAGTCTAGGACTTGTTTGGGACAGTCTGTGGCCGTCTGGGACAGTCTAGGACTTGTTTGGAACAGTCTGCATCAGTTTGGGACAGTCTAGGACTTGTTTGGGACAGTCTGGGACCGTCCGGGACCGTCTGGGACTGTCTGGGACTTGTTTGGAACAGCCTGGGACAGTTTGGGACCGTCTGGGACTTGTTTGGAACAGTCTGTGACAGTTTCGGACAGTCTAGGACTTGTTTGGGACAGTCTGGGACCGTCTGGGACCTTCTGGGACAGTCTGGGACTTGTTTGGAACAGTCTGCGACAGTTTGGGACCGTCTGGGACTTGTTTGGAACAGTCTGCGACAGTCTGGGATAGTCTGGGATTTGTTTGGGACAGTCTGGTAACGTCTGGGTCCGTCTGGGACAGTCTGGGACTTGTTTGGAACAGTCTGTGACAGTTTGGGACAGTCTAGGACTTGTTTGGGACAGTCTGGGACCGTCTGGGACCTTCTGGGACAGTCTGGGACTTGTTTGGAACAGTCTGCGACAGTTTGGGACCGTCTGGGACTTGTTTGGAACAGCCTGGGACAGTCTGGGGTAGTCTGGGACTTGTTTGGAACAGTCTGCGACAGTTTGGGACCGTCTGGGACTTGTTTGTAACAGTCTGTGACAGTTTGGGACAGTCTAGGACTTGTTTGGGACAGTCTGCGGCCGTCTGGGACAGTCTGGGACTTGTTTGGAACAGTCTGCTACAGATTGGGACCGTCCGGGACTTGTTTGGAACAGTCTGCGACAGTCTGGGATAGTCTGGTACTTGTTTGGAACAGCCTGGGACAGTCTGGGATAGTCTGGGACTTGTTTGGAACAGTCTGCGACAGTTTTGGACCGTCTGGGACTTGTTTGGAACAGTCCGCGACAGTTTGGGACCGTCTGGGACTTGTTTGGAACAGTCTGGGTCAGTCTGGGACTGACTGGGACTTGTTTGGAACAGCCTGGGACAATCTGGGACTGTCTGGGACTTGTTTGGAACAGCCTGGGACAGTCTGGGGTAGTCTGGGACTTGTTTGGAACAGTCTGCGACAGTTTGGGACCGTCTGGGACTTGTTTGGGACAGTCCGCGACAGTTTGGGACCGTCTGGGACTTGTTTGGAACAGTCTGGGACCGTCTGGGACAGTCTGGGACTTGTTTGGAACAGTCTGGGACAGTCTGGGACTGTCTGGGACTTGTTTGGAACAGCCTGGGACAGTCTGGGGTAGTCTGGGACTTGTTTGGAACAGTCTGCGACAGTTTGGGACCGTCTGGGACTTGTTTGGAACAGTCTGGGACAGTCTGGGACTGTCTGGGACTTGTTTGGAACAGCCTGGGACAGTCTGGGGTAGTCTATGACTTGTTTGGGACAGTCTGGGACCGTCTGGGACCGTCTGGGACATGGTTGGGACAGTCTGCGGCCGTCTGAGACAGTCTGGGACTTGTTTGGAACAGTCTGCTACAGATTGGGACCGTCCGGGACTTGTTTGGAACAGTCTGCGACAGTCTGGGATAGTCTGGGACTTGTTTTGCAACAGTCTGCGACAGTTTGGGACAGTCTAATACTTGTTTGGGACAGTCTGGTAACGTCTGGGACCGTCTGGGACAGTCTTGGTCTTGTTTGGAACAGTCTGCGACAGTTTGGGACCGTCTGGGACTTGTTTGGAACAGTCTGCGACAGTTTGGGACCGTCTGGGACTTGTTTGGAACAGTCTGCGACAGTTTGGGACAGTCTAGGACTTGTTTAGAAAAATCTGGGACCGTCTGGGACCTTCTGGAACAGTCTGGGACTTGTTTGGAACAGTCTGCGACAGTTTGGGACCGTCTGGGACTTGTTTGGAACAGTCTGCGACCGTTTGAGACCGTCTGGGACTTGTTTGGAACAGTCTGCGACAGCTCAGGACAGTCTAGGACTTGTTTGGGACAGTCTGTGGCCGTCTGGGACAGTCTGGGACTTGTTTGGAACAGTCTGTGACAGTTTGGGTCCGTCTGGGACTTGTTTGGATCAGCCTGGGACAGTCTGGGGTAGTCTGGGACTTGTTTGGAACAGTCTGCATCAGTTTGGGCCAGCCTGGGACCGTCTGGGACCGTCTGGGACAGTCTGGGACTTGATTGGCACAGTATGGGACAGTCTGGGACAGTCTGGGACTGTCTGGGACAGTCTGGGACTTGTTTGGAACAGTTTCGGACAGTCTGGGACAGTCTGGGACATGTTTGGAACAGTCTGCAACAGTTTTGGACAATCTAAGACTTGTTTGGGAAAGTCTGGGACCGTCTGGGATAGTCTGGGACTTGTTTGGAACAGTCTGGGACTTGTTTGGAACAGCCTGGGACTAAATGGAACAGTCTGCGACAGTTTGGGACCGACTGGGAATTGTTTGGAACAGTCTGCATCAGTTTGTGACAGTCTAGGACTTGTTTGGGACAGTCTGGGACTTGTTTGGAACAGTTTCGGACAGTCTGGGACATGTTTGGAACAGTCTGCAACAGTTTTGGACAATCTAAGACTTGTTGGGGAAAGTCTGGGACCGTCTGGGATAGTCTGGGACTTGTTTGGAACAGTCTGGGACTTGTTTGGAACAGTCTGGGACTGTCTGGAACAGTCTGCGACTGTTTGGGACCGACTGGGAATTGTTTGGAACAGTCTGCATCAGTTTGGGACAGTCTAGGACTTGTTTGGGACAGTCTGGGACCGTCCGGGACCGTCTGGGACTGTCTGGGACTTGTTTGGAACAGCCTGGGACAGTCTGGGTCTTGTTTGGAACAGTCTGGGACAGTCTGGGACTGTCTGGGACTTGTTTGGAACAGCCTGGGACAGTCTGGGGTAGTCTGGGACTTGTTTGGAACAGTCTGCGACAGTTTGGGACCGTCTGGGACTTGTTAGTAACAGTCTGTGACAGTTTGGGACAGTCTAGGACTTGTTTGGGACAGTCTGGGACCGTCTGGGACCTTCTGGGACAGTCTGGGACTTGTTTGGAACAGTCTATGACAGTTTGGGACCGTCTGGGGCTTGTTTGGAACAGTCTGCGACAGTTTGGGACAGTCTAGGACTTGTTTGGAAAAATCTGGGACCGTCTGCTTCCTTCTGGAACAGTCTGGGACTTGTATGGAACAGTCTGCGACAGTTTGGGACCGTCTGGGACTTGTTTGGAACAGTCTGCGACCTTTTGAGACCGTCTGGGACTTGTTTGGAACAGTATGCGACAATTTGGGACCGTCTGGGACTTGTTTGGAACAGTCTGTGACAGTTTGGGACAGTCTATTACTTGTTGGGGACAGTCTGGGACCGTCTGGGACCTTTTGGGACAGTCTGGGACTTGTTTGGAACAGTCTGCGACAGTTTGGGACCGTCTGGGACTTGTTTGGAACAGTCTGCGACAGTTTGGGACTGTCTAGGACTTGTTTGCGACTGTCTGGGACAATCTGGGACAGTCTGGGTCTTGTTTGGAACAGTCTGCGACAGTTTTGGAGAGTCTAGGACTTGTTTGGGCCAGTCTGGGACCGTCTGGGACCCTCTGGAACAGTCTGGGACTTGTATGGAACAGTCTGCGACAGTTTGGGACCGTCTGGGACTTGTTCGGAACAATCTGGGACCATCTGGGACAGTCGGGGACTTGTTTGGAACAGTCTGCGACAGTTTGGGACCGTCTGGGACTTGTTTGGAACAGTCTGCGACAGTTTGGGACCGTCTGGGACTTGTTTGGAACAGTCTGCGACAGTTTGGGACAGTCTAGGACTTGTTTGGAAAAATCTGGGACCGTCTGGGACCTTCTGGAACAGTCTGGGACTTGTATGGAACAGTCTGCGACAGTTTGTGACCGTCTGGGACTTGTTTGGAACAGTCTGCGACCGTTTGAGACCGTCTGGGACTTGTTTGGAACAGTATGCGACAGTTTGGGACAGTCTAGAACTTGTTTGGGACAGTCTGTGGCCGTCTGGGACCGTCTAGGACTTGTTTGGGACAGTCTGGGACCTTCTGGGACCTTCTGGGACAGTCAGGGACTTGTTTGGAACAGTCTGCGACAGTTTGGGACCGTCTGGGACTTGTTTGGAACAGTCTGCGACAGTTTGGGACCGTCTGGGACTTGTTTGGAACAGTCTGCGACAGTTTGGGACAGTCTAGGTCTTGTTTGCGACTGTCTGGGACAATCTGGGACAGTCTGGGTCTTGTTTGGAACAGTCTGCGACAGTTTTGGACAGTCTAGGACTTGTTTGGGACAGTCTGGGACTTGTTTGGCACAGTCTGGTACAATCTGGGACAGTCTGGGACTTGTTTGGAACAGCCTGGGAAAGTCTGGGATAGTCTGGGACTTGTTTGGAACAGTCTGTGACAGTTTGGGACCGTCTGGGACTTGTTTGGAACAGTCTGCTACAGATTGGGACCGTCCGGGACTTGTTTGTAACAGTCTGCGACAGTCTGGGATAGTCTGGGACTTGTTTGGAACAGCCTGGGACAGTCTGGGATAGTCTGGGACTTGTTTGGAACAGTCTGCGACAGTTTTGGACCGTCTGGGACTTGTTTGGAACAGTCCGCGACAGTTTGGGACAGTCTAGGACTTGTTTGGGATAGTCTGGGACCGTCTGGGACCTTCTGAGACAGTCTGGGACATGTTTGGAACAGTCTGGGACAATCTGGGACAGTCTGGGACTTGTTTGAAACAGTCTGGGACTTGTTTGGAACGGTCTGGGACTGTCTGGAACAGTCTGCGACAGTTTGGGCCCGACTGGGAATTGTTTGGAACAGTCTGCATCAGTTTGGGACAGTCTAGGACTTGTTTGGGACAGTCTGGGACCGTGTGGGACCGTCTGGGACAGTCTAGGACTTGTTTGGGACAGTCTGGCAAAGTCTGGGACCGTCTGGGACAGTCTGGGACTTGTTTGGAACAGTCTGGGACAGTCTGGGACTGTCTGGGACTTGTTTGGAATAGTCTGCGACAGTTTGGGACCGTCTGGGACTTGTTTGGAAGAGTCTGCGACAGTTTGGGACAGTCTAGGACTTGTTTGGGACAGTCTGGGACCGTCTGGGACCGTCTGGGACTTGTTTGGGACAGTCTGCGGCCGTCTGGGACAGTCTGGGACTTGTTTGGAACAGTCTGCTACAGATTGGGACCGTCCGGGACTTGTTTGGAACAGTCTGCGACAGTCTGGGATTGTCTGGGACTTGTTTTGGAACAGTCTGCGACCGTTTGGGACTGTCTAGGACTTGTTTGCGACTGTCTGGGACAATCTGGGACAGTCTGGGTCTTGTTTGGAACAGTCTGCGACAGTTTTGGACAGCCTAGGACTTGTTTGGGCCAGTCTGGGACCGTCTGGGACCGTCTGGGACAGTCTAGCACTTGTTTGGGACAGTCTGGGACTTGTTTGGAACAGTCTGGGACAGTCTGGGACTGTCTGGGACTTGTTTGGAACAGTTTCGGACAGTCTGGGACAGTCTGGGACATGTTTGGAACAGTCTGCAACAGTTTTGCACAATCTAAGACTTGTTTGGGAAAGTCTGGGACCGTCTGGGATAGTCTGGGACTTGTTTGGAACAGTCTGGGACTTGTTTGGTACAGTCTGGGACATGTTTGGAACAGTCTGCGACAGTTTTGGACAATCTAAGACTTGTTTGGGACAGTCTGGGACCGTCTGGGATAGTCTGGGACTTGTTTGGAACAGTCTGGGACTTGTTTGGTACAGTCTGGGACTGTCTGGCACAGTCTGCGACTGTCTGGGACTTGTTTGGAACAGCCTGGGACAGTCTGGGACTTGTTTGGAACAGTCTGCGACAGTTTTGGACAATCTAAGACTTGTTTGGCACAGTCTGGGACCGTCTGGGATAGTCTGGGACTTGTTTGGAACAGTCTGGGACAGTCTGGGACTGTCTGGGACTTGTTTGGAACAGCCTGGGACAGTCTGGGGTAGTCTGGGACTTGTTTGGAACAGTCTGCGATAGTTTTGGACAATCTAAGACTTGTTTGGGACAGTCTGGGACCGTCTGGGATAGTCTGGGACTTGTTTGGAACAGTCTGGGACAGTCTGGGACTGTCTGGGACTTGTTTGGAACAGCCTGGAACAGTCTGCGACAGTTTGGGACAGTCTAGGTCTTGTTTGGAAAAATCTGGGACCGTCTGGGACCTTCTGGAACAGTCTGGGACTTGTATGGAACAATCTGCGACAGTTTGTGACCGTCTGGGACTTGTTTGGAACAGTCTGCGACCGTTTGAGACCGTCTGGGACTTGTTTGGAACAGTATGCGACAGTTTGGGACAGTCTAGAACTTGTTTGGGACAGTCTGTGGCCGTCTGGGACCGTCTAGGACTTGTTTGGGACAGTCTGGGACCTTCTGGGACCTTCTGGGACAGTCAGGGACTTGTTTGGAACAGTCTGCGACAGTTTGGGACCGTCTGGGACTTGTTTGGAACAGTCTGCGACAGTTTGGGACCGTCTGGGACTTGTTTGGAACAGTCTGCGACAGTTTGGGACAGTCTAGGTCTTGTTTGCGACTGTCTGGGACAATCTGGGACAGTCTGGGTCTTGTTTGGAACAGTCTGCGACAGTTTTGGACAGTCTAGGACTTGTTTGGGACAGTCTGGGACTTGTTTGGCACAGTCTGGTACAATCTGGGACAGTCTGGGACTTGTTTGGAACAGCCTGGGAAAGTCTGGGATAGTCTGGGACTTGTTTGGAACAGTCTGTGACAGTTTGGGACCGTCTGGGACTTGTTTGGAACAGTCTGCTACAGATTGGGACCGTCCGGGACTTGTTTGTAACAGTCTGCGACAGTCTGGGATAGTCTGGGACTTGTTTGGAACAGCCTGGGACAGTCTGGGATAGTCTGGGACTTGTTTGGAACAGTCTGCGACAGTTTTGGTCCGTCTGGGACTTGTTTGGAACAGTCCGCGACAGTTTGGGACAGTCTAGGACTTGTTTGGGATAGTCTGGGACCGTCTGGGACCTTCTGAGACAGTCTGGGACATGTTTGGAACAGTCTGGGACAATCTGGGACAGTCTGGGACTTGTTTGAAACAGTCTGGGACTTGTTTGGAACGGTCTGGGACTGTCTGGAACAGTCTGCGACAGTTTGGGCCCGACTGGGAATTGTTTGGAACAGTCTGCATCAGTTTGGGACAGTCTAGGACTTGTTTGGGACAGTCTGGGACCGTGTGGGACCGTCTGGGACAGTCTAGGACTTGTTTGGGACAGTCTGGCAAAGTCTGGGACCGTCTGGGACAGTCTGGGACTTGTTTGGAACAGTCTGGGACAGTCTGGGACTGTCTGGGACTTGTTTGGAATAGTCTGCGACAGTTTGGGACCGTCTGGGACTTGTTTGGAAGAGTCTGCGACAGTTTGGGACAGTCTAGGACTTGTTTGGGACAGTCTGGGACCGTCTGGGACCGTCTGGGACTTGTTTGGGACAGTCTGCGGCCGTCTGGGACAGTCTGGGACTTGTTTGGAACAGTCTGCTACAGATTGGGACCGTCCGGGACTTGTTTGGAACAGTCTGCGACAGTCTGGGATTGTCTGGGACTTGTTTTGGAACAGTCTGCGACCGTTTGGGACTGTCTAGGACTTGTTTGCGACTGTCTGGGACAATCTGGGACAGTCTGGGTCTTGTTTGGAACAGTCTGCGACAGTTTTGGACAGCCTAGGACTTGTTTGGGCCAGTCTGGGACCGTCTGGGACCGTCTGGGACAGTCTAGCACTTGTTTGGGACAGTCTGGGACTTGTTTGGAACAGTCTGGGACAGTCTGGGACTGTCTGGGACTTGTTTGGAACAGTTTCGGACAGTCTGGGACAGTCTGGGACATGTTTGGAACAGTCTGCAACAGTTTTGCACAATCTAAGACTTGTTTGGGAAAGTCTGGGACCGTCTGGGATAGTCTGGGACTTGTTTGGAACAGTCTGGGACTTGTTTGGTACAGTCTGGGACATGTTTGGAACAGTCTGCGACAGTTTTGGACAATCTAAGACTTGTTTGGGACAGTCTGGGACCGTCTGGGATAGTCTGGGACTTGTTTGGAACAGTCTGGGACTTGTTTGGTACAGTCTGGGACTGTCTGGCACAGTCTGCGACTGTCTGGGACTTGTTTGGAACAGCCTGGGACAGTCTGGGACTTGTTTGGAACAGTCTGCGACAGTTTTGGACAATCTAAGACTTGTTTGGCACAGTCTGGGACCGTCTGGGATAGTCTGGGACTTGTTTGGAACAGTCTGGGACAGTCTGGGACTGTCTGGGACTTGTTTGGAACAGCCTGGGACAGTCTGGGGTAGTCTGGGACTTGTTTGGAACAGTCTGCGATAGTTTTGGACAATCTAAGACTTGTTTGGGACAGTCTGGGACCGTCTGGGATAGTCTGGGACTTGTTTGGAACAGTCTGGGACAGTCTGGGACTGTCTGGGACTTGTTTGGAACAGCCTGGAACAGTCTGCGACAGTTTGGGACAGTCTAGGTCTTGTTTGGAAAAATCTGGGACCGTCTGGGACCTTCTGGAACAGTCTGGGACTTGTATGGAACAATCTGCGACAGTTTGTGACCGTCTGGGACTTGTTTGGAACAGTCTGCGACCGTTTGAGACCGTCTGGGACTTGTTTGGAACAGTATGCGACAGTTTGGGACAGTCTAGAACTTGTTTGGGACAGTCTGTGGCCGTCTGGGACCGTCTAGGACTTGTTTGGGACAGTCTGGGACCTTCTGGGACCTTCTGGGACAGTCAGGGACTTGTTTGGAACAGTCTGCGACAGTTTGGGACCGTCTGGGACTTGTTTGGAACAGTCTGCGACAGTTTGGGACCGTCTGGGACTTGTTTGGAACAGTCTGCGACAGTTTGGGACAGTCTAGGTCTTGTTTGCGACTGTCTGGGACAATCTGGGACAGTCTGGGTCTTGTTTGGAACAGTCTGCGACAGTTTTGGACAGTCTAGGACTTGTTTGGGACAGTCTGGGACTTGTTTGGCACAGTCTGGTACAATCTGGGACAGTCTGGGACTTGTTTGGAACAGCCTGGGAAAGTCTGGGATAGTCTGGGACTTGTTTGGAACAGTCTGTGACAGTTTGGGACCGTCTGGGACTTGTTTGGAACAGTCTGCTACAGATTGGGACCGTCCGGGACTTGTTTGTAACAGTCTGCGACAGTCTGGGATAGTCTGGGACTTGTTTGGAACAGCCTGGGACAGTCTGGGATAGTCTGGGACTTGTTTGGAACAGTCTGCGACAGTTTTGGTCCGTCTGGGACTTGTTTGGAACAGTCCGCGACAGTTTGGGACAGTCTAGGACTTGTTTGGGATAGTCTGGGACCGTCTGGGACCTTCTGAGACAGTCTGGGACATGTTTGGAACAGTCTGGGACAATCTGGGACAGTCTGGGACTTGTTTGAAACAGTCTGGGACTTGTTTGGAACGGTCTGGGACTGTCTGGAACAGTCTGCGACAGTTTGGGCCCGACTGGGAATTGTTTGGAACAGTCTGCATCAGTTTGGGACAGTCTAGGACTTGTTTGGGACAGTCTGGGACCGTGTGGGACCGTCTGGGACAGTCTAGGACTTGTTTGGGACAGTCTGGCAAAGTCTGGGACCGTCTGGGACAGTCTGGGACTTGTTTGGAACAGTCTGGGACAGTCTGGGACTGTCTGGGACTTGTTTGGAATAGTCTGCGACAGTTTGGGACCGTCTGGGACTTGTTTGGAAGAGTCTGCGACAGTTTGGGACAGTCTAGGACTTGTTTGGGACAGTCTGGGACCGTCTGGGACCGTCTGGGACTTGTTTGGGACAGTCTGCGGCCGTCTGGGACAGTCTGGGACTTGTTTGGAACAGTCTGCTACAGATTGGGACCGTCCGGGACTTGTTTGGAACAGTCTGCGACAGTCTGGGATTGTCTGGGACTTGTTTTGGAACAGTCTGCGACCGTTTGGGACTGTCTAGGACTTGTTTGCGACTGTCTGGGACAATCTGGGACAGTCTGGGTCTTGTTTGGAACAGTCTGCGACAGTTTTGGACAGCCTAGGACTTGTTTGGGCCAGTCTGGGACCGTCTGGGACCGTCTGGGACAGTCTAGCACTTGTTTGGGACAGTCTGGGACTTGTTTGGAACAGTCTGGGACAGTCTGGGACTGTCTGGGACTTGTTTGGAACAGTTTCGGACAGTCTGGGACAGTCTGGGACATGTTTGGAACAGTCTGCAACAGTTTTGCACAATCTAAGACTTGTTTGGGAAAGTCTGGGACCGTCTGGGATAGTCTGGGACTTGTTTGGAACAGTCTGGGACTTGTTTGGTACAGTCTGGGACATGTTTGGAACAGTCTGCGACAGTTTTGGACAATCTAAGACTTGTTTGGGACAGTCTGGGACCGTCTGGGATAGTCTGGGACTTGTTTGGAACAGTCTGGGACTTGTTTGGTACAGTCTGGGACTGTCTGGCACAGTCTGCGACTGTCTGGGACTTGTTTGGAACAGCCTGGGACAGTCTGGGACTTGTTTGGAACAGTCTGCGACAGTTTTGGACAATCTAAGACTTGTTTGGCACAGTCTGGGACCGTCTGGGATAGTCTGGGACTTGTTTGGAACAGTCTGGGACAGTCTGGGACTGTCTGGGACTTGTTTGGAACAGCCTGGGACAGTCTGGGGTAGTCTGGGACTTGTTTGGAACAGTCTGCGATAGTTTTGGACAATCTAAGACTTGTTTGGGACAGTCTGGGACCGTCTGGGATAGTCTGGGACTTGTTTGGAACAGTCTGGGACAGTCTGGGACTGTCTGGGACTTGTTTGGAACAGCCTGGAACAGTCTGCGACAGTTTGGGACAGTCTAGGTCTTGTTTGGAAAAATCTGGGACCGTCTGGGACCTTCTGGAACAGTCTGGGACTTGTATGGAACAATCTGCGACAGTTTGTGACCGTCTGGGACTTGTTTGGAACAGTCTGCGACCGTTTGAGACCGTCTGGGACTTGTTTGGAACAGTATGCGACAGTTTGGGACAGTCTAGAACTTGTTTGGGACAGTCTGTGGCCGTCTGGGACCGTCTAGGACTTGTTTGGGACAGTCTGGGACCATCTGGGACAGTCAAGGACTTGTTTGGAACAGTCTGCGACAGTTTGGGACCGTCTGGGACTTGTTTGGAACAGTCTGCGACAGTTTGGGACCGTCTGGGACTTGTTTGGAACAGTCTGCGACAGTTTTGGACAGTCTAGGACTTGTTTGGAAAAATCTGGGACCGTCTGGGACCTTCTGGAACAGTCTGGGACTTGTTTGGAACAGTCTGCGACCGTTTGAGACCGTCTGGCACTTGTTTGGAACAGTCTGCGACAGTTTGGGACAGTCTAGGACTTGTTTGGGACAGTCTGCGGCCGTCTGGGACAGTCTAGGACTTGTTTGGGACAGTCTGGGACCTTCTGGGACAGTCAGGGACTTGTTTGGAACAGTCTGCGACAGTTTGGGACCGTCTGGGACTTGTTTGGAACAGTCTGCGACAGTTTGGGACAGTCTAGGTCTTGTTTGCGACTGTCTGGGACAATCTGGGACAGTCTGGGTCTTGTTTGGAACAGTCTGCGACAGTTTTGGACAGTCTAGGACTTGTTTGGGACAGTCTGGGACTTGTTTGGCACAGTCTGGTACAATCTGGGACAGTCTGGGACTTGTTTGGAACAGCCTGGGAAAGTCTGGGTTAGTCTGGGACTTGTTTGGAACAGTCTGTGACAGTTTGGGACCGTCTGGGACTTGTTTGGAACAGTCTGCGACAGTTTGGGACAGTCTAGGTCTTGTTTGCGACTGTCTGGGACAATCTGGGACAGTCTGGGTCTTGTTTGGAACAGTCTGCGACAGTTTTGGACAGTCTAGGACTTGTTTGGGACAGTCTGGGACTTGTTTGGCACAGTCTGGTAGAATCTGGTACAGTCTGGGACTGTCTGGAACAGTCTGCGACAGTTTGGGACCGACTGGGAATTGTTTGGAACAGTCTGCATCAGTTTGGGACAGTCTAGGACTTGTTTGGGACAGTCTGGGACCGTGTGGGACCGTCTGGGACAGTCTAGGACTTGTTTGGGACAGTCTGGCAAAGTCTGGGACCGTCTGGGACAGTCTGGGACTTGTTTGGAACAGTCTGGGACAGTCTGGGACTGTCTGGGACTTGTTTGGAATAGTCTGCGACAGTTTGGGACCGTCTGGGACTTGTTTGGAAGAGTCTGCGACAGTTTGGGACAGTCTAGGACTTGTTTCGGACAGTCTGGGACCGTCTGGGACCGTCTGGGACTTGTTTGGGACAGTCTGCGGCCGTCTGGGACAGTCTGGGACTTGTTTGGAACAGTCTGCTACAGATTGGGACCGTCCGGGACTTGTTTGGAACAGTCTGCGACAGTCTGGGATTGTCTGGGACTTGTTTTGGAACAGTCTGCGACCGTTTGGGACTGTCTAAGACTTGTTTGCGACTGTCTGGGACAATCTGGGACAGTCTGGGTCTTGTTTGGAACAGTCTGCGACAGTTTTGGACAGCCTAGGACTTGTTTGGGCCAGTCTGGGACCGTCTGGGACCGTCTGGGACAGTCTAGCACTTGTTTGGGACAGTCTGTGACTTGTTTGGAACAGTCTGGGACAGTCTGGGACTGTCTGGGACTTGTTTGGAACAGTTTCGGACAGTCTGGGACAGTCTGGGACATGTTTGGAACAGTCTGCAACAGTTTTGCACAATCTAAGACTTGTTTGGGAAAGTCTGGGACCGTCTGGGATAGTCTGGGACTTGTTTGGAACAGTCTGGGACTTGTTTGGTACAGTCTGGGACATGTTTGGAACAGTCTGCGACAGTTTTGGACAATCTAAGACTTGTTTGGGACAGTCTGGGACCGTCTGGGATAGTCTGGGACTTGTTTGGAACAGTCTGGGACTTGTTTGGTACAGTCTGGGACTGTCTGGCACAGTCTGCGACTGTCTGGGACTTGTTTGGAACAGCCTGGGACAGTCTGGGACTTGTTTGGAACAGTCTGCGACAGTTTTGGACAATCTAAGACTTGTTTGGCACAGTCTGGGACCGTCTGGGATAGTCTGGGACTTGTTTGGAACAGTCTGGGACAGTCTGGGACTGTCTGGGACTTGTTTGGAACAGCCTGGGACAGTCTGGGGTAGTCTGGGACTTGTTTGGAACAGTCTGCGATAGTTTTGGACAATCTAAGACTTGTTTGGGACAGTCTGGGACCGTCTGGGATAGTCTGGGACTTGTTTGGAACAGTCTGGGACAGTCTGGGACTGTCTGGGACTTGTTTGGAACAGCCTGGAACAGTCTGCGACAGTTTGGGACAGTCTAGGTCTTGTTTGGAAAAATCTGGGACCGTCTGGGACCTTCTGGAACAGTCTGGGACTTGTATGGAACAATCTGCGACAGTTTGTGACCGTCTGGGACATGTTTGGAACAGTCTGCGACCGTTTGAGACCGTCTGGGACTTGTTTGGAACAGTATGCGACAGTTTGGGACAGTCTAGAACTTGTTTGGGACAGTCTGTGGCCGTCTGGGACCGTCTAGGACTTGTTTGGGACAGTCTGGGACCATCTGGGACAGTCAAGGACTTGTTTGGAACAGTCTGCGACAGTTTGGGACCGTCTGGGACTTGTTTGGTACAGTCTGCGACAGTTTGGGACCGTCTGGGACTTGTTTGGAACAGTCTGCGACAGTTTTGGACAGTCTAGGACTTGTTTGGAAAAATCTGGGACCGTCTGGGACCTTCTGGAACAGTCTGGGACTTGTTTGGAACAGTCTGCGACCGTTTGAGACCGTCTGGCACTTGTTTGGAACAGTCTGCGACAGTTTGGGACAGTCTAGGACTTGTTTGGGACAGTCTGCGGCCGTCTGGGACAGTCTAGGACTTGTTTGGGACAGTCTGGGACCTTCTGGGACAGTCAGGGACTTGTTTGGAACAGTCTGCGACAGTTTGGGACCGTCTGGGACTTGTTTGGAACAGTCTGCGACAGTTTGGGACAGTCTAGGTCTTGTTTGCGACTGTCTGGGACAATCTGGGACAGTCTGGGTCTTGTTTGGAACAGTCTGCGACAGTTTTGGACAGTCTAGGACTTGTTTGGGACAGTCTGGGACTTGTTTGGCACAGTCTGGTACAATCTGGGACAGTCTGGGACTTGTTTGGAACAGCCTGGGAAAGTCTGGGTTAGTCTGGGACTTGTTTGGAACAGTCTGTGACAGTTTGGGACCGTCTGGGACTTGTTTGGAACAGTCTGCGACAGTTTGGGACAGTCTAGGTCTTGTTTGCGACTGTCTGGGACAATCTGGGACAGTCTGGGTCTTGTTTGGAACAGTCTGCGACAGTTTTGGACAGTCTAGGACTTGTTTGGGACAGTCTGGGACTTGTTTGGCACAGTCTGGTAGAATCTGGGACAGTCTGGGACTTGTTTGGAACAGCCTGGGAAAGTCTGGGTTAGTCTGGGACTTGTTTGGAACAGTCTGCGACAGTTTTGGACAATCTAAGACTTGTTTGGGACAGTCTGGGACCGTCTGGGATAGTCTGGGACTTGTTTGGAACAGTCTGGGACTTGTTTGGTACAGTCTGGGACTGTCTGGAACAGTCTGCGACAGTTTGGGACCGACTGGGAATTGTTTGGAACAGTCTGCATCAGTTTGGGACAGTCTAGGACTTGTTTGGGACAGTCTGGGACCGTCCGGGACCGTCTGGGACTGTCTGGGACTTGTTTGGAACAGCCTGGGACAGTCTGCGACAGTCTGCGACTTGTTTGGAACAGTCTGCGACAGTTTTGGACAATCTAAGACTTGTTTGGGACAGTCTGGGACCGTCTGGGATAGTCTGGGACTTGTTGGGAACAGTCTGCGACAGTCTGGGACTGTCTGGGGCTTGTTTGGAACAGCCTGGGACTGTCTGGGGTAGTCTGGGACTTGTTTGGAACAGACTGCGACAGTTTGGGACCGTCTGGGACTTGTTTGGAACAGTCTGTGACAGTTTGGGACAGTCTAGGACTTGTTTGGGACAGTCTGGGACTTGTTTGGCACAGTCTGGTACAATCTGGGACAGTCTGGGACTTGTTTGGAACAGCCTGGGAAAGTCTGGGTTAGTCTGGGACTTGTTTGGAACAGTCTGTGACAGTTTGGGACCGTCTGGGACTTGTTTGGAACAGTCTGCTACAGATTGGGACCGTCCGGGACTTGTTTGTAACAGTCTGCGACAGTCTGGGATAGTCTGGGACTTGTTTGGAACAGCCTGGGACAGTCTGGGATAGTCTGGGACTTGTTTGGAACAGTCTGGGACTTGTTTGGTACAGTCTGGGACTGTCTGGAACAGTCTGCGACAGTTTGGGACCGACTGGGAATTGTTTGGAACAGTCTGCATCAGTTTGGGACAGTCTAGGACTTGTTTGGGACAGTCTGGGACCGTCCGGGACCGTCTGGGACTGTCTGGGAATTGTTTGGAACAGCCTGGGACAGTCTGCGACAGTCTGCGACTTGTTTGGAACAGTCTGCGACAGTTTTGGACAATCTAAGACTTGTTTGGGACAGTCTGGGACCGTCTGGGATAGTCTGGGACTTGTTTGGAACAGTCTGCGACAGTCTGGGACTGTCTGGGGCTTGTTTGGAACAGCCTGGGACTGTCTGGGGTAGTCTGGGACTTGTTTGGAACAGACTGCGACAGTTTGGGACCGTCTGGGACTTGTTTGGAACAGTCTGTGACAGTTTGGGACAGTCTAGGACTTGTTTGGGAGAGTCTGGGACCGTCTGGGACCTTCTGGGACAGTCTGGGACTTGTTTGGAACAGTCTGCGACAGTTTGGGACCGTCTGGGACTTGTTTGGGAAAGTCTGGGACTGTCTGGGATAGTCTGGGACTTGTTTGGAACAGTCTGGGACTTGTTTGGAACAGTCTGGGACTGTCTGGAACAGTCTGCGACAGTTTGGGCCCGACTGGGAATTGTTTGGAACAGTCTGCATCAGTTTGGGACAGTCTAGGACTTGTTTGGGACAGTCTGGGACCGTCTGGGACCGTCTGGGACAGTCTAGGACTTGTTTGGGACAGTCTGGCACCGTCTGGGACCGTCTGGGACAGTCTGGGACTTGTTTGGAAAAGTCTGGGACAGTCTGGGACTGTCTGGGACTTGTTTGGAATAGTCTGCGACAGTTTGGGACCGTCTGGGACTTGTTTGGAAGATTCTGCGACAGTTTGGGACAGTCTAGGACTTGTTTGGGACAGTCTGGGACCGTCTGGGACCATCTGGGACTTGTTTGGGACAGTCTGCGGCCGTCTGGGACAGTCTGGGACTTGTTTGGAACAGTCTGCTACAGATTGGGACCGTCCGGGACTTGTTTGGAACAGTCTGCGACAGTCTGGGATAGTCTGGGACTTGTTTTGGAACAGTCTGCGACAGTTTGGGACAGTCTAATACTTGTTTGGGACAGTCTCGTAACGTCTGGGTCCGTCTGGGACAGTCTAGGACTTGTTTGGGACAGTCTGGGACAATCTGGGACAGTCTGGTCTTGTTTGGAACAGCCTGGGACAGTCTGGGATAGTCTGGGACTTGTTTGGAACAGTCTGCGACAGTTTGGGACCGTCTGGGACTTGTTTGAACAGTCTGCGATAGTTTGGGACAGTCTACGACTTGTTTGGGACAGTCTGGGACCGTCTGGGACCGTCTGGGACAGTCTGGGTCTTGTTTGGAACAGTCTGCGACAGTTTGGGACCGTCTGGGACTTGTTTGGAACAGTCTGCGATAGTTTGGGACAGTCTAGGACTTGTTTGGAAAAATCTGGGACCGTCTGGGACCTTCTGGAACAGTCTGGGACTTGTTTGGAAAGGCCTGCGACAGTTTGGGACCGTCTGGGACTTGTTTGGAACAGTCTGCGACCGTTTGAGACCGTCTTGGACTTGTTTGGAACAGTCTGCGACAGTTCGGGACAGTCTAGGACTTGTTTGGGACAGTCTGTGGCCGTCTGGGACAGTCTGGGACTTGTTTGGAACAGTCTGTGACAGTTTGGGTCCGTCTGGGACTTGTTTGGATCAGCCTGGGACAGTCTGGGGTAGTCTGGGACTTGTTTGGAACAGTCTGCATCAGTTTGGGACAGTCTAGGACTGGTTTGGGCCAGTCTGGGACCGTCTGGGACCGTCTGGGACAGTCTGGGACTTGATTGGCACAGTCTGGGACAGTCTGGGACTTGTTTGGAACAGTTTCGGACTGTCTGGGACAGTTTGGGACATGTTTGGAACAGTCTGCAACAGTTTTGGACAATCTAAGACTTGTTTGGGAAAGTCTGGGACCGTCTGGGATAGTCTGGGACTTGTTTGGAACAGTCTGGGACTTGTTTGGAACAGTCTGGGACTATCTGGAACAGTCTGCGACAGTTTGGGACCGACTGGGAATTGTTTGGAACAGTCTGCATCAGTTTGGGACAGTCTAGGACTTATTTGGGACAGTTTGGGACCGTCTGGGACCGTCTGGGACCGTCTGGGACAGTCTAGGACTTGTTTGGGACAGTCTGAGACCGTCTGGGACCTTCTGGGACAGTCTGGCACTTATTTGGAACAGTCTGGGACAGTCTGGGACTGTCTGGGACTTGTTTGGAACAGCCTGGGACAGTCTGGGGTAGTCTGGGACTTGTTTGGAACAGTCTGCGACAGTTTGGGACCGTCTGGGACTTGTTTGGAACAGTCTGGGATCGTCTGGGACCTTCTGGGACTTGTTTGTAACAGTCTGCGACAGTTTGGGACCGTCCGGGACAGTTTGGGACATGTTTGAAACAGTCTGGGACTGTCTGGGACGGTCTGGGACTGTCTGGGACAGTCTGGGACAGCCTGGGACGGTCTGGAACATGTTTAGAACAGTCTGGGACACCCTGGGACTGTCTGGGCCAGTCTGAGACATGTTTGGAACAGTCTGGGGCAGTCTGGGACAGTCTGGGATATGTTTGGAACAGTCTGGAACAGTCTAGGACTGTCTGGGACATGTTTCGAACAGTCTAGGACAGTCTGGGACAGTTTGGGACAGTCTGGAACAGTCTGGGACAGTCTGGGACATGTTTGGAACAGTCTGAGACAGTCTGGGACTGTCTGGCACATGTTTGGAACAGTCTGGGACAGTCTAGGACTGTCTGGGACATGTTTGGAACAGTCTAGGACAGTCTGGGACAGTTTGGGACATGTTTGGAACAGTCTGCGTCTGTCTCGGACAGTCTGGGACAGCCTGGGACGGTCTGGAACATGTTTGGAGCAGTCTGGGACACCCTGGGGCTGTCTGGGCCAGGCTGAGACATGTTTGGAACACTCTATGTAAGCCTGGGACAGTCTGGGACAGTCTGGGACGTGTTTGGAACAGTCTGGGACAGTTTAGGACAGTCTGGGACTGTCTGGGACTTGTTTGGAACAGTTTCGGACAGTCTGGGACAGTCTGGGACATGTTTGGAACAGTCTGCAACATTTTTGCACAATCTAAGACTTGTTTGGGAAAGTCTGGGACCGTCTGGGATAGTCTGGGACTTGTTTGGAACAGTCTGGGACTTGTTTGGTACAGTCTGGGACATGTTTGGAACAGTCTGCGACAGTTTTGGACAATCTAAGACTTGTTTGGGACAGTCTGGGACCGTCTGGGATAGTCTGGGACTTGTTTGGAACAGTCTGGGACTTGTTTGGTACAGTCTGGGACAATCTGGGACAGTCTGGTCTTGTTTGGAACAGCCTGGGACAGTCTGGGATAGTCTGGGACTTGTTTGGAACAGTCTGCGACAGTTTGGGACCGTCTGGGACTTGTTTGAACAGTCTGCGATAGTTTGGGACAGTCTACGACTTGTTTGGGACAGTCTGGGACCGTCTGGGACCGTCTGGGACAGTCTGGGTCTTGTTTGGAACAGTCTGCGACAGTTTGGGACCGTCTGGGACTTGTTTGGAACAGTCTGCGACAGTTTGGGACAGTCTAGGACTTGTTTGGAAAAATCTGGGACCGTCTGGGACCTTCTGGAACAGTCTGGGACTTGTTTGGAAAGGCCTGCGACAGTTTGGGACCGTCTGGGACTTGTTTGGAACAGTCTGCGACCGTTTGAGACCGTCTTGGACTTGTTTGGAACAGTCTGCGACAGTTCGGGACAGTCTAGGACTTGTTTCGGACAGTCTGTGGCCGTCTGGGACAGTCTGGGACTTGTTTGGAACAGTCTGTGACAGTTTGGGTCCGTCTGGGACTTGTTTGGATCAGCCTGGGACAGTCTGGGGTAGTCTGGGACTTGTTTGGAACAGTCTGCATCAGTTTGGGACAGTCTAGGACTGGTTTGGGCCAGTCTGGGACCGTCTGGGACCGTCTGGGACAGTCTGCGACTTGATTGGCACAGTCTGGGACAGTCTGGGACTTGTTTGGAACAGTTTCGGACTGTCTGGGACAGTTTGGGACATGTTTGGAACAGTCTGCAACAGTTTTGGACAATCTAAGACTTGTTTGGGAAAGTCTGGGACCGTCTGGGATAGTCTGGGACTTGTTTGGAACAGTCTGGGACTTGTTTGGAACAGTCTGGGACTATCTGGAACAGTCTGCGACAGTTTGGGACCGACTGGGAATTGTTTGGAACAGTCTGCATCAGTTTGGGACAGTCTAGGACTTATTTGGGACAGTTTGGGACCGTCTGGGACCGTCTGGGACAGTCTAGGACTTGTTTGGGACAGTCTGAGACCGTCTGGGACCGTCTGGGACAGTCTGGCACTTGTTTGGAACAGTCTGGGACAGTCTGGGACTGTCTGGGACTTGTTTGGAACAGCCTGGGACAGTCTGGGGTAGTCTGGGACTTGTTTGGAACAGTCTGCGACAGTTTGGGACCGTCTGGGACTTGTTTGGAACAGTCTGGGATCGTCTGGGACCTTCTGGGACTTGTTTGTAACAGTCTGCGACAGTTTGGGACCGTCTGGGACAGTTTGGGACATGTTTGAAACAGTCTGGGACTGTCTGGGACGGTCTGGGACTGTCTGGGACATTCTGGGACAGCCTGGGACGGTCTGGAACATGTTTAGAACAGTCTGGGACACCCTGGGACTGTCTGGGCCAGTCTGAGACATGTTTGGAACAGTCTGGGGCAGTCTGGGACAGTCTGGGATATGTTTGGAACAGTCTGGAACAGTCTAGGACTGTCTGGGACATGTTTCGAACAGTCTAGGACAGTCTGGGACAGTTTGGGACAGTCTGGAACAGTCTGGGACAGTCTGGGACATGTTTGGAACAGTCTGAGACAGTCTGGGACTGTCTGGCACATGTTTGGAACAGTCTGGGACAGTCTAGGACTGTCTGGGACATGTTTGGAACAGTCTAGGACAGTCTGGGACAGTTTGGGACATGTTTGGAACAGTCTGCGTCTGTCTCGGACAGTCTGGGACAGCCTGGGACGGTCTGGAACATGTTTGGAGCAGTCTGGGACACCCTGGGGCTGTCTGGGCCAGGCTGAGACATGTTTGGAACACTCTATGTAAGCCTGGGACAGTCTGGGACAGTCTGGGACGTGTTTGGAACAGTCTGGGACAGTTTAGGACAGTCTGGGACTGTCTGGGACTTGTTTGGAACAGTTTCGGACAGTCTGGGACAGTCTGGGACATGTTTGGAACAGTCTGCAACATTTTTGCACAATCTAAGACTTGTTTGGGAAAGTCTGGGACCGTCTGGGATAGTCTGGGACTTGTTTGGAACAGTCTGGGACTTGTTTGGTACAGTCTGGGACATGTTTGGAACAGTCTGCGACAGTTTTGGACAATCTAAGACTTGTTTGGGACAGTCTGGGACCGTCTGGGATAGTCTGGGACTTGTTTGGAACAGTCTGGGACTTGTTTGGTACAGTCTGGGACTGTCTGGAACAGTCTGCGACTGTTTGGGACCGACTGGGAATTGTTTGGAACAGTCTGCATCAGTTTGGGACAGTCTAGGACTTGTTTGGGACAGTCTGGGACCGTCCGGGACCGTCTGGGACTGTCTAGGACTTGTTTGGAACAGCCTGGGACAGTCTGGGACTTGTTTGGAACAGTCTGCGACAGTTTTGGACAATCTAAGACTTGTTTGGGACAGTCTGGGACCGTCTGGGATAGTCTGGGACTTGTTTGGAACAGTCTGGGACAGTCTGGGACTGTCTGGGACTTGTTTGGAACAGTCTGGGACTTGTTTGGTACAGTCTGGGACAATCTGGGACAGTCTGGTCTTGTTTGGAACAGCCTGGGACAGTCTGGGATAGTCTGGGACTTGTTTGGAACAGTCTGCGACAGTTTGGGACCGTCTGGGACTTGTTTGAACAGTCTGCGATAGTTTGGGACAGTCTACGACTTGTTTGGGACAGTCTGGGACCGTCTGGGACCGTCTGGGACAGTCTGGGTCTTGTTTGGAACAGTCTGCGACAGTTTGGGACCGTCTGGGACTTGTTTGGAACAGTCTGCGACAGTTTGGGACAGTCTAGGACTTGTTTGGAAAAATCTGGGACCGTCTGGGACCTTCTGGAACAGTCTGGGACTTGTTTGGAAATGCCTGCGACAGTTTGGGACCGTCTGGGACTTGTTTGGAACAGTCTGCGACCGTTTGAGACCGTCTTGGACTTGTTTGGAACAGTCTGCGACAGTTCGGGACAGTCTAGGACTTGTTTGGGACAGTCTGTGGCCGTCTGGGACAGTCTGGGACTTGTTTGGAACAGTCTGTGACAGTTTGGGTCCGTCTGGGACTTGTTTGGATCAGCCTGGGACAGTCTGGGGTAGTCTGGGACTTGTTTGGAACAGTCTGCATCAGTTTGGGACAGTCTAGGACTGGTTTGGGCCAGTCTGGGACCGTCTGGGACCGTCTGGGACAGTCTGGGACTTGATTGGCACAGTCTGGGACAGTCTGGGACTTGTTTGGAACAGTTTCGGACTGTCTGGGACAGTTTGGGACATGTTTGGAACAGTCTGGAACAGTTTTGGACAATCTAAGACTTGTTTGGGAAAGTCTGGGACCGTCTGGGATAGTCTGGGACTTGTTTGGAACAGTCTGGGACTTGTTTGGAACAGTCTGGGACTATCTGGAACAGTCTGCGACAGTTTGGGACCGACTGGGAATTGTTTGGAACAGTCTGCATCAGTTTGGGACAGTCTAGGACTTATTTGGGACAGTTTGGGACCGTCTGGGACCGTCTGGGACAGTCTAGGACTTGTTTGGGACAGTCTGAGACCGTCTGGGACCGTCTGGGACAGTCTGGCACTTGTTTGGAACAGTCTGGGACAGTCTGGGACTGTCTGGGACTTGTTTGGAACAGCCTGGGACAGTCTGGGGTAGTCTGGGACTTGTTTGGAACAGTCTGCGACAGTTTGGGACCGTCTGGGACTTGTTTGGAACAGTCTGGGATCGTCTGGGACCTTCTGGGACTTGTTTGTAACAGTCTGCGACAGTTTGGGACCGTCTGGGACAGTTTGGGACATGTTTGAAACAGTCTGGGACTGTCTGGGACGGTCTGGGACTGTCTGGGACAGTCTGGGACAGCCTGGGACGGTCTGGAACATGTTTAGAACAGTCTGGGACACCCTGGGACTGTCTGGGCCAGTCTGAGACATGTTTGGAACAGTCTGGGGCAGTCTGCGACAGTCTGGGATATGTTTGGAACAGTCTGGAACAGTCTAGGACTGTCTGGGACATGTTTCGAACAGTCTAGGACAGTCTGGGACAGTTTGGGACAGTCTGGAACAGTCTGGGACAGTCTGGGACATGTTTGGAACAGTCTGAGACAGTCTGGGACTGTCTGGCATATGTTTGGAACAGTCTGGGACAGTCTAGGACTGTCTGGGACATGTTTGGAACAGTCTAGGACAGTCTGGGACAGTTTGGGACATGTTTGGAACAGTCTGCGTCTGTCTCGGACAGTCTGGGACAGCCTGGGACGGTCTGGAACATGTTTGGAGCAGTCTGGGACACCCTGGGGCTGTCTGGGCCAGGCTGAGACATGTTTGGAACACTCTATGTAAGCCTGGGACAGTCTGGGACAGTCTGGGACGTGTTTGGAACAGTCTGGGACATGTTTGGAACAGTCTGCAACATTTTTGCACAATCTAAGACTTGTTTGGGAAAGTCTGGGACCGTCTGGGATAGTCTGGGACTTGTTTGGAACAGTCTGGGACTTGTTTGGTACAGTCTGGGACATGTTTGGAACAGTCTGCGACAGATTTGGACAATCTAAGACTTGTTTGGGACAGTCTGGGACCGTCTGAGATAGTCTGGGACTTGTTTGGAACAGTCTGGGACTTGTTTGGTACAGTCTGGGACTGTCTGGAACAGTCTGCGATTGTTTGGGACCGACTGGGAATTGTTTGGAACAGTCTGCATCAGTTTGGGACAGTCTAGGACTTGTTTGGGACAGTCTGGGACCGTCCGGGACCGTCTGGGACTGTCTAGGACTTGTTTGGATCAGCCTGGGACAGTCTGGGACTTGTTTGGAACAGTCTGCGACAGTTTTGGACAATCTAAGACTTGTTTGGGACAGTCTGGGACCGTCTGGGATAGTCTGGGACTTGTTTGGAACAGTCTGGGACAGTCTGGGACTGTCTGGGACTTGTTTGGAACAGCCTGGGACAGTCTGGGGTAGTCTGGGACTTGTTTGGAACAGTCTGCGACAGTTTTGGACAATCTAAGACTTGTTTGGGACAGTCTGGGACCGTCTGGGATAGTCTGGGACTTGTTTGGAACAGTCTGGGACAGTCTGGGACTGTCTGGGACTTGTTTGGAACAGCCTGGAACAGTCTGCGACAGTTTGGGACAGTCTAGGTCTTGTTTGGAAAAATCTGGGACCGTCTGGGACCTTCTGGAACAGTCTGGGACTTGTATGGAACAGTCTGCGACAGTTTGTGACCGTCTGGGACTTGTTTGGAACAGTCTGCGACCGTTTGAGACCGTCTGGGACTTGTTTGGAACAGTATGCGACAGTTTGGGACAGTCTAGAACTTGTTTGGGACAGTCTGTGGCCGTCTGGGACCGTCTAGGACTTGTTTGGGACAGTCTGGGACAGTTTGGGACCGTCTGGGACTTGTTTGGAACAGTCTGCGACAGTTTGGGACCGTCTGGGACTTGTTTGGAACAGTCTGCGACAGTTTTGGACAGTCTAGGACTTGTTTGGAAAAATCTGGGACCGTCTGGGACCTTCTGGAACAGTCTGGGACTTGTATGGAACAGTCTGCGACAGTTTGGGACCGTCTGGGACTTGTTTGGAACAGTCTGCGACCGTTTGAGACCGTCTGGCACTTGTTTGGAACAGTCTGCGACAGTTTGGGACAGTCTAGGACTAGTTTGGGACAGTCTGCGGCCGTCTGGGACAGTCTAGGACTTGTTTGGGACAGTCTGGGACCTTCTGGGTCAGTCAGGGACTTGTTTGGAACAGTCTGCGACAGTTTGGGACCGTCTGGGACTTGTTTGGAACAGTCTGCGACAGTTTGGGACCGTCTGGGACTTGTTTGGAACAGTCTGCGACAGTTTGGGACAGTCTAGGTCTTGTTTGCGACTGTCTGGGACAATCTGGGACAGTCTGGGTCTTGTTTGGAACAGTCTGCGACAGTTTTGGACAGTCTAGGACTTGTTTGGGACAGTCTGGGACTTGTTTGGCACAGTCTGGTACAATCTGGGACAGTCTGGGACTTGTTTGGAACAGCCTGGGAAAGTCTGGGTTAGTCTGGGACTTGTTTGGAACAGTCTGTGACAGTTTGGGACCGTCTGGGACTTGTTTGGAACAGTCTGCTACAGATTGGGACCGTCCGGGACTTGTTTGTAACAGTCTGCGACAGTCTGGGATAGTCTGGGACTTGTTTGGAACAGCCTGGGACAGTCTGGGATAGTCTGGGACTTGTTTGGAACAGTCTGCGACAGTTTTTGACCGTCTGGGACTTGTTTGGAACAGTCTGCGACAGTTTTGGACAATCTAAGACTTGTTTGGGACAGTCTGGGACCGTCTGGGATAGTCTGGGACTTGTTTGGAACAGTCTGGGACTTGTTTGGTACAGTCTGGGACTGTCTGGAACAGTCTGCGACAGTTTGGGACCGACTGGGAATTGTTTGGAACAGTCTGCATCAGTTTTGGACAGTCTAGGACTTGTTTGGGACAGTCTGGGACCGTCCGGGACCGTCTGGGACTGTCTGGGACTTGTTTGGAACAGCCTGGGACAGTCTGGGACAGTCTGCGACTTGTTTGGAACAGTCTGCGACAGTTTTGGACAATCTAAGACTTGTTTGGGACAGTCTGGGACCGTCTGGGATAGTCTGGGACTTGTTTGGAACAGTCTGGGACAGTCTGGGACTGTCTGGGGCTTGTTTGGAACAGCCTGGGACTGTCTGGGGTAGTCTGGGACTTGTTTGGAACAGACTGCGACAGTTTGGGACCGTCTGGGACTTGTTTGGAACAGTCTGTGACAGTTTGGGACAGTCTAGGACTTGTTTGGAAAAATCTGGGACCGTCTGGGACCTTCTGGAACAGTCTGGGTCTTGTATGGAACAGTCTGCGACAGTTTGGGACCGTCTGGGACTTGTTTGGAACAGTCTGCGACCGTTTGAGACCGTCTGGCACTTGTTTGGAACAGTCTGCGACAGTTTGGGACAGTCTAGGACTAGTTTGGGACAGTCTGCGGCCGTCTGGGACAGTCTAGGACTTGTTTGGGACAGTCTGGGACCTTCTGGGTCAGTCAGGGACTTGTTTGGAACAGTCTGCGACAGTTTGGGACCGTCTGGGACTTGTTTGGAACAGTCTGCGACAGTTTGGGACAGTCTAGGTCTTGTTTGCGACTGTCTGGGACAATCTGGGACAGTCTGGGTC
Organism: Cephus spinipes; assembly: GCA_963971525.1. Lineage (NCBI taxonomy): Eukaryota > Metazoa > Arthropoda > Insecta > Hymenoptera > Cephidae > Cephus > Cephus spinipes. The sequence goes on along the minus strand of OZ020577.1, from coordinate 8,917,883 downwards.
TTGTTTGGAACAGTCTGCGACAGTTTTGGACAGTCTAGGACTTGTTTGGGACAGTCTGGGACTTGTTTGGCACAGTCTGGTACAATCTGGGACAGTCTGGGACTTGTTTGGAACAGCCTGGGAAAGTCTGGGTTAGTCTGGGACTTGTTTGGAACAGTCTGTGACAGTTTGGGACCGTCTGGGACTTGTTTGGAACAGTCTGCTACAGATTGGGACCGTCCGGGACTTGTTTGTAACAGTCTGCGACAGTCTGGGATAGTCTGGGACTTGTTTGGAACAGCCTGGGACAATCTGGGACAGTCTGGGACAATCTGGGACTGTCTGGGACTTGTTTGGAACAGTCTGGGACCGCCTGGGTCCGTCTGGGACTTGTTTGGGACAGTCTGGGACTTGTTAGGTACAGTCTTGGACTGTCTGGAACAGTCTGGGACTGTCTGGGACAGTCTGGGACTTGTTTGGGACAGTCTGGGACCGTCTGGGACCGTCTGGGACAGTCTAGGACTTGTTTGGGACAGTCTGTGACTTGTTCGGGACAGTCTAGGACCGTCTGGGATCATCTGGGACCGTCTGGGACTGTCTGGGACTTGTTTGGAACAGTCTGGGACAATCTGGGACAGTCTGGGACAATCTGGGACAGTCTGGGACAATCTGGGACAGTCTGGGACTTGTTTGGAACAGCCTGGGTCAGTCAGGGAACATCTGGGACCGTCTGGGACAGTCTCGGACTTGTTTGAGACAGTCTGGGACCGTCTGGGACCGTCTGGGACTTGTTTGGAACAGTCTGCGACAGTTTGGGACAGTCTAGGACTTGTGTGGGTCAGTCTGCGACAGTTTGGGATAGTCTAGGACTTGTTTGGGACAGTCTGGGACTATCTGGGACAGTCTGGGACTGTCTGGGACTTGTTTGGAGCAGTCTGGGACAATCTGGGCAGTCTGGGACTTGTTTGGAACAGTCTGCGACAGTTTGGGACAGTCAAGAACTTGTTTGGGACAGTCTGGGACAATCTGCAACAGTCTGGGTCTTGTTTGGAACGGCCTGGGACAGTCTGGGACTCGTTTGGAACAGTCTGGGACAATCTGGGACAGTCTGGGACTTGTTTGGAACAGCCTGGGACAGTCTGGGACTTGTTTGGTACAGTCTGGGACAGTCTGGGATAGTCTGGGACTTGTTTGGAACAGACTGCGACTGTTTGGGACCGTCTGGGACTTGTTTGGAACAGTCTGCGACAGTTTGGGACAGTCTAGGACTTGTTTGGGACAGTCTGGGACCGTCTGGGACCGTCTGGGACTGTCTCGGACTTGTTTGGAACATTCTGGGTCAATCTGGGACAGTCTGGGACTTGTTTGGAACAGCCTGGGACTATCTAGGACTTGTTTGGGACAGTCTGGGACCGTCTGGTACAGTCTGGGACTTGTTTGGAACAGTCTGGGACAGTCTGGGACAGTCTGGGACTTGTTTGGAACAGCCTGGGACAGTCTGGGACAGTCTGGGACTTGTTTTGAACAGTCTGGGACAGTCTGGAATAGTCTGGGACTTGTTTGGAACAGTCTGCGACAGTTTGGGACAGTCTGGGACTTGTTTGGAACAGCCTGTAACAGTCTGGGATAGTCTGGGACTTGTTTGGGACAGTCTGGGACCGTCTGGGACAGTCTGGGACTTATTTGGAACAGTCTGGGACAATCTGGGACAGTCTGGCACTTGTTCGGAACAGCCTGGGACAGTCTGGGACAGTCTGGGACTTGTTTGGAACAGTCTGGGACAATCTGGGACAGTCTGGGACTTGTTTGGAACAGCTTGGGACTGTCTGGGATAGTCTGGGGCATGTTTGGAACAGTCTGCGACAGTTTGGGACAGTCTAGGACTTGTTTGGGACAGTCTGGGACCGTCTGGGACAGTCTGGGACTTGATTGGAACATTCTGCGACAGTCTAGGACAGTCTGGGTCTTGTTTGGAACAGTCTGGGCCAGTCTAGGACTTGTTTGGGACAGTCTGGGACTGTCTGGAACAGTCTGGGAATGTCTGGGACAGTCTGGGACTTGTTTGGAACAGTCTGTGACAGTCTGGGACAGTCTGGGACTTGTTTGGAACAGTCTGCGACAGTTTGGAACAGTCTAGGACTTGTTTGGGACAGTCTGGGACCGTCTGGGACAGTCTGGGATAGTCCGGGACAGTCTGGGACAGTCTGGGACAGTCTGGGACTTGTTTGGAACAGTCTGCGACAGTCTAGGACAGTCTGGGACTTGTTTGGAACAGTCTGTGACAGTCTGGGGCAGTCTGGGACTTGTTTGGGACAGTCTGGGACCGTCTGGGACTGTCTGGGACTTGTGTGGTACAGTCTGGGACAATCTGGGACAGTCTGGGACTTGTTTGGAACAGCCTGGGACAGTCTGGGATAGTCTGGGGCTTGTTTGGAACAGTCTGCGACAGTTTAAGACCGTCTGGGACTTGTTTGGAACAGTCTGCGACAGTTTGGGACAGTCTAGGACTTGTTTGGAACAGTCTGTGACAGTCTGGGACAGTCTGGGACTTGTTTGGGACAGTCTGGGACCGTCTGGGACTGTCTGGGACTTGTGTGGAACAGTCTGGGACAATCTGGGACAGTCCGGGACTTGTTTGGAACAGCCTGGGACAGTCTGGGATAGTCTGGGACTTGTTTGGAACAGTCTGCGACAGTTTGGGACCGTCTGGGACTTGTTTGGAACAGTCTGCGACAGTTTGGGACAGTCTAGGACTTGTTTGGGTCAGTCTGGGACCGTCTGGGACCGTCTGGGACAGTCTCGGACTTGTTTGAGACAGTCTGGGACCGTCTGGGACTTGTTTGGAACAGTCTGCGACAGTTTGGGACAGTCTAGGACTTGTTTGGAACAGTCTGGGACAATCTGGGACAGTCTGGGACTTGTTTGAAACAGCCTGGGACAGTCTGGGATAGTCTGGGGCTTCTTTGGAACAGTCTGCGACAGTTTAAGACCGTCTGGGACTTGTTTGGAACAGTCTGCGACAGTTTGGGACAGTCTAGGACTTGTTTGGGACAGTCTGGGACTGTCTGGGACAGTCTGGGATAGTCCGGGACAGTCTGGGACAGTCTGGGACAATCTGGGACTTGTTTGGAACAGTCTGCGACAGTCTAGGACAGTCTGGGAGTTGTTTGGAACAGTCTGGGGCAGTCTGGGACAGTCTGGGTCTGTCTGGGACATGTTCGGGACAGTCTGGGACTGTCTGGAACAGTCTGGGACTGTCTGGAACAGTCTGGGACTGTCTGGAACAGTCTGGGACTATCTAGGACTTGTTTGGGACAGTCTGGGACCGTCTGGGACAGTCTGGGACTTGTTTGGAACAGTCTGGGACAATCTGGGACAGTCTGGGACTTGTTTGGAACAGCCTGGGACAGTCTGGGACAGTCTGGGACTAGTTTTGAACAGTCTGGGACAGTCTGGAATAGTCTGGGACTTGTTTGGAACAGTCTGCGACAGTTTGGGACAGTCTGGGACTTGTTTGGAACAGCCTGTGACAGTCTGGGATAGTCTGGGACTTGTTTGGGACAGTCTGGGACCGTCTGGGACAGTCTGGGACTTATTTGGAATAGTCTGGGAAAATCTGGGACAGTCTGGGACTTGTTCGGAACAGCCTGGGACAGTCTGGGACAGTCTGGGACTTGTTTGGAACAGTCTGAGACAATCTGGGACTGTCTGGGACTTGTTTGGAACAGCTTGGGACTGTCTGGGATAGTCTGGGGCATGTTTGGAACAGTCTGCGACAGTTTGGGACAGTCTAGGACTTGTTTGGGACAGTCTGGGACCGTCTGGGACAGTCTGGGATAGTCTGGGATAGTCTGGGACAGTCTGGGACAGTCTGGGACAGTCTGGGACTTGATTGGAACATTCTGCGACAGTCTAGGACAGTCTGGGTCTAGTTTGGAACAGTCTGGGCCAGTCTAGGACTTGTTTGGGACAGTCTGGGACTGTCTGGAACAGTCTGGGACTGTCTGGGACAGTCTGGGACTTGTTTGGAACAGTCTGTGACAGTCTGGGACAGTCTGGGACTTGTTTGGAACAGTCTGCGACAGTTTGGAACAGTCTAGGACTTGTTTGGGACAGTCTGGGACCGTCTGGGACAGTCTGGGATAGTCCGGGACAGTCTGGGACAGTCTGGGACAGTCTGGGACTTGTTTGGAACAGTCTGCGACAGTCTAGGACAGTCTGGGACTTTATTGGAACAGTCTGGGACAGTCTAGGACTTGTTTGGGACAGTCTGGGACTGTCTGGAACAGTCTCGGACTGTCTGGGACAGTCTAGGACTTGTTTGGAACAGTCTGTGACAGTCTGGGGCAGTCTGGGACTTGTTTGGGACAGTCTGGGACCGTCTGGGACTGTCTGGGACTTGTGTGGTACAGTCTGGGACAATCTGGGACAGTCTGGGACTTGTTTGGAACAGCCTGGGACAGTCTGGGATAGTCTGGGACTTGTTTGGAACAGTCTGCGACAGTTTGGGACCGTCTGGGACTTGTTTGGAACAGTCTGCGACAGTTTGGGACAGTCTAGGACTTGTTTGGGTCAGTCTGGGACCGTCTGGGACCGTCTGGGACAGTCTCGGACTTGTTTGAGACAGTCTGGGACCGTCTGGGACTTGTTTGGAACAGTCTGCGACAGTTTGGGACAGTCTAGGACTTGTTTGGGTCAGTCTGCGACAGTTTGGGATAGTCTAGGACTTGTTTGGGACAGTCTGGGACCATCTGGGACAGTCTGGGACTGTCTGGGACTTGTTTGGACCAGTCTGGGACAATCTGGGACAGTCTGGGACTTGTTTGGCACAGCCTGGGACAGTCTGGGACAGTCTAGGACTTGTTTGGAACAGTCTGTGACAGTCTGGGACAGTCTGGGACTTGTTTGGGACAGTCTGGGACCGTCTGGGACTGTCTGGGTCATGTTTGGAGCAGTCTGGGACAGTCTGAGACAGTCTGGGACAGTCTGGGACTTCTTTGGAACAGTCTGGGACTGTCTGGGACAGTCTGGGACAGTCTGGGACATGTTTGGAACAGTCTAAGACAGTCTGGGACTGTCTGGGACTTGTTTGGAACAGTCTGGGACAGTCTGGAAGAGTCTAGAACTTGTTTGGAACAGTCTGTGACAGTCTGGGACTTGTTTGGAACAGTCTGGGACAGTCTGGGACGTGTTTGGAACAGTCTGGGACAGTCTGGGACAGTCTGGGACAGCCTAGGACAGTCTGGGACATGTTTGGAACAGTCTGGGGCAGTTTAGGACATCCTGGGACTTGTTTGGAACAGTCTGGGACCTTCTGGGACTTGTTTGGAACAGTCTGGGGCAGTCTGGGACAGTCTAGGACATGTTTGGAACAGTCTGGGGCAGTCTGGGACAGTCTGGGACAGTCTGGGACTTGTTTGGAACAGTCTGGGACTTGTTTGGAACAGTCTGGGACAGTCTGGTACTTGTTTGGAACAGTCTAGGACAGTTTGGGACGGTCTGGGACATGTTTGGAACAGTCTGGGACAGTCTGGGACAGTCTGGGACTTGTTTGGAACAGTCTGGGACAGTCTGGGACTTGTTTGGAACAGTCTAGGACAGTTTGGGACGGTCTGGGACATGTTTGGACCAGTCTGGGACAGTCTGTGACTGTCTGGGACATGTTTGGAACAGTGTGGGACAGTCTATGACCGTCTGGGACATGTTTGGAACAGTCTAGGATAGTTTGGGACGGTCTGGGACATTTTTGGAGCAGACTTGGACAGCCTGGGAGAGTCTGGGACAGTCTGGGACTTGTTTGCAGCAGTCTGGGACAGTCTGGGACTTGTTTGGAGCAGTCTGGGACAGTCTGGGACTTATATGGAACAGTCTAGGACGGTTTGGGACGGTCTGGGACATGTTTGGAGCAGTCTGGGACAGTCTGGGACTGTCTGGGACATGTTTGGAACAGCGTGGGACAGTCTATGACCGTCTGGGACATGTTTGGAACAGTCTAGGACAGTCTATGACCGTCTGGGACATGTTTGGAACAGTCTAGGACAGTTTGGGACGGTCTGGTACATGTTTGGAGCAGTCTTGGACAGCCTGCGACAGTCTGGGACAGTCTGGGACTTGTTTGGAAGAGTCTGGGATAGTCTGGGACTTATATGGAACAGTCTAGGACAGTTTGGGACGGTCTGGGACACGTTTGGAGCAGTCTGGGACAGTCTGGGAGAGTCTGGGACTTGTTTGGAACAGTCTGGGGCAGTCTGGGACAGTCTAGGACATCTTTGGAACTGTCTGGGACGGTCTGGGACTTGTTTGGGACAGTCTGGGACAGTCTGGGAGAATCTGGGACTTGTTTGGAACAGTCTGGGACTGTCTGGGACTTGTTTGGTACACTCTGGGTCAGTCTGAGACAGTCTGGGACTTGTTTGGAACAATCTGGGACGGTGTGGGACAGTGTGGGACATGTTTGGTACAGTCTGGGACAGTCTGGGGCTGTCTGGGACTTGTTTATAACAGTCTGGGACAGTATGGGAGAGTCTGGGACTTGTTTGGAACAGTCTGGGGCAGTCTGGGACAGTCTAGGACATCTTTGGAACAGTCTGGGACAGAGTGGGACAGTCTGGGACATGTTTGGAACTTGTTTGGGACAGTCTGGGATATGTTTGGAGCAGTCTTGGACAGCCTGGGACAGTCTGGGACAGTCTGGGACTTGTTTGGAACAGTCTGGGATAGTCTGGGACAGCCTGGGACAGTCTAGGTCAGTCTGGGACTTGTTTGGAACAGTCTGGGGCTGCCTGGGACAGTCTGGGACAGTCTGGGACATGTTTGGAACAGTCTAAGACAGTCTGGGACTGTCTGGGACTTGTTTGGAACAGTCTGGAACAGTCTGGAAGAGTCTAGAAATTGTTTGGAACAGTCTGTGACAGTCTGGGACTTGTTTGGAACAGTCTGGGACAGTCTGGGACGTGTTTGGAACAGTCTGGGGCAGTCTGGGGCAGTCTGGGACAGCCTGGGACAGTCTAGGACAGTCTGGGACATGTTTCGAACAGTCTGGGGCAGTTTAGGACATCCTGGGACTTGTTTGGAACAGTCTGGGACCTTCTGGGACTTATTTGGAACAGTCTGGGGCAGTCTGGGACAGTCTAGGACATGTTTGGAACAGTCTGAGACAGTGTGGGACAGTCTGGGACAGTCTGGGACATGTTTGGAACAGTCTGGGACGGTCTGGGACAGTGTGGGACATGTTTGGTACAGTCTCGGACAGTCTGGGGCTGTCTGGGACTTGTTTGGAACAGTCTGGGACAGTCTGGGAGAGTCTGGGACTTGTTTGGAACAGACTGGGGCAGTCTGGAACAGTCTAGGACATCTTTGGAACTGTCTGGGACGGTCTGGGACTTGTTTGGTACACTCTGGGTCAGTCTGAGACAGTCTGGGACTTGTTTGGAACAATCTGGGACTGTCTGAGACTTGTTTGGTACACTATGGGTCAGTCTGAGACAGTCTGGGACTTGTTTGGAACAATCTGGGACTGTCTCAGACAGCCTGGAGCAGTCTGGGACAGTCTGGGACATGTTGCGAACAGTCTGGGACAGTCTGGGAGGTGTTTGGAACAGTCTGGGACTGTCTGGGACAGCCTGGGACAGTCTGGGACAGTCTGTGACAGCCTGGGACAGTTTAGGACAGACTGGGACTTGTTTGGAACAGTCTGGGATTGCCTGGGACTGCCTGGGACAGCCTGGGGCAGTCTGGGACAGTCTGGGACATGTTTGGAACAGTCTGGGACAGTCTGGGACTTGTTTGGAACAGTCTGGGACTGTCAGGGACAGTCTGGGACAGTCCGGGACATGTTTGGAACTGTCTGGGACGGTCTGGGACAGTCTGGGACATGTTTGGAACAGTCTGGGACTGTCTGGGACTTGTTTGGGACAGTCTGGGATATGTTTGGAGCAGTCTTGGACAGCCTGGGACAGTCTGGGACAGTCTGGGACTTGTTTGGAACAGTCTGGGATAGTCTGGGACAGCCTGGGACAGTCTAGGTCAGTCTGGGACTTGTTTGGAACAGTCTGGGGCTGCCCGGGACAGTCTGGGACAGTCTGGGACATGTTTGGAACAGTCTAAGACAGTCTGGGACTGTCTGGGACTTGTTTGGAACAGTCTGGAACAGTCTGGAAGAGTCTAGAAATTGTTTGGAACAGTCTGTGACAGTCTGGGACTTGTTTGGAACAGTCTGGGACAGTCTGGGACGTGTTTGGAACAGTCTGGGGCAGTCTGGGGCAGTCTGGGACAGCCTGGGACAGTCTAGGACAGTCTGGGACATGTTTGGAACAGTCTGGGGCAGTTTAGGACATCCTGGGTCTTGTTTGGAACAGTCTGGGACCTTCTGGGACTTATTTGGAACAGTCTGGGGCAGTCTGGGACAGTCTAGGACATGTTTGGAACAGTCTGAGACAGTGTGGGACAGTCTGGGACGGTCTGGGACAGTGTGGGACATGTTTGGTACAGTCTGGGACAGTCTGGGGCTGTCTGGGACTTGTTTGGAACAGTCTGGGACAGTCTGGGAGAGTCTGGGACTTGTTTGGAACAGACTGGGGCAGTCTGGAACAGTCTAGGACATCTTTGGAACTGTCTGGGACGGTCTGGGACTTGTTTGGTACACTCTGGGTCAGTCTGAGACAGTCTGGGACTTGTTTGGAACAATCTGGGACTGTCTGAGACTTGTTTGGTACACTATGGGTCAGTCTGAGACAGTCTGGGACTTGTTTGGAACAATCTGGGACTGTCTGAGACAGCCTGGAGCAGTCTGGGACAGTCTGGGACATGTTGCGAACAGTCTGGGACAGTCTGGGAGGTGTTTGGAACAGTCTGGGACTGTCTGGGACAGCCTGGGACAGTCTGGGACAGTCTGTGACAGCCTGGGACAGTCTAGGACAGACTGGGACTTGTTTGGAACAGTCTGGGACTGCCTGGGACTGCCTGGGACAGCCTGGGGCAGTCTGGGACAGTCTGGGACATGTTTGGAACAGTCTGGGACAGTCTGGGACTTGTTTGGAACACTCTGGGACTGTCAGGGACAGTCTGGGACAGTCCGGGACATGTTTGGAACAGTCTGGGACTGTCTGGGACATGTTTGGAACAGTCTAGGACAGTTTGGGACTGCCTGGGACATGTTTGGAACAGTCTAGGACAGTCTGGGACAGCCTGGGACAGTATGGGACTTGTTTGGATCAGTCAGGGACTGTCTGGGACATGTTTGGAATAGTCTAGGACAGTTTGGTACGGACTGGGACATGTTTGGATCAGTGTGGGACAGTCTGGGGCTGTGTGGGACATGTTTGGAACAGTCTAGGACAGTTTGGGACGGTCTGGGACATGTTTAGAACAGTCTAGGACAGTATGGGACGGTCTGGGGCATGTTTGGAACAGTCTGGGACAGTCTGGGACTGGCTTGGACGTGTTTGGAACAGCCTAGGACGGTCTGGGACATGTTTGGAACAGTCTAGGACATTTTGGGACGGTCTGGAACATGTTTTGAGCAGTCTGGGACGGTCTGGGACATGTTTGGAACAGTCTGGGACCGTCTGGGACAGTCTGGGACTTGTTTGGAACAGTGCGGGACAGTCTATGACCGTCTGGGACATGTTTGGAACAGTCTAGGACAGTTTGGGACGGTCTGGGTCAAGTTTGGAGCAGTCTGGGACAGTCTGAGACAGTCTGGGACAGTCTGGGACTTGTTTGGAACAGTCTGGGACTGTCTGGGACAGTCTGGGACAGTCTGGGACATGTTTGGAACAGTCTAAGACAGTCTGGGACTGTCTGGGACTTGTTTGGAACAGTCTGGGACAGTCTGGAAGAGTCTAGAACTTGTTTGGAACAGTCTGTGACAGTCTGGGACTTGTTTGGAACAGTCTGGGACAGTCTGGGACGTGTTTGGAACAGTCTGGGACAGTCTGGGACAGTCTGGGACAGCCTGGGACAGTCTAGGACAGTCTGGGACATGTTTGGAACAGTCTGGGGCAGTTTAGGACATCCTGGGACTTGTTTGGAACAGTCTGGGACCTTCTGGGACTTGTTTGGAACAGTCTGGGGCAGTCTGGGACAGTCTAGGACATGTTTGGAACAGTCTGCGGCAGTCTGGGACAGTCTGGGACAGTCTGGGACTTGTTTGGAACAGTCTGGGACTTGTTTGGAACAGTCTGGGACAGTCCGGGACTTGTTTGGAACAGTCTAGGACAGTTTGGGACGGTCTGGGACATGTTTGGAACAGTCTGGGACAGTCTGGGACAGTCTGGGACTTGTTTGGAACAGTCTGGGACAGTCTGGGACTTGTTTGGAACAGTCTAGGACAGTTTGGGACGGTCTGGGACATGTTTGGACCAGTCTGGGACAGTCTGTGACTGTCTGGGACATGTTTGGAACAGTGTGGGACAGTCTATGACCGTCTGGGACATGTTTGGAACAGTCTAGGATAGTTTGGGACGGTCTGGGACATTTTTGGAGCAGACTTGGACAGCCTGGGAGAGTCTGGGACAGTCTGGGACTTGTTTGGAGCAGTCTGGGACAGTCTGGGACTTGTTTGGAGCAGTCTGGGACAGTCTTGGACTTATATGGAACAGTCTAGGACGGTTTGGGACGGTCTGGGACATGTTTGGAGCAGTCTGGGACAGTCTGGGACTGTCTGGGACATGTTTGGAACAGTCTAGGACAGTCTATGACCGTCTGGGACATGTTTGGAACAGACTAGGACAGTTTGGGACGGTCTGGTACATGTTTGGAGCAGTCTTGGACAGCCTGCGACAGTCTGGGACAGTCTGGGACTTGTTTGGAAGAGTCTGGGATAGTCTGGGACTTATATGGAACAGTCTAGGACAGTTTGGGACGGTCTGGGACACGTTTGGAGCAGTCTGGGACAGTCTGGGAGAGTCTGGGACTTGTTTGGAACAGTCTGGGGCAGTCTGGGACAGTCTAGGACATCTTTGGAACTGTCTGGGACGGTCTGGGACATGTTTGGAACAGTCTGGGACTGTCTGGGACTTGTTTGGGACAGTCTGGGACAGTCTGGGAGAATCTGGGACTTGTTTGGAACAGTCTGGGACTGTCTGGGACTTGTTTGGTACACTCTGGGTCAGTCTGAGACAGTCTGGGACTTGTTTGGAACAATCTGGGACGGTGTGGGACAGTGTGGGACATGTTTGGTACAGTCTGGGACAGTCTGGGACTTATTTGGAACAGTCTGGGGCAGTCTGGGACAGTCTAGGACATGTTTGGAACAGTCTGAGACAGTGTGGGACAGTCTGGGACGGTCTGGGACAGTGTGGGACATGTTTGGTACAGTCTGGGACAGTCTGGGGCTGTCTGGGACTTGTTTGGAACAGTCTGGGACAGTCTGGGAGAGTCTGGGACTTGTTTGGAACAGACTGGGGCAGTCTGTAACAGTCTAGGACATCTTTGGAACTGTCTGGGACGGTCTGGGACTTGTTTGGTACACTCTGGGTCAGTCTGAGACAGTCTGGGACTTGTTTGGAACAATCTGGGACTGTCTGAGACTTGTTTGGTACACTATGGGTCAGTCTGAGACAGTCTGGGACTTGTTTGGAACAATCTGGGACTGTCTGAGACAGCCTGGAGCAGTCTGGGACAGTCTGGGACATGTTGCGAACAGTCTGGGACAGTCTGGGAGGTGTTTGGAACAGTCTGGGACTGTCTGGGACAGCCTGGGACAGTCTGGGACAGTCTGTGACAGCCTGGGACAGTCTAGGACAGACTGGGACTTGTTTGGAACAGTCTGGGACTGCCTGGGACTGCCTGGGACAGCCTGGGGCAGTCTGGGACAGTCTGGGACATGTTTGGAACAGTCTGGGACAGTCTGGGACTTGTTTGGAACACTCTGGGACTGTCAGGGACAGTCTGGGACAGTCCGGGACATGTTTGGAACAGTCTGGGACTGTCTGGGACATGTTTGGAACAGTCTAGGACAGTTTGGGACTGCCTGGGACATGTTTGGAACAGTCTAGGACAGTTTGGGACGGTCTGGGACATGTTTGGAGCAGTCTGGGACAGTCTGGGACAGCCTGGGACAGTATGGGACTTGTTTGGATCAGTCAGGGACTGTCTGGGACATGTTTGGAATAGTCTAGGACAGTTTGGTACGGACTGGGACATGTTTGGATCAGTCTGGGACAGTCTGGGGCTGTGTGGGACATGTTTGGAACAGTCTAGGACAGTTTGGGACGGTCTGGGACATGTTTAGAACAGTCTAGGACAGTATGGGACGGTCTGGGGCATGTTTGGAACAGTCTGGGACAGTCTGGGACTGGCTTGGACGTGTTTGGAACAGCCTAGGACGGTCTGGGACATGTTTGGAACAGTCTAGGACATTTTGGGACGGTCTGGAACATGTTTTGAGCAGTCTGGGACGGTCTGGGACATGTTTGGAACAGTCTGGGACCGTCTGGGACAGTCTGGGACTTGTTTGGAACAGTGCGGGACAGTCTATGACCGTCTGGGACATGTTTGGAACAGTCTAGGACAGTTTGGGACGGTCTGGGTCATGTTTGGAGCAGTCTGGGACAGTCTGGGGCTGTGTGGGACATGTTTGGAACAGTCTAGGACAGTTTGGGACGGTCTGGGACATGTTTAGAACAGTCTAGGACAGTATGGGACGGTCTGGGGCATGTTTGGAACAGTCTGGGACAGTCTGGGACTGGCTTGGACGTGTTTGGAACAGCCTAGGACGGTCTGGGACATGTTTGGAACAGTCTAGGACATTTTGGGACGGTCTGGAACATGTTTTGAGCAGTCTGGGACGGTCTGGGACATGTTTGGAACAGTCTGGGACCGTCTGGGACAGTCTGGGACTTGTTTGGAACAGTGCGGGACAGTCTATGACCGTCTGGGACATGTTTGGAACAGTCTAGGACAGTTTGGGACGGTCTGGGTCATGTTTGGAGCAGTCTGGGACAGTCTGAGACAGTCTGGGACAGTCTGGGACTTGTTTGGAACAGTCTGGGACTGTCTGGGACAGTCTGGGACAGTCTGGGACATGTTTGGAACAGTCTAAGACAGTCTGGGACTGTCTGGGACTTGTTTGGAACAGTCTGGGACAGTCTGGAAGAGTCTAGAACTTGTTTGGAACAGTCTGTGACAGTCTGGGACTTGTTTGGAACAGTCTGGGACAGTCTGGGACGTGTTTGGAACAGTCTGGGACAGTCTGGGACAGTCTGGGACAGCCTGGGACAGTCTAGGACAGTCTGGGACATGTTTGGAACAGTCTGGGGCAGTTTAGGACAGCCTGGGACTTGTTTGGAACAGTCTGGGACCTTCTGGGACTTGTTTGGAACAGTCTGGGGCAGTCTGGGACAGTCTAGGACATGTTTGGAACAGTCTGCGGCAGTCTGGGACAGTCTGGGACAGTCTGGGACTTGTTTGGAACAGTCTGGGACTTGTTTGGAACAGTCTGGGACAGTCCGGGACTTGTTTGGAACAGTCTAGGACAGTTTGGGACGGTCTGGGACATGTTGGGAACAGTCTGGGACAGTCTGGGACAGTCTGGGACTTGTTTGGAACAGTCTGGGACAGTCTGGGACTTGTTTGGAACAGTCTAGGACAGTTTGGGACGGTCTGGGACATGTTTGGACCAGTCTGGGACAGTCTGTGACTGTCTGGGACATGTTTGGAACAGTGTGGGACAGTCTATGACCGTCTGGGACATGTTTGGAACAGTCTAGGATAGTTTGGGACGGTCTGGGACATTTTTGGAGCAGACTTGGACAGCCTGGGAGAGTCTGGGACAGTCTGGGACTTGTTTGGAGCAGTCTGGGACAGTCTGGGACTTGTTTGGAGCAGTCTGGGACAGTCTTGGACTTATATGGAACAGTCTAGGACGGTTTGGGACGGTCTGGGACATGTTTGGAGCAGTCTGGGACAGTCTGGGACTGTCTGGGACATGTTTGGAACAGTCTAGGACAGTCTATGACCGTCTGGGACATGTTTGGAACAGTCTAGGACAGTTTGGGACGGTCTGGTACATGTTTGGAGCAGTCTTGGACAGCCTGCGACAGTCTGGGACAGTCTGGGACTTGTTTGGAAGAGTCTGGGATAGTCTGGGACTTATATGGAACAGTCTAGGACAGTTTGGGACGGTCTGGGACACGTTTGGAGCAGTCTGGGACAGTCTGGGAGAGTCTGGGACTTGTTTGGAACAGTCTGGGGCAGTCTGGGACAGTCTAGGACATCTTTGGAACTGTCTGGGACGGTCTGGGACATGTTTGGAACAGTCTGGGACTGTCTGGGACTTGTTTGGGACAGTCTGGGACAGTCTGGGAGAATCTGGGACTTGTTTGGAACAGTCTGGGACTGTCTGGGACTTGTTTGGTACACTCTGGGTCAGTCTGAGACAGTCTGGGACTTGTTTGGAACAATCTGGGACGGTGTGGGACAGTGTGGGACATGTTTGGTACAGTCTGGGACAGTCTGGGGCTGTCTGGGACTTGTTTATAACAGTCTGGGACAGTATGGGAGAGTCTGGGACTTGTTTGGAACAGTCTGGGGCAGTCTGGGACAGTCTAGGACATCTTTGGAACAGTCTGGGACAGAGTGGGACAGTCTGGGACATGTTTGGAACTGTCTGGGACGGTCTGGGACAGTCTGGGACATGTTTGGAACAGTCTGGGACTGTCTGGGACTTGTTTGGGACAGTCTGGGATATGTTTGGAGCAGTCTTGGACAGCCTGGGACAGTCTGGGACTTGTTTGGAACAGTCTGGGATAGTCTGGGACAGCCTGGGACAGTCTAGGTCAGTCTGGGACTTGTTTGGAACAGTCTGGGGCTGCCTGGGACAGTCTGGGACAGTCTGGGACATGTTTGGAACAGTCTAAGACAGTCTGGGACTGTCTGGGACTTGTTTGGAACAGTCTGGAACAGTCTGGAAGAGTCTAGAAATTGTTTGTAACAGTCTGTGACAGTCTGGGACTTGTTTGGAACAGTCTGGGACAGTCTGGGACGTGTTTGGAACAGTCTGGGGCAGTCTGGGGCAGTCTGGGACAGCCTGGGACAGTCTAGGACAGTCTGGGACATGTTTGGAACAGTCTGGGGCAGTTTAGGACATCCTGGGACTTGTTTGGAACAGTCTGGGACCTTCTGGGACTTATTTGGAACAGTCTGGGGCAGTCTGGGACTTGTTTGGAACAGTCTGCGACAGTTTGGGACCGTCTGGGACTTGTTTGGAACAGTCTGCGACAGTTTGGGACAGTCTAGGACTTGTTTGGGTCAGTCTGGGACCGTCTGGGACCGTCTGGGACAGTCTCGGACTTGTTTGGGACAGTCTGGGACCGTCTGGGACCGTCTGGGACTTGTTTGGAACAGTCTGCGACAGTTTGGGACAGTCTAGGACTTGTTTGGGTCAGTCTGGGACAGTCTGGGACCGTCTGGGACAGTCTAGGACTTGTTTGGGACAGTCTGGGACTTGTTTGGAACAGTCTGGGACAATCTGGGACAGTCTGGGACAATCTGGGACTGTCTGGGACTTGTTTGGAACAGTCTGGGACCGCCTGGGTCCGTCTGGGACTTGTTTGGGACAGTCTGGGACTTGTTAGGTACAGTCTTGGACTGTCTGGAACAGTCTGGGACTGTCTGGGACAGTCTGGGACTTGTTTGGGACAGTCTGGGACCGTCTGGGACCGTCTGGGACAGTCTAGGACTTGTTTGGGACAGTCTGTGACTTGTTCGGGACAGTCTAGGACCGTCTGGGACCATCTGGGACCGTCTGGGACTGTCTGGGACTTGTTTGGAACAGTCTGGGTCAGTCAGGGAACATCTGGGACCGTCTGGGACCGTCTGGGACTTGTTTGGAACAGTCTGCGACAGTTTGGGACAGTCTAGGACTTGTGTGGGTCAGTCTGCGACAGTTTGGGATAGTCTAGGACTTGTTTGGGACAGTCTGGGACCATCTGGGACAGTCTGGGACTGTCTGGGACTTGTTTGGAGCAGTCTGGGACAATCTGGAACAGTCTGGGTCTTATTTGGAACAGCCTGGGACAGTCTGGGATAGTCTCGGGCTTGTTTAGAACAGTCTGGGACCTTCTGGGACTTGTTTGGAACAGTCTGGGGCAGTCTGGGACTTGTTTGGAACAGTCTAGGACAGTTTGGGACGGTCTGGGACATGTTTGGAACAGTCTGGGACAGTCTGGGACTTGTTTGGAACAGTCTGGGACAGTCTGGGACTTGTTTGGAACAGTCTAGGACAGTTTGGGACGGTCTGGGACATGTTTGGACCAGTCTGGGACAGTCTGTGACTGTCTGGGACATGTTTGGAACAGTGTGGGACAGTCTATGACCGTCTGGGACATGTTTGGAACAGTCTAGGATAGTTTGGGACGGTCTAGGACATTTTTGGAGCAGACTTGGACAGCCTGGGAGAGTCTGGGACAGTCTGGGACTTGTTTGGAGCAGTCTGGGACAGTCTGGGACTTGTTTGGAGCAGTCTGGGACAGTCTTGGACTTATATGGAACAGTCTAGGACGGTTTGGGACGGTCTGGGACATGTTTGGAGCAGTCTGGGACAGTCTGGGACTGTCTGGGACATGTTTGGAACAGCGTGGGACAGTCTATGACCGTCTGGGACATGTTTGGAACAGTCTAGGACAGTCTATGACCGTCTGGGACATGTTTGGAACAGTCTAGGACAGTTTGGGACGGTCTGGTACATGTTTGGAGCAGTCTTGGACAGCCTGCGACAGTCTGGGACAGTCTGGGACTTGTTTGGAAGAGTCTGGGATAGACTGGGACTTATATGGAACAGTCTAGGACAGTTTGGGACGGTCTGGGACACGTTTGGAGCAGTCTGCGACAGTTTGGGACCGTCTGGGACTTGTTTGGAACAGTATGCGACAGTTTGGGACAGTCTATAACTTGTTTGGGACAGTCTGTGGCCGTCTGGGACCGTCTAGGACTTGTTTGGGACAGTCTGGGACCATCTGGGACAGTCAGGGACTTGTTTGGAACAGTCTGCGACAGTTTGGGACCGTCTGGGACTTGTTTGGAACAGTCTGCGACAGTTTGGGACCGTCTGGGACTTGTTTGGAACAGTCTGCGACAGTTTTGGACAGTCTAGGACTTGTTTGGAAAAATCTGGGACCGTCTGGGACCTTCTGGAACAGTCTGGGACTTGTATGGAACAGTCTGCGACAGTTTGGGACCGTCTGGGACTTGTTTGGAACAGTCTGCGACCGTTTGAGACCGTCTGGCACTTGTTTGGAACAGTCTGCGACAGTTTGGGACAGTCTAGGACTTGTTTGGGACAGTCTGCGGCCGTCTGGGACAGTCTAGGACTTGTTTGGGACAGTCTGGGACCTTCTGGGACCTTCTGGGACAGTCAGGGACTTGTTTGGAACAGTCTGCGACAGTTTGGGACCGTCTGGGACTTGTTTGGAACAGTCTGCGACAGTTTGGGACCGTCTGGGACTTGTTTGGAACAGTCTGCGTCAGTTTGGGACAGTCTAGGTCTTGTTTGCGACTGTCTGGGACAATCTGGGACAGTCTGGGTCTTGTTTGGAACAGTCTGCGACAGTTTTGGACAGTCTAGGACTTGTTTGGGACAGTCTGGGACTTGTTTGGCATAGTCTGGTACAATCTGGGACAGTCTGGGACTTGATTGGAACAGCCTGGGAAAGTCTGGGATAGTCTGGGACTTGTTTGGAACAGTCTGTGACAGTTTGGGACCGTCTGGGACTTGTTTGGAACAGTCTGCTACAGATTGGGACCGTCCGGGACTTGTTTGTAACAGTCTGCGACAGTCTGGGATAGTCTGGGACTTGTTTGGAACAGCCTGGGACAGTCTGGGATAGTCTGGGACTTGTTTGGAACAGTCTGCGACAGTTTTGGACCGTCTGGGACTTGTTTGGAACAGTCCGCGACAGTTTGGGACAGTCTAGGACTTGTTTGGGATAGTCTGGGACCGTCTGGGACCTTCTGGGACAGTCTGGGACATGTTTGGAACAGTCTGGGACAATCTGGGACAGTCTGGGACTTGTTTGAAACAGCCTGGGACAGTCTGGGACAGTCTGGGACTTGTTTGGAACAGTCTGCGACAGTTTTGGACAATCTAGGACTTGTTTGGGACAGTCTGTGGCCGTCTGGGACAGTCTGGGACTTGTTTGGAACAGTCTGTGACAGTTTGGGACCGTCTGGGACTTGTTTGGAACAGCCTGGGACAGTCTGGGGTAGTCTGGGACTTGTTTGGAACAGTCTGCGACAGTTTGGGACCGTCTGGGACTTGTTTGTAACAGTCTGTGACAGTTTGGGACAGTCTAGGACTTGTTTGGGACAGTCTGGGACCGTCTGGGACCTTCTGGGACAGTCTGGGACTTGTTTGGAACAGTCTGCGACAGTTTGGGACCGTCTGGGACTTGTTTGGAACAGTCTGCGACAGTTTGGGACCGTCTGGGACTTGTTTGGAACAGTCTGCGACCGTTTGAGACCGTCTGGGACTTGTTTGGAACAGTATGCGACAGTTTGGGACAGTCTATAACTTGTTTGGGACAGTCTGTGGCCGTCTGGGACCGTCTAGGACTTGTTTGGGACAGTCTGGGACCATCTGGGACAGTCAGGGACTTGTTTGGAACAGTCTGCGACAGTTTGGGACCGTCTGGGACTTGTTTGGAACAGTCTGCGACAGTTTGGGACCGTCTGGGACTTGTTTGGAACAGTCTGCGACAGTTTTGGACAGTCTAGGACTTGTTTGGAAAAATCTGGGACCGTCTGGGACCTTCTGGAACAGTCTGGGACTTGTATGGAACAGTCTGCGACAGTTTGGGACCGTCTGGGACTTGTTTGGAACAGACTGCGACCGTTTGAGACCGTCTGGCACTTGTTTGGAACAGTCTGCGACAGTTTGGGACAGTCTAGGACTTGTTTGGGACAGTCTGCGGCCATCTGGGACAGTCTAGGACTTGTTTGGGACAGTCTGGGACCTTCTGGGACCTTCTGGGACAGTCAGGGACTTGTTTGGAACAGTCTGCGACAGTTTGGGACCGTCTGGGACTTGTTTGGAACAGTCTGCGACAGTTTGGGACCGTCTGGGACTTGTTTGGAACAGTCTGCGTCAGTTTGGGACAGTCTAGGTCTTGTTTGCGACTGTCTGGGACAATCTGGGACAGTCTGGGTCTTGTTTGGAACAGTCTGCGACAGTTTTGGACAGTCTAGGACTTGTTTGGGACAGTCTGGGACTTGTTTGGCATAGTCTGGTACAATCTGGGACAGTCTGGGACTTGATTGGAACAGCCTGGGAAAGTCTGGGATAGTCTGGGACTTGTTTGGAACAGTCTGTGACAGTTTGGGACCGTCTGGGACTTGTTTGGAACAGTCTGCTACAGATTGGGTCCGTCCGGGACTTGTTTGTAACAGTCTGCGACAGTCTGGGATAGTCTGGGACTTGTTTGGAACAGCCTGGGACAGTCTGGGATAGTCTGGGACTTGTTTGGAACAGCCTGGGACAGTCTGGGATAGTCTGGGACTTGTTTGGAACAGTCTGCGACAGTTTTGGACCGTCTGGGACTTGTTTGGAACAGTCCGCGACAGTTTGGGACAGTCTAGGACTTGTTTGGGATAGTCTGGGACCGTCTGGGACCTTCTGGGACAGTCTGGGACATGTTTGGAACAGTCTGGGACAATCTGGGACAGTCTGGGACTTGTTTGAAACAGCCTGGGACAGTCTGGGACAGTCTGGGACTTGTTTGGAACAGTCTGCGACAGTTTTGGACAATCTAGGACTTGTTTGGGACAGTCTGTGGCCGTCTGGGACAGTCTGGGACTTGTTTGGAACAGTCTGTGACAGTTTGGGACCGTCTGGGACTTGTTTGGAACAGCCTGGGACAGTCTGGGGTAGTCTGGGACTTGTTTGGAACAGTCTGCGACAGTTTGGGACCGTCTGGGACTTGTTTGTAACAGTCTGTGACAGTTTGGGACAGTCTAGGACTTGTTTGGGACAGTCTGGGACCGTCTGGGACCTTCTGGGACAGTCTGGGACTTGTTTGGAACAGTCTGCGACAGTTTGGGACCGTCTGGGACTTGTTTGGAACAGTCTGCGACAGTTTGGGACCGTCTGGGACTTGTTTGGAACAGTCTGCGACCGTTTGAGACCGTCTGGGACTTGTTTGGAACAGTATGCGACAGTTTGGGACAGTCTATAACTTGTTTGGGACAGTCTGTGGCCGTCTGGGACCGTCTAGGACTTGTTTGGGACAGTCTGGGACCATCTGGGACAGTCAGGGACTTGTTTGGAACAGTCTGCGACAGTTTGGGACCGTCTGGGACTTGCTTGGAACAGTCTGCGACAGTTTGGGACCGTCTGGGACTTGTTTGGAACAGTCTGCGACAGTTTTGGACAGTCTAGGACTTGTTTGGAAAAATCTGGGACCGTCTGGGACCTTCTGGAACAGTCTGGGACTTGTATGGAACAGTCTGCGACAGTTTGGGACCGTCTGGGACTTGTTTGGAACAGACTGCGACCGTTTGAGACCGTCTGGCACTTGTTTGGAACAGTCTGCGACAGTTTGGGACAGTCTAGGACTTGTTTGGGACAGTCTGCGGCCATCTGGGACAGTCTAGGACTTGTTTGGGACAGTCTGGGACCTTCTGGGACCTTCTGGGACAGTCAGGGACTTGTTTGGAACAGTCTGCGACAGTTTGGGACCGTCTGGGACTTGTTTGGAACAGTCTGCGACAGTTTGGGACCGTCTGGGACTTGTTTGGAACAGTCTGCGTCAGTTTGGGACAGTCTAGGTCTTGTTTGCGACTGTCTGGGACAATCTGGGACAGTCTGGGTCTTGTTTGGAACAGTCTGCGACAGTTTTGGACAGTCTAGGACTTGTTTGGGACAGTCTGGGACTTGTTTGGCATAGTCTGGTACAATCTGGGACAGTCTGGGACATGTTTGGAACAGTCTGGGACAATCTGGGACAGTCTGGGACTTGTTTGAAACAGCCTGGGACAGTCTGGGACAGTCTGGGACTTGTTTGGAACAGTCTGCGACAGTTTTGGACAATCTAGGACTTGTTTGGGACAGTCTGTGGCCGTCTGGGACAGTCTGGGACTTGTTTGGAACAGTCTGTGACAGTTTGGGACCGTCTGGGACTTGTTTGGAACAGCCTGGGACAGTCTGGGGTAGTCTGGGACTTGTTTGGAACAGTCTGCGACAGTTTGGGACCGTCTGGGACTTGTTTGTAACAGTCTGTGACAGTTTGGGACAGTCTAGGACTTGTTTGGGACAGTCTGGGACCGTCTGGGACCTTCTGGGACAGTCTGGGACTTGTTTGGAACAGTCTGCGACAGTTTGGGACCGTCTGGGACTTGTTTGGAACAGTCTGCGACAGTTTGGGACCGTCTGGGACTTGTTTGGAACAGTCTGCGACCGTTTGAGACCGTCTGGGACTTGTTTGGAACAGTATGCGACAGTTTGGGACAGTCTATAACTTGTTTGGGACAGTCTGTGGCCGTCTGGGACCGTCTAGGACTTGTTTGGGACAGTCTGGGACCATCTGGGACAGTCAGGGACTTGTTTGGAACAGTCTGCGACAGTTTGGGACCGTCTGGGACTTGTTTGGAACAGTCTGCGACAGTTTGGGACCGTCTGGGACTTGTTTGGAACAGTCTGCGACAGTTTTGGACAGTCTAGGACTTGTTTGGAAAAATCTGGGACCGTCTGGGACCTTCTGGAACAGTCTGGGACTTGTATGGAACAGTCTGCGACAGTTTGGGACCGTCTGGGACTTGTTTGGAACAGACTGCGACCGTTTGAGACCGTCTGGCACTTGTTTGGAACAGTCTGCGACAGTTTGGGACAGTCTAGGACTTGTTTGGGACAGTCTGCGGCCATCTGGGACAGTCTAGGACTTGTTTGGGACAGTCTGGGACCTTCTGGGACCTTCTGGGACAGTCAGGGACTTGTTTGGAACAGTCTGCGACAGTTTGGGACCGTCTGGGACTTGTTTGGAACAGTCTGCGACAGTTTGGGACCGTCTGGGACTTGTTTGGAACAGTCTGCGTCAGTTTGGGACAGTCTAGGTCTTGTTTGCGACTGTCTGGGACAATCTGGGACAGTCTGGGTCTTGTTTGGAACAGTCTGCGACAGTTTTGGACAGTCTAGGACTTGTTTGGGACAGTCTGGGACTTGTTTGGCATAGTCTGGTACAATCTGGGACAGTCTGGGACTTGATTGGAACAGCCTGGGAAAGTCTGGGATAGTCTGGGACTTGTTTGGAACAGTCTGTGACAGTTTGGGACCGTCTGGGACTTGTTTGGAACAGTCTGCTACAGATTGGGACCGTCCGGGACTTGTTTGTAACAGTCTGCGACAGTCTGGGATAGTCTGGGACTTGTTTGGAACAGCCTGGGACAGTCTGGGATAGTCTGGGACTTGTTTGGAACAGTCTGCGACAGTTTTGGACCGTCTGGGACTTGTTTGGAACAGTCCGCGACAGTTTGGGACAGTCTAGGACTTGTTTGGGATAGTCTGGGACCGTCTGGGACCTTCTGGGACAATCTGGGACATGTTTGGAACAGTCTGGGACAATCTGGGACAGTCTGGGACTTGTTTGAAACAGCCTGGGACAGTCTGGGACAGTCTGGGACTTGTTTGGAACAGTCTGCGACAGTTTTGGACAATCTAAGACTTGTTTGGGACAGTCTGGGACCGTCTGGGATAATCTGGGACTTGTTTGGAACAGTCTGGGACTTGTTTGGTACAGTCTGGGACTGTCTGGAACAGTCTGCGACAGTTTCGGACCGTCTGGGACTTGTTTGGAACAGTCTGCGACCGTTTGAGACCGTCTGGGACTTGTTTGGAACAGTCTGCGACAGTTTGGGACAGTCTAGGACTTGTTTGGGACAGTCTGCGGCCGTCTGGGACAGTCTAGGACTTGTTTGGGACAGTCTGGGACCTTCTGGGACCTTCTGGGACAGTCAGGGACTTGTTTGGAACAGTCTGCGACAGTTTGGGACCGTCCGGGACTTGTTTGTAACAGTCTGCGACAGTCTGGGATAGTCTGGGACTTGTTTGGAACAGCCTGGGACAGTCTGGGATAGTCTGGGACTTGTTTGGAACAGTCTGCGACAGTTTTGGACCGTCTGGGACTTGTTTGGAACAGTCCGCGACAGTTTGGGACAGTCTAGGACTTGTTTGGGATAGTCTGGGACCGTCTGGGACCTTCTGGGACAGTCTGGGACATGTTTGGAACAGTCTGGGACAATCTGGGACAGTCTGGGACTTGTTTGAAACAGCCTGGGACAGTCTGGGACAGTCTGGGACTTGTTTGGCACAGTCTGCGACAGTTTTGGACAATCTAGGACTTGTTTGGGACAGTCTGTGGCCGTCTGGGACAGTCTGGGACTTGTTTGGAACAGTCTGTGACAGTTTGGGACCGTCTGGGACTTGTTTGGAACAGCCTGGGACAGTCTGGGGTAGTCTGGGACTTGTTTGGAACAGTCTGCGACAGTTTGGGACCGTCTGGGACTTGTTTGTAACAGTCTGTGACAGTTTGGGACAGTCTAGGACTTGTTTGGGACAGTCTGGGACCGTCTGGGACCTTCTGGGACAGTCTGGGACCTGTTTGGAACAGTCTGCGACAGTTTGGGACCGTCTGGGACTTGTTTGGAACAGTCTGCGACAGTTTGGGACCGTCTGGGACTTGTTTGGAACAGTCTGCGACCGTTTGAGACCGTCTGGGACTTGTTTGGAACAGTATGCGACAGTTTGGGACAGTCTATAACTTGTTTGGGACAGTCTGTGGCCGTCTGGGACCGTCTAGGACTCGTTTGGGACAGTCTGGGACCATCTGGGACAGTCAGGGACTTGTTTGGAACAGTCTGCGACAGTTTGGGACCGTCTGGGACTTGTTTGGAACAGTCTGCGACAGTTTGGGACCGTCTGGGACTTGTTTGGAACAGTCTGCGACAGTTTTGGACAGTCTAGGACTTGTTTGGAAAAATCTGGGACCGTCTGGGACCTTCTGGAACAGTCTGGGACTTGTATGGAACAGTCTGCGACAGTTTGGGACCGTCTGGGACTTGTTTGGAACAGTCTGCGACCGTTTGAGACCGTCTGGCACTTGTTTGGAACAGTCTGCGACAGTTTGGGACAGTCTAGGACTTGTTTGGGACAGTCTGCGGCCGTCTGGGACAGTCTAGGACTTGTTTGGGACAGTCTGGGACCTTCTGGGACCTTCTGGGACAGTCAGGGACTTGTTTGGAACAGTCTGCGACAGTTTGGGACCGTCTGGGACTTGTTTGGAACAGTCTGCGACAGTTTGGGACCGTCTGGGACTTGTTTGGAACAGTCTGCGTCAGTTTGGGACAGTCTAGGTCTTGTTTGCGACTGTCTGGGACAATCTGGGACAGTCTGGGTCTTGTTTGGAACAGTCTGCGACAGTTTTGGACAGTCTAGGACTTGTTTGGGACAGTCTGGGACTTGTTTGGCATAGTCTGGTACAATCTGGGACAGTCTGGGACTTGATTGGAACAGCCTGGGAAAGTCTGGGATAGTCTGGGACTTGTTTGGAACAGTCTGTGACAGTTTGGGACCGTCTGGGACTTGTTTGGAACAGTCTGCTACAGATTGGGACCGTCCGGGACTTGTTTGTAACAGTCTGCGACAGTCTGGGATAGTCTGGGACTTGTTTGGAACAGCCTGGGACAGTCTGGGATAGTCTGGGACTTGTTTGGAACAGTCTGCGACAGTTTTGGACCGTCTGGGACTTGTTTGGAACAGTCCGCGACAGTTTGGGACAGTCTAGGACTTGTTTGGGATAGTCTGGGACCGTCTGGGACCTTCTGGGACAGTCTGGGACATGTTTGGAACAGTCTGGGACAATCTGGGACAGTCTGGGACTTGTTTGAAACAGCCTGGGACAGTCTGGGACAGTCTGGGACTTGTTTGGAACAGTCTGCGACAGTTTTGGACAATCTAAGACTTGTTTGGGACAGTCTGGGACCGTCTGGGATAATCTGGGACTTGTTTGGAACAGTCTGGGACTTGTTTGGTACAGTCTGGGACTGTCTGGAACAGTCTACGACAGTTTCGGACCGTCTGGGACTTGTTTGGAACAGTCTGCGACCGTTTGAGACCGTCTGGGACTTGTTTGGAACAGTCTGCGACAGTTTAGGACAGTCTAGGACTTGTTTGGGACAGTCTGTGGCCGTCTGGGACAGTCTGGGACTTGTTTGGAACAGTCTGTGACAGTTTGGGACCGTCTGGGACTTGTTTGGAACAGCCTGGGACAGTCTGGGGTAGTCTGGGACTTGTTTGGAACAGTCTGCGACAGTTTGGGACCGTCTGGGACTTGTTTGTAACAGTCTGTGACAGTTTGGGACAGTCTAGGACTTGTTTGGGACAGTCTGGGACCGTCTGGGACCTTCTGGGACAGTCTGGGACTTGTTTGGAACAGTCTGCGACAGTTTGGGACCGTCTGGGACTTGTTTGGAACAGTCTGTGACAGTTTGGGACCGTCTGGGACTTGTTTGGAACAGTCTGCGACAGTTTGTGACTGTCTAGGACTTGTTTGCGACTGTCTGGGACAATCTGGAACAGTCTGGGACTTGTATGGAACAGTCTGCGACAGTTTGGGACCGTCTGGGACTTGTTCGGAACAGTCTGCGACCGTTTGAGACCGTCTGGGACTTGTTTGGAACAGTATGCGACAGTTTGGGACAGTCTAGGACTTGTTTGGGACAGTCTGTGGCCGTCTGGGACCGTCTGGGACTTGTTTGGGACAGTCTGGGACCATCCGGTACAGTCAGGGACTTGTTTGGAACAGTCTGCGACATTTTGGGACCGTCTGGGACTTGTTTGGAACAGTCTGCGACAGTTTGGGACCGTCTGGGACTTGTTTGGAGCAGTCTGCGACAGTTTGGGACAGTCTAGGACTTGTTTGGAAAAATCTGGGACCGTCTGGGACATTCTGGAACAGTCTGGGACTTGTATGAAACAGTCTGCGACAGTTTGGTACCGTCTGGGACTTGTTTGGAACAGTCTGCGACCGTTTGAGACCGTCTGGCACTTGTTTGGAACAGTCTGCGACAGTTTGGGACAGTCTAGGACTTGTTTGGGACAGTCTGTGGCCGTCTGGGACAGTCTAGGACTTGTTTGGAACAGTCTGCATCAGTTTGGGACAGTCTAGGACTTGTTTGGGACAGTCTGGGACCGTCCGGGACCGTCTGGGACTGTCTGGGACTTGTTTGGAACAGCCTGGGACAGTTTGGGACCGTCTGGGACTTGTTTGGAACAGTCTGTGACAGTTTCGGACAGTCTAGGACTTGTTTGGGACAGTCTGGTAACGTCTGGGTCCGTCTGGGACAGTCTGGGACTTGTTTGGAACAGTCTGTGACAGTTTGGGACAGTCTAGGACTTGTTTGGGACAGTCTGGGACCGTCTGGGACCTTCTGGGACAGTCTGGGACTTGTTTGGAACAGTCTATGACAGTTTGGGACCGTCTGGGGCTTGTTTGGAACAGTCTGCGACAGTTTGGGACAGTCTAGGACTTGTTTGGAAAAATCTGGGACCGTCTGCTTCCTTCTGGAACAGTCTGGGACTTATATGGAACAGTCTGCGACAGTTTGGGACCGTCTGGGACTTGTTTGGAACAGTCTGCGACCGTTTGAGACCGTCTGGGACTTGTTTGGAACAGTATGCGACAGTTTGGGACCGTCTGGGACTTGTTTGGAACAGTCTGTGACAGTTTGGGACAGTCTAGGACTTGTTGGGGACAGTCTGGGACCGTCTGGGACCTTTTGGGACAGTCTGGGACTTGTTTGGAACAGTCTGCGACAGTTTGGGACCGTCTGGGACTTGTTTGGAACAGTCTGCGACAGTTTGGGACTGTCTAGGACTTGTTTGCGACTGTCTGGGACAATCTGGGACAGTCTGGGTCTTGTTTGGAACAGTCTGCGACAGTTTTGGAGAGTCTAGGACTTGTTTGGGCCAGTCTGGGACCGTCTGGGACCTTCTGGAACAGTCTGGGACTTGTATGGAACAGTCTGCGACAGTTTGGGACCGTCTGGGACTTGTTCGGAACAGTCTGGGACCATCTGGGACAGTCAGGGACTTGTTTGGAACAGTCTGCGACAGTTTGGGACCGTCTGGGACTTGTTTGGAACAGTCTGCGACAGTTTGGGACCGTCTGGGACTTGTTTGGAACAGTCTGCGACAGTTTTGGACAGTCTAGGACTTGTTTGGAAAAATCTGGGACCGTCTGGGACCTTCTGGAACAGTCTGGGACTTGTATGGAACAGTCTGCGACAGTTTGTGACCGTCTGGGACTTGTTTGGAACAGTCTGCGACCGTTTGAGACCGTCTGGGACTTGTTTGGAACAGTATGCGACAGTTTGGGACAGTCTATAACTTGTTTGGGACAGTCTGTGGCCGTCTGGGACCGTCTAGGACTTGTTTGGGACAGTCTGGGACCATCTGGGACAGTCAGGGACTTGTTTGGAACAGTCTGCGACAGTTTGGGACCGTCTGGGACTTGTTTGGAACAGTCTGCGACAGTTTGGGACCGTCTGGGACTTGTTTGGAACAGTCTGCGACAGTTTTGGACAGTCTAGGACTTGTTTGGAAAAATCTGGGACCGTCTGGGACCTTCTGGAACAGTCTGGGACTTGTATGGAACAGTCTGCGACAGTTTGGGACCGTCTGGGACTTGTTTGGAACAGTCTGCGACAGTTTGGGACAGTCTAGGACTTGTTTGGGACAGTCTGCGGCCGTCTGGGACAGTCTAGGACTTGTTTGGGACAGTCTGGGACCTTCTGGGACCTTCTGGGACAGTCAGGGACTTGTTTGGAACAGTCTGCGACAGTTTGGGACCGTCTGGGACTTGTTTGGAACAGTCTGCGACAGTTTGGGACCGTCTGGGACTTGTTTGGAACAGTCTGCGTCAGTTTGGGACAGTCTAGGTCTTGTTTGCGACTGTCTGGGACAATCTGGGACAGTCTGGGTCTTGTTTGGAACAGTCTGCGACAGTTTTGGACAGTCTAGGACTTGTTTGGGACAGTCTGGGACTTGTTTGGCATAGTCTGGTACAATCTGGGACAGCCTGGGACTTGATTGGAACAGCCTGGGAAAGTCTGGGATAGTCTGGGACTTGTTTGGAACAGTCTGTGACAGTTTGGGACCGTCTGGGACTTGTTTGGAACAGTCTGCTACAGATTGGGACCGTCCGGGACTTGTTTGTAACAGTCTGCGACAGTCTGGGATAGTCTGGGACTTGTTTGGAACAGCCTGGGACAGTCTGGGATAGTCTGGGACTTGTTTGGAACAGTCTGCGACAGTTTTGGACCGTCTGGGACTTGTTTGGAACAGTCCGCGACAGTTTGGGACAGTCTAGGACTTGTTTGGGATAGTCTGGGACCGTCTGGGACCTTCTGGGACAGTCTGGGACATGTTTGGAACAGTCTGGGACAATCTGGGACAGTCTGGGACTTGTTTGGAACAGTCTGCGACAGTTTTGGACAATCTAAGACTTGTTTGGGACAGTCTGGGACCGTCTGGGATAATCTGGGACTTGTTTGGAACAGTCTGGGACATGTTTGGTACAGTCTGGGACTGTCTGGAACAGTCTGCGACAGTTTGGGACCGTCTGGGACTTGTTTGGAACAGTCTGCGACCGTTTGAGACCGTCTGGGACTTGTTTGGAACAGTCTGCGACAGTTTAGGACAGTCTAGGACTTGTTTGGGACAGTCTGTGGCCGTCTGGGACAGTCTGGGACTTGTTTGGAACAGTCTGTGACAGTTTGGGACCGTCTGGGACTTGTTTGGAACAGCCTGGGACAGTCTGGGGTAGTCTGGGACTTGTTTGGAACAGTCTGCGACAGTTTGGGACCGTCTGGGACTTGTTTGTAACAGTCTGTGACAGTTTGGGACAGTCTAGGACTTGTTTGGGACAGTCTGGGACCGTCTGGGACCTTCTGGGACAGTCTGGGACTTGTTTGGAACAGTCTGCGACAGTTTGGGACCGTCTGGGACTTGTTTGGAACAGTCTGCGACAGTTTGGGACCGTCTGGGACTTGTTTGGAACAGTCTGCGACAGTTTGTGACTGTCTAGGACTTGTTTGCGACTGTCTGGGACAATCTGGAACAGTCTGGGACTTGTATGGAACAGTCTGCGACAGTTTGGGATCGTCTGGGACTTGTTCGGAACAGTCTGCGACCGTTTGAGACCGTCTGGGACTTGTTTGGAACAGTATGCGACAGTTTGGGACAGTCTAGGACTTGTTTGGGACAGTCTGTGGCCGTCTGGGACCGTCTGGGACTTGTTTGGGACAGTCTGGGACCATCCGGTACAGTCAGGGACTTGTTTGGAACAGTCTGCGACATTTTGGGACCGTCTGGGACTTGTTTGGAACAGTCTGCGACAGTTTGGGACCGTCTGGGACTTGTTTGGAGCAGTCTGCGACAGTTTGGGACAGTCTAGGACTTGTTTGGAAAAATCTGGGACCGTCTGGGACATTCTGGAACAGTCTGGGACTTGTATGAAACAGTCTGCGACAGTTTGGTACCGTCTGGGACTTGTTTGGAACAGTCTGCGACCGTTTGAGACCGTCTGGCACTTGTTTGGAACAGTCTGCGACAGTTTGGGACAGTCTAGGACTTGTTTGGGACAGTCTGTGGCCGTCTGGGACAGTCTAGGACTTGTTTGGAACAGTCTGCATCAGTTTGGGACAGTCTAGGACTTGTTTGGGACAGTCTGGGACCGTCTGGGACCGTCTGGGACTGTCTGGGACTTGTTTGGAACAGCCTGGGACAGTTTGGGACCGTCTGGGACTTGTTTGGAACAGTCTGTGACAGTTTCGGACAGTCTAGGACTTGTTTGGGACAGTCTGGGACCGTCTGGGACCTTCTGGGACAGTCTGGGACTTGTTTGGAACAGTCTGCGACAGTTTGGGACCGTCTGGGACTTGTTTGGAACAGTCTGCGACAGTCTGGGATAGTCTGGGATTTGTTTGGGACAGTCTGGTATCGTCTGGGTCCGTCTGGGACAGTCTGGGACTTGTTTGGAACAGTCTGTGACAGTTTGGGACAGTCTAGGACTTGTTTGGGACAGTCTGGGACCGTCTGGGACCTTCTGGGACAGTCTGGGACTTGTTTGGAACAGTCTATGACAGTTTGGGACCGTCTGGGGCTTGTTTGGAACAGTCTGCGACAGTTTGGGACAGTCTAGGACTTGTTTGGAAAAATCTGGGACCGTCTGCTTCCTTCTGGAACAGTCTGGGACTTGTATGGATCAGTCTGCGACAGTTTGGGACCGTCTGGGACTTGTTTGGAACAGTCTGCGACCGTTTGAGACCATCTGGGACTTGTTTGGAACAGTCTATGACAGTTTGGGACCGTCTGGGGCTTGTTTGGAACAGTCTGCGACAGTTTGGGACAGTCTAGGACTTGTTTGGAAAAATCTGGGACCGTCTGCTTCCTTCTGGAACAGTCTGGGACTTGTTTGGAACAGTCTGCGACCGTTTGAGACCGTCTGGGACTTGTTTGGAACAGTCTGCGACAGTTTAGGACAGTCTAGGACTTGTTTGGGACAGTCTGTGGCCGTCTGGGACAGTCTGGGACTTGTTTGGAACAGTCTGTGACAGTTTGGGACCGTCTGGGACTTGTTTGGAACAGCCTGGGACAGTCTGGGGTAGTCTGGGACTTGTTTGGAACAGTCTGCGACAGTTTGGGACCGTCTGGGACTTGTTTGTAACAGTCTGTGACAGTTTGGGACAGTCTAGGACTTGTTTGGGACAGTCTGGGACCGTCTGGGACCTTCTGGGACAGTCTGGGACTTGTTTGGAACAGTCTGCGACAGTTTGGGACCGTCTGGGACTTGTTTGGAACAGTCTGCGACAGTTTGGGACCGTCTGGGACTTGTTTGGAACAGTCTGCGACAGTTTGTGACTGTCTAGGACTTGTTTGCGACTGTCTGGGACAATCTGGAACAGTCTGGGACTTGTATGGAACAGTCTGCGACAGTTTGGGACCGTCTGGGACTTGTTCGGAACAGTCTGCGACAGTTTGGGACCGTCTGGGACTTGTTTGGAACAGTCTGCGACAGTTTGGGACAGTCTAGGACTTGTTTGGAAAAATCTGGGACCGTCTGCTTCCTTCTGGAACAGTCTGGGACT
Organism: Cephus spinipes; assembly: GCA_963971525.1. Lineage (NCBI taxonomy): Eukaryota > Metazoa > Arthropoda > Insecta > Hymenoptera > Cephidae > Cephus > Cephus spinipes. The sequence goes on along the minus strand of OZ020577.1, from coordinate 8,886,770 downwards.
TGTTTGGAACAGTCTGCGACCGTTTGAGACCGTCTGGGACTTGTTTGGAACAGTCTGCGACAGTTTAGGACAGTCTAGGACTTGTTTGGGACAGTCTGTGGCCGTCTGGGACAGTCTGGGACTTGTTTGGAACAGTCTGTGACAGTTTGGGACCGTCTGGGACTTGTTTGGAACAGCCTGGGACAGTCTGGGGTAGTCTGGGACTTGTTTGGAACAGTCTGCGACAGTTTGGGACCGTCTGGGACTTGTTTGTAACAGTCTGTGACAGTTTGGGACAGTCTAGGACTTGTTTGGGACAGTCTGGGACCGTCTGGGACCTTCTGGGACAGTCTGGGACTTGTTTGGAACAGTCTGCGACAGTTTGGGACCGTCTGGGACTTGTTTGGAACAGTCTGCGACAGTTTGGGACCGTCTGGGACTTGTTTGGAACAGTCTGCGACAGTTTGTGACTGTCTAGGACTTGTTTGCGACTGTCTGGGACAATCTGGAACAGTCTGGGACTTGTATGGAACAGTCTGCGACAGTTTGGGACCGTCTGGGACTTGTTCGGAACAGTCTGCGACAGTTTGGGACCGTCTGGGACTTGTTTGGAGCAGTCTGCGACAGTTTGGGACAGTCTAGGACTTGTTTGGAAAAATCTGGGACCGTCTGGGACATTCTGGAACAGTCTGGGACTTGTATGAAACAGTCTGCGACAGTTTGGTACCGTCTGGGACTTGTTTGGAACAGTCTGCGACCGTTTGAGACCGTCTGGCACTTGTTTGGAACAGTCTGCGACAGTTTGGGACAGTCTAGGACTTGTTTGGGACAGTCTGTGGCCGTCTGGGACAGTCTAGGACTTGTTTGGAACAGTCTGCATCAGTTTGGGACAGTCTAGGACTTGTTTGGGACAGTCTGGGACCGTCTGGGACCGTCTGGGACAGTCTGGGACTTGTTTGGAACAGTCTGCGACAGTTTGGGACCGTCTGGGACTTGTTTGGAACAGTCTGTGACAGTTTCGGACAGTCTAGGACTTGTTTGGGACAGTCTGGGACCGTCTGGGACCTTCTGGGACAGTCTGGGACTTGTTTGGAACAGTCTGCGACAGTTTGGGACCGTCTGGGACTTGTTTGGAACAGTCTGCGACAGTCTGGGATAGTCTGGGATTTGTTTGGGACAGTCTGGTATCGTCTGGGTCCGTCTGGGACAGTCTGGGACTTGTTTGGAACATTCTGTGACAGTTTGGGACAGTCTAGGACTTGTTTGGGACAGTCTGGGACCGTCTGGGACCTTCTGGGACAGTCTGGGACTTGTTTGGAACAGTCTATGACAGTTTGGGACCGTCTGGGGCTTGTTTGGAACAGTCTGCGACAGTTTGGGACAGTCTAGGACTTGTTTGGAAAAATCTGGGACCGTCTGCTTCCTTCTGGAACAGTCTGGGACTTGTATGGAACAGTCTGCGACAGTTTGTGACCGTCTGGGACTTGTTTGGAACAGTCTGCGACCGTTTGAGACCATCTGGGACTTGTTTGGAACAGTATGCGACAGTTTGGGACCGTCTGGGACTTGTTTGGAACAGTCTGCGACAGTTTTGGACAGTCTAGGACTTGTTTGGAAAAATCTGGGACCGTCTGGGACCTTCTGGAACAGTCTGGGACTTGTATGGAACAGTCTGCGACAGTTTGGGACCGTCTGGGACTTGTTTGGAACAGTCTGCGACAGTTTGGGACCGTCTGGGACTTGTTTGGAACAGTCTGCGACAGTTTTGGACAGTCTAGGACTTGTTTGGAAAAATCTGGGACCGTCTGGGACCTTCTGGAACAGTCTGGGACTTGTATGGAACAGTCTGCGACAGTTTGGGACCGTCTGGGACTTGTTTGGAACAGTCTGCGACCGTTTGAGACAGTCTGGCACTTGTTTGGAACAGTCTGCGACAGTTTGGGACAGTCTAGGACTTGTTTGGGACAGTCTGCGGCCGTCTGGGACAGTCTAGGACTTGTTTGGGACAGTCTGGGACCTTCTGGGACCTTCTGGGACAGTCAGGGACTTGTTTGGAACAGTCTGCGACAGTTTGGGACCGTCTGTGACTTGTTTGGAACAGTCTGCGACAGTTTGGGACCGTCTGGGACTTGTTTGGAACAGTCTGCGTCAGTTTGGGACAGTCTAGGTCTTGTTTGCGACTGTCTGGGACAATCTGGGACAGTCTGGGTCTTGTTTGGAACAGTCTGCGACAGTTTTGGACAGTCTAGGACTTGTTTGGGACAGTCTGGGACTTGTTTGGCATAGTCTGGTACAATCTGGGACAGCCTGGGACTTGATTGGAACAGCCTGGGAAAGTCTGGGATAGTCTGGGACTTGTTTGGAACAGTCTGTGACAGTTTGGGACAGTCTAGGACTTGTTTGGGACAGTCTGTGGCCGTCTGGGACAGTCTAGGACTTGTTTGGAACAGTCTGCATCAGTTTGGGACAGTCTAGGACTTGTTTGGGACAGTCTGGGACCGTCTGGGACCGTCTGGGACTGTCTGGGACTTGTTTGGAACAGCCTGGGACAGTTTGGGACCGTCTGGGACTTGTTTGGAACAGTCTGTGACAGTTTCGGACAGTCTAGGACTTGTTTGGGACAGTCTGGGACCGTCTGGGACCTTCTGGGACAGTCTGGGACTTGTTTGGAACAGTCTGCGACAGTTTGGGACCGTCTGGGACTTGTTTGGAACAGTCTGCGACAGTCTGGGATAGTCTGGGATTTGTTTGGGACAGTCTGGTATCGTCTGGGTCCGTCTGGGACAGTCTGGGACTTGTTTGGAACAGTCTGTGACAGTTTGGGACAGTCTAGGACTTGTTTGGGACAGTCTGGGACCGTCTGGGACCTTCTGGGACAGTCTGGGACTTGTTTGGAACAATCTATGACAGTTTGGGACCGTCTGGGGCTTGTTTGGAACAGTCTGCGACAGTTTGGGACAGTCTAGGACTTGTTTGGAAAAATCTGGGACCGTCTGCTTCCTTCTGGAACAGTCTGGGACTTGTATGGAACAGTCTGCGACAGTTTGGGACCGTCTGGGACTTGTTTGGAACAGTCTGCGACCGTTTGAGACCATCTGGGACTTGTTTGGAACAGTATGCGACAGTTTGGGACCGTCTGGGACTTGTTTGGAACAGTCTGCGACAGTTTTGGACAGTCTAGGACTTGTTTGGAAAAATCTGGGACCGTCTGGGACCTTCTGGAACAGTCTGGGACTTGTATGGAACAGTCTGCGACAGTTTGGGACCGTCTGGGACTTGTTTGGAACAGTCTGCGACAGTTTGGGACCGTCTGGGACTTGTTTGGAACAGTCTGCGACAGTTTTGGACAGTCTAGGACTTGTTTGGAAAAATCTGGGACCGTCTGGGACCTTCTGGAACAGTCTGGGACTTGTATGGAACAGTCTGCGACAGTTTGGGACCGTCTGGGACTTGTTTGGAACAGTCTGCGACCGTTTGAGACAGTCTGGCACTTGTTTGGAACAGTCTGCGACAGTTTGGGACAGTCTAGGACTTGTTTGGGACAGTCTGCGGCCGTCTGGGACAGTCTAGGACTTGTTTGGGACAGTCTGGGACCTTCTGGGACCTTCTGGGACAGTCAGGGACTCGTTTGGAACAGTCTGCGACAGTTTGGGACCGTCTGTGACTTGTTTGGAACAGTCTGCGACAGTTTGGGACCGTCTGGGACTTGTTTGGAACAGTCTGCGTCAGTTTGGGACAGTCTAGGACTTGTTTGGGACAGTCTGTGGCCGTCTGGGACAGTCTAGGACTTGTTTGGAACAGTCTGCATCAGTTTGGGACAGTCTAGGACTTGTTTGGGACAGTCTGGGACCGTCTGGGACCGTCTGGGACTGTCTGGGACTTGTTTGGAACAGCCTGGGACAGTTTGGGACCGTCTGGGACTTGTTTGGAACAGTCTGTGACAGTTTCGGACAGTCTAGGACTTGTTTGGGACAGTCTGGGACCGTCTGGGACCTTCTGGGACAGTCTGGGACTTGTTTGGAACAGTCTGCGACAGTTTGGGACCGTCTGGGACTTGTTTGGAACAGTCTGCGACAGTCTGGGATAGTCTGGGATTTGTTTGGGACAGTCTGGTATCGTCTGGGTCCGTCTGGGACAGTCTGGGACTTGTTTGGAACAGTCTGTGACAGTTTGGGACAGTCTAGGACTTGTTTGGGACAGTCTGGGACCGTCTGGGACCTTCTGGGACAGTCTGGGACTTGTTTGGAACAATCTATGACAGTTTGGGACCGTCTGGGGCTTGTTTGGAACAGTCTGCGACAGTTTGGGACAGTCTAGGACTTGTTTGGAAAAATCTGGGACCGTCTGCTTCCTTCTGGAACAGTCTGGGACTTGTATGGAACAGTCTGCGACAGTTTGGGACCGTCTGGGACTTGTTTGGAACAGTCTGCGACCGTTTGAGACCATCTGGGACTTGTTTGGAACAGTATGCGACAGTTTGGGACCGTCTGGGACTTGTTTGGAACAGTCTGCGACAGTTTTGGACAGTCTAGGACTTGTTTGGAAAAATCTGGGACCGTCTGGGACCTTCTGGAACAGTCTGGGACTTGTATGGAACAGTCTGCGACAGTTTGGGACCGTCTGGGACTTGTTTGGAACAGTCTGCGACAGTTTGGGACCGTCTGGGACTTGTTTGGAACAGTCTGCGACAGTTTTGGACAGTCTAGGACTTGTTTGGAAAAATCTGGGACCGTCTGGGACCTTCTGGAACAGTCTGGGACTTGTATGGAACAGTCTGCGACAGTTTGGGACCGTCTGGGACTTGTTTGGAACAGTCTGCGACCGTTTGAGACAGTCTGGCACTTGTTTGGAACAGTCTGCGACAGTTTGGGACAGTCTAGGACTTGTTTGGGACAGTCTGCGGCCGTCTGGGACAGTCTAGGACTTGTTTGGGACAGTCTGGGACCTTCTGGGACCTTCTGGGACAGTCAGGGACTCGTTTGGAACAGTCTGCGACAGTTTGGGACCGTCTGTGACTTGTTTGGAACAGTCTGCGACAGTTTGGGACCGTCTGGGACTTGTTTGGAACAGTCTGCGTCAGTTTGGGACAGTCTAGGTCTTGTTTGCGACTGTCTGGGACAATCTGGGACAGTCTGGGTCTTGTTTGGAACAGTCTGCGACAGTTTTGGACAGTCTAGGACTTGTTTGGGACAGTCTGGGACTTGTTTGGCATAGTCTGGTACAATCTGGGACAGCCTGGGACTTGATTGGAACAGCCTGGGAAAGTCTGGGATAGTCTGGGACTTGTTTGGAACAGTCTGTGACAGTTTGGGACCGTCTGGGACTTGTTTGGAACAGTCTGCTACAGATTGGGACCGTCCGGGACTTGTTTGTAACAGTCTGCGACAGTCTGGGATAGTCTGGGACTTGTTTGGAACAGCCTGGGACAGTCTGGGATAGTCTGGGACTTGTTTGGAACAGTCTGCGACAGTTTTGGACCGTCTGGGACTTGTTTGGAACAGTCCGCGACAGTTTGGGACAGTCTAGGACTTGTTTGGGACAGTCTGTGGCCGTCTGGGACAGTCTAGGACTTGTTTGGAACAGTCTGCATCAGTTTGGGACAGTCTAGGACTTGTTTGGGACAGTCTGGGACCGTCCGGGACCGTCTGGGACTGTCTGGGACTTGTTTGGAACAGCCTGGGACAGTTTGGGACCGTCTGGGACTTGTTTGGAACAGTCTGTGACAGTTTCGGACAGTCTAGGACTTGTTTGGGACAGTCTGGGACCGTCTGGGACCTTCTGGGACAGTCTGGGACTTGTTTGGAACAGTCTGCGACAGTTTGGGACCGTCTGGGACTTGTTTGGAACAGTCTGCGACAGTCTGGGATAGTCTGGGATTTGTTTGGGACAGTCTGGTATCGTCTGGGTCCGTCTGGGACAGTCTGGGACTTGTTTGGAACAGTCTGTGACAGTTTGGGACAGTCTAGGACTTGTTTGGGACAGTCTGGGACCGTCTGGGACCTTCTGGGACAGTCTGGGACTTGTTTGGAACAGTCTATGACAGTTTGGGACCGTCTGGGGCTTGTTTGGAACAGTCTGCGACAGTTTGGGACAGTCTAGGACTTGTTTGGAAAAATCTGGGACCGTCTGCTTCCTTCTGGAACAGTCTGGGACTTGTATGGAACAGTCTGCGACAGTTTGGGACCGTCTGGGACTTGTTTGGAACAGTCTGCGACCGTTTGAGACCATCTGGGACTTGTTTGGAACAGTATGCGACAGTTTGGGACCGTCTGGGACTTGTTTGGAACAGTCTGCGACAGTTTTGGACAGTCTAGGACTTGTTTGGAAAAATCTGGGACCGTCTGGGACCTTCTGGAACAGTCTGGGACTTGTATGGAACAGTCTGCGACAGTTTGGGACCGTCTGGGACTTGTTTGGAACAGTCTGCGACAGTTTGGGACCGTCTGGGACTTGTTTGGAACAGTCTGCGACAGTTTTGGACAGTCTAGGACTTGTTTGGAAAAATCTGGGACCGTCTGGGACCTTCTGGAACAGTCTGGGACTTGTATGGAACAGTCTGCGACAGTTTGGGACCGTCTGGGACTTGTTTGGAACAGTCTGCGACCGTTTGAGACAGTCTGGCACTTGTTTGGAACAGTCTGCGACAGTTTGGGACAGTCTAGGACTTGTTTGGGACAGTCTGCGGCCGTCTGGGACAGTCTAGGACTTGTTTGGGACAGTCTGGGACCTTCTGGGACCTTCTGGGACAGTCAGGGACTTGTTTGGAACAGTCTGCGACAGTTTGGGACCGTCTGTGACTTGTTTGGAACAGTCTGCGACAGTTTGGGACCGTCTGGGACTTGTTTGGAACAGTCTGCGTCAGTTTGGGACAGTCTAGGTCTTGTTTGCGACTGTCTGGGACAATCTGGGACAGTCTGGGTCTTGTTTGGAACAGTCTGCGACAGTTTTGGACAGTCTAGGACTTGTTTGGGACAGTCTGGGACTTGTTTGGCATAGTCTGGTACAATCTGGGACAGCCTGGGACTTGATTGGAACAGCCTGGGAAAGTCTGGGATAGTCTGGGACTTGTTTGGAACAGTCTGTGACAGTTTGGGACCGTCTGGGACTTGTTTGGAACAGTCTGCTACAGATTGGGACCGTCCGGGACTTGTTTGTAACAGTCTGCGACAGTCTGGGATAGTCTGGGACTTGTTTGGAACAGCCTGGGACAGTCTGGGATAGTCTGGGACTTGTTTGGAACAGTCTGCGACAGTTTTGGACCGTCTGGGACTTGTTTGGAACAGTCCGCGACAGTTTGGGACAGTCTAGGACTTGTTTGGGACAGTCTGTGGCCGTCTGGGACAGTCTAGGACTTGTTTGGAACAGTCTGCATCAGTTTGGGACAGTCTAGGACTTGTTTGGGACAGTCTGGGACCGTCCGGGACCGTCTGGGACTGTCTGGGACTTGTTTGGAACAGCCTGGGACAGTTTGGGACCGTCTGGGACTTGTTTGGAACAGTCTGTGACAGTTTCGGACAGTCTAGGACTTGTTTGGGACAGTCTGGGACCGTCTGGGACCTTCTGGGACAGTCTGGGACTTGTTTGGAACAGTCTGCGACAGTTTGGGACCGTCTGGGACTTGTTTGGAACAGTCTGCGACAGTCTGGGATAGTCTGGGATTTGTTTGGGACAGTCTGGTATCGTCTGGGTCCGTCTGGGACAGTCTGGGACTTGTTTGGAACAGTCTGTGACAGTTTGGGACAGTCTAGGACTTGTTTGGGACAGTCTGGGACCGTCTGGGACCTTCTGGGACAGTCTGGGACTTGTTTGGAACAGTCTATGACAGTTTGGGACCGTCTGGGGCTTGTTTGGAACAGTCTGCGACAGTTTGGGACAGTCTAGGACTTGTTTGGAAAAATCTGGGACCGTCTGCTTCCTTCTGGAACAGTCTGGGACTTGTATGGAACAGTCTGCGACAGTTTGGGACCGTCTGGGACTTGTTTGGAACAGTCTGCGACCGTTTGAGACCATCTGGGACTTGTTTGGAACAGTATGCGACAGTTTGGGACCGTCTGGGACTTGTTTGGAACAGTCTGCGACAGTTTTGGACAGTCTAGGACTTGTTTGGAAAAATCTGGGACCGTCTGGGACCTTCTGGAACAGTCTGGGACTTGTATGGAACAGTCTGCGACAGTTTGGGACCGTCTGGGACTTGTTTGGAACAGTCTGCGACAGTTTGGGACCGTCTGGGACTTGTTTGGAACAGTCTGCGACAGTTTTGGACAGTCTAGGACTTGTTTGGAAAAATCTGGGACCGTCTGGGACCTTCTGGAACAGTCTGGGACTTGTATGGAACAGTCTGCGACAGTTTGGGACCGTCTGGGACTTGTTTGGAACAGTCTGCGACCGTTTGAGACAGTCTGGCACTTGTTTGGAACAGTCTACGACAGTTTGGGACAGTCTAGGACTTGTTTGGGACAGTCTGCGGCCGTCTGGGACAGTCTAGGACTTGTTTGGGACAGTCTGGGACCTTCTGGGACCTTCTGGGACAGTCAGGGACTTGTTTGGAACAGTCTGCGACAGTTTGGGACCGTCTGTGACTTGTTTGGAACAGTCTGCGACAGTTTGGGACCGTCTGGGACTTGTTTGGAACAGTCTGCGTCAGTTTGGGACAGTCTAGGTCTTGTTTGCGACTGTCTGGGACAATCTGGGACAGTCTGGGTCTTGTTTGGAACAGTCTGCGACAGTTTTGGACAGTCTAGGACTTGTTTGGGACAGTCTGGGACTTGTTTGGCATAGTCTGGTACAATCTGGGACAGCCTGGGACTTGATTGGAACAGCCTGGGAAAGTCTGGGATAGTCTGGGACTTGTTTGGAACAGTCTGTGACAGTTTGGGACCGTCTGGGACTTGTTTGGAACAGTCTGCTACAGATTGGGACCGTCCGGGACATGTTTGTAACAGTCTGCGACAGTCTGGGATAGTCTGGGACTTGTTTGGAACAGCCTGGGACAGTCTGGGATAGTCTGGGACTTGTTTGGAACAGTCTGCGACAGTTTTGGACCGTCTGGGACTTGTTTGGAACAGTCCGCGACAGTTTGGGACAGTCTAGGACTTGTTTGGGATAGTCTGGGACCGTCTGGGACCTTCTGGGACAGTCTGGGACATGTTTGGAACAGTCTGGGACAATCTGGGACAGTCTGGGACTTGTTTGAAACAGCCTGGGACAGTCTGGGACAGTCTGGGACTTGTTTGGAACAGTCTGCGACAGTTTTGGACAATCTAAGACTTGTTTGGGACAGTCTGGGACCGTCTGGGATAATCTGGGACTTGTTTGGAACAGTCTGGGACTTGTTTGGTACAGTCTGGGACTGTCTGGAACAGTCTGCGACAGTTTGGGACCGTCTGGGACTTGTTTGGAAAAGTCTGCGACCGTTTGAGACCGTCTGGGACTTGTTTGGAACAGTCTGCGACAGTTTAGGACAGTCTAGGACTTGTTTGGGACAGTCTGTGGCCGTCTGGGACAGTCTGGGACTTGTTTGGAACAGTCTGTGACAGTTTGGGACCGTCTGGGACTTGTTTGGAACAGCCTGGGACAGTCTGGGGTAGTCTGGGACTTGTTTGGAACAGTCTGCGACAGTTTGGGACCGTCTGGGACTTGTTTGTAACAGTCTGTGACAGTTTGGGACAGTCTAGGACTTGTTTGGGACAGTCTGGGACCGTCTGGGACCTTCTGGGACAGTCTGGGACTTGTTTGGAACAGTCTGCGACAGTTTGGGACCGTCTGGGACTTGTTTGGAACAGTCTGCGACAGTTTGTGACTGTCTAGGACTTGTTTGCGACTGTCTGGGACAATCTGGAACAGTCTGGGACTTGTATGGAACAGTCTGCGACAGTTTGGGACCGTCTGGGACTTGTTCGGAACAGTCTGCGACCGTTTGAGACCGTCTGGGACTTGTTTGGAACAGTATGCGACAGTTTGGGACAGTCTAGGACTTGTTTGGGACAGTCTGTGGCCGTCTGGGACCGTCTGGGACTTGTTTGGGACAGTCTGGGACCATCCGGTACAGTCAGGGACTTGTTTGGAACAGTCTGCGACATTTTGGGACCGTCTGGGACTTGTTTGGAACAGTCTGCGACAGTTTGGGACCGTCTGGGACTTGTTTGGAGCAGTCTGCGACAGTTTGGGACAGTCTAGGACTTGTTTGGAAAAATCTGGGACCGTCTGGGACAATCTGGAACAGTCTGGGACTTGTATGAAACAGTCTGCGACAGTTTGGTACCGTCTGGGACTTGTTTGGAACAGTCTGCGACCGTTTGAGACCGTCTGGCACTTGTTTGGAACAGTCTGCGACAGTTTGGGACAGTCTAGGACTTGTTTGGGACAGTCTGTGGCCGTCTGGGACAGTCTAGGACTTGTTTGGAACAGTCTGCATCAGTTTGGGACAGTCTAGGACTTGTTTGGGACAGTCTGGGACCGTCCGGGACCGTCTGGGACTGTCTGGGACTTGTTTGGAACAGCCTGGGACAGTTTGGGACCGTCTGGGACTTGTTTGGAACAGTCTGTGACAGTTTCGGACAGTCTAGGACTTGTTTGGGACAGTCTGGGACCGTCTGGGACCTTCTGGAACAGTCTGGGACTTGTTTGGAACAGTCTGCGACAGTTTGGGACCGTCTGGGACTTGTTTGGAACAGTCTGCGACAGTCTGGGATAGTCTGGGATTTGTTTGGGACAGTCTGGTAACGTCTGGGTCCGTCTGGGACAGTCTGGGACTTGTTTGGAACAGTCTGTGACAGTTTGGGACAGTCTAGGACTTGTTTGGGACAGTCTGGGACCGTCTGGGACCTTCTGGGACAGTCTGGGACTTGTTTGGAACAGTCTATGACAGTTTGGGACCGTCTGGGGCTTGTTTGGAACAGTCTGCGACAGTTTGGGACAGTCTAGGACTTGTTTGGAAAAATCTGGGACCGTCTGCTTCCTTCTGGAACAGTCTGGGACTTGTATGGAACAGTCTGCGACAGTTTGGGACCGTCTGGGACTTGTTTGGAACAGTCTGCGACCGTTTGAGACCATCTGGGACTTGTTTGGAACAGTATGCGACAGTTTGGGACCGTCTGGGACTTGTTTGGAACAGTCTGCGACAGTTTTGGACAGTCTAGGACTTGTTTGGAAAAATCTGGGACCGTCTGGGACCTTCTGGAACAGTCTGGGACTTGTATGGAACAGTCTGCGACAGTTTGGGACCGTCTGGGACTTGTTTGGAACAGTCTGCGACCGTTTGAGACCGTCTGGGACTTGTTTGGAACAGTATGCGACAGTTTGGGACCGTCTGGGACTTGTTTGGAACAGTCTGTGACAGTTTGGGACAGTCTAGGACTTGTTGGGGACAGTCTGGGACCGTCTGGGACCTTTTGGGACAGTCTGGGACTTGTTTGGAACAGTCTGCGACAGTTTGGGACCGTCTGGGACTTGTTTGGAACAGTCCGCGACAGTTTGGGACAGTCTAGGACTTGTTTGGGACAGTCTGTGGCCGTCTGGGACAGTCTAGGACTTGTTTGGAACAGTCTGCATCAGTTTGGGACAGTCTAGGACTTGTTTGGGACAGTCTGGGACCGTCCGGGACCGTCTGGGACTGTCTGGGACTTGTTTGGAACAGCCTGGGACAGTTTGGGACCGTCTGGGACTTGTTTGGAACAGTCTGTGACAGTTTCGGACAGTCTAGGACTTGTTTGGAACAGTCTGGGACCGTCTGGGACCTTCTGGGACAGTCTGGGACTTGTTTGGAACAGTCTGCGACAGTTTGGGACCGTCTGGGACTTGTTTGGAACAGTCTGCGACAGTCTGGGATAGTCTGGGATTTGTTTGGGTCAGTCTGGTATCGTCTGGGTCCGTCTGGGACAGTCTGGGACTTGTTTGGAACAGTCTGTGACAGTTTGGGACAGTCTAGGACTTGTTTGGGACAGTCTGGGACCGTCTGGGACCTTCTGGGACAGTCTGGGACTTGTTTGGAACAGTCTATGACAGTTTGGGACCGTCTGGGGCTTGTTTGGAACAGTCTGCGACAGTTTGGGACAGTCTAGGACTTGTTTGGAAAAATCTGGGACCGTCTGCTTCCTTCTGGAACAGTCTGGGACTTGTATGGAACAGTCTGCGACAGTTTGGGACCGTCTGGGACTTGTTTGGAACAGTCTGCGACCGTTTGAGACCATCTGGGACTTGTTTGGAACAGTATGCGACAGTTTGGGACCGTCTGGGACTTGTTTGGAACAGTCTGCGACAGTTTTGGACAGTCTAGGACTTGTTTGGAAAAATCTGGGACCGTCTGGGACCTTCTGGAACAGTCTGGGACTTGTATGGAACAGTCTGCGACAGTTTGGGACCGTCTGGGACTTGTTTGGAACAGTCTGCGACAGTTTGGGACCGTCTGGGACTTGTTTGGAACAGTCTGCGACAGTTTTGGACAGTCTAGGACTTGTTTGGAAAAATCTGGGACCGTCTGGGACCTTCTGGAACAGTCTGGGACTTGTATGGAACAGTCTGCGACAGTTTGGGACCGTCTGGGACTTGTTTGGAACAGTCTGCGACCGTTTGAGACAGTCTGGCACTTGTTTGGAACAGTCTGCGACAGTTTGGGACAGTCTAGGACTTGTTTGGGACAGTCTGCGGCCGTCTGGGACAGTCTAGGACTTGTTTGGGACAGTCTGGGACCTTCTGGGACCTTCTGGGACAGTCAGGGACTCGTTTGGAACAGTCTGCGACAGTTTGGGACCGTCTGTGACTTGTTTGGAACAGTCTGCGACAGTTTGGGACCGTCTGGGACTTGTTTGGAACAGTCTGCGTCAGTTTGGGACAGTCTAGGACTTGTTTGGGACAGTCTGTGGCCGTCTGGGACAGTCTAGGACTTGTTTGGAACAGTCTGCATCAGTTTGGGACAGTCTAGGACTTGTTTGGGACAGTCTGGGACCGTCTGGGACCGTCTGGGACTGTCTGGGACTTGTTTGGAACAGCCTGGGACAGTTTGGGACCGTCTGGGACTTGTTTGGAACAGTCTGTGACAGTTTCGGACAGTCTAGGACTTGTTTGGGACAGTCTGGGACCGTCTGGGACCTTCTGGGACAGTCTGGGACTTGTTTGGAACAGTCTGCGACAGTTTGGGACCGTCTGGGACTTGTTTGGAACAGTCTGCGACAGTCTGGGATAGTCTGGGATTTGTTTGGGACAGTCTGGTATCGTCTGGGTCCGTCTGGGACAGTCTGGGACTTGTTTGGAACAGTCTGTGACAGTTTGGGACAGTCTAGGACTTGTTTGGGACAGTCTGGGACCGTCTGGGACCTTCTGGGACAGTCTGGGACTTGTTTGGAACAATCTATGACAGTTTGGGACCGTCTGGGGCTTGTTTGGAACAGTCTGCGACAGTTTGGGACAGTCTAGGACTTGTTTGGAAAAATCTGGGACCGTCTGCTTCCTTCTGGAACAGTCTGGGACTTGTATGGAACAGTCTGCGACAGTTTGGGACCGTCTGGGACTTGTTTGGAACAGTCTGCGACCGTTTGAGACCATCTGGGACTTGTTTGGAACAGTATGCGACAGTTTGGGACCGTCTGGGACTTGTTTGGAACAGTCTGCGACAGTTTTGGACAGTCTAGGACTTGTTTGGAAAAATCTGGGACCGTCTGGGACCTTCTGGAACAGTCTGGGACTTGTATGGAACAGTCTGCGACAGTTTGGGACCGTCTGGGACTTGTTTGGAACAGTCTGCGACAGTTTGGGACCGTCTGGGACTTGTTTGGAACAGTCTGCGACAGTTTTGGACAGTCTAGGACTTGTTTGGAAAAATCTGGGACCGTCTGGGACCTTCTGGAACAGTCTGGGACTTGTATGGAACAGTCTGCGACAGTTTGGGACCGTCTGGGACTTGTTTGGAACAGTCTGCGACCGTTTGAGACAGTCTGGCACTTGTTTGGAACAGTCTGCGACAGTTTGGGACAGTCTAGGACTTGTTTGGGACAGTCTGCGGCCGTCTGGGACAGTCTAGGACTTGTTTGGGACAGTCTGGGACCTTCTGGGACCTTCTGGGACAGTCAGGGACTCGTTTGGAACAGTCTGCGACAGTTTGGGACCGTCTGTGACTTGTTTGGAACAGTCTGCGACAGTTTGGGACCGTCTGGGACTTGTTTGGAACAGTCTGCGTCAGTTTGGGACAGTCTAGGTCTTGTTTGCGACTGTCTGGGACAATCTGGGACAGTCTGGGTCTTGTTTGGAACAGTCTGCGACAGTTTTGGACAGTCTAGGACTTGTTTGGGACAGTCTGGGACTTGTTTGGCATAGTCTGGTACAATCTGGGACAGCCTGGGACTTGATTGGAACAGCCTGGGAAAGTCTGGGATAGTCTGGGACTTGTTTGGAACAGTCTGTGACAGTTTGGGACCGTCTGGGACTTGTTTGGAACAGTCTGCTACAGATTGGGACCGTCCGGGACTTGTTTGTAACAGTCTGCGACAGTCTGGGATAGTCTGGGACTTGTTTGGAACAGCCTGGGACAGTCTGGGATAGTCTGGGACTTGTTTGGAACAGTCTGCGACAGTTTTGGACCGTCTGGGACTTGTTTGGAACAGTCCGCGACAGTTTGGGACAGTCTAGGACTTGTTTGGGACAGTCTGTGGCCGTCTGGGACAGTCTAGGACTTGTTTGGAACAGTCTGCATCAGTTTGGGACAGTCTAGGACTTGTTTGGGACAGTCTGGGACCGTCCGGGACCGTCTGGGACTGTCTGGGACTTGTTTGGAACAGCCTGGGACAGTTTGGGACCGTCTGGGACTTGTTTGGAACAGTCTGTGACAGTTTCGGACAGTCTAGGACTTGTTTGGGACAGTCTGGGACCGTCTGGGACCTTCTGGGACAGTCTGGGACTTGTTTGGAACAGTCTGCGACAGTTTGGGACCGTCTGGGACTTGTTTGGAACAGTCTGCGACAGTCTGGGATAGTCTGGGATTTGTTTGGGACAGTCTGGTATCGTCTGGGTCCGTCTGGGACAGTCTGGGACTTGTTTGGAACAGTCTGTGACAGTTTGGGACAGTCTAGGACTTGTTTGGGACAGTCTGGGACCGTCTGGGACCTTCTGGGACAGTCTGGGACTTGTTTGGAACAGTCTATGACAGTTTGGGACCGTCTGGGGCTTGTTTGGAACAGTCTGCGACAGTTTGGGACAGTCTAGGACTTGTTTGGAAAAATCTGGGACCGTCTGCTTCCTTCTGGAACAGTCTGGGACTTGTATGGAACAGTCTGCGACAGTTTGGGACCGTCTGGGACTTGTTTGGAACAGTCTGCGACCGTTTGAGACCATCTGGGACTTGTTTGGAACAGTATGCGACAGTTTGGGACCGTCTGGGACTTGTTTGGAACAGTCTGCGACAGTTTTGGACAGTCTAGGACTTGTTTGGAAAAATCTGGGACCGTCTGGGACCTTCTGGAACAGTCTGGGACTTGTATGGAACAGTCTGCGACAGTTTGGGACCGTCTGGGACTTGTTTGGAACAGTCTGCGACAGTTTGGGACCGTCTGGGACTTGTTTGGAACAGTCTGCGACAGTTTTGGACAGTCTAGGACTTGTTTGGAAAAATCTGGGACCGTCTGGGACCTTCTGGAACAGTCTGGGACTTGTATGGAACAGTCTGCGACAGTTTGGGACCGTCTGGGACTTGTTTGGAACAGTCTGCGACCGTTTGAGACAGTCTGGCACTTGTTTGGAACAGTCTGCGACAGTTTGGGACAGTCTAGGACTTGTTTGGGACAGTCTGCGGCCGTCTGGGACAGTCTAGGACTTGTTTGGGACAGTCTGGGACCTTCTGGGACCTTCTGGGACAGTCAGGGACTTGTTTGGAACAGTCTGCGACAGTTTGGGACCGTCTGTGACTTGTTTGGAACAGTCTGCGACAGTTTGGGACCGTCTGGGACTTGTTTGGAACAGTCTGCGTCAGTTTGGGACAGTCTAGGTCTTGTTTGCGACTGTCTGGGACAATCTGGGACAGTCTGGGTCTTGTTTGGAACAGTCTGCGACAGTTTTGGACAGTCTAGGACTTGTTTGGGACAGTCTGGGACTTGTTTGGCATAGTCTGGTACAATCTGGGACAGCCTGGGACTTGATTGGAACAGCCTGGGAAAGTCTGGGATAGTCTGGGACTTGTTTGGAACAGTCTGTGACAGTTTGGGACCGTCTGGGACTTGTTTGGAACAGTCTGCTACAGATTGGGACCGTCCGGGACTTGTTTGTAACAGTCTGCGACAGTCTGGGATAGTCTGGGACTTGTTTGGAACAGCCTGGGACAGTCTGGGATAGTCTGGGACTTGTTTGGAACAGTCTGCGACAGTTTTGGACCGTCTGGGACTTGTTTGGAACAGTCCGCGACAGTTTGGGACAGTCTAGGACTTGTTTGGGACAGTCTGTGGCCGTCTGGGACAGTCTAGGACTTGTTTGGAACAGTCTGCATCAGTTTGGGACAGTCTAGGACTTGTTTGGGACAGTCTGGGACCGTCCGGGACCGTCTGGGACTGTCTGGGACTTGTTTGGAACAGCCTGGGACAGTTTGGGACCGTCTGGGACTTGTTTGGAACAGTCTGTGACAGTTTCGGACAGTCTAGGACTTGTTTGGGACAGTCTGGGACCGTCTGGGACCTTCTGGGACAGTCTGGGACTTGTTTGGAACAGTCTGCGACAGTTTGGGACCGTCTGGGACTTGTTTGGAACAGTCTGCGACAGTCTGGGATAGTCTGGGATTTGTTTGGGACAGTCTGGTATCGTCTGGGTCCGTCTGGGACAGTCTGGGACTTGTTTGGAACAGTCTGTGACAGTTTGGGACAGTCTAGGACTTGTTTGGGACAGTCTGGGACCGTCTGGGACCTTCTGGGACAGTCTGGGACTTGTTTGGAACAGTCTATGACAGTTTGGGACCGTCTGGGGCTTGTTTGGAACAGTCTGCGACAGTTTGGGACAGTCTAGGACTTGTTTGGAAAAATCTGGGACCGTCTGCTTCCTTCTGGAACAGTCTGGGACTTGTATGGAACAGTCTGCGACAGTTTGGGACCGTCTGGGACTTGTTTGGAACAGTCTGCGACCGTTTGAGACCATCTGGGACTTGTTTGGAACAGTATGCGACAGTTTGGGACCGTCTGGGACTTGTTTGGAACAGTCTGCGACAGTTTTGGACAGTCTAGGACTTGTTTGGAAAAATCTGGGACCGTCTGGGACCTTCTGGAACAGTCTGGGACTTGTATGGAACAGTCTGCGACAGTTTGGGACCGTCTGGGACTTGTTTGGAACAGTCTGCGACAGTTTGGGACCGTCTGGGACTTGTTTGGAACAGTCTGCGACAGTTTTGGACAGTCTAGGACTTGTTTGGAAAAATCTGGGACCGTCTGGGACCTTCTGGAACAGTCTGGGACTTGTATGGAACAGTCTGCGACAGTTTGGGACCGTCTGGGACTTGTTTGGAACAGTCTGCGACCGTTTGAGACAGTCTGGCACTTGTTTGGAACAGTCTACGACAGTTTGGGACAGTCTAGGACTTGTTTGGGACAGTCTGCGGCCGTCTGGGACAGTCTAGGACTTGTTTGGGACAGTCTGGGACCTTCTGGGACCTTCTGGGACAGTCAGGGACTTGTTTGGAACAGTCTGCGACAGTTTGGGACCGTCTGTGACTTGTTTGGAACAGTCTGCGACAGTTTGGGACCGTCTGGGACTTGTTTGGAACAGTCTGCGTCAGTTTGGGACAGTCTAGGTCTTGTTTGCGACTGTCTGGGACAATCTGGGACAGTCTGGGTCTTGTTTGGAACAGTCTGCGACAGTTTTGGACAGTCTAGGACTTGTTTGGGACAGTCTGGGACTTGTTTGGCATAGTCTGGTACAATCTGGGACAGCCTGGGACTTGATTGGAACAGCCTGGGAAAGTCTGGGATAGTCTGGGACTTGTTTGGAACAGTCTGTGACAGTTTGGGACCGTCTGGGACTTGTTTGGAACAGTCTGCTACAGATTGGGACCGTCCGGGACATGTTTGTAACAGTCTGCGACAGTCTGGGATAGTCTGGGACTTGTTTGGAACAGCCTGGGACAGTCTGGGATAGTCTGGGACTTGTTTGGAACAGTCTGCGACAGTTTTGGACCGTCTGGGACTTGTTTGGAACAGTCCGCGACAGTTTGGGACAGTCTAGGACTTGTTTGGGATAGTCTGGGACCGTCTGGGACCTTCTGGGACAGTCTGGGACATGTTTGGAACAGTCTGGGACAATCTGGGACAGTCTGGGACTTGTTTGAAACAGCCTGGGACAGTCTGGGACAGTCTGGGACTTGTTTGGAACAGTCTGCGACAGTTTTGGACAATCTAAGACTTGTTTGGGACAGTCTGGGACCGTCTGGGATAATCTGGGACTTGTTTGGAACAGTCTGGGACTTGTTTGGTACAGTCTGGGACTGTCTGGAACAGTCTGCGACAGTTTGGGACCGTCTGGGACTTGTTTGGAAAAGTCTGCGACCGTTTGAGACCGTCTGGGACTTGTTTGGAACAGTCTGCGACAGTTTAGGACAGTCTAGGACTTGTTTGGGACAGTCTGTGGCCGTCTGGGACAGTCTGGGACTTGTTTGGAACAGTCTGTGACAGTTTGGGACCGTCTGGGACTTGTTTGGAACAGCCTGGGACAGTCTGGGGTAGTCTGGGACTTGTTTGGAACAGTCTGCGACAGTTTGGGACCGTCTGGGACTTGTTTGTAACAGTCTGTGACAGTTTGGGACAGTCTAGGACTTGTTTGGGACAGTCTGGGACCGTCTGGGACCTTCTGGGACAGTCTGGGACTTGTTTGGAACAGTCTGCGACAGTTTGGGACCGTCTGGGACTTGTTTGGAACAGTCTGCGACAGTTTGGGACCGTCTGGGACTTGTTTGGAACAGTCTGCGACAGTTTGTGACTGTCTAGGACTTGTTTGCGACTGTCTGGGACAATCTGGAACAGTCTGGGACTTGTATGGAACAGTCTGCGACAGTTTGGGACCGTCTGGGACTTGTTCGGAACAGTCTGCGACCGTTTGAGACCGTCTGGGACTTGTTTGGAACAGTATGCGACAGTTTGGGACAGTCTAGGACTTGTTTGGGACAGTCTGTGGCCGTCTGGGACCGTCTGGGACTTGTTTGGGACAGTCTGGGACCATCCGGTACAGTCAGGGACTTGTTTGGAACAGTCTGCGACATTTTGGGACCGTCTGGGACTTGTTTGGAACAGTCTGCGACAGTTTGGGACCGTCTGGGACTTGTTTGGAGCAGTCTGCGACAGTTTGGGACAGTCTAGGACTTGTTTGGAAAAATCTGGGACCGTCTGGGACAATCTGGAACAGTCTGGGACTTGTATGAAACAGTCTGCGACAGTTTGGTACCGTCTGGGACTTGTTTGGAACAGTCTGCGACCGTTTGAGACCGTCTGGCACTTGTTTGGAACAGTCTGCGACAGTTTGGGACAGTCTAGGACTTGTTTGGGACAGTCTGTGGCCGTCTGGGACAGTCTAGGACTTGTTTGGAACAGTCTGCATCAGTTTGGGACAGTCTAGGACTTGTTTGGGACAGTCTGGGACCGTCCGGGACCGTCTGGGACTGTCTGGGACTTGTTTGGAACAGCCTGGGACAGTTTGGGACCGTCTGGGACTTGTTTGGAACAGTCTGTGACAGTTTGGGACAGTCTAGGACTTGTTTGGGACAGTCTGGGACCGTCTGGGACCTTCTGGGACAGTCTGGGACTTGTTTGGAACAGTCTATGACAGTTTGGGACCGTCTGGGGCTTGTTTGGAACAGTCTGCGACAGTTTGGGACAGTCTAGGACTTGTTTGGAAAAATCTGGGACCGTCTGCTTCCTTCTGGAACAGTCTGGGACTTGTATGGAACAGTCTGCGACAGTTTGGGACCGTCTGGGACTTGTTTGGAACAGTCTGCGACCGTTTGAGACCATCTGGGACTTGTTTGGAACAGTATGCGACAGTTTGGGACCGTCTGGGACTTGTTTGGAACAGTCTGCGACAGTTTTGGACAGTCTAGGACTTGTTTGGAAAAATCTGGGACCGTCTGGGACCTTCTGGAACAGTCTGGGACTTGTATGGAACAGTCTGCGACAGTTTGGGACCGTCTGGGACTTGTTTGGAACAGTCTGCGACCGTTTGAGACCGTCTGGGACTTGTTTGGAACAGTATGCGACAGTTTGGGACCGTCTGGGACTTGTTTGGAACAGTCTGTGACAGTTTGGGACAGTCTAGGACTTGTTGGGGACAGTCTGGGACCGTCTGGGACCTTTTGGGACAGTCTGGGACTTGTTTGGAACAGTCTGCGACAGTTTGGGACCGTCTGGGACTTGTTTGGAACAGTCCGCGACAGTTTGGGACAGTCTAGGACTTGTTTGGGACAGTCTGTGGCCGTCTGGGACAGTCTAGGACTTGTTTGGAACAGTCTGCATCAGTTTGGGACAGTCTAGGACTTGTTTGGGACAGTCTGGGACCGTCCGGGACCGTCTGGGACTGTCTGGGACTTGTTTGGAACAGCCTGGGACAGTTTGGGACCGTCTGGGACTTGTTTGGAACAGTCTGTGACAGTTTCGGACAGTCTAGGACTTGTTTGGAACAGTCTGGGACCGTCTGGGACCTTCTGGGACAGTCTGGGACTTGTTTGGAACAGTCTGCGACAGTTTGGGACCGTCTGGGACTTGTTTGGAACAGTCTGCGACAGTCTGGGATAGTCTGGGATTTGTTTGGGTCAGTCTGGTATCGTCTGGGTCCGTCTGGGACAGTCTGGGACTTGTTTGGAGCAGTCTGTGACAGTTTGGGACAGTCTAGGACTTGTTTGGGACAGTCTGGGACCGTCTGGGACCTTCTGGGACAGTCTGGGACTTGTTTGGAACAGTCTATGACAGTTTGGGACCGTCTGGGGCTTGTTTGGAACAGTCTGCGACAGTTTGGGACAGTCTAGGACTTGTTTGGAAAAATCTGGGACCGTCTGCTTCCTTCTGGAACAGTCTGGGACTTGTATGGAACAGTCTGCGACAGTTTGGGACCGTCTGGGACTTGTTTGGAACAGTCTGCGACCGTTTGAGACCATCTGGGACTTGTTTGGAACAGTATGCGACAGTTTGGGACCGTCTGGGACTTGTTTGGAACAGTCTGCGACAGTTTTGGACAGTCTAGGACTTGTTTGGAAAAATCTGGGACCGTCTGGGACCTTCTGGAACAGTCTGGGACTTGTATGGAACAGTCTGCGACAGTTTGGGACCGTCTGGGACTTGTTTGGAACAGTCTGCGACAGTTTGGGACCGTCTGGGACTTGTTTGGAACAGTCTGCGACAGTTTTGGACAGTCTAGGACTTGTTTGGAAAAATCTGGGACCGTCTGGGACCTTCTGGAACAGTCTGGGACTTGTATGGAACAGTCTGCGACAGTTTGGGACCGTCTGGGACTTGTTTGGAACAGTCTGCGACCGTTTGAGACAGTCTGGCACTTGTTTGGAACAGTCTGCGACAGTTTGGGACAGTCTAGGACTTGTTTGGGACAGTCTGCGGCCGTCTGGGACAGTCTAGGACTTGTTTGGGACAGTCTGGGACCTTCTGGGACCTTCTGGGACAGTCAGGGACTTGTTTGGAACAGTCTGCGACAGTTTGGGACCGTCTGTGACTTGTTTGGAACAGTCTGCGACAGTTTGGGACCGTCTGGGACTTGTTTGGAACAGTCTGCGTCAGTTTGGGACAGTCTAGGTCTTGTTTGCGACTGTCTGGGACAATCTGGGGCAGTCTGGGTCTTGTTTGGAACAGTCTGCGACAGTTTTGGACAGTCTAGGACTTGTTTGGGACAGTCTGTGGCCGTCTGGGACCGTCTGGGACTTGTTTGGGACAGTCTGGGACCATCCGGTACAGTCAGGGACTTGTTTGGAACAGTCTGCGACAGTTTGGGACCGTCTGGGACTTGTTCGGAACAGTCTGCGACCGTTTGAGACCGTCTGGGACTTGTTTGGAACAGTATGCGACAGTTTGGGACAGTCTAGGACTTTAATCCTAGTCCAATGTATGGATGTCGACCAATCAGCCAGGTGAATAAATAGAAAAGATTTGATCTAAAGCGAACTACGTTTCGATCACTTTAGTGATCATCATCAGGTTCAGTAACTGTATTAAATGAAATGGAGTACATAGTTAACATAATAATTGATTGCGAAAAGGAAACAAATTTAAAAGTGCACAGATTTCTTACCTTAAATTCTATACTAATACATGTTTAAAAATTCCAATTGACGACCTCATCATTCTTGTTAATATATGGTTCGTATTTGTCATATGAGTAAAAAATTATGGATTAAATTGCCAAGTGTCAAATATGTATGTTATGTTCCAGGTGAGGGGCCCCGAAAGCCATAATGAGAGTAGGTTGTATCAACTGTAGAGTTAAGTGATAACAAGAGTTAAAAAGAGAATAAGGTATTATGATTACTAATAACATAATAGGTTTAAAAATATTTATATTAAAAATATGTGCGTATAGAGTATTAATTATCAATATTGCAGAAAGGTAAATTGTTAATAACCGTTCAAATTGACCTGGAGGTCAATAAGTATGATTGAATAGGGGAAGCCGTTAAAGAGACGAAATAATTAATAATAAATGAAAGATGAGTAAAAATTAATCAATATACTTGAAAAAGAATGATATTAAGTGTGAATACCTGTTGCATATGTAATAAGCTGGTCTTTAAATTTTAATTTTGTAGGCAAGAAGAAGATTTATGGCCATATTACCGGATTAATCCGTTAATCCGCACCAGTCTGTCAATACTGAAATATCATCAAGGAGAGAGAAGTCGTCAAGAGGTCACATAGGCGCAGTGCTTATATTAATTCGAAGAAGCGTTAATTTATCTTATAGTATTAACAATCATTATCTAGGTAGTTAGAACGTGTATCTTATAAGACGAATGCTAGATTAATTTTGTCTGAAAATCAGATTATGATAGATATGGCTTAAGTATTGAATATCAGTGTGAAAATTGATAGTGTTAGGTTCTCTAATTATGTTTATCATTTCCAGAATTTTTTTTTTTTTTTTTTTTTTTTTTTTTTTTTTTTTTTTTTTTTATAGCAAACGAAAAATTCTGGAAATGATAAACATAATTAGAGAACCTAACACTATCAATTTTCACACTGATATTCAATACTTAAGCCATATCTATCATAATCTGATTTTCAGACAAAATTAATCTAGCATTCGTCTTATAAGATACACGTTCTAACTACCTAGATAATGATTGTTAATACTATAAGATAAATTAACGCTTCTTCGAATTAATATAAGCACTGCGCCTATGTGACCTCTTGACGACTTCTCTCTCCTTGATGATATTTCAGTATTGACAGACTGGTGCGGATTAACGGATTAATCCGGTAATATGGCCATAAATCTTCTTCTTGCCTACAAAATTAAAATTTAAAGACCAGCTTATTACATATGCAACAGGTATTCACACTTAATATCATTCTTTTTCAAGTATATTGATTAATTTTTACTCATCTTTCATTTATTATTAATTATTTCGTCTCTTTAACGGCTTCCCCTATTCAATCATACTTATTGACCTCCAGGTCAATTTGAACGGTTATTAACAATTTACCTTTCTGCAATATTGATAATTAATACTCTATACGCACATATTTTTAATATAAATATTTTTAAACCTATTATGTTATTAGTAATCATAATACCTTATTCTCTTTTTAACTCTTGTTATCACTTAACTCTACAGTTGATACAACCTACTCTCATTATGGCTTTCGGGGCCCCTCACCTGGAACATAACATACATATTTAACACTTGGCAATTTAATCCATAATTTTTTACTCATATGACAAATACGAACCATATATTAACAAGAATGATGAGGTCGTCAATTGGAATTTTTAAACATGTATTAGTATAGAATTTAAGGTAAGAAATCTGTGCACTTTTAAATTTGTTTCCTTTTCGCAATCAATTATTATGTTAACTATGTACTCCATTTCATTTAATACAGTTACTGAACCTGATGATGATCACTAAAGTGATCGAAACGTAGTTCGCTTTAGATCAAATCTTTTCTATTTATTCACCTGGCTGATTGGTCGACATCCATACATTGGACTAGGATTAAAGTTAAAGAACAGCCGACATTTCATACATAATTAGTCTAGGACTTGTTTGGGACAGTCTGTGGCCGTCTGGGACCGTCTGGGACTTGTTTGGGACAGTCTGGGACCATCCGGTACAGTCAGGGACTTGTTTGGAACAGTCTGCGACATTTTGGGACCGTCTGGGACTTGTTTGGAACAGTCTGCGACAGTTTGGGACCGTCTGGGACTTGTTTGGAGCAGTCTGCGACAGTTTGGGACAGTCTAGGACTTGTTTGGAAAAATCTGGGACCGTCTGGGACATTCTGGAACAGTCTGGGACTTGTATGAAACAGTCTGCGACAGTTTGGTACCGTCTGGGACTTGTTTGGAACAGTCTGCGACCGTTTGAGACCGTCTGGCACTTGTTTGGAAAAGTCTGCGACAGTTTGGGACAGTCTAGGACTTGTTTGGGACAGTCTGTGGCCGTCTGGGACAGTCTAGGACTTGTTTGGAACAGTCTGCATCAGTTTGGGACAGTCTAGGACTTGTTTGGGACAGTCTGGGACCGTCCGGGACCGTCTGGGACTGTCTGGGACTTGTTTGGAACAGCCTGGGACAGTTTGGGACCGTCTGGGACTTGTTTGGAACAGTCTGTGACAGTTTCGGACAGTCTAGGACTTGTTTGGGACAGTCTGGGACCGTCTGGGACCTTCTGGAACAGTCTGGGACTTGTTTGGAACAGTCTGCGACAGTTTGGGACCGTCTGGGACTTGTTTGGAACAGTCTGCGACAGTCTGGGATAGTCTGGGATTTGTTTGGGACAGTCTGGTAACGTCTGGGTCCGTCTGGGACAGTCTGGGACTTGTTTGGAACAGTCTGTGACAGTTTGGGACAGTCTAGGACTTGTTTGGGACAGTCTGGGACCGTCTGGGACCTTCTGGGACAGTCTGGGACTTGTTTGGAACAGTCTATGACAGTTTGGGACCGTCTGGGGCTTGTTTGGAACAGTCTGCGACAGTTTGGGACAGTCTAGGACTTGTTTGGAAAAATCTGGGACCGTCTGCTTCCTTCTGGAACAGTCTGGGACTTGTATGGAACAGTCTGCGACAGTTTGGGACCGTCTGGGACTTGTTTGGAACAGTCTGCGACCGTTTGAGACCGTCTGGGACTTGTTTGGAACAGTATGCGACAGTTTGGGACCGTCTGGGACTTGTTTGGAACAGTCTGTGACAGTTTTGGACAGTCTAGGACTTGTTGGGGACAGTCTGGGACCGTCTGGGACCTTTTGGGACAGTCTGGGACTTGTTTGGAACAGTCCGCGACAGTTTGGGACAGTCTAGGACTTGTTTGGGACAGTCTGTGGCCGTCTGGGACAGTCTAGGACTTGTTTGGAACAGTCTGCATCAGTTTGGGACAGTCTAGGACTTGTTTGGGACAGTCTGGGACCGTCCGGGACCGTCTGGGACTGTCTGGGACTTGTTTGGAACAGCCTGGGACAGTTTGGGACCGTCTGGGACTTGTTTGGAACAGTCTGTGACAGTTTCGGACAGTCTAGGACTTGTTTGGGACAGTCTGGGACCGTCTGGGACCTTCTGGGACAGTCTGGGACTTGTTTGGAACAGTCTGCGACAGTTTGGGACCGTCTGGGACTTGTTTGGAACAGTCTGCGACAGTCTGGGATAGTCTGGGATTTGTTTGGGTCAGTCTGGTATCGTCTGGGTCCGTCTGGGACAGTCTGGGACTTGTTTGGAACAGTCTGTGACAGTTTGGGACAGTCTAGGACTTGTTTGGGACAGTCTGGGACCGTCTGGGACCTTCTGGGACAGTCTGGGACTTGTTTGGAACAGTCTATGACAGTTTGGGACCGTCTGGGGCTTGTTTGGAACAGTCTGCGACAGTTTGGGACAGTCTAGGACTTGTTTGGAAAAATCTGGGACCGTCTGCTTCCTTCTGGAACAGTCTGGGACTTGTATGGAACAGTCTGCGACAGTTTGGGACCGTCTGGGACTTGTTTGGAACAGTCTGCGACCGTTTGAGACCATCTGGGACTTGTTTGGAACAGTATGCGACAGTTTGGGACCGTCTGGGACTTGTTTGGAACAGTCTGCGACAGTTTTGGACAGTCTAGGACTTGTTTGGAAAAATCTGGGACCGTCTGGGACCTTCTGGAACAGTCTGGGACTTGTATGGAACAGTCTGCGACAGTTTGGGACCGTCTGGGACTTGTTTGGAACAGTCTGCGACAGTTTGGGACCGTCTGGGACTTGTTTGGAACAGTCTGCGACAGTTTTGGACAGTCTAGGACTTGTTTGGAAAAATCTGGGACCGTCTGGGACCTTCTGGAACAGTCTGGGACTTGTATGGAACAGTCTGCGACAGTTTGGGACCGTCTGGGACTTGTTTGGAACAGTCTGCGACCGTTTGAGACAGTCTGGCACTTGTTTGGAACAGTCTGCGACAGTTTGGGACAGTCTAGGACTTGTTTGGGACAGTCTGCGGCCGTCTGGGACAGTCTAGGACTTGTTTGGGACAGTCTGGGACCTTCTGGGACCTTCTGGGACAGTCAGGGACTTGTTTGGAACAGTCTGCGACAGTTTGGGACCGTCTGTGACTTGTTTGGAACAGTCTGCGACAGTTTGGGACCGTCTGGGACTTGTTTGGAACAGTCTGCGTCAGTTTGGGACAGTCTAGGTCTTGTTTGCGACTGTCTGGGACAATCTGGGACAGTCTGGGTCTTGTTTGGAACAGTCTGCGACAGTTTTGGACAGTCTAGGACTTGTTTGGGACAGTCTGGGACTTGTTTGGCATAGTCTGGTACAATCTGGGACAGCCTGGGACTTGATTGGAACAGCCTGGGAAAGTCTGGGATAGTCTGGGACTTGTTTGGAACAGTCTGTGACAGTTTGGGACCGTCTGGGACTTGTTTGGAACAGTCTGCTACAGATTGGGACCGTCCGGGACTTGTTTGTAACAGTCTGCGACAGTCTGGGATAGTCTGGGACTTGTTTGGAACAGCCTGGGACAGTCTGGGATAGTCTGGGACTTGTTTGGAACAGTCTGCGACAGTTTTGGACCGTCTGGGACTTGTTTGGAACAGTCTGTGACAGTTTGGGACAGTCTAGGACTTGTTTGGGACAGTCTGGGACCGTCTGGGACCTTCTGGGACAGTCTGGGACTTGTTTGGAACAGTCTATGACAGTTTGGGACCGTCTGGGGCTTGTTTGGAACAGTCTGCGACAGTTTGGGACAGTCTAGGACTTGTTTGGAAAAATCTGGGACCGTCTGCTTCCTTCTGGAACAGTCTGGGACTTGTATGGAACAGTCTGCGACAGTTTGGGACCGTCTGGGACTTGTTTGGAACAGTCTGCGACCGTTTGAGACCATCTGGGACTTGTTTGGAACAGTATGCGACAGTTTGGGACCGTCTGGGACTTGTTTGGAACAGTCTGCGACAGTTTTGGACAGTCTAGGACTTGTTTGGAAAAATCTGGGACCGTCTGGGACCTTCTGGAACAGTCTGGGACTTGTATGGAACAGTCTGCGACAGTTTGGGACCGTCTGGGACTTGTTTGGAACAGTCTGCGACAGTTTGGGACCGTCTGGGACTTGTTTGGAACAGTCTGCGACAGTTTTGGACAGTCTAGGACTTGTTTGGAAAAATCTGGGACCGTCTGGGACCTTCTGGAACAGTCTGGGACTTGTATGGAACAGTCTGCGACAGTTTGGGACCGTCTGGGACTTGTTTGGAACAGTCTGCGACCGTTTGAGACAGTCTGGCACTTGTTTGGAACAGTCTGCGACAGTTTGGGACAGTCTAGGACTTGTTTGGGACAGTCTGCGGCCGTCTGGGACAGTCTAGGACTTGTTTGGGACAGTCTGCGACAGTTTGGGACCGTCTGGGACTTGTTTGGAACAGTCTGCGTCAGTTTGAGACAGTCTAGGTCTTGTTTGCGACTGTCTGGGACAGTTTGGGACCGTCTGGGACTTGTTTGGAACAGTCTGCGTCAGTTTGAGACAGTCTAGGTCTTGTTTGCGACTGTCTGGGACAATCTGGGACAGTCTGGGTCTTGTTTGGAACAGTCTGCGACAGTTTTGGACAGTCTAGGACTTGTTTGGGACAGTCTGGGACTTGTTTGGCATAGTCTGGTACAATCTGGGACAGCCTGGGACTTGATTGGAACAGCCTGGGAAAGTCTGGGATAGTCTGGGACTTGTTTGGAACAGTCTGTGACAGTTTGGGACCGTCTGGGACTTGTTTGGAACAGTCTGCTACAGATTGGGACCGTCCGGGACTTGTTTGTAACAGTCTGCGACAGTCTGGGATAGTCTGGGACTTGTTTGGAACAGCCTGGGACAGTCTGGGATAGTCTGGGACTTGTTTGGAACAGTCTGCGACAGTTTTGGACCGTCTGGGACTTGTTTGGAACAGTCCGCGACAGTTTGGGACAGTCTAGGACTTGTTTGGGATAGTCTGGGACCGTCTGGGACCTTCTGGGACAGTCTGGGACATGTTTGGAACAGTCTGGGACAATCTGGGACAGTCTGGGACTTGTTTGAAACAGCCTGGGACAGTCTGGGACAGTCTGGGACTTGTTTGGAACAGTCTGCGACAGTTTTGGACAATCTAAGACTTGTTTGGGACAGTCTGGGACCGTCTGGGATAATCTGGGACTTGTTTGGAACAGTCTGGGACTTGTTTGGTACAGTCTGGGACTGTCTGGAACAGTCTGCGACAGTTTGGGACCGTCTGGGACTTGTTTGGAACAGTCTGCGACCGTTTGAGACCGTCTGGGACTTGTTTGGAACAGTCTGCGACAGTTTAGGACAGTCTAGGACTTGTTTGGGACAGTCTGTGGCCGTCTGGGACAGTCTGGGACTTGTTTGGAACAGTCTGTGACAGTTTGGGACCGTCTGGGACTTGTTTGGAACAGCCTGGGACAGTCTGGGGTAGTCTGGGACTTGTTTGGAACAGTCTGCGACAGTTTGGGACCGTCTGGGACTTGTTTGGAACAGCCTGGGACAGTCTGGGGTTGTCTGGGACTTGTTTGGAACAGTCTGCGACAGTTTGGGACCGTCTGGGACTTGTTTGTAACAGTCTGTGACAGTTTGGGACAGTCTAGGACTTGTTTGGGACAGTCTGGGACCGTCTGGGACCTTCTGGGACAGTCTGGGACTTGTTTGGAACAGTCTGCGACAGTTTGGGACCGTCTGGGACTTGTTTGGAACAGTCTGCGACAGTTTGGGACCGTCTGGGACTTGTTTGGAACAGTCTGCGACAGTTTGTGACTGTCTAGGACTTGTTTGCGACTGTCTGGGACAATCTGGAACAGTCTGGGACTTGTATGGAACAGTCTGCGACAGTTTGGGACCGTCTGGGACTTGTTCGGAACAGTCTGCGACCGTTTGAGACCGTCTGGGACTTGTTTGGAACAGTATGCGACAGTTTGGGACAGTCTAGGACTTGTTTGGGACAGTCTGTGGCCGTCTGGGACCGTCTGGGACTTGTTTGGGACAGTCTGGGACCATCCGGTACAGTCAGGGACTTGTTTGGAACAGTCTGCGACATTTTGGGACCGTCTGGGACTTGTTTGGAACAGTCTGCGACTGTTTGGGACCGTCTGGGACTTGTTTGGAGCAGTCTGCGACAGTTTGGGACAGTCTAGGACTTGTTTGGAAAAATCTGGGACCGTCTGGGACATTCTGGAACAGTCTGGGACTTGTATGAAACAGTCTGCGACAGTTTGGTACCGTCTGGGACTTGTTTGGAACAGTCTGCGACCGTTTGAGACCGTCTGGCACTTGTTTGGAACAGTCTGCGACAGTTTGGGACAGTCTAGGACTTGTTTGGGACATTCTGTGGCCGTCTGGGACAGTCTAGGACTTGTTTGGAACAGTCTGCATCAGTTTGGGACAGTCTAGGACTTGTTTGGGACAGTCTGGGACCGTCCGGGACCGTCTGGGACTGTCTGGGACTTGTTTGGAACAGCCTGGGACAGTTTGGGACCGTCTGGGACTTGTTTGGAACAGTCTGTGACAGTTTCGGACAGTCTAGGACTTGTTTGGGACAGTCTGGGACCGTCTGGGACCTTCTGGGACAGTCTGGGACTTGTTTGGAACAGTCTGCGACAGTTTGGGACCGTCTGGGACTTGTTTGGAACAGTCTGCGACAGTCTGGGATAGTCTGGGATTTGTTTGGGACAGTCTGGTAACGTCTGGGTCCGTCTGGGACAGTCTGGGACTTGTTTGGAACAGTCTGTGACAGTTTGGGACAGTCTAGGACTTGTTTGGGACAGTCTGGGACCGTCTGGGACCTTCTGGGACAGTCTGGGACTTGTTTGGAACAGTCTATGACAGTTTGGGACCGTCTGGGGCTTGTTTGGAACAGTCTGCGACAGTTTGGGACAGTCTAGGACTTGTTTGGAAAAATCTGGGACCGTCTGCTTCCTTCTGGAACAGTCTGGGACTTGTATGGAACAGTCTGCGACAGTTTGGGACCGTCTGGGACTTGTTTGGAACAGTCTGCGACCGTTTGAGACCGTCTGGGACTTGTTTGGAACAGTATGCGACAGTTTGGGACCGTCTGGGACTTGTTTGGAACAGTCTGTGACAGTTTGGGACAGTCTAGGACTTGTTGGGGACAGTCTGGGACCGTCTGGGACCTTTTGGGACAGTCTGGGACTTGTTTGGAACAGTCTGCGACAGTTTGGGACCGTCTGGGACTTGTTTGGAACAGTCTGCGACAGTTTGGGACTGTCTAGGACTTGTTTGCGACTGTCTGGGACAATCTGGGACAGTCTGGGTCTTGTTTGGAACAGTCTGCGACAGTTTTGGAGAGTCTAGGACTTGTTTGGGCCAGTCTGGGACCGTCTGGGACCTTCTGGAACAGTCTGGGACTTGTATGGAACAGTCTGCGACAGTTTGGGACCGTCTGGGACTTGTTTGGAACAGTCTGCGACCGTTTGAGACCGTCTGGGACTTGTTTGGAACAGTATGCGACAGTTTGGGACAGTCTATAACTTGTTTGGGACAGTCTGTGGCCGTCTGGGACCGTCTAGGACTTGTTTGGGACAGTCTGGGACCATCTGGGACAGTCAGGGACTTGTTTGGAACAGTCTGCGACAGTTTGGGACCGTCTGGGACTTGTTTGGAACAGTCTGCGACAGTTTGGGACCGTCTGGGACTTGTTTGGAACAGTCTGCGACAGTTTTGGACAGTCTAGGACTTGTTTGGAAAAATCTGGGACCGTCTGGGACCTTCTGGAACAGTCTGGGACTTGTATGGAACAGTCTGCGACAGTTTGGGACCGTCTGGGACTTGTTTGGAACAGTCTGCGACCGTTTGAGACCGTCTGGCACTTGTTTGGAACAGTCTGCGACAGTTTGGGACAGTCTAGGACTTGTTTGGGACAGTCTGCGGCCGTCTGGGACAGTCTAGGACTTGTTTGGGACAGTCTGGGACCTTCTGGGACCTTCTGGGACAGTCAGGGACTTGTTTGGAACAGTCTGCGACAGTTTGGGACCGTCTGGGACTTGTTTGGAACAGTCTGCGACAGTTTGGGACCGTCTGGGACTTGTTTGGAACAGTCTGCGTCAGTTTGGGACAGTCTAGGTCTTGTTTGCGACTGTCTGGGACAATCTGGGACAGTCTGGGTCTTGTTTGGAACAGTCTGCGACAGTTTTGGACAGTCTAGGACTTGTTTGGGACAGTCTGGGACTTGTTTGGCATAGTCTGGTACAATCTGGGACAGTCTGGGACTTGATTGGAACAGCCTGGGAAAGTCTGGGATAGTCTGGGACTTGTTTGGAACAGTCTGTGACAGTTTGGGACCGTCTGGGACTTGTTTGGAACAGTCTGCTACAGATTGGGACCGTCCGGGACTTGTTTGTAACAGTCTGCGACAGTCTGGGATAGTCTGGGACTTGTTTGGAACAGCCTGGGACAGTCTGGGATAGTCTGGGACTTGTTTGGAACAGTCTGCGACAGTTTTGGACCGTCTGGGACTTGTTTCGAACAGTCCGCGACAGTTTGGGACAGTCTAGGACTTGTTTGGGATAGTCTGGGACCGTCTGGGACCTTCTGGGACAGTCTGGGACATGTTTGGAACAGTCTGGGACAATCTGGGACAGTCTGGGACTTGTTTGAAACAGCCTGGGACAGTCTGGGACAGTCTGGGACTTGTTTGGAACAGTCTGCGACAGTTTTGGACAATCTAAGACTTGTTTGGGAAAGTCTGGGACCGACTGGGATAATCTGGGACTTGTTTGGAACAGTCTGGGACTTGTTTGGTACAGTCTGGGACTGTCTGGAACAGTCTGCGACAGTTTGGGATCTTCTGGGACTTGTTTGGAACAGTCTGCGACCGTTTGAGACCGTCTGGGACTTGTTTGGAACAGTCTGCGACAGTTTAGGACAGTCTAGGACTTGTTTGGGACAGTCTGTGGCCGTCTGGGACAGTCTGGGACTTGTTTGGAACAGTCTGTGACAGTTTGGGACCGTCTGGGACTTGTTTGGAACAGTCTACGACAGTTTGGGACCGTCTGGGACTTGTTTGGAACAGTCTGCGACAGTTTGTGACTGTCTAGGACTTGTTTGCGACTGTCTGGGACAATCTGGAACAGTCTGGGACTTGTTCGGAACAGTCTGCGACCGTTTGAGACCGTCTGGGACTTCTTTGGAACAGTATGCGACAGTTTGGGACAGTCTAGGACTTGTTTGGGACAGTCTGTGGCCGTCTGGGACCGTCTGGGACTTGTTTGGGACAGTCTGGGACCATCCGGTACAGTCAGGGACTTGTTTGGAACAGTCTGCGACAGTTTGGGACCGTCTGGGACTTGTTTGGAACAGTCTGCGACAGTTTGGGACCGTCTGGGACTTGTTTGGAGCAGTCTGCGACAGTTTGCGACAGTCTAGGACTTGTTTGGAAAAATCTGGGACCGTCTGAGACATTCTGGAACAGTCTGGGACTTGTATGAAACAGTCTGCGACAGTTTGGTACCGTCTGGGACTTGTTTGGAACAGTCTGCGACCGTTTGAGACCGTCTGGCACTTGTTTGGAACAGTCTGCGACAGTTTCGGACAGTCTAGGACTTGTTTGGGACAGTCTGTGGCCGTCTGGGACAGTCTAGGACTTGTTTGGAACAGTCTGCATCAGTTTGGGACTGTCTAGGACTTGTTTGGGACAGTCTGGGACCGTCCGGGACCGTCTGGGACTGTCTGGGACTTGTTTGGAACAGCCTGGGACAGTTTGGGACCGTCTGGGACTTGTTTGGAACAGTCTGTGACAGTTTCGGACAGTCTAGGACTTGTTTGGGACAGTCTGGGACCGTCTGGGACCTTCTGGGACAGTCTGGGACTTGTTTGGAACAGTCTGCGACAGTTTGGGACCGTCTGGGACTTGTTTGGAACAGTCTGCGACAGTCTGGGATAGTCTGGGATTTGTTTGGGACAGTCTGGTAACGTCTGGGTCCGTCTGGGACAGTCTGGGACTTGTTTGGAACAGTCTGTGACAGTTTGGGACAGTCTAGGACTTGTTTGGGACAGTCTGGGACCGTCTGGGACCTTCTGGGACAGTCTGGGACTTGTTTGGAACAGTCTGCGACAGTTTGGGACCGTCTGGGACTTGTTTGGAACAGCCTGGGACAGTCTGGGGTAGTCTGGGACTTGTTTGGAACAGTCTGCGACAGTTTGGGACCGTCTGGGACTTGTTTGTAACAGTCTGTGACAGTTTGGGACAGTCTAGGACTTGTTTGGGACAGTCTGGGACCGTCTGGTACAATCTGGGACAGTCTGGGACTTGTTTGGAACAGTCTGCGACAGTTTGGGACCGTCTGGGACTTGTTTGGAACAGTCTGTGACAGTTTGGGACCGACTGGGACTTGTTTGGAACTGTCTGCATCAGTTTGGGACAGTCTAGGACCGTCTGGGACCGACTGGGACTTGTTTGGGACAGTCTGCGGCCGTCTGGGACAGTCTGGGACTTGTTTGGAACAGTCTGCTACAGATTGGGACCGTCCGGGACTTGTTTGGAACAGTCTGCGACAGTCTGGGATAGTCTGGTACTTGTTTGGAACAGCCTGGGACAGTCTGGGATAGTCTGGGACTTGTTTGGAACAGTCTGCGACAGTTTTGGACCGTCTGGGACTTGTTTGGAACAGTCCGCGACAGTTTGGGACCGTCTGGGACTTGTTTGGAACAGTCTGGGACAGTCTGGGACTGACTGGGACTTGTTTGGAACAGCCTGGGACAATCTGGGACTGTCTGGGACTTGTTTGGAACAGCCTGGGACAGTCTGGGGTAGTCTGGGACTTGTTTGGAACAGTCTGCGACAGTTTGGGACCGTCTGGGACTTGTTTGGGACAGTCCGCGACAGTTTCGGACAGTCTAGGACTTGTTTGGGACAGTCTGTGGCCGTCTGGGACAGTCTAGGACTTGTTTGGAACAGTCTGCATCAGTTTGGGACAGTCTAGGACTTGTTTGGGACAGTCTGGGACCGTCCGGGACCGTCTGGGACTGTGTGGGACTTGTTTGGAACAGCCTGGGACAGTTTGGGACCGTCTGGGACTTGTTTGGAACAGTCTGTGACAGTTTCGGACAGTCTAGGACTTGTTTGGGACAGTCTGGGACCGTCTGGGACCTTCTGGGACAGTCTGGGACTTGTTTGGAACAGTCTGCGACAGTTTGGGACCGTCTGGGACTTGTTTGGAACAGTCTGCGACAGTCTGGGATAGTCTGGGATTTGTTTGGGACAGTCTGGTAACGTCTGGGTCCGTCTGGGACAGTCTGGGACTTGTTTGGAACAGTCTGTGACAGTTTGGGACAGTCTAGGACTTGTTTGGGACAGTCTGGGACCGTCTGGGACCTTCTGGGACAGTCTGGGACTTGTTTGGAACAGTCTGCGACAGTTTGGGACCGTCTGGGACTTGTTTGGAACAGCCTGGGACAGTCTGGGGTAGTCTGGGACTTGTTTGGAACAGTCTGCGACAGTTTGGGACCGTCTGGGACTTGTTT
The DNA here is from genome assembly GCA_963971525.1 of Cephus spinipes. Lineage (NCBI taxonomy): Eukaryota > Metazoa > Arthropoda > Insecta > Hymenoptera > Cephidae > Cephus > Cephus spinipes. The sequence continues at coordinate 8,851,658 of OZ020577.1, read as the reverse complement.
GTAACAGTCTGTGACAGTTTGGGACAGTCTAGGACTTGTTTGGGACAGTCTGCGGCCGTCTGGGACAGTCTGGGACTTGTTTGGAACAGTCTGCTACAGATTGGGACCGTCCGGGACTTGTTTGGAACAGTCTGCGACAGTCTGGGATAGTCTGGTACTTGTTTGGAACAGCCTGGGACAGTCTGGGATAGTCTGGGACTTGTTTGGAACAGTCTGCGACAGTTTTGGACCGTCTGGGACTTGTTTGGAACAGTCCGCGACAGTTTGGGACCGTCTGGGACTTGTTTGGAACAGTCTGGGTCAGTCTGGGACTGACTGGGACTTGTTTGGAACAGCCTGGGACAATCTGGGACTGTCTGGGACTTGTTTGGAACAGCCTGGGACAGTCTGGGGTAGTCTGGGACTTGTTTGGAACAGTCTGCGACAGTTTGGGACCGTCTGGGACTTGTTTGGGACAGTCCGCGACAGTTTGGGACCGTCTGGGACTTGTTTGGAACAGTCTGGGACCGTCTGGGACAGTCTGGGACTTGTTTGGAACAGTCTGGGACAGTCTGGGACTGTCTGGGACTTGTTTGGAACAGCCTGGGACAGTCTGGGGTAGTCTGGGACTTGTTTGGAACAGTCTGCGACAGTTTGGGACCGTCTGGGACTTGTTTGGAACAGTCTGGGACAGTCTGGGACTGTCTGGGACTTGTTTGGAACAGCCTGGGACAGTCTGGGGTAGTCTATGACTTGTTTGGGACAGTCTGGGACCGTCTGGGACCGTCTGGGACATGGTTGGGACAGTCTGCGGCCGTCTGAGACAGTCTGGGACTTGTTTGGAACAGTCTGCTACAGATTGGGACCGTCCGGGACTTGTTTGGAACAGTCTGCGACAGTCTGGGATAGTCTGGGACTTGTTTTGCAACAGTCTGCGACAGTTTGGGACAGTCTAATACTTGTTTGGGACAGTCTGGTAACGTCTGGGACCGTCTGGGACAGTCTTGGTCTTGTTTGGAACAGTCTGCGACAGTTTGGGACCGTCTGGGACTTGTTTGGAACAGTCTGCGACAGTTTGGGACCGTCTGGGACTTGTTTGGAACAGTCTGCGACAGTTTGGGACAGTCTAGGACTTGTTTAGAAAAATCTGGGACCGTCTGGGACCTTCTGGAACAGTCTGGGACTTGTTTGGAACAGTCTGCGACAGTTTGGGACCGTCTGGGACTTGTTTGGAACAGTCTGCGACCGTTTGAGACCGTCTGGGACTTGTTTGGAACAGTCTGCGACAGCTCAGGACAGTCTAGGACTTGTTTGGGACAGTCTGTGGCCGTCTGGGACAGTCTGGGACTTGTTTGGAACAGTCTGTGACAGTTTGGGTCCGTCTGGGACTTGTTTGGATCAGCCTGGGACAGTCTGGGGTAGTCTGGGACTTGTTTGGAACAGTCTGCATCAGTTTGGGCCAGCCTGGGACCGTCTGGGACCGTCTGGGACAGTCTGGGACTTGATTGGCACAGTATGGGACAGTCTGGGACAGTCTGGGACTGTCTGGGACAGTCTGGGACTTGTTTGGAACAGTTTCGGACAGTCTGGGACAGTCTGGGACATGTTTGGAACAGTCTGCAACAGTTTTGGACAATCTAAGACTTGTTTGGGAAAGTCTGGGACCGTCTGGGATAGTCTGGGACTTGTTTGGAACAGTCTGGGACTTGTTTGGAACAGCCTGGGACTAAATGGAACAGTCTGCGACAGTTTGGGACCGACTGGGAATTGTTTGGAACAGTCTGCATCAGTTTGTGACAGTCTAGGACTTGTTTGGGACAGTCTGGGACTTGTTTGGAACAGTTTCGGACAGTCTGGGACATGTTTGGAACAGTCTGCAACAGTTTTGGACAATCTAAGACTTGTTGGGGAAAGTCTGGGACCGTCTGGGATAGTCTGGGACTTGTTTGGAACAGTCTGGGACTTGTTTGGAACAGTCTGGGACTGTCTGGAACAGTCTGCGACTGTTTGGGACCGACTGGGAATTGTTTGGAACAGTCTGCATCAGTTTGGGACAGTCTAGGACTTGTTTGGGACAGTCTGGGACCGTCCGGGACCGTCTGGGACTGTCTGGGACTTGTTTGGAACAGCCTGGGACAGTCTGGGTCTTGTTTGGAACAGTCTGGGACAGTCTGGGACTGTCTGGGACTTGTTTGGAACAGCCTGGGACAGTCTGGGGTAGTCTGGGACTTGTTTGGAACAGTCTGCGACAGTTTGGGACCGTCTGGGACTTGTTAGTAACAGTCTGTGACAGTTTGGGACAGTCTAGGACTTGTTTGGGACAGTCTGGGACCGTCTGGGACCTTCTGGGACAGTCTGGGACTTGTTTGGAACAGTCTATGACAGTTTGGGACCGTCTGGGGCTTGTTTGGAACAGTCTGCGACAGTTTGGGACAGTCTAGGACTTGTTTGGAAAAATCTGGGACCGTCTGCTTCCTTCTGGAACAGTCTGGGACTTGTATGGAACAGTCTGCGACAGTTTGGGACCGTCTGGGACTTGTTTGGAACAGTCTGCGACCTTTTGAGACCGTCTGGGACTTGTTTGGAACAGTATGCGACAATTTGGGACCGTCTGGGACTTGTTTGGAACAGTCTGTGACAGTTTGGGACAGTCTATTACTTGTTGGGGACAGTCTGGGACCGTCTGGGACCTTTTGGGACAGTCTGGGACTTGTTTGGAACAGTCTGCGACAGTTTGGGACCGTCTGGGACTTGTTTGGAACAGTCTGCGACAGTTTGGGACTGTCTAGGACTTGTTTGCGACTGTCTGGGACAATCTGGGACAGTCTGGGTCTTGTTTGGAACAGTCTGCGACAGTTTTGGAGAGTCTAGGACTTGTTTGGGCCAGTCTGGGACCGTCTGGGACCCTCTGGAACAGTCTGGGACTTGTATGGAACAGTCTGCGACAGTTTGGGACCGTCTGGGACTTGTTCGGAACAATCTGGGACCATCTGGGACAGTCGGGGACTTGTTTGGAACAGTCTGCGACAGTTTGGGACCGTCTGGGACTTGTTTGGAACAGTCTGCGACAGTTTGGGACCGTCTGGGACTTGTTTGGAACAGTCTGCGACAGTTTGGGACAGTCTAGGACTTGTTTGGAAAAATCTGGGACCGTCTGGGACCTTCTGGAACAGTCTGGGACTTGTATGGAACAGTCTGCGACAGTTTGTGACCGTCTGGGACTTGTTTGGAACAGTCTGCGACCGTTTGAGACCGTCTGGGACTTGTTTGGAACAGTATGCGACAGTTTGGGACAGTCTAGAACTTGTTTGGGACAGTCTGTGGCCGTCTGGGACCGTCTAGGACTTGTTTGGGACAGTCTGGGACCTTCTGGGACCTTCTGGGACAGTCAGGGACTTGTTTGGAACAGTCTGCGACAGTTTGGGACCGTCTGGGACTTGTTTGGAACAGTCTGCGACAGTTTGGGACCGTCTGGGACTTGTTTGGAACAGTCTGCGACAGTTTGGGACAGTCTAGGTCTTGTTTGCGACTGTCTGGGACAATCTGGGACAGTCTGGGTCTTGTTTGGAACAGTCTGCGACAGTTTTGGACAGTCTAGGACTTGTTTGGGACAGTCTGGGACTTGTTTGGCACAGTCTGGTACAATCTGGGACAGTCTGGGACTTGTTTGGAACAGCCTGGGAAAGTCTGGGATAGTCTGGGACTTGTTTGGAACAGTCTGTGACAGTTTGGGACCGTCTGGGACTTGTTTGGAACAGTCTGCTACAGATTGGGACCGTCCGGGACTTGTTTGTAACAGTCTGCGACAGTCTGGGATAGTCTGGGACTTGTTTGGAACAGCCTGGGACAGTCTGGGATAGTCTGGGACTTGTTTGGAACAGTCTGCGACAGTTTTGGACCGTCTGGGACTTGTTTGGAACAGTCCGCGACAGTTTGGGACAGTCTAGGACTTGTTTGGGATAGTCTGGGACCGTCTGGGACCTTCTGAGACAGTCTGGGACATGTTTGGAACAGTCTGGGACAATCTGGGACAGTCTGGGACTTGTTTGAAACAGTCTGGGACTTGTTTGGAACGGTCTGGGACTGTCTGGAACAGTCTGCGACAGTTTGGGCCCGACTGGGAATTGTTTGGAACAGTCTGCATCAGTTTGGGACAGTCTAGGACTTGTTTGGGACAGTCTGGGACCGTGTGGGACCGTCTGGGACAGTCTAGGACTTGTTTGGGACAGTCTGGCAAAGTCTGGGACCGTCTGGGACAGTCTGGGACTTGTTTGGAACAGTCTGGGACAGTCTGGGACTGTCTGGGACTTGTTTGGAATAGTCTGCGACAGTTTGGGACCGTCTGGGACTTGTTTGGAAGAGTCTGCGACAGTTTGGGACAGTCTAGGACTTGTTTGGGACAGTCTGGGACCGTCTGGGACCGTCTGGGACTTGTTTGGGACAGTCTGCGGCCGTCTGGGACAGTCTGGGACTTGTTTGGAACAGTCTGCTACAGATTGGGACCGTCCGGGACTTGTTTGGAACAGTCTGCGACAGTCTGGGATTGTCTGGGACTTGTTTTGGAACAGTCTGCGACCGTTTGGGACTGTCTAGGACTTGTTTGCGACTGTCTGGGACAATCTGGGACAGTCTGGGTCTTGTTTGGAACAGTCTGCGACAGTTTTGGACAGCCTAGGACTTGTTTGGGCCAGTCTGGGACCGTCTGGGACCGTCTGGGACAGTCTAGCACTTGTTTGGGACAGTCTGGGACTTGTTTGGAACAGTCTGGGACAGTCTGGGACTGTCTGGGACTTGTTTGGAACAGTTTCGGACAGTCTGGGACAGTCTGGGACATGTTTGGAACAGTCTGCAACAGTTTTGCACAATCTAAGACTTGTTTGGGAAAGTCTGGGACCGTCTGGGATAGTCTGGGACTTGTTTGGAACAGTCTGGGACTTGTTTGGTACAGTCTGGGACATGTTTGGAACAGTCTGCGACAGTTTTGGACAATCTAAGACTTGTTTGGGACAGTCTGGGACCGTCTGGGATAGTCTGGGACTTGTTTGGAACAGTCTGGGACTTGTTTGGTACAGTCTGGGACTGTCTGGCACAGTCTGCGACTGTCTGGGACTTGTTTGGAACAGCCTGGGACAGTCTGGGACTTGTTTGGAACAGTCTGCGACAGTTTTGGACAATCTAAGACTTGTTTGGCACAGTCTGGGACCGTCTGGGATAGTCTGGGACTTGTTTGGAACAGTCTGGGACAGTCTGGGACTGTCTGGGACTTGTTTGGAACAGCCTGGGACAGTCTGGGGTAGTCTGGGACTTGTTTGGAACAGTCTGCGATAGTTTTGGACAATCTAAGACTTGTTTGGGACAGTCTGGGACCGTCTGGGATAGTCTGGGACTTGTTTGGAACAGTCTGGGACAGTCTGGGACTGTCTGGGACTTGTTTGGAACAGCCTGGAACAGTCTGCGACAGTTTGGGACAGTCTAGGTCTTGTTTGGAAAAATCTGGGACCGTCTGGGACCTTCTGGAACAGTCTGGGACTTGTATGGAACAATCTGCGACAGTTTGTGACCGTCTGGGACTTGTTTGGAACAGTCTGCGACCGTTTGAGACCGTCTGGGACTTGTTTGGAACAGTATGCGACAGTTTGGGACAGTCTAGAACTTGTTTGGGACAGTCTGTGGCCGTCTGGGACCGTCTAGGACTTGTTTGGGACAGTCTGGGACCTTCTGGGACCTTCTGGGACAGTCAGGGACTTGTTTGGAACAGTCTGCGACAGTTTGGGACCGTCTGGGACTTGTTTGGAACAGTCTGCGACAGTTTGGGACCGTCTGGGACTTGTTTGGAACAGTCTGCGACAGTTTGGGACAGTCTAGGTCTTGTTTGCGACTGTCTGGGACAATCTGGGACAGTCTGGGTCTTGTTTGGAACAGTCTGCGACAGTTTTGGACAGTCTAGGACTTGTTTGGGACAGTCTGGGACTTGTTTGGCACAGTCTGGTACAATCTGGGACAGTCTGGGACTTGTTTGGAACAGCCTGGGAAAGTCTGGGATAGTCTGGGACTTGTTTGGAACAGTCTGTGACAGTTTGGGACCGTCTGGGACTTGTTTGGAACAGTCTGCTACAGATTGGGACCGTCCGGGACTTGTTTGTAACAGTCTGCGACAGTCTGGGATAGTCTGGGACTTGTTTGGAACAGCCTGGGACAGTCTGGGATAGTCTGGGACTTGTTTGGAACAGTCTGCGACAGTTTTGGTCCGTCTGGGACTTGTTTGGAACAGTCCGCGACAGTTTGGGACAGTCTAGGACTTGTTTGGGATAGTCTGGGACCGTCTGGGACCTTCTGAGACAGTCTGGGACATGTTTGGAACAGTCTGGGACAATCTGGGACAGTCTGGGACTTGTTTGAAACAGTCTGGGACTTGTTTGGAACGGTCTGGGACTGTCTGGAACAGTCTGCGACAGTTTGGGCCCGACTGGGAATTGTTTGGAACAGTCTGCATCAGTTTGGGACAGTCTAGGACTTGTTTGGGACAGTCTGGGACCGTGTGGGACCGTCTGGGACAGTCTAGGACTTGTTTGGGACAGTCTGGCAAAGTCTGGGACCGTCTGGGACAGTCTGGGACTTGTTTGGAACAGTCTGGGACAGTCTGGGACTGTCTGGGACTTGTTTGGAATAGTCTGCGACAGTTTGGGACCGTCTGGGACTTGTTTGGAAGAGTCTGCGACAGTTTGGGACAGTCTAGGACTTGTTTGGGACAGTCTGGGACCGTCTGGGACCGTCTGGGACTTGTTTGGGACAGTCTGCGGCCGTCTGGGACAGTCTGGGACTTGTTTGGAACAGTCTGCTACAGATTGGGACCGTCCGGGACTTGTTTGGAACAGTCTGCGACAGTCTGGGATTGTCTGGGACTTGTTTTGGAACAGTCTGCGACCGTTTGGGACTGTCTAGGACTTGTGTGCGACTGTCTGGGACAATCTGGGACAGTCTGGGTCTTGTTTGGAACAGTCTGCGACAGTTTTGGACAGCCTAGGACTTGTTTGGGCCAGTCTGGGACCGTCTGGGACCGTCTGGGACAGTCTAGCACTTGTTTGGGACAGTCTGGGACTTGTTTGGAACAGTCTGGGACAGTCTGGGACTGTCTGGGACTTGTTTGGAACAGTTTCGGACAGTCTGGGACAGTCTGGGACATGTTTGGAACAGTCTGCAACAGTTTTGCACAATCTAAGACTTGTTTGGGAAAGTCTGGGACCGTCTGGGATAGTCTGGGACTTGTTTGGAACAGTCTGGGACTTGTTTGGTACAGTCTGGGACATGTTTGGAACAGTCTGCGACAGTTTTGGACAATCTAAGACTTGTTTGGGACAGTCTGGGACCGTCTGGGATAGTCTGGGACTTGTTTGGAACAGTCTGGGACTTGTTTGGTACAGTCTGGGACTGTCTGGCACAGTCTGCGACTGTCTGGGACTTGTTTGGAACAGCCTGGGACAGTCTGGGACTTGTTTGGAACAGTCTGCGACAGTTTTGGACAATCTAAGACTTGTTTGGCACAGTCTGGGACCGTCTGGGATAGTCTGGGACTTGTTTGGAACAGTCTGGGACAGTCTGGGACTGTCTGGGACTTGTTTGGAACAGCCTGGGACAGTCTGGGGTAGTCTGGGACTTGTTTGGAACAGTCTGCGATAGTTTTGGACAATCTAAGACTTGTTTGGGACAGTCTGGGACCGTCTGGGATAGTCTGGGACTTGTTTGGAACAGTCTGGGACAGTCTGGGACTGTCTGGGACTTGTTTGGAACAGCCTGGAACAGTCTGCGACAGTTTGGGACAGTCTAGGTCTTGTTTGGAAAAATCTGGGACCGTCTGGGACCTTCTGGAACAGTCTGGGACTTGTATGGAACAATCTGCGACAGTTTGTGACCGTCTGGGACTTGTTTGGAACAGTCTGCGACCGTTTGAGACCGTCTGGGACTTGTTTGGAACAGTATGCGACAGTTTGGGACAGTCTAGAACTTGTTTGGGACAGTCTGTGGCCGTCTGGGACCGTCTAGGACTTGTTTGGGACAGTCTGGGACCATCTGGGACAGTCAAGGACTTGTTTGGAACAGTCTGCGACAGTTTGGGACCGTCTGGGACTTGTATGGAACAGTCTGCGACAGTTTGGGACCGTCTGGGACTTGTTTGGAACAGTCTGCGACAGTTTTGGACAGTCTAGGACTTGTTTGGAAAAATCTGGGACCGTCTGGGACCTTCTGGAACAGTCTGGGACTTGTTTGGAACAGTCTGCGACCGTTTGAGACCGTCTGGCACTTGTTTGGAACAGTCTGCGACAGTTTGGGACAGTCTAGGACTTGTTTGGGACAGTCTGCGGCCGTCTGGGACAGTCTAGGACTTGTTTGGGACAGTCTGGGACCTTCTGGGACAGTCAGGGACTTGTTTGGAACAGTCTGCGACAGTTTGGGACCGTCTGGGACTTGTTTGGAACAGTCTGCGACAGTTTGGGACAGTCTAGGTCTTGTTTGCGACTGTCTGGGACAATCTGGGACAGTCTGGGTCTTGTTTGGAACAGTCTGCGACAGTTTTGGACAGTCTAGGACTTGTTTGGGACAGTCTGGGACTTGTTTGGCACAGTCTGGTACAATCTGGGACAGTCTGGGACTTGTTTGGAACAGCCTGGGAAAGTCTGGGTTAGTCTGGGACTTGTTTGGAACAGTCTGTGACAGTTTGGGACCGTCTGGGACTTGTTTGGAACAGTCTGCGACAGTTTGGGACAGTCTAGGTCTTGTTTGCGACTGTCTGGGACAATCTGGGACAGTCTGGGTCTTGTTTGGAACAGTCTGCGACAGTTTTGGACAGTCTAGGACTTGTTTGGGACAGTCTGGGACTTGTTTGGCACAGTCTGGTAGAATCTGGGACAGTCTGGGACTTGTTTGGAACAGCCTGGGAAAGTCTGGGTTAGTCTGGGACTTGTTTGGAACAGTCTGCGACAGTTTTGGACAATCTAAGACTTGTTTGGGACAGTCTGGGACCGTCTGGGATAGTCTGGGACTTGTTTGGAACAGTCTGGGACTTGTTTGGTACAGTCTGGGACTGTCTGGAACAGTCTGCGACAGTTTGGGACCGACTGGGAATTGTTTGGAACAGTCTGCATCAGTTTGGGACAGTCTAGGACTTGTTTGGGACAGTCTGGGACCGTCCGGGACCGTCTGGGACTGTCTGGGACTTGTTTGGAACAGCCTGGGACAGTCTGCGACAGTCTGCGACTTGTTTGGAACAGTCTGCGACAGTTTTGGTCCGTCTGGGACTTGTTTGGAACAGTCCGCGACAGTTTGGGACAGTCTAGGACTTGTTTGGGATAGTCTGGGACCGTCTGGGACCTTCTGAGACAGTCTGGGACATGTTTGGAACAGTCTGGGACAATCTGGGACAGTCTGGGACTTGTTTGAAACAGTCTGGGACTTGTTTGGAACGGTCTGGGACTGTCTGGAACAGTCTGCGACAGTTTGGGCCCGACTGGGAATTGTTTGGAACAGTCTGCATCAGTTTGGGACAGTCTAGGACTTGTTTGGGACAGTCTGGGACCGTGTGGGACCGTCTGGGACAGTCTAGGACTTGTTTGGGACAGTCTGGCAAAGTCTGGGACCGTCTGGGACAGTCTGGGACTTGTTTGGAACAGTCTGGGACAGTCTGGGACTGTCTGGGACTTGTTTGGAATAGTCTGCGACAGTTTGGGACCGTCTGGGACTTGTTTGGAAGAGTCTGCGACAGTTTGGGACAGTCTAGGACTTGTTTGGGACAGTCTGGGTCCGTCTGGGACCGTCTGGGACTTGTTTGGGACAGTCTGCGGCCGTCTGGGACAGTCTGGGACTTGTTTGGAACAGTCTGCTACAGATTGGGACCGTCCGGGACTTGTTTGGAACAGTCTGCGACAGTCTGGGATTGTCTGGGACTTGTTTTGGAACAGTCTGCGACCGTTTGGGACTGTCTAGGACTTGTTTGCGACTGTCTGGGACAATCTGGGACAGTCTGGGTCTTGTTTGGAACAGTCTGCGACAGTTTTGGACAGCCTAGGACTTGTTTGGGCCAGTCTGGGACCGTCTGGGACCGTCTGGGACAGTCTAGCACTTGTTTGGGACAGTCTGGGACTTGTTTGGAACAGTCTGGGACAGTCTGGGACTGTCTGGGACTTGTTTGGAACAGTTTCGGACAGTCTGGGACAGTCTGGGACATGTTTGGAACAGTCTGCAACAGTTTTGCACAATCTAAGACTTGTTTGGGAAAGTCTGGGACCGTCTGGGATAGTCTGGGACTTGTTTGGAACAGTCTGGGACTTGTTTGGTACAGTCTGGGACATGTTTGGAACAGTCTGCGACAGTTTTGGACAATCTAAGACTTGTTTGGGACAGTCTGGGACCGTCTGGGATAGTCTGGGACTTGTTTGGAACAGTCTGGGACTTGTTTGGTACAGTCTGGGACTGTCTGGCACAGTCTGCGACTGTCTGGGACTTGTTTGGAACAGCCTGGGACAGTCTGGGACTTGTTTGGAACAGTCTGCGACAGTTTTGGACAATCTAAGACTTGTTTGGCACAGTCTGGGACCGTCTGGGATAGTCTGGGACTTGTTTGGAACAGTCTGGGACAGTCTGGGACTGTCTGGGACTTGTTTGGAACAGCCTGGGACAGTCTGGGGTAGTCTGGGACTTGTTTGGAACAGTCTGCGATAGTTTTGGACAATCTAAGACTTGTTTGGGACAGTCTGGGACCGTCTGGGATAGTCTGGGACTTGTTTGGAACAGTCTGGGACAGTCTGGGACTGTCTGGGACTTGTTTGGAACAGCCTGGAACAGTCTGCGACAGTTTGGGACAGTCTAGGTCTTGTTTGGAAAAATCTGGGACCGTCTGGGACCTTCTGGAACAGTCTGGGACTTGTATGGAACAATCTGCGACAGTTTGTGACCGTCTGGGACATGTTTGGAACAGTCTGCGACCGTTTGAGACCGTCTGGGACTTGTTTGGAACAGTATGCGACAGTTTGGGACAGTCTAGAACTTGTTTGGGACAGTCTGTGGCCGTCTGGGACCGTCTAGGACTTGTTTGGGACAGTCTGGGACCATCTGGGACAGTCAAGGACTTGTTTGGAACAGTCTGCGACAGTTTGGGACCGTCTGGGACTTGTTTGGAACAGTCTGCGACAGTTTGGGACCGTCTGGGACTTGTTTGGAACAGTCTGCGACAGTTTTGGACAGTCTAGGACTTGTTTGGAAAAATCTGGGACCGTCTGGGACCTTCTGGAACAGTCTGGGACTTGTTTGGAACAGTCTGCGACCGTTTGAGACCGTCTGGCACTTGTTTGGAACAGTCTGCGACAGTTTGGGACAGTCTAGGACTTGTTTGGGACAGTCTGCGGCCGTCTGGGACAGTCTAGGACTTGTTTGGGACAGTCTGGGACCTTCTGGGACAGTCAGGGACTTGTTTGGAACAGTCTGCGACAGTTTGGGACCGTCTGGGACTTGTTTGGAACAGTCTGCGACAGTTTGGGACAGTCTAGGTCTTGTTTGCGACTGTCTGGGACAATCTGGGACAGTCTGGGTCTTGTATGGAACAGTCTGCGACAGTTTTGGACAGTCTAGGACTTGTTTGGGACAGTCTGGGACTTGTTTGGCACAGTCTGGTACGATCTGGGACAGTCTGGGACTTGTTTGGAACAGCCTGGGAAAGTCTGGGTTAGTCTGGGACTTGTTTGGAACAGTCTGTGACAGTTTGGGACCGTCTGGGACTTGTTTGGAACAGTCTGCGACAGTTTGGGACAGTCTAGGTCTTGTTTGCGACTGTCTGGGACAATCTGGGACAGTCTGGGTCTTGTTTGGAACAGTCTGCGACAGTTTTGGACAGTCTAGGACTTGTTTGGGACAGTCTGGGACTTGTTTGGCACAGTCTGGTAGAATCTGGGACAGTCTGGGACTTGTTTGGAACAGCCTGGGAAAGTCTGGGTTAGTCTGGGACTTGTTTGGAACAGTCTGCGACAGTTTTGGACAATCTAAGACTTGTTTGGGACAGTCTGGGACCGTCTGGGATAGTCTGGGACTTGTTTGGAACAGTCTGGGACTTGTTTGGTACAGTCTGGGACTGTCTGGAACAGTCTGCGACAGTTTGGGACCGACTGGGAATTGTTTGGAACAGTCTGCATCAGTTTGGGACAGTCTAGGACTTGTTTGGGACAGTCTGGGACCGTCCGGGACCGTCTGGGACTGTCTGGGACTTGTTTGGAACAGCCTGGGACAGTCTGCGACAGTCTGCGACTTGTTTGGAACAGTCTGCGACAGTTTTGGACAATCTAAGACTTGTTTGGGACAGTCTGGGACCGTCTGGGATAGTCTGGGACTTGTTGGGAACAGTCTGCGACAGTCTGGGACTGTCTGGGGCTTGTTTGGAACAGCCTGGGACTGTCTGGGGTAGTCTGGGACTTGTTTGGAACAGACTGCGACAGTTTGGGACCGTCTGGGACTTGTTTGGAACAGTCTGTGACAGTTTGGGACAGTCTAGGACTTGTTTGGGACAGTCTGGGACTTGTTTGGCACAGTCTGGTACAATCTGGGACAGTCTGGGACTTGTTTGGAACAGCCTGGGAAAGTCTGGGTTAGTCTGGGACTTGTTTGGAACAGTCTGTGACAGTTTGGGACCGTCTGGGACTTGTTTGGAACAGTCTGCTACAGATTGGGACCGTCCGGGACTTGTTTGTAACAGTCTGCGACAGTCTGGGATAGTCTGGGACTTGTTTGGAACAGCCTGGGACAGTCTGGGATAGTCTGGGACTTGTTTGGAACAGTCTGCGACAGTTTTGGACAATCTAAGACTTGTTTGGGACAGTCTGGGACCGTCTGGGATAGTCTGGGACTTGTTTGGAACAGTCTGGGACTTGTTTGGTACAGTCTGGGACTGTCTGGAACAGTCTGCGACAGTTTGGGACCGACTGGGAATTGTTTGGAACAGTCTGCATCAGTTTGGGACAGTCTAGGACTTGTTTGGGACAGTCTGGGACCGTCCGGGACCGTCTGGGACTGTCTGGGAATTGTTTGGAACAGCCTGGGACAGTCTGCGACAGTCTGCGACTTGTTTGGAACAGTCTGCGACAGTTTTGGACAATCTAAGACTTGTTTGGGACAGTCTGGGACCGTCTGGGATAGTCTGGGACTTGTTTGGAACAGTCTGCGACAGTCTGGGACTGTCTGGGGCTTGTTTGGAACAGCCTGGGACTGTCTGGGGTAGTCTGGGACTTGTTTGGAACAGACTGCGACAGTTTGGGACCGTCTGGGACTTGTTTGGAACAGTCTGTGACAGTTTGGGACAGTCTAGGACTTGTTTGGGAGAGTCTGGGACCGTCTGGGACCTTCTGGGACAGTCTGGGACTTGTTTGGAACAGTCTGCGACAGTTTGGGACCGTCTGGGACTTGTTTGGGAAAGTCTGGGACTGTCTGGGATAGTCTGGGACTTGTTTGGAACAGTCTGGGACTTGTTTGGAACAGCCTGGGACTGTCTGGAACAGTCTGCGACAGTTTGGGCCCGACTGGGAATTGTTTGGAACAGTCTGCATCAGTTTGGGACAGTCTAGGACTTGTTTGGGACAGTCTGGGACCGTCTGGGACCGTCTGGGACAGTCTAGGACTTGTTTGGGACAGTCTGGCACCGTCTGGGACCGTCTGGGACAGTCTGGGACTTGTTTGGAAAAGTCTGGGACAGTCTGGGACTGTCTGGGACTTGTTTGGAATAGTCTGCGACAGTTTGGGACCGTCTGGGACTTGTTTGGAAGATTCTGCGACAGTTTGGGACAGTCTAGGACTTGTTTGGGACAGTCTGGGACCGTCTGGGACCATCTGGGACTTGTTTGGGACAGTCTGCGGCCGTCTGGGACAGTCTGGGACTTGTTTGGAACAGTCTGCTACAGATTGGGACCGTCCGGGACTTGTTTGGAACAGTCTGCGACAGTCTGGGATAGTCTGGGACTTGTTTTGGAACAGTCTGCGACAGTTTGGGACAGTCTAATACTTGTTTGGGACAGTCTCGTAACGTCTGGGTCCGTCTGGGACAGTCTAGGACTTGTTTGGGACAGTCTGGGACAATCTGGGACAGTCTGGTCTTGTTTGGAACAGCCTGGGACAGTCTGGGATAGTCTGGGACTTGTTTGGAACAGTCTGCGACAGTTTGGGACCGTCTGGGACTTGTTTGAACAGTCTGCGATAGTTTGGGACAGTCTACGACTTGTTTGGGACAGTCTGGGACCGTCTGGGACCGTCTGGGACAGTCTGGGTCTTGTTTGGAACAGTCTGCGACAGTTTGGGACCGTCTGGGACTTGTTTGGAACAGTCTGCGATAGTTTGGGACAGTCTAGGACTTGTTTGGAAAAATCTGGGACCGTCTGGGACCTTCTGGAACAGTCTGGGACTTGTTTGGAAAGGCCTGCGACAGTTTGGGACCGTCTGGGACTTGTTTGGAACAGTCTGCGACCGTTTGAGACCGTCTTGGACTTGTTTGGAACAGTCTGCGACAGTTCGGGACAGTCTAGGACTTGTTTGGGACAGTCTGTGGCCGTCTGGGACAGTCTGGGACTTGTTTGGAACAGTCTGTGACAGTTTGGGTCCGTCTGGGACTTGTTTGGATCAGCCTGGGACAGTCTGGGGTAGTCTGGGACTTGTTTGGAACAGTCTGCATCAGTTTGGGACAGTCTAGGACTGGTTTGGGCCAGTCTGGGACCGTCTGGGACCGTCTGGGACAGTCTGGGACTTGATTGGCACAGTCTGGGACAGTCTGGGACTTGTTTGGAACAGTTTCGGACTGTCTGGGACAGTTTGGGACATGTTTGGAACAGTCTGCAACAGTTTTGGACAATCTAAGACTTGTTTGGGAAAGTCTGGGACCGTCTGGGATAGTCTGGGACTTGTTTGGAACAGTCTGGGACTTGTTTGGAACAGTCTGGGACTATCTGGAACAGTCTGCGACAGTTTGGGACCGACTGGGAATTGTTTGGAACAGTCTGCATCAGTTTGGGACAGTCTAGGACTTATTTGGGACAGTTTGGGACCGTCTGGGACCGTCTGGGACCGTCTGGGACAGTCTAGGACTTGTTTGGGACAGTCTGAGACCGTCTGGGACCTTCTGGGACAGTCTGGCACTTATTTGGAACAGTCTGGGACAGTCTGGGACTGTCTGGGACTTGTTTGGAACAGCCTGGGACAGTCTGGGGTAGTCTGGGACTTGTTTGGAACAGTCTGCGACAGTTTGGGACCGTCTGGGACTTGTTTGGAACAGTCTGGGATCGTCTGGGACCTTCTGGGACTTGTTTGTAACAGTCTGCGACAGTTTGGGACCGTCCGGGACAGTTTGGGACATGTTTGAAACAGTCTGGGACTGTCTGGGACGGTCTGGGACTGTCTGGGACAGTCTGGGACAGCCTGGGACGGTCTGGAACATGTTTAGAACAGTCTGGGACACCCTGGGACTGTCTGGGCCAGTCTGAGACATGTTTGGAACAGTCTGGGGCAGTCTGGGACAGTCTGGGATATGTTTGGAACAGTCTGGAACAGTCTAGGACTGTCTGGGACATGTTTCGAACAGTCTAGGACAGTCTGGGACAGTTTGGGACAGTCTGGAACAGTCTGGGACAGTCTGGGACATGTTTGGAACAGTCTGAGACAGTCTGGGACTGTCTGGCACATGTTTGGAACAGTCTGGGACAGTCTAGGACTGTCTGGGACATGTTTGGAACAGTCTAGGACAGTCTGGGACAGTTTGGGACATGTTTGGAACAGTCTGCGTCTGTCTCGGACAGTCTGGGACAGCCTGGGACGGTCTGGAACATGTTTGGAGCAGTCTGGGACACCCTGGGGCTGTCTGGGCCAGGCTGAGACATGTTTGGAACACTCTATGTAAGCCTGGGACAGTCTGGGACAGTCTGGGACGTGTTTGGAACAGTCTGGGACAGTTTAGGACAGTCTGGGACTGTCTGGGACTTGTTTGGAACAGTTTCGGACAGTCTGGGACAGTCTGGGACATGTTTGGAACAGTCTGCAACATTTTTGCACAATCTAAGACTTGTTTGGGAAAGTCTGGGACCGTCTGGGATAGTCTGGGACTTGTTTGGAACAGTCTGGGACTTGTTTGGTACAGTCTGGGACATGTTTGGAACAGTCTGCGACAGTTTTGGACAATCTAAGACTTGTTTGGGACAGTCTGGGACCGTCTGGGATAGTCTGGGACTTGTTTGGAACAGTCTGGGACTTGTTTGGTACAGTCTGGGACAATCTGGGACAGTCTGGTCTTGTTTGGAACAGCCTGGGACAGTCTGGGATAGTCTGGGACTTGTTTGGAACAGTCTGCGACAGTTTGGGACCGTCTGGGACTTGTTTGAACAGTCTGCGATAGTTTGGGACAGTCTACGACTTGTTTGGGACAGTCTGGGACCGTCTGGGACCGTCTGGGACAGTCTGGGTCTTGTTTGGAACAGTCTGCGACAGTTTGGGACCGTCTGGGACTTGTTTGGAACAGTCTGCGACAGTTTGGGACAGTCTAGGACTTGTTTGGAAAAATCTGGGACCGTCTGGGACCTTCTGGAACAGTCTGGGACTTGTTTGGAAAGGCCTGCGACAGTTTGGGACCGTCTGGGACTTGTTTGGAACAGTCTGCGACCGTTTGAGACCGTCTTGGACTTGTTTGGAACAGTCTGCGACAGTTCGGGACAGTCTAGGACTTGTTTCGGACAGTCTGTGGCCGTCTGGGACAGTCTGGGACTTGTTTGGAACAGTCTGTGACAGTTTGGGTCCGTCTGGGACTTGTTTGGATCAGCCTGGGACAGTCTGGGGTAGTCTGGGACTTGTTTGGAACAGTCTGCATCAGTTTGGGACAGTCTAGGACTGGTTTGGGCCAGTCTGGGACCGTCTGGGACCGTCTGGGACAGTCTGCGACTTGATTGGCACAGTCTGGGACAGTCTGGGACTTGTTTGGAACAGTTTCGGACTGTCTGGGACAGTTTGGGACATGTTTGGAACAGTCTGCAACAGTTTTGGACAATCTAAGACTTGTTTGGGATAGTCTGGGACTTGTTTGGAACAGTCTGGGACTTGTTTGGAACAGTCTGGGACTATCTGGAACAGTCTGCGACAGTTTGGGACCGACTGGGAATTGTTTGGAACAGTCTGCATCAGTTTGGGACAGTCTAGGACTTATTTGGGACAGTTTGGGACCGTCTGGGACTTGTTTGGAACAGTCTGGGATCGTCTGGGACCTTCTGGGACTTGTTTGTAACAGTCTGCGACAGTTCGGGACCGTCTGGGACAGTTTGGGACATGTTTGAAACAGTCTGGGACTGTCTGGGACGGTCTGGGACTGTCTGGGACATTCTGGGACAGCCTGGGACGGTCTGGAACATGTTTAGAACAGTCTGGGACACCCTGGGACTGTCTGGGCCAGTCTGAGACATGTTTGGAACAGTCTGGGGCAGTCTGGGACAGTCTGGGATATGTTTGGAACAGTCTGGAACAGTCTAGGACTGTCTGGGACATGTTTCGAACAGTCTAGGACAGTCTGGGACAGTTTGGGACAGTCTGGAACAGTCTGGGACAGTCTGGGACATGTTTGGAACAGTCTGAGACAGTCTGGGACTGTCTGGCACATGTTTGGAACAGTCTGGGACAGTCTAGGACTGTCTGGGACATGTTTGGAACAGTCTAGGACAGTCTGGGACAGTTTGGGACATGTTTGGAACAGTCTGCGTCTGTCTCGGACAGTCTGGGACAGCCTGGGACGGTCTGGAACATGTTTGGAGCAGTCTGGGACACCCTGGGGCTGTCTGGGCCAGGCTGAGACATGTTTGGAACACTCTATGTAAGCCTGGGACAGTCTGGGACAGTCTGGGACGTGTTTGGAACAGTCTGGGACAGTTTAGGACAGTCTGGGACTGTCTGGGACTTGTTTGGAACAGTTTCGGACAGTCTGGGACAGTCTGGGACATGTTTGGAACAGTCTGCAACATTTTTGCACAATCTAAGACTTGTTTGGGAAAGTCTGGGACCGTCTGGGATAGTCTGGGACTTGTTTGGAACAGTCTGGGACTTGTTTGGTACAGTCTGGGACATGTTTGGAACAGTCTGCGACAGTTTTGGACAATCTAAGACTTGTTTGGGACAGTCTGGGACCGTCTGGGATAGTCTGGGACTTGTTTGGAACAGTCTGGGACTTGTTTGGTACAGTCTGGGACTGTCTGGAACAGTCTGCGACTGTTTGGGACCGACTGGGAATTGTTTGGAACAGTCTGCATCAGTTTGGGACAGTCTAGGACTTGTTTGGGACAGTCTGGGACCGTCCGGGACCGTCTGGGACTGTCTAGGACTTGTTTGGAACAGCCTGGGACAGTCTGGGACTTGTTTGGAACAGTCTGCGACAGTTTTGGACAATCTAAGACTTGTTTGGGACAGTCTGGGACCGTCTGGGATAGTCTGGGACTTGTTTGGAACAGTCTGGGACAGTCTGGGACTGTCTGGGACTTGTTTGGAACAGTCTGGGACTTGTTTGGTACAGTCTGGGACAATCTGGGACAGTCTGGTCTTGTTTGGAACAGCCTGGGACAGTCTGGGATAGTCTGGGACTTGTTTGGAACAGTCTGCGACAGTTTGGGACCGTCTGGGACTTGTTTGAACAGTCTGCGATAGTTTGGGACAGTCTACGACTTGTTTGGGACAGTCTGGGACCGTCTGGGACCGTCTGGGACAGTCTGGGTCTTGTTTGGAACAGTCTGCGACAGTTTGGGACCGTCTGGGACTTGTTTGGAACAGTCTGCGACAGTTTGGGACAGTCTAGGACTTGTTTGGAAAAATCTGGGACCGTCTGGGACCTTCTGGAACAGTCTGGGACTTGTTTGGAAATGCCTGCGACAGTTTGGGACCGTCTGGGACTTGTTTGGAACAGTCTGCGACCGTTTGAGACCGTCTTGGACTTGTTTGGAACAGTCTGCGACAGTTCGGGACAGTCTAGGACTTGTTTGGGACAGTCTGTGGCCGTCTGGGACAGTCTGGGACTTGTTTGGAACAGTCTGTGACAGTTTGGGTCCGTCTGGGACTTGTTTGGATCAGCCTGGGACAGTCTGGGGTAGTCTGGGACTTGTTTGGAACAGTCTGCATCAGTTTGGGACAGTCTAGGACTGGTTTGGGCCAGTCTGGGACCGTCTGGGACCGTCTGGGACAGTCTGGGACTTGATTGGCACAGTCTGGGACAGTCTGGGACTTGTTTGGAACAGTTTCGGACTGTCTGGGACAGTTTGGGACATGTTTGGAACAGTCTGGAACAGTTTTGGACAATCTAAGACTTGTTTGGGAAAGTCTGGGACCGTCTGGGATAGTCTGGGACTTGTTTGGAACAGTCTGGGACTTGTTTGGAACAGTCTGGGACTATCTGGAACAGTCTGCGACAGTTTGGGACCGACTGGGAATTGTTTGGAACAGTCTGCATCAGTTTGGGACAGTCTAGGACTTATTTGGGACAGTTTGGGACCGTCTGGGACCGTCTGGGACAGTCTAGGACTTGTTTGGGACAGTCTGAGACCGTCTGGGACCGTCTGGGACAGTCTGGCACTTGTTTGGAACAGTCTGGGACAGTCTGGGACTGTCTGGGACTTGTTTGGAACAGCCTGGGACAGTCTGGGGTAGTCTGGGACTTGTTTGGAACAGTCTGCGACAGTTTGGGACCGTCTGGGACTTGTTTGGAACAGTCTGGGATCGTCTGGGACCTTCTGGGACTTGTTTGTAACAGTCTGCGACAGTTTGGGACCGTCTGGGACAGTTTGGGACATGTTTGAAACAGTCTGGGACTGTCTGGGACGGTCTGGGACTGTCTGGGACAGTCTGGGACAGCCTGGGACGGTCTGGAACATGTTTAGAACAGTCTGGGACACCCTGGGACTGTCTGGGCCAGTCTGAGACATGTTTGGAACAGTCTGGGGCAGTCTGCGACAGTCTGGGATATGTTTGGAACAGTCTGGAACAGTCTAGGACTGTCTGGGACATGTTTCGAACAGTCTAGGACAGTCTGGGACAGTTTGGGACAGTCTGGAACAGTCTGGGACAGTCTGGGACATGTTTGGAACAGTCTGAGACAGTCTGGGACTGTCTGGCATATGTTTGGAACAGTCTGGGACAGTCTAGGACTGTCTGGGACATGTTTGGAACAGTCTAGGACAGTCTGGGACAGTTTGGGACATGTTTGGAACAGTCTGCGTCTGTCTCGGACAGTCTGGGACAGCCTGGGACGGTCTGGAACATGTTTGGAGCAGTCTGGGACACCCTGGGGCTGTCTGGGCCAGGCTGAGACATGTTTGGAACACTCTATGTAAGCCTGGGACAGTCTGGGACAGTCTGGGACGTGTTTGGAACAGTCTGGGACATGTTTGGAACAGTCTGCAACATTTTTGCACAATCTAAGACTTGTTTGGGAAAGTCTGGGACCGTCTGGGATAGTCTGGGACTTGTTTGGAACAGTCTGGGACTTGTTTGGTACAGTCTGGGACATGTTTGGAACAGTCTGCGACAGATTTGGACAATCTAAGACTTGTTTGGGACAGTCTGGGACCGTCTGAGATAGTCTGGGACTTGTTTGGAACAGTCTGGGACTTGTTTCGTACAGTCTGGGACTGTCTGGAACAGTCTGCGATTGTTTGGGACCGACTGGGAATTGTTTGGAACAGTCTGCATCAGTTTGGGACAGTCTAGGACTTGTTTGGGACAGTCTGGGACCGTCCGGGACCGTCTGGGACTGTCTAGGACTTGTTTGGATCAGCCTGGGACAGTCTGGGACTTGTTTGGAACAGTCTGCGACAGTTTTGGACAATCTAAGACTTGTTTGGGACAGTCTGGGACCGTCTGGGATAGTCTGGGACTTGTTTGGAACAGTCTGGGACTTGTTTGGTACAGTCTGGGACTGTCTGGAACAGTCTGCGACTGTTTGGGACCGACTGGGAATTGTTTGGAACAGTCTGCATCAGTTTGGGACAGTCTAGGACTTGTTTGGGACAGTCTGGGACCGTCCGGGACCGTCTGGGACTGTCTAGGACTTGTTTGGAACAGCCTGGGACAGTCTGGGACTTGTTTGGAACAGTCTGCGACAGTTTTGGACAATCTAAGACTTGTTTGGGACAGTCTGGGACCGTCTGGGATAGTCTGGGACTTGTTTGGAACAGTCTGGGACAGTCTGGGACTGTCTGGGACTTGTTTGGAACAGTCTGGGACTTGTTTGGTACAGTCTGGGACAATCTGGGACAGTCTGGTCTTGTTTGGAACAGCCTGGGACAGTCTGGGATAGTCTGGGACTTGTTTGGAACAGTCTGCGACAGTTTGGGACCGTCTGGGACTTGTTTGAACAGTCTGCGATAGTTTGGGACAGTCTACGACTTGTTTGGGACAGTCTGGGACCGTCTGGGACCGTCTGGGACAGTCTGGGTCTTGTTTGGAACAGTCTGCGACAGTTTGGGACCGTCTGGGACTTGTTTGGAACAGTCTGCGACAGTTTGGGACAGTCTAGGACTTGTTTGGAAAAATCTGGGACCGTCTGGGACCTTCTGGAACAGTCTGGGACTTGTTTGGAAATGCCTGCGACAGTTTGGGACCGTCTGGGACTTGTTTGGAACAGTCTGCGACCGTTTGAGACCGTCTTGGACTTGTTTGGAACAGTCTGCGACAGTTCGGGACAGTCTAGGACTTGTTTGGGACAGTCTGTGGCCGTCTGGGACAGTCTGGGACTTGTTTGGAACAGTCTGTGACAGTTTGGGTCCGTCTGGGACTTGTTTGGATCAGCCTGGGACAGTCTGGGGTAGTCTGGGACTTGTTTGGAACAGTCTGCATCAGTTTGGGACAGTCTAGGACTGGTTTGGGCCAGTCTGGGACCGTCTGGGACCGTCTGGGACAGTCTGGGACTTGATTGGCACAGTCTGGGACAGTCTGGGACTTGTTTGGAACAGTTTCGGACTGTCTGGGACAGTTTGGGACATGTTTGGAACAGTCTGGAACAGTTTTGGACAATCTAAGACTTGTTTGGGAAAGTCTGGGACCGTCTGGGATAGTCTGGGACTTGTTTGGAACAGTCTGGGACTTGTTTGGAACAGTCTGGGACTATCTGGAACAGTCTGCGACAGTTTGGGACCGACTGGGAATTGTTTGGAACAGTCTGCATCAGTTTGGGACAGTCTAGGACTTATTTGGGACAGTTTGGGACCGTCTGGGACCGTCTGGGACAGTCTAGGACTTGTTTGGGACAGTCTGAGACCGTCTGGGACCGTCTGGGACAGTCTGGCACTTGTTTGGAACAGTCTGGGACAGTCTGGGACTGTCTGGGACTTGTTTGGAACAGCCTGGGACAGTCTGGGGTAGTCTGGGACTTGTTTGGAACAGTCTGCGACAGTTTGGGACCGTCTGGGACTTGTTTGGAACAGTCTGGGATCGTCTGGGACCTTCTGGGACTTGTTTGTAACAGTCTGCGACAGTTTGGGACCGTCTGGGACAGTTTGGGACATGTTTGAAACAGTCTGGGACTGTCTGGGACGGTCTGGGACTGTCTGGGACAGTCTGGGACAGCCTGGGACGGTCTGGAACATGTTTAGAACAGTCTGGGACACCCTGGGACTGTCTGGGCCAGTCTGAGACATGTTTGGAACAGTCTGGGGCAGTCTGCGACAGTCTGGGATATGTTTGGAACAGTCTGGAACAGTCTAGGACTGTCTGGGACATGTTTCGAACAGTCTAGGACAGTCTGGGACAGTTTGGGACAGTCTGGAACAGTCTGGGACAGTCTGGGACATGTTTGGAACAGTCTGAGACAGTCTGGGACTGTCTGGCATATGTTTGGAACAGTCTGGGACAGTCTAGGACTGTCTGGGACATGTTTGGAACAGTCTAGGACAGTCTGGGACAGTTTGGGACATGTTTGGAACAGTCTGCGTCTGTCTCGGACAGTCTGGGACAGCCTGGGACGGTCTGGAACATGTTTGGAGCAGTCTGGGACACCCTGGGGCTGTCTGGGCCAGGCTGAGACATGTTTGGAACACTCTATGTAAGCCTGGGACAGTCTGGGACAGTCTGGGACGTGTTTGGAACAGTCTGGGACATGTTTGGAACAGTCTGCAACATTTTTGCACAATCTAAGACTTGTTTGGGAAAGTCTGGGACCGTCTGGGATAGTCTGGGACTTGTTTGGAACAGTCTGGGACTTGTTTGGTACAGTCTGGGACATGTTTGGAACAGTCTGCGACAGATTTGGACAATCTAAGACTTGTTTGGGACAGTCTGGGACCGTCTGAGATAGTCTGGGACTTGTTTGGAACAGTCTGGGACTTGTTTCGTACAGTCTGGGACTGTCTGGAACAGTCTGCGATTGTTTGGGACCGACTGGGAATTGTTTGGAACAGTCTGCATCAGTTTGGGACAGTCTAGGACTTGTTTGGGACAGTCTGGGACCGTCCGGGACCGTCTGGGACTGTCTAGGACTTGTTTGGATCAGCCTGGGACAGTCTGGGACTTGTTTGGAACAGTCTGCGACAGTTTTGGACAATCTAAGACTTGTTTGGGACAGTCTGGGACCGTCTGGGATAGTCTGGGACTTGTTTGGAACAGTCTGGGACAGTCTGGGACTGTCTGGGACTTGTTTGGAACAGCCTGGGACAGTCTGGGGTAGTCTGGGACTTGTTTGGAACAGTCTGCGACAGTTTTGGACAATCTAAGACTTGTTTGGGACAGTCTGGGACCGTCTGGGATAGTCTGGGACTTGTTTGGAACAGTCTGGGACAGTCTGGGACTGTCTGGGACTTGTTTGGAACAGCCTGGAACAGTCTGCGACAGTTTGGGACAGTCTAGGTCTTGTTTGGAAAAATCTGGGACCGTCTGGGACCTTCTGGAACAGTCTGGGACTTGTATGGAACAGTCTGCGACAGTTTGTGACCGTCTGGGACTTGTTTGGAACAGTCTGCGACCGTTTGAGACCGTCTGGGACTTGTTTGGAACAGTATGCGACAGTTTGGGACAGTCTAGAACTTGTTTGGGACAGTCTGTGGCCGTCTGGGACCGTCTAGGACTTGTTTGGGACAGTCTGGGACAGTTTGGGACCGTCTTGGACTTGTTTGGAACAGTCTGCGACAGTTTGGGACCGTCTGGGACTTGTTTGGAACAGTCTGCGACAGTTTTGGACAGTCTAGGACTTGTTTGGAAAAATCTGGGACCGTCTGGGACCTTCTGGAACAGTCTGGGACTTGTATGGAACAGTCTGCGACAGTTTGGGACCGTCTGGGACTTGTTTGGAACAGTCTGCGACCGTTTGAGACCGTCTGGCACTTGTTTGGAACAGTCTGCGACAGTTTGGGACAGTCTAGGACTAGTTTGGGACAGTCTGCGGCCGTCTGGGACAGTCTAGGACTTGTTTGGGACAGTCTGGGACCTTCTGGGTCAGTCAGGGACTTGTTTGGAACAGTCTGCGACAGTTTGGGACCGTCTGGGACTTGTTTGGAACAGTCTGCGACAGTTTGGGACCGTCTGGGACTTGTTTGGAACAGTCTGCGACAGTTTGGGACAGTCTAGGTCTTGTTTGCGACTGTCTGGGACAATCTGGGACAGTCTGGGTCTTGTTTGGAACAGTCTGCGACAGTTTTGGACAGTCTAGGACTTGTTTGGGACAGTCTGGGACTTGTTTGGCACAGTCTGGTACAATCTGGGACAGTCTGGGACTTGTTTGGAACAGCCTGGGAAAGTCTGGGTTAGTCTGGGACTTGTTTGGAACAGTCTGTGACAGTTTGGGACCGTCTGGGACTTGTTTGGAACAGTCTGCTACAGATTGGGACCGTCCGGGACTTGTTTGTAACAGTCTGCGACAGTCTGGGATAGTCTGGGACTTGTTTGGAACAGCCTGGGACAGTCTGGGATAGTCTGGGACTTGTTTGGAACAGTCTGCGACAGTTTTTGACCGTCTGGGACTTGTTTGGAACAGTCTGCGACAGTTTTGGACAATCTAAGACTTGTTTGGGACAGTCTGGGACCGTCTGGGATAGTCTGGGACTTGTTTGGAACAGTCTGGGACTTGTTTGGTACAGTCTGGGACTGTCTGGAACAGTCTGCGACAGTTTGGGACCGACTGGGAATTGTTTGGAACAGTCTGCATCAGTTTTGGACAGTCTAGGACTTGTTTGGGACAGTCTGGGACCGTCCGGGACCGTCTGGGACTGTCTGGGACTTGTTTGGAACAGCCTGGGACAGTCTGGGACAGTCTGCGACTTGTTTGGAACAGTCTGCGACAGTTTTGGACAATCTAAGACTTGTTTGGGACAGTCTGGGACCGTCTGGGATAGTCTGGGACTTGTTTGGAACAGTCTGGGACAGTCTGGGACTGTCTGGGGCTTGTTTGGAACAGCCTGGGACTGTCTGGGGTAGTCTGGGACTTGTTTGGAACAGACTGCGACAGTTTGGGACCGTCTGGGACTTGTTTGGAACAGTCTGTGACAGTTTGGGACAGTCTAGGACTTGTTTGGAAAAATCTGGGACCGTCTGGGACCTTCTGGAACAGTCTGGGACTTGTATGGAACAGTCTGCGACAGTTTGGGACCGTCTGGGACTTGTTTGGAACAGTCTGCGACCGTTTGAGACCGTCTGGCACTTGTTTGGAACAGTCTGCGACAGTTTGGGACAGTCTAGGACTAGTTTGGGACAGTCTGCGGCCGTCTGGGACAGTCTAGGACTTGTTTGGGACAGTCTGGGACCTTCTGGGTCAGTCAGGGACTTGTTTGGAACAGTCTGCGACAGTTTGGGACCGTCTGGGACTTGTTTGGAACAGTCTGCGACAGTTTGGGACCGTCTGGGACTTGTTTGGAACAGTCTGCGACAGTTTGGGACAGTCTAGGTCTTGTTTGCGACTGTCTGGGACAATCTGGGACAGTCTGGGTCTTGTTTGGAACAGTCTGCGACAGTTTTGGACAGTCTAGGACTTGTTTGGGACAGTCTGGGACTTGTTTGGCACAGTCTGGTACAATCTGGGACAGTCTGGGACTTGTTTGGAACAGCCTGGGAAAGTCTGGGTTAGTCTGGGACTTGTTTGGAACAGTCTGTGACAGTTTGGGACCGTCTGGGACTTGTTTGGAACAGTCTGCTACAGATTGGGACCGTCCGGGACTTGTTTGTAACAGTCTGCGACAGTCTGGGATAGTCTGGGACTTGTTTGGAACAGCCTGGGACAATCTGGGACAGTCTGGGACAATCTGGGACTGTCTGGGACTTGTTTGGAACAGTCTGGGACCGCCTGGGTCCGTCTGGGACTTGTTTGGGACAGTCTGGGACTTGTTAGGTACAGTCTTGGACTGTCTGGAACAGTCTGGGACTGTCTGGGACAGTCTGGGACTTGTTTGGGACAGTCTGGGACCGTCTGGGACCGTCTGGGACAGTCTAGGACTTGTTTGGGACAGTCTGTGACTTGTTCGGGACAGTCTAGGACCGTCTGGGATCATCTGGGACCGTCTGGGACTGTCTGGGACTTGTTTGGAACAGTCTGGGACAATCTGGGACAGTCTGGGACAATCTGGGACAGTCTGGGACAATCTGGGACAGTCTGGGACTTGTTTGGAACAGCCTGGGTCAGTCAGGGAACATCTGGGACCGTCTGGGACAGTCTCGGACTTGTTTGAGACAGTCTGGGACCGTCTGGGACCGTCTGGGACTTGTTTGGAACAGTCTGCGACAGTTTGGGACAGTCTAGGACTTGTGTGGGTCAGTCTGCGACAGTTTGGGATAGTCTAGGACTTGTTTGGGACAGTCTGGGACTATCTGGGACAGTCTGGGACTGTCTGGGACTTGTTTGGAGCAGTCTGGGACAATCTGGGCAGTCTGGGACTTGTTTGGAACAGTCTGCGACAGTTTGGGACAGTCAAGAACTTGTTTGGGACAGTCTGGGACAATCTGGAACAGTCTGGGTCTTGTTTGGAACGGCCTGGGACAGTCTGGGACTCGTTTGGAACAGTCTGGGACAATCTGGGACAGTCTGGGACTTGTTTGGAACAGCCTGGGACAGTCTGGGACTTGTTTGGTACAGTCTGGGACAGTCTGGGATAGTCTGGGACTTGTTTGGAACAGACTGCGACTGTTTGGGACCGTCTGGGACTTGTTTGGAACAGTCTGCGACAGTTTGGGACAGTCTAGGACTTGTTTGGGACAGTCTGGGACCGTCTGGGACCGTCTGGGACTGTCTCGGACTTGTTTGGAACATTCTGGGTCAATCTGGGACAGTCTGGGACTTGTTTGGAACAGCCTGGGACAGTCTGGGATAGTCTCGGGCTTGTTTAGAACAGTCTGCGACAGTTTGGGACCGTCTGGGACTTGTTTGGAACAGTCTGCGACAGTTTGGGACAGTCTAGGACTTGTTTGGGACAGTCTGGGACCGTCTGGGACTGTCTCGGACTTGTTTGGAACATTCTGGGACCGTCTGGGACCGTCTGGGACCGTCTGGGACCGTCTGGGACCGTCTGGGACAGTCTAGGACTTGTTTGGGACAGTCTGGGACTTGTTTGGAACAGCCTGGGACAGTCTGGGATAGTTTGGGACTTGTTTGGAACAGTCTGGGACAGTCTGGGACTTGTTTGGAACAGCCTGGGACCGTCTGGGACAGTCTGGGACTTGTTTGGAACAGTCTGGGACTGTCTGGAACAGTCTGGGTCTGTCTGGGACATGTTCGGGACAGTCTGGGACTGTCTGGAACAGTCTGGGACTATCTAGGACTTGTTTGGGACAGTCTGGGACCGTCTGGTACAGTCTGGGACTTGTTTGGAACAGTCTGGGACAGTCTGGGACAGTCTGGGACTTGTTTGGAACAGCCTGGGACAGTCTGGGACAGTCTGGGACTTGTTTTGAACAGTCTGGGACAGTCTGGAATAGTCTGGGACTTGTTTGGAACAGTCTGCGACAGTTTGGGACAGTCTGGGACTTGTTTGGAACAGCCTGTAACAGTCTGGGATAGTCTGGGACTTGTTTGGGACAGTCTGGGACCGTCTGGGACAGTCTGGGACTTATTTGGAACAGTCTGGGACAATCTGGGACAGTCTGGGACTTGTTCGGAACAGCCTGGGACAGTCTGGGACAGTCTGGGACTTGTTTGGAACAGTCTGGGACAATCTGGGACAGTCTGGGACTTGTTTGGAACAGCTTGGGACTGTCTGGGATAGTCTGGGGCATGTTTGGAACAGTCTGCGACAGTTTGGGACAGTCTAGGACTTGTTTGGGACAGTCTGGGACCGTCTGGGACAGTCTGGGACTTGATTGGAACATTCTGCGACAGTCTAGGACAGTCTGGGTCTTGTTTGGAACAGTCTGGGCCAGTCTAGGACTTGTTTGGGACAGTCTGGGACTGTCTGGAACAGTCTGGGAATGTCTGGGACAGTCTGGGACTTGTTTGGAACAGTCTGTGACAGTCTGGGACAGTCTGGGACTTGTTTGGAACAGTCTGCGACAGTTTGGAACAGTCTAGGACTTGTTTGGGACAGTCTGGGACCGTCTGGGACAGTCTGGGATAGTCCGGGACAGTCTGGGACAGTCTGGGACAGTCTGGGACTTGTTTGGAACAGTCTGCGACAGTCTAGGACAGTCTGGGACTTGTTTGGTACAGTCTGTGACAGTCTGGGGCAGTCTGGGACTTGTTTGGGACAGTCTGGGACCGTCTGGGACTGTCTGGGACTTGTGTGGTACAGTCTGGGACAATCTGGGACAGTCTGGGACTTGTTTGGAACAGCCTGGGATAGTCTGGGGCTTGTTTGGAACAGTCTGCGACAGTTTAAGACCGTCTGGGACTTGTTTGGAACAGTCTGCGACAGTTTGGGACAGTCTAGGACTTGTTTGGAACAGTCTGTGACAGTCTGGGACAGTCTGGGACTTGTTTGGGACAGTCTGGGACCGTCTGGGACTGTCTGGGACTTGTGTGGAACAGTCTGGGACAATCTGGGACAGTCCGGGACTTGTTTGGAACAGCCTGGGACAGTCTGGGATAGTCTGGGACTTGTTTGGAACAGTCTGCGACAGTTTGGGACCGTCTGGGACTTGTTTGGAACAGTCTGCGACAGTTTGGGACAGTCTAGGACTTGTTTGGGTCAGTCTGGGACCGTCTGGGACCGTCTGGGACAGTCTCGGACTTGTTTGAGACAGTCTGGGACCGTCTGGGACTTGTTTGGAACAGTCTGCGACAGTTTGGGACAGTCTAGGACTTGTTTGGAACAGTCTGGGACAATCTGGGACAGTCTGGGACTTGTTTGAAACAGCCTGGGACAGTCTGGGATAGTCTGGGGCTTCTTTGGAACAGTCTGCGACAGTTTAAGACCGTCTGGGACTTGTTTGGAACAGTCTGCGACAGTTTGGGACAGTCTAGGACTTGTTTGGGACAGTCTGGGACTGTCTGGGACAGTCTGGGATAGTCCGGGACAGTCTGGGACAGTCTGGGACAATCTGGGACTTGTTTGGAACAGTCTGCGACAGTCTAGGACAGTCTGGGAGTTGTTTGGAACAGTCTGGGGCAGTCTGGGACAGTCTGGGTCTGTCTGGGACATGTTCGGGACAGTCTGGGACTGTCTGGAACAGTCTGGGACTATCTAGGACTTGTTTGGGACAGTCTAGGACCGTCTGGGACAGTCTGGGACTTGTTTGGAACAGTCTGGGACAATCTGGGACAGTCTGGGACTTGTTTGGAACAGCCTGGGACAGTCTGGGACAGTCTGGGACTAGTTTTGAACAGTCTGGGACAGTCTGGAATAGTCTGGGACTTGTTTGGAACAGTCTGCGACAGTTTGGGACAGTCTGGGACTTGTTTGGAACAGCCTGTGACAGTCTGGGATAGTCTGGGACTTGTTTGGGACAGTCTGGGACCGTCTGGGACAGTCTGGGACTTATTTGGAATAGTCTGGGAAAATCTGGGACAGTCTGGGACTTGTTCGGAACAGCCTGGGACAGTCTGGGACAGTCTGGGACTTGTTTGGAACAGTCTGAGACAATCTGGGACTGTCTGGGACTTGTTTGGAACAGCTTGGGACTGTCTGGGATAGTCTGGGGCATGTTTGGAACAGTCTGCGACAGTTTGGGACAGTCTAGGACTTGTTTGGGACAGTCTGGGACCGTCTGGGACAGTCTGGGATAGTCTGGGATAGTCTGGGACAGTCTGGGACAGTCTGGGACAGTCTGGGACTTGATTGGAACATTCTGCGACAGTCTAGGACAGTCTGGGTCTAGTTTGGAACAGTCTGGGCCAGTCTAGGACTTGTTTGGGACAGTCTGGGACTGTCTGGAACAGTCTGGGACTGTCTGGGACAGTCTGGGACTTGTTTGGAACAGTCTGTGACAGTCTGGGACAGTCTGGGACTTGTTTGGAACAGTCTGCGACAGTTTGGAACAGTCTAGGACTTGTTTGGGACAGTCTGGGACCGTCTGGGACAGTCTGGGATAGTCCGGGACAGTCTGGGACAGTCTGGGACAGTCTGGGACTTGTTTGGAACAGTCTGCGACAGTCTAGGACAGTCTGGGACTTTATTGGAACAGTCTGGGACAGTCTAGGACTTGTTTGGGACAGTCTGGGACTGTCTGGAACAGTCTCGGACTGTCTGGGACAGTCTAGGACTTGTTTGGAACAGTCTGTGACAGTCTGGGGCAGTCTGGGACTTGTTTGGGACAGTCTGGGACCGTCTGGGACTGTCTGGGACTTGTGTGGTACAGTCTGGGACAATCTGGGACAGTCTGGGACTTGTTTGGAACAGCCTGGGACAGTCTGGGATAGTCTGGGACTTGTTTGGAACAGTCTGCGACAGTTTGGGACCGTCTGGGACTTGTTTGGAACAGTCTGCGACAGTTTGGGACAGTCTAGGACTTGTTTGGGTCAGTCTGGGACCGTCTGGGACCGTCTGGGACAGTCTCGGACTTGTTTGAGACAGTCTGGGACCGTCTGGGACTTGTTTGGAACAGTCTGCGACAGTTTGGGACAGTCTAGGACTTGTTTGGGTCAGTCTGCGACAGTTTGGGATAGTCTAGGACTTGTTTGGGACAGTCTGGGACCATCTGGGACAGTCTGGGACTGTCTGGGACTTGTTTGGACCAGTCTGGGACAATCTGGGACAGTCTGGGACTTGTTTGGCACAGCCTGGGACAGTCTGGGACAGTCTAGGACTTGTTTGGAACAGTCTGTGACAGTCTGGGACAGTCTGGGACTTGTTTGGGACAGTCTGGGACCGTCTGGGACTGTCTGGGTCATGTTTGGAGCAGTCTGGGACAGTCTGAGACAGTCTGGGACAGTCTGGGACTTCTTTGGAACAGTCTGGGACTGTCTGGGACAGTCTGGGACAGTCTGGGACATGTTTGGAACAGTCTAAGACAGTCTGGGACTGTCTGGGACTTGTTTGGAACAGTCTGGGACAGTCTGGAAGAGTCTAGAACTTGTTTGGAACAGTCTGTGACAGTCTGGGACTTGTTTGGAACAGTCTGGGACAGTCTGGGACGTGTTTGGAACAGTCTGGGACAGTCTGGGACAGTCTGGGACAGCCTAGGACAGTCTGGGACATGTTTGGAACAGTCTGGGGCAGTTTAGGACATCCTGGGACTTGTTTGGAACAGTCTGGGACCTTCTGGGACTTGTTTGGAACAGTCTGGGGCAGTCTGGGACAGTCTAGGACATGTTTGGAACAGTCTGGGGCAGTCTGGGACAGTCTGGGACAGTCTGGGACTTGTTTGGAACAGTCTGGGACTTGTTTGGAACAGTCTGGGACAGTCTGGTACTTGTTTGGAACAGTCTAGGACAGTTTGGGACGGTCTGGGACATGTTTGGAACAGTCTGGGACAGTCTGGGACAGTCTGGGACTTGTTTGGAACAGTCTGGGACAGTCTGGGACTTGTTTGGAACAGTCTAGGACAGTTTGGGACGGTCTGGGACATGTTTGGACCAGTCTGGGACAGTCTGTGACTGTCTGGGACATGTTTGGAACAGTGTGGGACAGTCTATGACCGTCTGGGACATGTTTGGAACAGTCTAGGATAGTTTGGGACGGTCTGGGACATTTTTGGAGCAGACTTGGACAGCCTGGGAGAGTCTGGGACAGTCTGGGACTTGTTTGCAGCAGTCTGGGACAGTCTGGGACTTGTTTGGAGCAGTCTGGGACAGTCTGGGACTTATATGGAACAGTCTAGGACGGTTTGGGACGGTCTGGGACATGTTTGGAGCAGTCTGGGACAGTCTGGGACTGTCTGGGACATGTTTGGAACAGCGTGGGACAGTCTATGACCGTCTGGGACATGTTTGGAACAGTCTAGGACAGTCTATGACCGTCTGGGACATGTTTGGAACAGTCTAGGACAGTTTGGGACGGTCTGGTACATGTTTGGAGCAGTCTTGGACAGCCTGCGACAGTCTGGGACAGTCTGGGACTTGTTTGGAAGAGTCTGGGATAGTCTGGGACTTATATGGAACAGTCTAGGACAGTTTGGGACGGTCTGGGACACGTTTGGAGCAGTCTGGGACAGTCTGGGACTTGTTTGGAAGAGTCTGGGGCAGTCTGGGACAGTCTAGGACATCTTTGGAACTGTCTGGGACGGTCTGGGACTTGTTTGGGACAGTCTGGGACAGTCTGGGAGAATCTGGGACTTGTTTGGAACAGTCTGGGACTGTCTGGGACTTGTTTGGTACACTCTGGGTCAGTCTGAGACAGTCTGGGACTTGTTTGGAACAATCTGGGACGGTGTGGGACAGTGTGGGACATGTTTGGTACAGTCTGGGACAGTCTGGGGCTGTCTGGGACTTGTTTATAACAGTCTGGGACAGTATGGGAGAGTCTGGGACTTGTTTGGAACAGTCTGGGGCAGTCTGGGACAGTCTAGGACATCTTTGGAACAGTCTGGGACAGAGTGGGACAGTCTGGGACATGTTTGGAACTTGTTTGGGACAGTCTGGGATATGTTTGGAGCAGTCTTGGACAGCCTGGGACAGTCTGGGACAGTCTGGGACTTGTTTGGAACAGTCTGGGATAGTCTGGGACAGCCTGGGACAGTCTAGGTCAGTCTGGGACTTGTTTGGAACAGTCTGGGGCTGCCTGGGACAGTCTGGGACAGTCTGGGACATGTTTGGAACAGTCTAAGACAGTCTGGGACTGTCTGGGACTTGTTTGGAACAGTCTGGAACAGTCTGGAAGAGTCTAGAAATTGTTTGGAACAGTCTGTGACAGTCTGGGACTTGTTTGGAACAGTCTGGGACAGTCTGGGACGTGTTTGGAACAGTCTGGGGCAGTCTGGGGCAGTCTGGGACAGCCTGGGACAGTCTAGGACAGTCTGGGACATGTTTCGAACAGTCTGGGGCAGTTTAGGACATCCTGGGACTTGTTTGGAACAGTCTGGGACCTTCTGGGACTTATTTGGAACAGTCTGGGGCAGTCTGGGACAGTCTAGGACATGTTTGGAACAGTCTGAGACAGTGTGGGACAGTCTGGGACAGTCTGGGACATGTTTGGAACAGTCTGGGACGGTCTGGGACAGTGTGGGACATGTTTGGTACAGTCTCGGACAGTCTGGGGCTGTCTGGGACTTGTTTGGAACAGTCTGGGACAGTCTGGGAGAGTCTGGGACTTGTTTGGAACAGACTGGGGCAGTCTGGAACAGTCTAGGACATCTTTGGAACTGTCTGGGACGGTCTGGGACTTGTTTGGTACACTCTGGGTCAGTCTGAGACAGTCTGGGACTTG
Organism: Cephus spinipes; assembly: GCA_963971525.1. NCBI lineage: Eukaryota > Metazoa > Arthropoda > Insecta > Hymenoptera > Cephidae > Cephus > Cephus spinipes. Next base: position 8,817,939 of record OZ020577.1, on the reverse strand, counting down.
TTTGGAACAATCTGGGACTGTCTGAGACTTGTTTGGTACACTATGGGTCAGTCTGAGACAGTCTGGGACTTGTTTGGAACAATCTGGGACTGTCTGAGACAGCCTGGAGCAGTCTGGGACAGTCTGGGACATGTTGCGAACAGTCTGGGACAGTCTGGGAGGTGTTTGGAACAGTCTGGGACTGTCTGGGACAGCCTGGGACAGTCTGGGACAGTCTGTGACAGCCTGGGACAGTTTAGGACAGACTGGGACTTGTTTGGAACAGTCTGGGATTGCCTGGGACTGCCTGGGACAGCCTGGGGCAGTCTGGGACAGTCTGGGATATGTTTGGAACAGTCTGGGACAGTCTGGGACTTGTTTGGAACAGTCTGGGACTGTCAGGGACAGTCTGGGACAGTCCGGGACATGTTTGGAACTGTCTGGGACGGTCTGGGACAGTCTGGGACATGTTTGGAACAGTCTGGGACTGTCTGGGACTTGTTTGGGACAGTCTGGGATATGTTTGGAGCAGTCTTGGACAGCCTGGGACAGTCTGGGACAGTCTGGGACTTGTTTGGAACAGTCTGGGATAGTCTGGGACAGCCTGGGACAGTCTAGGTCAGTCTGGGACTTGTTTGGAACAGTCTGGGGCTGCCCGGGACAGTCTGGGACAGTCTGGGACATGTTTGGAACAGTCTAAGACAGTCTGGGACTGTCTGGGACTTGTTTGGAACAGTCTGGAACAGTCTGGAAGAGTCTAGAAATTGTTTGGAACAGTCTGTGACAGTCTGGGACTTGTTTGGAACAGTCTGGGACAGTCTGGGACGTGTTTGGAACAGTCTGGGGCAGTCTGGGGCAGTCTGGGACAGCCTGGGACAGTCTAGGACAGTCTGGGACATGTTTGGAACAGTCTGGGGCAGTTTAGGACATCCTGGGACTTGTTTGGAACAGTCTGGGACCTTCTGGGATTTATTTGGAACAGTCTGGGGCAGTCTGGGACAGTCTAGGACATGTTTGGAACAGTCTGAGACAGTGTGGGACAGTCTGGGACGGTCTGGGACAGTGTGGGACATGTTTGGTACAGTCTGGGACAGTCTGGGGCTGTCTGGGACTTGTTTGGAACAGTCTGGGACAGTCTGGGAGAGTCTGGGACTTGTTTGGAACAGACTGGGGCAGTCTGGAACAGTCTAGGACATCTTTGGAACTGTCTGGGACGGTCTGGGACTTGTTTGGTACACTCTGGGTCAGTCTGAGACAGTCTGGGACTTGTTTGGAACAATCTGGGACTGTCTGAGACTTGTTTGGTACACTATGGGTCAGTCTGAGACAGTCTGGGACTTGTTTGGAACAATCTGGGACTGTCTGAGACAGCCTGGAGCAGTCTGGGACAGTCTGGGACATGTTGCGAACAGTCTGGGACAGTCTGGGAGGTGTTTGGAACAGTCTGGGACTATCTGGGACAGCCTGGGACAGTCTGGGACAGTCTGTGACAGCCTGGGACAGTCTAGGACAGACTGGGACTTGTTTGGAACAGTCTGGGACTGCCTGGGACTGCCTGGGACAGCCTGGGGCAGTCTGGGACAGTCTGGGACATGTTTGGAACAGTCTGGGACAGTCTGGGACTTGTTTGGAACACTCTGGGACTGTCAGGGACAGTCTGGGACAGTCCGGGACATGTTTGGAACAGTCTGGGACTGTCTGGGACATGTTTGGAACAGTCTAGGACAGTTTGGGACTGCCTGGGACATGTTTGGAACAGTCTAGGACAGTCTGGGACAGCCTGGGACAGTATGGGACTTGTTTGGATCAGTCAGGGACTGTCTGGGACATGTTTGGAATAGTCTAGGACAGTTTGGTACGGACTGGGACATGTTTGGATCAGTGTGGGACAGTCTGGGGCTGTGTGGGACATGTTTGGAACAGTCTAGGACAGTTTGGGACGGTCTGGGACATGTTTAGAACAGTCTAGGACAGTATGGGACGGTCTGGGGCATGTTTGGAACAGTCTGGGACAGTCTGGGACTGGCTTGGACGTGTTTGGAACAGCCTAGGACGGTCTGGGACATGTTTGGAACAGTCTAGGACATTTTGGGACGGTCTGGAACATGTTTTGAGCAGTCTGGGACGGTCTGGGACATGTTTGGAACAGTCTGGGACCGTCTGGGACAGTCTGGGACTTGTTTGGAACAGTGCGGGACAGTCTATGACCGTCTGGGACATGTTTGGAACAGTCTAGGACAGTTTGGGACGGTCTGGGTCAAGTTTGGAGCAGTCTGGGACAGTCTGAGACAGTCTGGGACAGTCTGGGACTTGTTTGGAACAGTCTGGGACTGTCTGGGACAGTCTGGGACAGTCTGGGACATGTTTGGAACAGTCTAAGACAGTCTGGGACTGTCTGGGACTTGTTTGGAACAGTCTGGGACAGTCTGGAAGAGTCTAGAACTTGTTTGGAACAGTCTGTGACAGTCTGGGACTTGTTTGGAACAGTCTGGGACAGTCTGGGACGTGTTTGGAACAGTCTGGGACAGTCTGGGACAGTCTGGGACAGCCTGGGACAGTCTAGGACAGTCTGGGACATGTTTGGAACAGTCTGGGGCAGTTTAGGACATCCTGGGACTTGTTTGGAACAGTCTGGGACCTTCTGGGACTTGTTTGGAACAGTCTGGGGCAGTCTGGGACAGTCTAGGACATGTTTGGAACAGTCTGCGGCAGTCTGGGACAGTCTGGGACAGTCTGGGACTTGTTTGGAACAGTCTGGGACTTGTTTGGAACAGTCTGGGACAGTCCGGGACTTGTTTGGAACAGTCTAGGACAGTTTGGGACGGTCTGGGACATGTTTGGAACAGTCTGGGACAGTCTGGGACAGTCTGGGACTTGTTTGGAACAGTCTGGGACAGTCTGGGACTTGTTTGGAACAGTCTAGGACAGTTTGGGACGGTCTGGGACATGTTTGGACCAGTCTGGGACAGTCCGGGACTTGTTTGGAACAGTCTAGGACAGTTTGGGACTGTCTGGGACATGTTTGGAACAGTGTGGGACAGTCTATGACCGTCTGGGACATGTTTGGAACAGTCTAGGATAGTTTGGGACGGTCTGGGACATTTTTGGAGCAGACTTGGACAGCCTGGGAGAGTCTGGGACAGTCTGGGACTTGTTTGGAGCAGTCTGGGACAGTCTGGGACTTGTTTGGAGCAGTCTGGGACAGTCTTGGACTTATATGGAACAGTCTAGGACGGTTTGGGACGGTCTGGGACATGTTTGGAGCAGTCTGGGACAGTCTGGGACTGTCTGGGACATGTTTGGAACAGTCTAGGACAGTCTATGACCGTCTGGGACATGTTTGGAACAGTCTAGGACAGTTTGGGACGGTCTGGTACATGTTTGGAGCAGTCTTGGACAGCCTGCGACAGTCTGGGACAGTCTGGGACTTGTTTGGAAGAGTCTGGGATAGTCTGGGACTTATATGGAACAGTCTAGGACAGTTTGGGACGGTCTGGGACACGTTTGGAGCAGTCTGGGACAGTCTGGGAGAGTCTGGGACTTGTTTGGAACAGTCTGGGGCAGTCTGGGACAGTCTAGGACATCTTTGGAACTGTCTGGGACGGTCTGGGACATGTTTGGAACAGTCTGGGACTGTCTGGGACTTGTTTGGGACAGTCTGGGACAGTCTGGGAGAATCTGGGACTTGTTTGGAACAGTCTGGGACTGTCTGGGACTTGTTTGGTACACTCTGGGTCAGTCTGAGACAGTCTGGGACTTGTTTGGAACAATCTGGGACGGTGTGGGACAGTGTGGGACATGTTTGGTACAGTCTGGGACAGTCTGGGACTTATTTGGAACAGTCTGGGGCAGTCTGGGACAGTCTAGGACATGTTTGGAACAGTCTGAGACAGTGTGGGACAGTCTGGGACGGTCTGGGACAGTGTGGGACATGTTTGGTACAGTCTGGGACAGTCTGGGGCTGTCTGGGACTTGTTTGGAACAGTCTGGGACAGTCTGGGAGAGTCTGGGACTTGTTTGGAACAGACTGGGGCAGTCTGTAACAGTCTAGGACATCTTTGGAACTGTCTGGGACGGTCTGGGACTTGTTTGGTACACTCTGGGTCAGTCTGAGACAGTCTGGGACTTGTTTGGAACAATCTGGGACTGTCTGAGACTTGTTTGGTACACTATGGGTCAGTCTGAGACAGTCTGGGACTTGTTTGGAACAATCTGGGACTGTCTGAGACAGCCTGGAGCAGTCTGGGACAGTCTGGGACATGTTGCGAACAGTCTGGGACAGTCTGGGAGGTGTTTGGAACAGTCTGGGACTGTCTGGGACAGCCTGGGACAGTCTGGGACAGTCTGTGACAGCCTGGGACAGTCTAGGACAGACTGGGACTTGTTTGGAACAGTCTGGGACTGCCTGGGACTGCCTGGGACAGCCTGGGGCAGTCTGGGACAGTCTGGGACATGTTTGGAACAGTCTGGGACAGTCGGGGACTTGTTTGGAACACTCTGGGACTGTCAGGGACAGTCTGGGACAGTCCGGGACATGTTTGGAACAGTCTGGGACTGTCTGGGACATGTTTGGAACAGTCTAGGACAGTTTGGGACTGCCTGGGACATGTTTGGAACAGTCTAGGACAGTTTGGGACGGTCTGGGACATGTTTGGAGCAGTCTGGGACAGTCTGGGACAGCCTGGGACAGTATGGGACTTGTTTGGATCAGTCAGGGACTGTCTGGGACATGTTTGGAATAGTCTAGGACAGTTTGGTACGGACTGGGACATGTTTGGATCAGTCTGGGACAGTCTGGGGCTGTGTGGGACATGTTTGGAACAGTCTAGGACAGTTTGGGACGGTCTGGGACATGTTTAGAACAGTCTAGGACAGTATGGGACGGTCTGGGGCATGTTTGGAACAGTCTGGGACAGTCTGGGACTGGCTTGGACGTGTGTGGAACAGCCTAGGACGGTCTGGGACATGTTTGGAACAGTCTAGGACATTTTGGGACGGTCTGGAACATGTTTTGAGCAGTCTGGGACGGTCTGGGACATGTTTGGAACAGTCTGGGACCGTCTGGGACAGTCTGGGACTTGTTTGGAACAGTGCGGGACAGTCTATGACCGTCTGGGACATGTTTGGAACAGTCTAGGACAGTTTGGGACGGTCTGGGTCATGTTTGGAGCAGTCTGGGACAGTCTGAGACAGTCTGGGACAGTCTGGGACTTGTTTGGAACAGTCTGGGACTGTCTGGGACAGTCTGGGACAGTCTGGGACATGTTTGGAACAGTCTAAGACAGTCTGGGACTGTCTGGGACTTGTTTGGAACAGTCTGGGACAGTCTGGAAGAGTCTAGAACTTGTTTGGAACAGTCTGTGACAGTCTGGGACTTGTTTGGAACAGTCTGGGACAGTCTGGGACGTGTTTGGAACAGTCTGGGACAGTCTGGGACAGTCTGGGACAGCCTGGGACAGTCTAGGACAGTCTGGGACATGTTTGGAACAGTCTGGGGCAGTTTAGGACATCCTGGGACTTGTTTGGAACAGTCTGGGACCTTCTGGGACTTGTTTGGAACAGTCTGGGGCAGTCTGGGACAGTCTAGGACATGTTTGGAACAGTCTGCGGCAGTCTGGGACAGTCTGGGACAGTCTGGGACTTGTTTGGAACAGTCTGGGACTTGTTTGGAACAGTCTGGGACAGTCCGGGACTTGTTTGGAACAGTCTAGGACAGTTTGGGACGGTCTGGGACATGTTTGGAACAGTCTGGGACAGTCTGGGACAGTCTGGGACTTGTTTGGAACAGTCTGGGACAGTCTGGGACTTGTTTGGAACAGTCTAGGACAGTTTGGGACGGTCTGGGACATGTTTGGACCAGTCTGGGACAGTCTGTGACTGTCTGGGACATGTTTGGAACAGTGTGGGACAGTCTATGACCGTCTGGGACATGTTTGGAACAGTCTAGGATAGTTTGGGACGGTCTGGGACATTTTTGGAGCAGACTTGGACAGCCTGGGAGAGTCTGGGACAGTCTGGGACTTGTTTGGAGCAGTCTGGGACAGTCTGGGACTTGTTTGGAGCAGTCTGGGACAGTCTTGGACTTATATGGAACAGTCTAGGACGGTTTGGGACGGTCTGGGACATGTTTGGAGCAGTCTGGGACAGTCTGGGACTGTCTGGGACATGTTTGGAACAGTCTAGGACAGTCTATGACCGTCTGGGACATGTTTGGAACAGTCTAGGACAGTTTGGGACGGTCTGGTACATGTTTGGAGCAGTCTTGGACAGCCTGCGACAGTCTGGGACAGTCTGGGACTTGTTTGGAAGAGTCTGGGATAGTCTGGGACTTATATGGAACAGTCTAGGACAGTTTGGGACGGTCTGGGACACGTTTGGAGCAGTCTGGGACAGTCTGGGAGAGTCTGGGACTTGTTTGGAACAGTCTGGGGCAGTCTGGGACAGTCTAGGACATCTTTGGAACTGTCTGGGACGGTCTGGGACATGTTTGGAACAGTCTGGGACTGTCTGGGACTTGTTTGGGACAGTCTGGGACAGTCTGGGAGAATCTGGGACTTGTTTGGAACAGTCTGGGACTGTCTGGGACTTGTTTGGTACACTCTGGGTCAGTCTGAGACAGTCTGGGACTTGTTTGGAACAATCTGGGACGGTGTGGGACAGTGTGGGACATGTTTGGTACAGTCTGGGACAGTCTGGGGCTGTCTGGGACTTGTTTATAACAGTCTGGGACAGTATGGGAGAGTCTGGGACTTGTTTGGAACAGTCTGGGGCAGTCTGGGACAGTCTAGGACATCTTTGGAACAGTCTGGGACAGAGTGGGACAGTCTGGGACATGTTTGGAACTGTCTGGGACGGTCTGGGACAGTCTGGGACATGTTTGGAACAGTCTGGGACTGTCTGGGACTTGTTTGGGACAGTCTGGGATATGTTTGGAGCAGTCTTGGACAGCCTGGGACAGTCTGGGACTTGTTTGGAACAGTCTGGGATAGTCTGGGACAGCCTGGGACAGTCTAGGTCAGTCTGGGACTTGTTTGGAACAGTCTGGGGCTGCCTGGGACAGTCTGGGACAGTCTGGGACATGTTTGGAACAGTCTAAGACAGTCTGGGACTGTCTGGGACTTGTTTGGAACAGTCTGGAACAGTCTGGAAGAGTCTAGAAATTGTTTGTAACAGTCTGTGACAGTCTGGGACTTGTTTGGAACAGTCTGGGACAGTCTGGGACGTGTTTGGAACAGTCTGGGGCAGTCTGGGGCAGTCTGGGACAGCCTGGGACAGTCTAGGACAGTCTGGGACATGTTTGGAACAGTCTGGGGCAGTTTAGGACATCCTGGGACTTGTTTGGAACAGTCTGGGACCTTCTGGGACTTATTTGGAACAGTCTGGGGCAGTCTGGGACTTGTTTGGAACAGTCTGCGACAGTTTGGGACCGTCTGGGACTTGTTTGGAACAGTCTGCGACAGTTTGGGACAGTCTAGGACTTGTTTGGGTCAGTCTGGGACCGTCTGGGACCGTCTGGGACAGTCTCGGACTTGTTTGGGACAGTCTGGGACCGTCTGGGACCGTCTGGGACTTGTTTGGAACAGTCTGCGACAGTTTGGGACAGTCTAGGACTTGTTTGGGTCAGTCTGGGACAGTCTGGGACCGTCTGGGACAGTCTAGGACTTGTTTGGGACAGTCTGGGACTTGTTTGGAACAGTCTGGGACAATCTGGGACAGTCTGGGACAATCTGGGACTGTCTGGGACTTGTTTGGAACAGTCTGGGACCGCCTGGGTCCGTCTGGGACTTGTTTGGGACAGTCTGGGACTTGTTAGGTACAGTCTTGGACTGTCTGGAACAGTCTGGGACTGTCTGGGACAGTCTGGGACTTGTTTGGGACAGTCTGGGACCGTCTGGGACCGTCTGGGACAGTCTAGGACTTGTTTGGGACAGTCTGTGACTTGTTCGGGACAGTCTAGGACCGTCTGGGACCATCTGGGACCGTCTGGGACTGTCTGGGACTTGTTTGGAACAGTCTGGGTCAGTCAGGGAACATCTGGGACCGTCTGGGACAGTCTCGGACTTGTTTGAGACAGTCTGGGACCGTCTGGGACCGTCTGGGACTTGTTTGGAACAGTCTGCGACAGTTTGGGACAGTCTAGGACTTGTGTGGGTCAGTCTGCGACAGTTTGGGATAGTCTAGGACTTGTTTGGGACAGTCTGGGACCATCTGGGACAGTCTGGGACTGTCTGGGACTTGTTTGGAGCAGTCTGGGACAATCTGGGACAGTCTGGGACTTGTTTGGAACAGTCTGCGACAGTTTGGGACAGTCAAGAACTTGTTTGGGACAGTCTGGGACAATCTGGAACAGTCTGGGTCTTGTTTGGAACAGCCTGGGACAGTCTGGGACTTGTTTGGAACAGTCTGGGACAATCTGGGACAGTCTGGGACTTGTTTGGAACAGCCTGGGACAGTCTGGGACTTGTTTGGTACAGTCTGGGACAGTCTGGGATAGTCTGGGACTTGTTTGGAACAGACTGCGACTGTTTGGGACCGTCTGGGACTTGTTTGGAACAGTCTGCGACAGTTTGGGACAGTCTAGGACTTGTTTGGGACAGTCTGGGACCGTCTGGGACCGTCTGGGACTGTCTCGGACTTGTTTGGAACATTCTGGGACAATCTGGGACAGTCTGGGACTTGTTTGGAACAGCCTGGGACAGTCTGGGATAGTCTCGGGCTTGTTTAGAACAGTCTGCGACAGTTTGGGACCGTCTGGGACTTGTTTGGAACAGTCTGCGACAGTTTGGGACAGTCTAGGACTTGTTTCGGACAGTCTGGGACCGTCTGGGACTGTCTCGGACTTGTTTGGAACATTCTGGGACCGTCTGGGACCGTCTGGGACTTGTTTGGAACAGTCTGGGACTGTCTGGAACAGTCTGGGTCTGTCTGGGACATGTTCGGGACAGTCTGGGACTGTCTGGAACAGTCTGGGACTATCTAGGACTTGTTTGGGACAGTCTGGGACCGTCTCGTACAGTCTGGGACTTGTTTGGAACAGTCTGGGACAATCTGGGACAGTCTGGGACTTGTTTGGAACAGCCTGGGACAGTCTGGGACAGTCTGGGACTTGTTTGGAACAGTCTGCGACAGTTTGGGACAGTCTGGGACTTCTTTGGAACAGCCTGTAACAGTCTGGGATAGTCTGGGACTTGTTTGGGACAGTCTGGGACCGTCTGGGACAGTCTGGGACTTATTTGGAACAGTCTGGGACAATCTGGGACAGTCTGGGACTTGTTCGGAACAGCCTGGGACAGTCTGGGACAGTCTGGGACTTGTTTGGAACAGTCTGGGACAATCTGGGACAGTCTGGGACTTGTTTGGAACAGCTTGGGACTGTCTGGGATAGTCTGGGGCATGTTTGGGACTTGATTGGAACATTCTGCGACAGTCTAGGACAGTCTGGGTCTTGTTTGGAACAGTCTGGGCCAGTCTAGGACTTGTTTGGGACAGTCTGGGACCGTCTGGGGCAGTCTGGGATAGTCTGGGATAGTCTGGGACAGTCTGGGACAGTCTGGGACAGTCTGGGACTTGATTGGATCATTCTGCGACAGTCTAGGACAGTCTGGGTCTTGTTTGGAACAGTCTGGGCCAGTCTAGGACTTGTTTGGGACAGTCTGGGACTGTCTGGGACAGCCTGGGACAGTCTGGGACAGTCTGTGACAGCCTGGGACAGTCTAGGACAGACTGGGACTTGTTTGGAACAGTCTGGGACTGCCTGGGACTGCCTGGGACAGCCTGGGGCAGTCTGGGACAGTCTGGGACATGTTTGGAACAGTCTGGGACAGTCTGGGACTTGTTTGGAACAGTCTGGGACTGTCAGGGACAGTCTGGGACAGTCCGGGACATGTTTGGAACAGTCTGGGACTGTCTGGGACATGTTTGGAACAGTCTAGGACAGTTTGGGACTGCCTGGGACATGTTTGGAACAGTCTAGGACAGTTTGGGACGGTCTGGGACATGTTTGGAGCAATCTGGGACAGTCTGGGACAGCCTGGGACAGTATGGGACTTGTTTGGATCAGTCAGGGACTGTCTGGGACATGTTTGGAATAGTCTAGGACAGTTTGGTACGGACTGGGACATGTTTGGATCAGTCTGGGACAGTCTGGGGCTGTGTGGGACATGTTTGGAACAGTCTAGGACAGTTTGGGACGGTCTGGGACATGTTTAGAACAGTCTAGGACAGTATGGGACGGTCTGGGGCATGTTTGGAACAGTCTGGGACAGTCTGGGACTGGCTTGGACGTGTTTGGAACAGCCTAGGACGGTCTGGGACATGTTTGGAACAGTCTAGGACAGTTTGGGACGGTATGGAACATGTTTTGAGCAGTCTGGGACGGTCTGGGACATGTTTGGAACAGTCTGGGACCGTCTGGGACAGTCTGGGACTTGTTTGGAACAGTGCGGGACAGTCTATGACCGTCTGGGACATGTTTGGAACAGTCTAGGACAGTTTGGGACGGTCTGGGTCATGTTTGGAGCAGTCTGGGACAGTCTGAGACAGTCTGGGACAGTCTGGGACTTGTTTGGAACAGTCTGGGACTGTCTGGGACAGTCTGGGACAGTCTGGGACATGTTTGGAACAGTCTAAGACAGTCTGGGACTGTCTGGGACTTGTTTGGAACAGTCTGGGACAGTCTGGAAGAGTCTAGAACTTGTTTGGAACAGTCTGTGACAGTCTGGGACTTGTTTGGAACAGTCTGGGACAGTCTGGGACGTGTTTGGAACAGTCTGGGACAGTCTGGGACAGTCTGGGACAGCCTGGGACAGTCTAGGACAGTCTGGGACATGTTTGGAACAGTCTGCGGCAGTTTAGAACATCCTGGGACTTGTTTGGAACAGTCTGGGACCTTCTGGGACTTGTTTGGAACAGCCTGGGACAGTCTGGGATAGTCTCGGGCTTGTTTAGAACAGTCTGCGACAGTTTGGGACCGTCTGGGACTTGTTTGGAACAGTCTGCGACAGTTTGGGACAGTCTAGGACTTGTTTGGGACAGTCTGGGACCGTCTGGGACTGTCTCGGACTTGTTTGGAACATTCTGGGACCGTCTGGGACCGTCTGGGACTTGTTTGGAACAGTCTGGGACTGTCTCGGACTTGTTTGGAACATTCTGGGACCGTCTGGGACCGTCTGGGACTTGTTTGGAACAGTCTGGGACTGTCTGGAACATTCTGGGTCTGTCTGGGACATGTTCGGGACAGTCTGGGACTGTCTGGAACAGTCTGGGACTATCTAGGACTTGTTTGGGACAGTCTGGGACCGTCTCGTACAGTCTGGGACTTGTTTGGAACAGTCTGGGACAATCTGGGACAGTCTGGGACTTGTTTGGAACAGCCTGGGACAGTCTGGGACAGTCTGGGACTTGTTTGGAACAGTCTGCGACAGTTTGGGACAGTCTGGGACTTCTTTGGAACAGCCTGTAACAGTCTGGGATAGTCTGGGACTTGTCAAGAGACTCGGTCGAGTCTCGCGCCAAGTACAGGCAACCGGCTGTACAGGGCGCAGCTCGCCGAGACTCTTTACTTGAGTCAACTCTTATACCTGTGTTTGGAACGAAATATCTTATTAACCGCTATACATGAGAAAAAGTTATTGATACATTCACTATAGGAATTGAGGGTCCTGAATTGATTGCCCCCACGTTCAATACGATTAGTATACGAGATCAGGGTGTATTGAGATGGCGAGCGAGATGATTTTATTTCAGTTCCGTCGTCGTCGTCATCGTCGTCGTCGTCGTCGTCGTCGTCGTCGTCGTCGTCGTCGTCGTCGTCTTCGCACGTCCATCGCATTTTTTACACGACAGATGGCGCTGACTGCTGTGCCTTCTTTACCTATTTGTACTCTGTATGGTGGTAGTAATTTACGAATACACAATACAATCAAATACACTTTATACGTGAAGCTACCGTTCATACCGAATTTCCAGTTAGTATAAGGGTGCTTTCACAACAGTATAGAATTATCCAGTTTTTAATAGCATTCATGTGCAGCGCGCGTATATGGGTGTATGTATATGTGTGCTTCGGCATAATTCCTCGTATTTTAGGTGACAGATTGTCCAACTGTTCTGCTTCGTAGTTTTCTATATCTAGATGGCCGACGTGGAAGTCCAGGGTGTCCAGGTATTCCGCTTCGTAGTTTCTTGTATCTAGGTACTGGATGTGGAAGTTCAGGGTGTCCAGGTATTCCGCTCCGTAGTTTCTTGTATCTAGGTACTGGATGTGGAAGTCCAGGGTGTCCAGGTGTTCCGCTCCGTAGTTTCTTGTATCTAGGTACTGGATTTGGAATTCCAGGGTATCCAGGCATTCCCCTTCGTAGTTTTCTGTATCTAGGTGTCGGATGTGGAAGTTCAGGGTGTCCAGGTATTCCGCTTCGTAGTTTTCTGCATCTAGGTGTCGAATATGGAAGTCCAGGGTGTCCAGGTATTCCGCTCCGTAGTTTCTTGTATCTAGGTACTGGATGTGGAAGTCCAGGGTGTCCAGGTATTCCGCTCCGTAGTTTCTTGTATCTAGGTACTGGATGTGGAAGTCCAGGGTGTCCAGGTATTCCGCTCCGTAGTTTCTTGTATCTAGGTACTGGATGTGGAAGTCCAGGGTGTCCAGGTGTTCCGCTCCGTAGTTTCTTGTATCTAGGTACTGGATTTGGAATTCCAGGGTATCCAGGCATTCCCCTTCGTAGTTTTCTGTATCTAGGTGTCGGATGTGGAAGTTCAGGGTGTCCAGGTATTCCGCTTCGTAGTTTTCTGCATCTAGTTGTCGAATATGGAAGTCCAGGGTGTCCAGGTATTCCGCTCCGTAGTTTCTTGTATCTAGGTACTGGATGTGGAAGTCCAGGGTGTCCAGGTATTCCGCTCCGTAGTTTCTTGTATCTAGGTACTGGATGTGGAAGTCCAGGGTGTCCAGGTGTTCCGCTCCGTAGTTTCTTGTATCTAGGTACTGGATGTGGAATTCCAGGGTATCCAGGCATTCCCCTTCGTAGTTTTCTGTATCTAGGTGTCGGATGTGGAAGTTCAGGGTGTCCAGGTATTCCGCTTCGTAGTTTTCTGCATCTAGGTGTCGGATGTGGAAGTCCAGGGTGTCCGGATGTTCCGCTCCGTAGTTTCTTGTATCTAGGTACTGGATGTGGAAGTCTAGAGTGTCCAGGTATTCCGCTTCGTAGTTTTCTGTATCTAGGTGTCGAATGTGGAAGTCCAGGGTGTCCAGGTATTCCGCTTCGTAGTTTTCTGTATCTAGGTGTCGGATGTGGAAGTCCAAGGTGTCCAGGTATTCCGCTTCGTAGTTTTCTGTATCTAGGTGTCGGATGTGGAAATTCAGGGTGTACAGGTATTCCGCTCCGTAGTTTCTTGTATCTAGGTACTGGATGTAGAAGTCCAGGGTGTCCAGGTATTCCACTCCGTAGTTTCCTGTGTCCAGGTGTTGGATGTGGAAGTCCAGGGTTTTCCGCTCCGTAGTTTCTTGTACCTAAGTGTAGGACGTAGAAGTCCAGAAAAGTGTGCAACAAGCTTTGGCGCTTCGCTCAAACTATAGTATCCTCTTTGATGTTCGCACGGCCTAAGGTACAAGGCCTGAAATAATCCAGCATACTCTCCTCTCTTACATTTACCACACGGCTTCAACAAGCTGGACACCATTAACGACGCTTATATGCATTGAAGATTACATTTTCTTTAAAAATTTGTATATGTCTTTATGCATTTCTAGAAAAAGGGACTTACAAATTAAATTTATATGCCATTAAACATTTTCGACACCGCAATATATTTTTCTGATTAGCAACATCATAATGCATTTACATTTTATATCTGTGACAATATAGATTTCAGTGCTTAGAGCGTCTATGTCCCGTTGAACAACAAAAACTTGTGATATCCCCAAAAAACACTTACGTGTAAAAAACTACGCCAAGTACAGGTGTGCTGTGTATTCCTCTAATAAAAAGTATTGATATCAGATTATTGAGGCCAAGTACATAAGTCACTACATGTTTGCCTATTATATGATCTAGCACTGGCCCATCATTTTAATTGTATTTTCAAAATTTCCTATAACGTTTTCACTACTCTTTTACATTACTACTGTTTCTCGTAGTTGATTATGAATTAATGGTTATTTAATAATTAATAAAACTTTAGCTGATTCCTTATCGAGTACTACTTGGCGGGTCCGTGCCAGAAATTCCAAAGTACTTACTTTGAACGTACTAATAGTATCCTAAAATTATATGTTTGTTATTAAGATTTTACCGTGATTATTATTAACGAGTTATCGTAAATAAGCTCTATATAGAAAGTTGACATTGGTTTTGAGTTTAATGACTGGCATTATGAATGCAAATTTATATCAAGAATTGCACGGACCCGCCAAGTAGTACTCGATAAGGAATCAGCTAAAGTTTTATTAATTATTAAATAACCATTAATTCATAATCAACTACGAGAAACAGTAGTAATGTAAAAGAGTAGTGAAAACGTTATAGGAAATTTTGAAAATACAATTAAAATGATGGGCCAGTGCTAGATCATATAATAGGCAAACATCTAGTGACTTATGTACTTGGCCTCAATAATCTGATATCAATACTTTTTATTAGAGGAATACACAGCACACCTGTACTTGGCGTAGTTTTTTACACGTAAGTGTTTTTTGGGGATTTGGGACAGTCTGGGACCGTCTGGGACAGTCTGGGACTTATTTGGAACAGTCTGGGACAATCTGGGACAGTCTGGGACTTGTTCGGAACAGCCTGGGACAGTCTGGGACAGTCTGGGACTTGTTTGGAACAGTCTGGGACAATCTGGGACAGTCTGGGACTTGTTTGGAACAGCTTGGGACTGTCTGGGATAGTCTGGGGCATGTTTGGGACTTGATTGGAACATTCTGCGACAGTCTAGGACAGTCTGGGTCTTGTTTGGAACAGTCTGGGCCAGTCTAGGACTTGTTTGGGACAGTCTGGGACCGTCTGGGGCAGTCTGGGATAGTCTGGGATAGTCTGGGACAGTCTGGGACAGTCTGGGACAGTCTGGGACTTGATTGGATCATTCTGCGACAGTCTAGGACAGTCTGGGTCTTGTTTGGAACAGTCTGGGCCAGTCTAGGACTTGTTTGGGACAGTCTGGGACTGTCTGGGACAGCCTGGGACAGTCTGGGACAGTCTGTGACAGCCTGGGACAGTCTAGGACAGACTGGGACTTGTTTGGAACAGTCTGGGACTGCCTGGGACTGCCTGGGACAGCCTGGGGCAGTCTGGGACAGTCTGGGACATGTTTGGAACAGTCTGGGACAGTCTGGGACTTGTTTGGAACAGTCTGGGACTGTCAGGGACAGTCTGGGACAGTCCGGGACATGTTTGGAACAGTCTGGGACTGTCTGGGACATGTTTGGAACAGTCTAGGACAGTTTGGGACTGCCTGGGACATGTTTGGAACAGTCTAGGACAGTTTGGGACGGTCTGGGACATGTTTGGAGCAGTCTGGGACAGTCTGGGACAGCCTGGGACAGTATGGGACTTGTTTGGATCAGTCAGGGACTGTCTGGGACATGTTTGGAATAGTCTAGGACAGTTTGGGACGGTCTGGGACATGTTTAGAACAGTCTAGGACAGTATGGGACGGTCTGGGGCATGTTTGGAACAGTCTGGGACAGTCTGGGACTGGCTTGGACGTGTTTGGAACAGCCTAGGACGGTCTGGGACATGTTTGGAACAGTCTAGGACAGTTTGGGACGGTATGGAACATGTTTTGAGCAGTCTGGGACGGTCTGGGACATGTTTGGAACAGTCTGGGACCGTCTGGGACAGTCTGGGACTTGTTTGGAACAGTGCGGGACAGTCTATGACCGTCTGGGACATGTTTGGAACAGTCTAGGACAGTTTGGGACGGTCTGGGTCATGTTTGGAGCAGTCTGGGACAGTCTGAGACAGTCTGGGACAGTCTGGGACTTGTTTGGAACAGTCTGGGACTGTCTGGGACAGTCTGGGACAGTCTGGGACATGTTTGGAACAGTCTAAGACAGTCTGGGACTGTCTGGGACTTGTTTGGAACAGTCTGGGACAGTCTGGAAGAGTCTAGAACTTGTTTGGAACAGTCTGTGACAGTCTGGGACTTGTTTGGAACAGTCTGGGACAGTCTGGGACGTGTTTGGAACAGTCTGGGACAGTCTGGGACAGTCTGGGACAGCCTGGGACAGTCTAGGACAGTCTGGGACATGTTTGGAACAGTCTGGGGCAGTTTAGAACATCCTGGGACTTGTTTGGAACAGTCTGGGACCTTCTGGGACTTGTTTGGAACAGTCTGGGGCAGTCTGGGACAGTCTGGGACAGTCTGGGACTTGTTTGGAACAGTCTGGGACTTGTTTGGAACAGTCTGGGACAGTCCGGGACTTGTCTGGAACAGTCTAGGACAGTTTGGGACGGTCTGGGACATGTTTGGAACAGTCTGGGACAGTCTGGGACAGTCTGGGACTTGTTTGGAACAGTCTGGGACAGTCTGGGACTTGTTTGGAACAGTCTAGGACAGTTTGGGACGGTCTGGGACATGTTTGGACCAGTCTGGGACAGTCTGTGACTGTCTGGGACATGTTTGGAACAGTGTGGGACAGTCTATGACCGTCTGGGACATGTTTGGAACAGTCTAGGATGGTTTGGGACGGTCTGGGACATTTTTGGAGCAGACTTGGACAGCCTGGGAGAGTCTGGGACAGTCTGGGACTTGTTTGGAGCAGTCTGGGACAGTCTGGGACTTGTTTGGAGCAGTCTGGGACAGTCTGGGACTTATATGGAACAGTCTAGGACGGTTTGGGACGGTCTGGGACATGTTTGGAGCAGTCTGGGACAGTCTGGGACTGTCTGGGACATGTTTGGAACAGCGTGGGACTGTCTATGACCGTCTGGGACATGTTTGGAACAGTCTAGGACAGTCTATGACCGTCTGGGACATGTTTGGAACAGTCTAGGACAGTTTGGGACGGTCTGGTACATGTTTGGAGCAGTCTTGGACAGCCTGCGACAGTCTGGGACAGTCTGGGACTTGTTTGGAAGAGTCTGGGATAGTCTGGGACTTATATGGAACAGTCTAGGACAGTTTGGGACGGTCTGGGACACGTTTGGAGCAGTCTGGGACAGTCTGGGAGAGTCTGGGACTTGTTTGGAACAGTCTGGGGCAGTCTGGTACAGTCTAGGACATCTTTGGAACTGTCTGGGACGGTCTGGGACATGTTTGGAACAGTCTGGGACTGTCTGGGACTTGTTTGGTACACTCTGGGTCAGTCTGAGACAGTCTGGGACTTGTTTGGAACAATCTGGGACGGTGTGGGACAGTGTGGGACATGTTTGGTACAGTCTGGGACAGTCTGGGGCTGTCTGGGACTTGTTTATAACAGTCTGGGACAGTATGGGAGAGTCTGGGACTTGTTTGGAACAGTCTGGGGCAGTCTGGGACAGTCTAGGACATCTTTGGAACAGTCTGGGACAGAGTGGGACAGTCTGGGACATGTTTGGAACTGTCTGGGACGGTCTGGGACAGTCTGGGACATGTTTGGAACAGTCTGGGACTGTCTGGGACTTGTTTGGGACAGTCTGGGATATGTTTGGAGTAGTCTTGGACAGCCTGGGACAGTCTGGGACTTGTTTGGAACAGTCTGGGATAGTCTGGGACAGCCTGGGACAGTCTAGGTCAGTCTGGGACTTGTTTGGAACAGTCTGGGGCTGCCTGGGACAGTCTGGGACAGTCTGGGACATGTTTGGAACAGTCTAAGACAGTCTGGGACTGTCTGGGACTTGTTTGGAACAGTCTGGAACAGTCTGGAAGAGTCTAGAAATTGTTTGGAGCAGTCTGTGACAGTCTGGGACTTGTTTGGAACAGTCTGGGACAGTCTGGGGCAGTCTGGGACAGCCTGGGACAGTCTAGGACAGTCTGGGACATGTTTGGAACAGTCTGGGGCAGTTTAGGACATCCTGGGACTTGTTTGGAACAGTCTGGGACCTTCTGGGACTTATTTGGAACAGTCTGGGGCAGTCTGGGACCTGTTTGGAACAGTCTGCGACAGTTTGGGACCGTCTGGGACTTGTTTGGAACAGTCTGCGACAGTTTGGGACAGTCGAGGACTTGTTTGGGTCAGTCTGGGACCGTCTGGGACCGTCTGGGACAGTCTCGGACTTGTTTGAGACAGTCTGGGACCGTCTGGGACCGTCTGGGACTTGTTTGGAACAGTCTGCGACAGTTTGGGACAGTCTAGGACTTGTTTGGGTCAGTCTGGGACAGTCTGGGACCGTCTGGGACAGTCTAGGACTTGTTTGGGACAGTCTGGGACTTGTTTGGAACAGTCTGGGACAATCTGGGACAGTCTGGGACAATCTGGGACAGTCTGGGACAATCTGGGACTGTCTGGGACTTGTTTGGAACAGTCTGGGACCGCCTGGGTCCGTCTGGGACTTGTTTGGGACAGTCTGGGACTTGTTAGGTACAGTCTTGGACTGTCTGGAACAGTCTGGGACTGTCTGGGACAGTCTGGGACTTGTTTGGGACAGTCTGGGACCGTCTGGGACCGTCTGGGACAGTCTAGGACTTGTTTGGGACAGTCTGTGACTTGTTCGGGACAGTCTAGGACCGTCTGGGACCATCTGGGACCGTCTGGGACTGTCTGGGACTTGTTTGGAACAGTCTGGGACAATCTGGGACAGTCTGGGACAATCTAGGACAGTCTGGGACATGTTTGGAACAGTCTGGGGCAGTTTAGGACATCCTGGGACTTGTTTGGAACAGTCTGGGACCTTCTGGGACTTATTTGGAACAGTCTGGGGCAGTCTGGGACCTGTTTGGAACAGTCTGCGACAGTTTGGGACCGTCTGGGACTTGTTTGGAACAGTCTGCGACAGTTTGGGACAGTCGAGGACTTGTTTGGGTCAGTCTGGGACCGTCTGGGACCGTCTGGGACAGTCTCGGACTTGTTTGAGACAGTCTGGGACCGTCTGGGACCGTCTGGGACTTGTTTGGAACAGTCTGCGACAGTTTGGGACAGTCTAGGACTTGTGTTGGTCAGTCTGCGACAGTTTGGGATGGTCTAGGACTTGTTTGGGACAGTCTGGGACCATCTGGGACAGTCTGGGACTGTCTGGGACTTGTTTGGAGCAGTCTGGGACAATCTGGGACAGTCTGGGACTTGTTTGGAACAGTCTGCGACAGTTTGGGACAGTCAAGAACTTGTTTGGGACAGTCTGGGACAATCTGGAACAGTCTGGGTCTTGTTTGGAACAGCCTGGGACAGTCTGGGACTTGTTTGGAACAGTCTGGGACAATCTGGGACAGTCTGGGACTTGTTTGGAACAGCCTGGGACAGTCTGGGACTTGTTTGGTACAGTCTGGGACAGTCTGGGATAGTCTGGGACTTGTTTGGAACAGACTGCGACTGTTTGGGACCGTCTGGGACTTGTTTGGAACAGTCTGCGACAGTTTGGGACAGTCTAGGACTTGTTTGGGACAGTCTGGGACCGTCTGGGACCGTCTGGGACTGTCTCGGACTTGTTTGGAACATTCTGGGACAATCTGGGACAGTCTGGGACTTGTTTGGAACAGCCTGGGACAGTCTGGGATAGTCTCGGGCTTGTTTAGAACAGTCTGCGACAGTTTGGGACCGTCTGGGACTTGTTTGGAACAGTCTGCGACAGTTTGGGACAGTCTAGGACTTGTTTGGGACAGTCTGGGACCGTCTGGGACTGTCTCGGACTTGTTTGGAACATTCTGGGACCGTCTGGGACCGTCTGGGACCGTCTGGGACAGTCTAGGACTTGTTTGGGACAGTCTGGGACTTGTTTGGAACAGCCTGGGACAGTCTGGGATAGTTTGGGACTTGTTTGGAACAGTCTGGGACAGTCTGGGACTTGTTTGGGACAGTCTGGGACTTGTTTGGAACAGTCTGGGACTGTCTGGAACAGTCTGGGTCTGTCTGGGACATGTTCGGGACAGTCTGGTACTGTCTGGAACAGTCTGGGACTATCTAGGACTTGTTTGGGACAGTCTGGGACCGTCTGGTACAGTCTGGGACTTGTTTGGAACAGTCTGGGACAATCTGGGACAGTCTGGGACTTGTTTGGAACAGCCTGGGACAGTCTGGGACAGTCTGGGACTTGTTTTGAACAGTCTGGGACAGTCTGGAATAGTCTGGTACTTGTTTGGAACAGTCTGCGACAGTTTGGGACAGTCTGGGACTTGTTTGGAACAGCCTGTAACAGTCTGGGATAGTCTGGGACTTGTTTGGGACAGTCTGGGACCGTCTGGGACAGTCTGGGACTTATTTGGAACAGTCTGGGACAATCTGGGACAGTCTGGGACTTGTTCGGAACAGCCTGGGACAGTCTGGGACAGTCTGGGACTTGTTTGGAACAGTCTGGGACAATCTGGGACAGTCTGGGACTTGTTTGGAACAGCTTGGGACTGTCTGGGATAGTCTGGGGCATGTTTGGAACAGTCTGCGACAGTTTGGGACAGTCTAGGACTTGTTTGGGACAGTCTGGGACCGTCTGGGGCAGTCTGGGATAGTCTGGGATAGTCTGGGACAGTCTGGGATAGTCTGGGACAGTCTGGGACTTGATTGGAACATTCTGCGACAGTCTAGGACAGTCTGGGTCTTGTTTGGAACAGTCTGGGCCGGTCTAGGACTTGTTTGGGACAGTCTGGGACTGTCTGGAACAGTCTGGGAATGTCTGGGACAGTCTGGGACTTGTTTGGAACAGTCTGTGACAGTCTGGGACAGTCTGGGACTTGTTTGGAACAGTCTGCGACAGTTTGGAACAGTCTAGGACTTGTTTGGGACAGTCTGGGACCGTCTGGGACAGTCTGGGATAGTCCGAGACAGTCTGGGACAGTCTGGGACAGTCTGGGACTTGTTTGGAACAGTCTGCGACAGTCTAGGACAGTCTGGGACTTGTTTGGAACAGTCTGGGACAGTCTAGGACTTGTTTGGGACAGTCTGGGACTGTCTGGAACAGTCTCGGACTGTCTGGGACAGTCTAGGACTTGTTTGGAACAGTCTGTGACAGTCTGGGGCAGTCTGGGACTTGTTTGGGACAGTCTGGGACCGTCTGGGACTGTCTGGGACTTGTGTGGTACAGTCTGGGACAATCTGGGACAGTCTGGGACTTGTTTGGAACAGCCTGGGACAGTCTGGGATAGTCTGGGACTTGTTTGGAACAGTCTGCGACAGTTTGGGACCGTCTGGGACTTGTTTGGAACAGTCTGCGACAGTTTGGGACAGTCTAGGACTTGTTTGGGTCAGTCTGGGACCGTCTGGGACCGTCTGGGACAGTCTCGGACTTGTTTGAGACAGTCTGGGACCGTCTGGGACTTGTTTGGAACAGTCTGCGACAGTTTGGGACAGTCTAGGACTTGTTTGGGTCAGTCTGCGACAGTTTGGGATAGTCTAGGACTTGTTTGGGACAGTCTGGGACCATCTGTGACAGTCTGGGACTGTCTGGGACTTGTTTGGACCAGTCTGGGCCAATCTGGGACAGTCTGGGACTTGTTTGGAACAGCCTGGGACAGTCTGGGATAGTCTGGGGCTTGTTTGGAACAGTCTGCGACAGTTTAAGACCGTCTGGGACTTGTTTGGAACAGTCTGCGACAGTTTGGGACAGTCTAGGACTTGTTTGGAACAGTCTGTGACAGTCTGGGACAGTCTGGGACTTGTTTGGGACAGTCTGGGACCGTCTGGGACTGTCTGGGACTTGTGTGGAACAGTCTGGGACAATCTGGGACAGTCCGGGACTTGTTTGGAACAGCCTGGGACAGTCTGGGATAGTCTGGGACTTGTTTGGAACAGTCTGCGACAGTTTGGGACCGTCTGGGACTTGTTTGGAACAGTCTGCGACAGTTTGGGACAGTCTAGGACTTGTTTGGGTCAGTCTGGGACCGTCTGGGACCGTCTGGGACAGTCTCGGACTTGTTTGAGACAGTCTGGGACCGTCTGGGACTTGTTTGGAACAGTCTGCGACAGTTTGGGACAGTCTAGGACTTGTTTGGAACAGTCTGGGACAATCTGGGACAGTCTGGGACTTGTTTGAAACAGCCTGGGACAGTCTAGGATAGTCTGGGGCTTCTTTGGAACAGTCTGCGACAGTTTAAGACCGTCTGGGACTTGTTTGGAACAGTCTGCGACAGTTTGGGACAGTCTAGGACTTGTTTGGGACAGTCTGGGACTGTCTGGGACAGTCTGGGATAGTCCGGGACAGTCTGGGACAGTCTGGGACAATCTGGGACTTGTTTGGAACAGTCTGCGACAGTCTAGGACAGTCTGGGAGTTGTTTGGAACAGTCTGGGGCAGTCTGGGACAGTCTGGGTCTGTCTGGGACATGTTCGGGACAGTCTGGGACTGTCTGGAACAGTCTGGGACAGTCTGGGACTTGTTTGGAACAGCCTGGGACAGTCTGGGACAGTCTGGGACTTGTTTGGAGCAGTCTGGGACAGTCTGGGACTTATATGGAACAGTCTAGGACGGTTTGGGACGGTCTGGGACATGTTTGGAGCAGTCTGGGACAGTCTGGGACTGTCTGGGACATGTTTGGAACAGCGTGGGACAGTCTATAACCGTCTGGGACATGTTTGGAACAGTCTAGGACAGTCTATGACCGTCTGGGACATGTTTGGAACAGTCTAGGACAGTTTGGGACGGTCTGGTACATGTTTGGAGCAGTCTTGGACAGCCTGCGACAGTCTGGGACAGTCTGGGACTTGTTTGGAAGAGTCTGGGATAGTCTGGGACTTATATGGAACAGTCTATGACAGTTTGGGACGGTCTGGGACACGTTTGGAGCAGTCTGGGACAGTCTGGGAGAGTCTGGGACTTGTTTGGAACAGTCTGGGGCATTCTGGGACAGTCTAGGACATCTTTGGAACTGTCTGGGACGGTCTGGGACATGTTTGGAACAGTCTGGGACTGTCTGGGACTTGTTTGGGACAGTCTGGGACAGTCTGGGAGAATCTGGGACTTGTTAGGAACAGTCTGGGACTGTCTGGGACTTGTTTGGTACACTCTGGGTCAGTCTGAGACAGTCTGGGACTTGTTTGGAACAATCTGGGACGGTGTGGGACAGTGTGGGACATGTTTGGTACAGTCTGGGACAGTCTGGGGCTGTCTGGTACTTGTTTATAACAGTCTGGGACAGTATGGGAGAGTCTGGGACTTGTTTGGAACAGTCTGGGACTGTCTGGGACAGTCTGGGACAGTCTGGGACATGTTTGGAACAGTCTAAGACAGTCTGGGACTGTCTGGGACTTGTTTGGAACAGTCTGGGACAGTCTGGAAGAGTCTAGAACTTGTTTGGAACAGTCTGTGACAGTCTGGGACTTGTTTGGAACAGTCTGGGACTGTCTGGAACAGTCTGGGTCTGTCTGGGACATGTTCGGGACAGTCTGGTACTGTCTGGAACAGTCTGGGACTATCTAGGACTTGTTTGGGACAGTCTGGGACCGTCTGGTACAGTCTGGGACTTGTTTGGAACAGTCTGGGACAATCTGGGACAGTCTGGGACTTGTTTGGAACAGCCTGGGACAGTCTGGGACAGTCTGGGACTTGTTTTGAACAGTCTGGGACAGTCTGGAATAGTCTGGTACTTGTTTGGAACAGTCTGCGACAGTTTGGGACAGTCTGGGACTTGTTTGGAACAGCCTGTAACAGTCTGGGATAGTCTGGGACTTGTTTGGGACAGTCTGGGACCGTCTGGGACAGTCTGGGACTTATTTGGAACAGTCTGGGACAATCTGGGACAGTCTGGGACTTGTTCGGAACAGCCTGGGACAGTCTGGGACAGTCTGGGACTTGTTTGGAACAGTCTGGGACAATCTGGGACAGTCTGGGACTTGTTTGGAACAGCTTGGGACTGTCTGGGATAGTCTGGGGCATGTTTGGAACAGTCTGCGACAGTTTGGGACAGTCTAGGACTTGTTTGGGACAGTCTGGGACCGTCTGGGGCAGTCTGGGATAGTCTGGGATAGTCTGGGACAGTCTGGGATAGTCTGGGACAGTCTGGGACTTGATTGGAACATTCTGCGACAGTCTAGGACAGTCTGGGTCTTGTTTGGAACAGTCTGGGCCGGTCTAGGACTTGTTTGGGACAGTCTGGGACTGTCTGGAACAGTCTGGGAATGTCTGGGACAGTCTGGGACTTGTTTGGAACAGTCTGTGACAGTCTGGGACAGTCTGGGACTTGTTTGGAACAGTCTGCGACAGTTTGGAACAGTCTAGGACTTGTTTGGGACAGTCTGGGACCGTCTGGGACAGTCTGGGATAGTCCGAGACAGTCTGGGACAGTCTGGGACACTCTGGGACTTGTTTGGAACAGTCTGCGACAGTCTAGGACAGTCTGGGACTTGTTTGGAACAGTCTGGGACAGTCTAGGACTTGTTTGGGACAGTCTGGGACTGTCTGGAACAGTCTCGGACTGTCTGGGACAGTCTAGGACTTGTTTGGAACAGTCTGTGACAGTCTGGGGCAGTCTGGGACTTGTTTGGGACAGTCTGGGACCGTCTGGGACTGTCTGGGACTTGTGTGGTACAGTCTGGGACAATCTGGGACAGTCTGGGACTTGTTTGGAACAGCCTGGGACAGTCTGGGATAGTCTGGGACTTGTTTGGAACAGTCTGCGACAGTTTGGGACCGTCTGGGACTTGTTTGGAACAGTCTGCGACAGTTTGGGACAGTCTAGGACTTGTTTGGGTCAGTCTGGGACCGTCTGGGACCGTCTGGGACAGTCTCGGACTTGTTTGAGACAGTCTGGGACCGTCTGGGACTTGTTTGGAACAGTCTGCGACAGTTTGGGACAGTCTAGGACTTGTTTGGGTCAGTCTGCGACAGTTTGGGATAGTCTAGGACTTGTTTGGGACAGTCTGGGACCATCTGTGACAGTCTGGGACTGTCTGGGACTTGTTTGGACCAGTCTGGGCCAATCTGGGACAGTCTGGGACTTGTTTGGAACAGCCTGGGACAGTCTGGGATAGTCTGGGGCTTGTTTGGAACAGTCTGCGACAGTTTAAGACCGTCTGGGACTTGTTTGGAACAGTCTGCGACAGTTTGGGACAGTCTAGGACTTGTTTGGAACAGTCTGTGACAGTCTGGGACAGTCTGGGACTTGTTTGGGACAGTCTGGGACCGTCTGGGACTGTCTGGGACTTGTGTGGAACAGTCTGGGACAATCTGGGACAGTCCGGGACTTGTTTGGAACAGCCTGGGACAGTCTGGGATAGTCTGGGACTTGTTTGGAACAGTCTGCGACAGTTTGGGACCGTCTGGGACTTGTTT
The DNA here is from genome assembly GCA_963971525.1 of Cephus spinipes. Classification (NCBI taxonomy): domain Eukaryota; kingdom Metazoa; phylum Arthropoda; class Insecta; order Hymenoptera; family Cephidae; genus Cephus; species Cephus spinipes. The sequence continues at coordinate 8,792,636 of OZ020577.1, read as the reverse complement.
GGAACAGTCTGCGACAGTTTGGGACAGTCTAGGACTTGTTTGGGTCAGTCTGGGACCGTCTGGGACCGTCTGGGACAGTCTCGGACTTGTTTGAGACAGTCTGGGACCGTCTGGGACTTGTTTGGAACAGTCTGCGACAGTTTGGGACAGTCTAGGACTTGTTTGGAACAGTCTGGGACAATCTGGGACAGTCTGGGACTTGTTTGAAACAGCCTGGGACAGTCTAGGATAGTCTGGGGCTTCTTTGGAACAGTCTGCGACAGTTTAAGACCGTCTGGGACTTGTTTGGAACAGTCTGCGACAGTTTGGGACAGTCTAGGACTTGTTTGGGACAGTCTGGGACTGTCTGGGACAGTCTGGGATAGTCCGGGACAGTCTGGGACAGTCTGGGACAATCTGGGACTTGTTTGGAACAGTCTGCGACAGTCTAGGACAGTCTGGGAGTTGTTTGGAACAGTCTGGGGCAGTCTGGGACAGTCTGGGTCTGTCTGGGACATGTTCGGGACAGTCTGGGACTGTCTGGAACAGTCTGGGACAGTCTGGGACTTGTTTGGAACAGCCTGGGACAGTCTGGGATAGTCTGGGACTTGTTTGGAACAGTCTGCGACAGTTTGGGACCGTCTGGGACTTGTTTGGAACAGTCTGCGACAGTTTGGGACAGTCTAGGACTTGTTTGGGTCAGTCTGGGACCGTCTGGGACCGTCTGGGACAGTCTCGGACTTGTTTGAGACAGTCTGGGACCGTCTGGGACTTGTTTGGAACAGTCTGCGACAGTTTGGGACAGTCTAGGACTTGTTTGGGTCAGTCTGCGACAGTTTGGGATAGTCTAGGACTTGTTTGGGACAGTCTGGGACCATCTGTGACAGTCTGGGACTGTCTGGGACTTGTTTGGACCAGTCTGGGCCAATCTGGGACAGTCTGGGACTTGTTTGGAACAGCCTGGGACAGTCTGGGACAGTCTGGGACTTGTTTTGAACAGTCTGGGACAGTCTGGAATAGTCTGGGACTTGTTTGGAACAGTCTGCGACAGTTTAGGACAGTCTGGGACTTGTTTGGAACAGCCTGTGACAGTCTGGGATAGTCTGGGACTTGTTTGGGACAGTCTGGGACCGTCTGGGACAGTCTGGGACTTATTTGGAATAGTCTGGGAAAATCTGGGACAGTCTGGGACTTGTTCGGAACAGCCTGGGACAGTCTGGGACAGTCTGGGACTTGTTTGGAACAGTCTGAGACAATCTGGGACAGTCTGGGACTTGTTTGGAACAGCTTGGGACTGTCTGGGATAGTCTGGGGCATGTTTGGAACAGTCTGCGACAGTTTGGGACAGTCTAGGACTTGTTTGGGACAGTCTGGGACTTGTTTGGAACAGTCTGAGACAATCTGGGACAGTCTGGGACTTGTTTGGAACAGCTTGGGACTGTCTGGGATAGTCTGGGTCTTGTTTGGAACAGTCTGGGCCAGTCTAGGACTTGTTTGGGACAGTCTGGGACTGTCTGGAACAGTCTGGGACTGTCTGGGACAGTCTGGGACTTGTTTGGAACAGTCTGTGACAGTCTGGGACAGTCTGGGACTTGTTTGGAACAGTCTGCGACAGTTTGGAACAGTCTAGGACTTGTTTGGGACAGTCTGGGACCGTCTGGGACAGTCTGGGATAGTCCGGGACAGTCTGGGACAGTCTGGGACAGTCTGGGACAGTCTGGGACAGTCTGGGACTTGTTTGGAACAGTCTGCGACAGTCTAGGACAGTCTGGGACTTGTTTGGAACAGTCTGGGACAGTCTAGGACTTGTTTGGGACAGTCTGGGACTGTCTGGAACAGTCTCGGACTGTCTGGGACAGTCTAGTACTTGTTTGGAACAGTCTGTGACAGTCTGGGGCAGTCTGGGACTTGTTTGGGACAGTCTGGGACCGTCTGGGACAGTCTGGGACTTATTTGGAATAGTCTGGGAAAATCTGGGACAGTCTGGGACTTGTTCGGAACAGCCTGGGACAGTCTGGGACAGTCCGGGACTTGTTTGGAACAGTCTGAGACAATCTGGGACAGTCTGGGACTTGTTTGGAACAGCTTGGGACTGTCTGGGATAGTCTGGGGCATGTTTGGAACAGTCTGCGACAGTTTGGGACAGTCTAGGACTTGTTTGGGACAGTCTGGGACCGTCTGGGACAGTCTGGGATAGTCTGGGATAGTCTGGGACAGTCTGGGACAGTCTGGGACAGTCTGGGACTTGATTGGAACATTCTGCGACAGTCTAGGACTGTCTGGGTCTTGTTTGGAACAGTCTGGGCCAGTCTAGGACTTGTTTGGGACAGTCTGGGACTGTCTGGAACAGTCTGGGACTGTCTGGGACAGTCTGGGACTTGTTTGGAACAGTCTGTGACAGTCTGGGACAGTCTGGGACTTGTTTGGAACAGTCTGCGACAGTTTGGAACAGTCTAGGACTTGTTTGGGACAGTCTGGGACCGTCTGGGACAGTCTGGGATAGTCCGGGACAGTCTGGGACAGTCTGGGACAGTCTGGGACTTGTTTGGAACAGTCTGCGACAGTCTAGGACAGTCTGGGACTTGTTTGGAACAGTCTGGGACAGTCTAGGACTTGTTTGGGACAGTCTGGGACTGTCTGGAACAGTCTCGGACTGTCTGGGACAGTCTAGTACTTGTTTGGAACAGTCTGTGACAGTCTGGGGCAGTCTGGGACTTGTTTGGGACAGTCTGGGACCGTCTGGGACTGTCTGGGACTTGTGTGGTACAGTCTGGGACAATCTGGGACAGTCTGGGACTTGTTTGGAACAGCCTGGGACAGTCTGGGATAGTCTGGGACTTGTTTGGAACAGTCTGCGACATTTTGGGACCGTCTGGGACTTGTTTGGAACAGTCTGCGACAGTTTGGGACAGTCTAGGACTTGTTTGGGTCAGTCTGGGACCGTCTGGGACCGTCTGGGACAGTCTCGGACTTGTTTGAGACAGTCTGGTACCGTCTGGGACTTGTTTGGAACAGTCTGCGACAGTTTGGGACAGTCTAGGACTTGTTTGGGTCAGTCTGCGACAGTTTGGGATAGTCTAGGACTTGTTTGGGACAGTCTGGGACCATCTGGGACAGTCTGGGACTGTCTGGGACTTGTTTGGACCAGTCTGGGACAATCTGGGACAGTCTGGGACTTGTTTGGCACAGCCTGGGACAGTCTGGGACAGTCTAGGACTTGTTTGGAACAGTCTGTGACAGTCTGGGACAGTCTGGGACTTGTTTGGGACAGTCTGGGACCGTCTGGGACTGTCTGGGTCATGTGTGGAGCAGTCTGGGACAGTCTGAGACAGTCTGGGACAGTCTGGGACTTGTTTGGAACAGTCTGGGACTGTCTGGGACAGTCTGGGACAGTCTGGGACATGTTTGGAACAGTCTAAGACAGTCTGGGACTGTCTGGGACTTGTTTGGAACAGTCTGGGACAGTCTGGAAGAGTCTAGAACTTGTTTGGAACAGTCTATGACAGTCTGGGACTTGTTTGGAACAGTCTGGGACAGTCTGGGACGTGTTTGGAACAGTCTGGGACAGTCTGGGACAGTCTGGGACAGTCTGGGACAGTCTGGGACAGCCTGGGACAGTCTAGGACAGTCTGGGACATGTTTGGAACAGTCTGGGGCAGTTTAGGACATCCTGGGACTTGTTTGGAACAGTCTGGGACCTTCTGGGACTTGTTTGGAACAGTCTGGGGCAGTCTGGGACAGTCTAGGACATGTTTGGAACAGTCTGGGGCAGTCTGGGACAGTCTGGGACAGTCTGGGACTTGTTTGGAACAGTCTAGGACAGTTTGGGACGGTCTGGGACATGTTTGGAACAGTCTGGGACAGTCTGGGACAGTCTGGGACTTGTTTGGAACAGTCTGGGACAGTCTGGGACTTGTTTGGAACAGTCTAGGACAGTTTGGGACGGTCTGGGACATGTTTGGACCAGTCTGGGACAGTCTGTGACTGTCTGGGACATGTTTGGAACAGTGTGGGACAGTCTATGACCGTCTGGGACATGTTTGGAACAGTCTAGGATAGTTTGGGACGGTCTGGGACATTTTTGGAGCAGACTTGGACAGCCTGGGAGAGTCTGGGACAGTCTGGGACTTGTTTGGAGCAGTCTGGGACAGTCTGGGACTTGTTTGGAACAGTCTGGGGCAGTCTGGGACAGTCTAGGACATGTTTGGAACGGTCTGGGGCAGTCTGGGACAGTCTGGGACAGTCTGGGACTTGTTTGGAACAGTCTGGGACTTGTTTGGAACAGTCTGGGACAGTCTGGGACTTGTTTGGAACAGTCTAGGACAGTTTGGGACGGTCTGGGACATGTTTGGAACAGTCTGGGACAGTCTGGGACAGTCTGGGACTTGTTTGGAACAGTCTGGAACAGTCTGGGACTTGTTTGGAACAGTCTAGGACAGTTTGGGACGGTCTAGGACTTGTTTGGGTCAGTCTGGGACCGTCTGGGACCGTCTGGGACAGTCTCGGACTTGTTTGAGACAGTCTGGGACCGTCTGGGACTTGTTTGGAACAGTCTGCGACAGTTTGGGACAGTCTAGGACTTGTTTGGGTCAGTCTGCGACAGTTTGGGATAGTCTAGGACTTGTTTGGGACAGTCTGGGACCATCTGGGACAGTCTGGGACTGTCTGGGACTTGTTTGGACCAGTCTGGGACAATCTGGGACAGTCTGGGACTTGTTTGGCACAGCCTGGGACAGTCTGGGACAGTCTAGGACTTGTTTGGAACAGTCTGTGACAGTCTGGGACAGTCTGGGACTTGTTTGGGACAGTCTGGGACTGTCTGGGACAGTCTGGGACAGTCTGGGACATGTTTGGAACAGTCTAAGACAGTCTGGGACTGTCTGGGACTTGTTTGGAACAGTCTGGGACAGTCTGGAAGAGTCTAGAACTTGTTTGGAACAGTCTATGACAGTCTGGGACTTGTTTGGAACAGTCTGGGACAGTCTGGGACGTGTTTGGAACAGTCTGGGACAGTCTGGGACAGTCTGGGACAGCCTGGGACAGTCTAGGACAGTCTGGGACATGTTTGGAACAGTCTGGGGCAGTTTAGGACATCCTGGGACTTGTTTGGAACAGTCTGGGACCTTCTGGGACTTGTTTGGAACAGTCTGGGGCAGTCTGGGACAGTCTAGGACATGTTTGGAACAGTCTGGGGCAGTCTGGGACAGTCTGGGACAGTCTGGGACTTGTTTGGAACAGTCTAGGACAGTTTGGGACGGTCTAGGACTTGTTTGGGTCAGTCTGGGACCGTCTGGGTCCGTCTGGGACAGTCTCGGACTTGTTTGAGACAGTCTGGGACCGTCTGGGACTTGTTTGGAACAGCCTGCGACAGTTTGGGACAGTCTAGGACTTGTTTGGGTCAGTCTGCGACAGTTTGGGATAGTCTAGGACTTGTTTGGGACAGTCTGGGACCATCTGGGACAGTCTGGGACTGTCTGGGAGTTGTTTGGACCAGTCTGGGACAATCTGGGACAGTCTGGGACTTGTTTGGCACAGCCTGGGACAGTCTGGGACAGTCTAGGACTTGTTTGGAACAGTCTGTGACAGTCTGGGACAGTCTGGGACTTGTTTGGGACAGTCTGGGACCGTCTGGGACTGTCTGGGTCATGTTTGGAGCAGTCTGGGACAGTCTGAGACAGTCTGGGACAGTCTGGGACTTGTTTGGAACAGTCTGGGACTGTCTGGGACAGTCTGGGACAGTCTGGGATATGTTTGGAACAGTCTAAGACAGTCTGGGACTGTCTGGGACTTGTTTGGAACAGTCTGGGACAGTCTGGAAGAGTCTAGAACTTGTTTGGAACAGTCTACGACAGTCTGGGACTTGTTTGGAACAGTCTGGGACAGTCTGGGACGTGTTTGGAACAGTCTGGGACAGTCTGGGACAGTCTGGGACAGCCTGGGACAGTCTAGGACAGTCTGGGACATGTTTGGAACAGTCTGGGGCAGTTTAGGACATCCTGGGACTTGTTTGGAACAGTCTGGGACCTTCTGGGACTTGTTTGGAACAGTCTGGGGCATGTTTGGAACAGTCTGGGGCAGTCTGGGACAGTCTGGGACAGTCTGGGACTTGTTTGGAACAGTCTAGGACAGTTTGGGACGGTCTGGGACATGTTTGGACCAGTCTGGGACAGTCTGTGACTGTCTGGGACATGTTTGGAACAGTGTGGGACAGTCTATGACCGTCTGGGACATGTTTGGAACAGTCTAGGATAGTTTGGGACGGTCTGGGACATTTTTGGAGCAGACTTGGACAGCCTGGGAGAGTCTGGGACAGTCTGGGACTTGTTTGGAGCAGTCTGGGACAGTCTGGGACTTGTTTGGAGCAGTCTGGGACAGTCTGGGACTTATACGGAACAGTCTAGGACGGTTTGGGACGGTCTGGGACATATTTGGAGCAGTCTGGGACAGTCTGGGACTGTCTGGGACATGTTTGGAACAGCGTGGGACAGTCTATAACCGTCTGGGACATGTTTGGAACAGTCTAGGACAGTCTATGACCGTCTGGGACATGTTTGGAACAGTCTAGGACAGTTTGGGACGGTCTGGTACATGTTTGGAGCAGTCTTGGACAGCCTGCGACAGTCTGGGACAGTCTGGGACTTGTTTGGAAGAGTCTGGGATAGTCTGGGACTTATATGGAACAGTCTAGGACAGTTTGGGACGGTCTGGGACACGTTTGGAGCAGTCTGGGACAGTCTGGGAGAGTCTGGGACTTGTTTGGAACAGTCTGGGGCAGTCTGGGACAGTCTAGGACATCTTTGGAACTGTCTGGGACGGTCTGGGACATGTTTGGAACAGTCTGGGACTGTCTGGGACTTGTTTGGGACAGTCTGGGACAGTCTGGGAGAATCTGGGACTTGTTTGGAACAGTCTGGGACTGTCTGGGACTTGTTTGGTACACTCTGGGTCAGTCTGAGACAGTCTGGGACTTGTTTGGAACAATCTGGGACGGTGTGGGACAGTGTGGGACATGTTTGGTACAGTCTGGGACAGTCTGGGGCTGTCTGGGACTTGTTTATAACAGTCTGGGACAGTATGGGAGAGTCTGGGACTTGTTTGGAACAGTCTGGGGCAGTCTGGGACTTGTTTGGGACAGTCTGGGATATGTTTGGAGCAGTCTTGGACAGCCTGGGACAGTCTGGGACAGTCTAGGACATCTTAAGAACAGTCTGGGACAGAGTGGGACAGTCTGGGACATGTTTGGAACTGTCTGGGACGGTCTGGGACAGTCTGGGACATGTTTGGAACAGTCTGGGACTGTCTGGGACTTGTTTGGGACAGTCTGGGATATGTTTGGAGCAGTCTTGGACAGCCTGGGACAGTCTGGGACAGTCTGGGACTTGTTTGGAACAGTCTGGGATAGTCTGGGACAGCCTGGGACAGTCTAGGTCAGTCTGGGACTTGTTTGGAACAGTCTGGGGCTGCCTGGGACAGTCTGGGACAGTCTGGGACATGTTTGGAACAGTCTAAGACAGTCTGGGACTGTCTGGGACTTGTTTGGAACAGTCTGGAACAGTCTGGAAGAGTCTAGAAATTGTTTGGAACAGTCTGTGACAGTCTGGGACTTGTTTGGAACAGTCTGGGACAGTCTGGGACGTGTTTGGAACAGTCTGGGGCAGTCTGGGGCAGTCTGGGACAGCCTGGGACAGTCTAGGACAGTCTGGGACATGTTTGGAACAGTCTGGGGCAGTTTAGGACATCCTGGGACTTGTTTGGAACAGTCTGGGACCTTCTGGGACTTATTTGGAACAGTCTGGGGCAGTCTGGGACAGTCTAGGACATCTTAAGAACAGTCTGGGACAGAGTGGGACAGTCTGGGACATGTTTGGAACTGTCTGGGACGGTCTGGGACAGTCTGGGACATGTTTGGAACAGTCTGGGACTGTCTGGGACTTGTTTGGGACAGTCTGGGATATGTTTGGAGCAGTCTTGGACAGCCTGGGACAGTCTGGGACAGTCTGGGACTTGTTTGGAACAGTCTGGGATAGTCTGGGACAGCCTGGGACAGTCTAGGTCAGTCTGGGACTTGTTTGGAACAGTCTGGGGCTGCCTGGGACAGTCTGGGACAGTCTGGGACATGTTTGGAACAGTCTAAGACAGTCTGGGACTGTCTGGGACTTGTTTGGAACAGTCTGGAACAGTCTGGAAGAGTCTAGAAATTGTTTGGAACAGTCTGTGACAGTCTGGGACTTGTTTGGAACAGTCTGGGACAGTCTGGGACGTGTTTGGAACAGTCTGGGGCAGTCTGGGGCAGTCTGGGACAGCCTGGGACAGTCTAGGACAGTCTGGGACATGTTTGGAACAGTCTGGGGCAGTTTAGGACATCCTGGGACTTGTTTGGAACAGTCTGGGACCTTCTGGGACTTATTTGGAACAGTCTGGGGCAGTCTGGGACAGTCTAGGACATGTTTGGAACAGTCTGAGACAGTGTGGGACAGTCTGGGACAGTCTGGGACATGTTTGGAACAGTCTGGGACGGTCTGGGACAGTGTGGGACATGTTTGGTACAGTCTGGGACAGTCTGGGGCTTTCTGGGACTTGTTTGGAACAGTCTGGGACAGTCTGGGAGAGTCTGGGACTTGTTTGGAACAGACTGGGGCAGTCTGGGACAGTCTAGGACATCTTTGGAACTGTCTGGGACGGTCTGGGACTTGTTTGGTACACTCTGGGTCAGTCTGAGACAGTCTGGGACTTGTTTGGAACAATCTGGGACTGTCTGAGACTTGTTTGGTACACTATGGGTCAGTCTGAGACAGTCTGGGACTTGTTTGGAACAATCTGGGACTGTCTGAGACAGCCTGGAGCAGTCTGGGACAGTCTGGGACATGTTGCGAACAGTCTGGGACAATCTGGGAGGTGTTTGGAACAGTCTGGGACTGTCTGGGACAGCCTGGGACAGTCTGGGACAGTCTGTGACAGCCTGGGACAGTCTAGGACAGACTGGGACTTGTTTGGAACAGTCTGGGACTGCCTGGGACTGCCTGGGACAGCCTGGGGCAGTCTGGGACAGTCTGGGACATGTTTGGAACAGTCTGGGACAGTCTGGGACTTGTTTGGAACAGTCTGGGACTGTCAGGGACAGTCTGGGACAGTCCGGGACATGTTTGGAACAGTCTGGGACTGTCTGGGACATGTTTGGAACAGTCTAGGACAGTTTGGGACTGCCTGGGACATGTTTGGAACAGTCTAGGACAGTTTGGGACGGTCTGGGACATGTTTGGAGCAGTCTGGGACAGTCTGGGACAGCCTGGGACAGTATGGGACTTGTTTGGATCAGTCAGGGACTGTCTGGGACATGTTTGGAATAGTCTAGGACAGTTTGGTACGGACTGGGACATGTTTGGATCAGTCTGGGACAGTCTGGGGCTGTGTGGGACATGTTTGGAACAGTCTAGGACAGTTTGGGACGGTCTGGGACATGTTTAGAACAGTCTAGGACAGTATGGGACGGTCTGGGGCATGTTTGGAACAGTCTGGGACAGTCTGGGACTGGCTTGGACGTGTTTGGAACAGTCTAGGACAGTTTGGGACGGTCTGGAACATGTTTTGAGCAGTCTGGGACGGTCTGGGACATGTTTGGAACAGTCTGGGACCGTCTGGGACAGTCTGGGACTTGTTTGGAACAGTGCGGGACAGTCTATGACCGTCTGGGACATGTTTGGAACAGTCTAGGACAGTTTGGGACGGTCTGGGTCATGTTTGGAGCAGTCTGGGACAGTCTGAGACAGTCTGGGACAGTCTGGGACTTGTTTGGAACAGTCTGGGACTGTCTGGGACAGTCTGGGACAGTCTGGGACATGTTTGGAACAGTCTAAGACAGTCTGGGACTGTCTGGGACTTGTTTGGAACAGTCTGGGACAGTCTGGAAGAGTCTAGAACTTGTTTGGAACAGTCTGTGACAGTCTGGGACTTGTTTGGAACAGTCTAGGACAGTTTGGGACGGTCTGGGACATGTTTGGAACAGTCTGGGACAGTCTGGGACAGTCTGGGACTTGTTTGGAACAGTCTGGGACAGTCTGGGACTTGTTTGGAACAGTCTAGGACAGTTTGGGACGGTCTGGGACATGTTTGGACCAGTCTGGGACAGTCTGTGACTGTCTGGGACATGTTTGGAACAGTGTGGGACAGTCTATGACCGTCTGGGACATGTTTGGAACATTCTAGGATAGTTTGGGACGGTCTGGGACATTTTTGGAGCAGACTTGGACAGCCTTGGAGAGTCTGGGACAGTCTGGGACTTGTTTGGAGCAGTCTGGGACAGTCTGGAACTTGTTTGGAGCAGTCTGGGACAGTCTGGGACTTATATGGAACAGTCTAGGACAGTTTGGGACGGTCTGGGACATGTTTGGAGCAGTCTGGGACAGTCTGGGACTGTCTGGGACATGTTTGGAACAGCGTGGGACAGTCTATGACCGTCTGGGACATGTTTGGAACAGTCTAGGACAGTCTATGACCGTCTGGGACATGTTTGGAACAGTCTAGGACAGTTTGGGACGGTCTGGTACATGTTTGGAGCAGTCCTGGACAGCCTGGGACAGTCTGGGACAGTCTGGGACTTGTTTGGAAGAGTCTGGGATAGTCTGGGACTTATATGGAACAGTCTAGGACAGTTTGGGACGGTCTGGGACACGTTTGGAGCAGTCTGGGACAGTCTGAGACTGTCTGGGGCATGTTTGGAACAGTCTGGGACAGTCTGGGACTGGCTTGGACGTGTTTGGAACAGCCTAGGACGGTCTGGGACATGTTTGGAACAGTCTAGGACAGTTTGGGACGGTCTGGAACATGTTTTGAGCAGTCTGGGACGGTCTGGGACATGTTTGGAACAGTCTGGGACCGTCTGGGACAGTCTGGGACTTGTTTGGAACAGTGCGGGACAGTCTATGACCGTCTGGGACATGTTTGGAACAGTCTAGGACAGTTTGGGACGGTCTGGGTCATGTTTGGAGCAGTCTGGGACAGTCTGAGACAGTCTGGGACAGTCTGGGACTTGTTTGGAACAGTCTGGGACTGTCTGGGACAGTCTGGGACAGTCTGGGACATGTTTGGAACAGTCTAAGACAGTCTGGGACTGTCTGGGACTTGTTTGGAACAGTCTGGGACAGTCTGGAAGAGTCTAGAACTTGTTTGGAACAGTCTGTGACAGTCTGGGACTTGTTTGGAACAGTCTGGGACAGTCTGGGACGTGTTGGGAACAGTCTGGGACAGTCTGGGACAGTCTGGGACAGCCTGGGACAGTCTAGGACAGTCTGGGACATGTTTGGAACAGTCTGGGGCAGTTTAGGACATCCTGGGACTTGTTTGGAACAGTCTGGGACCTTCTGGGACTTGTTTGGAACAGTCTGGGGCAGTCTGGGACAGTCTAGGACATGTTTGGAACGGTCTGGGGCAGTCTGGGACAGTCTGGGACAGTCTGGGACTTGTTTGGAACAGTCTGGGACAGTCTGGGACTTGTTTGGAACAGTCTAGGACAGTTTGGGACGGTCTGGGACATGTTTGGAACTGTCTGGGACAGTCTGGGACAGTCTGGGACTTGTTTGGAACAGTCTGGGACTGTCTGGGACTTGTTTGGAACAGTCTAGGACAGTTTGGGACGGTCTGGGACATGTTTGGACCAGTCTGGGACAGTCTGTGACTGTCTGGGACATGTTTGGAACAGTGTGGGACAGTCTATGACCGTCTGGGACATGTTTGGAACATTCTAGGATAGTTTGGGACGGTCTGGGACATTTTTGGAGCAGACTTGGACAGCCTTGGAGAGTCTGGGACAGCCTGGGACTTGTTTGGAGCAGTCTGGGACAGTCTGGAACTTGTTTGGAGCAGTCTGGGACAGTCTGGGACTTATATGGAACAGTCTAGGACAGTTTGGGACGGTCTGGGACATGTTTGGAGCAGTCTGGGACAGTCTGGGACTTGTTTGGAACAGTCTAGGACAGTTTGGGACGGTCTGGGACATGTTTGGAACAGTCTGGGACAGTCTGGGACAGTCTGGGACTTGTTTGGAACAGTCTGGGACTTGTTTGGAACAGTCTGGGACAGTCTGGGACTTGTTTGGAACAGTCTAGGACAGTTTGGGACGGTCTGGGACATGTTTGGAACAGTCTGGGACAGTCTGGGACAGTCTGGGACTTGTTTGGAACAGTCTGGGACAGTCTGGGACTTGTTTGGAACAGTCTAGGACAGTTTGGGACGGTCTGGGACATGTTTGGACCAGTCTGGGACAGTCTGTGACTGTCTGGGACATGTTTGGAACAGTGTGGGACAGTCTATGACCGTCTGGGACATGTTTGGAACATTCTAGGATAGTTTGGGACGGTCTGGGACATTTTTGGAGCAGACTTGGACAGCCTTGGAGAGTCTGGGACAGTCTGGGACTTGTTTGGAGCAGTCTGGGACAGTCTGGAACTTGTTTGGAGCAGTCTGGGACAGCCTGGGACTTATATGGAACAGTCTAGGACAGTTTGGGACGGTCTGGGACATGTTTGGAGCAGTCTGGGACAGTCTGGGACTGTCTGGGACATGTTTGGAACAGCGTGGGACAGTCTATGACCGTCTGGGACATGTTTGGAACAGTCTAGGACAGTCTATGACCGTCTGGGACATGTTTGGAACAGTCTAGGACAGTTTGGGACGGTCTGGTACATGTTTGGAGCAGTCCTGGACAGCCTGGGACAGTCTGGGACAGTCTGGGACTTGTTTGGAAGAGTCTGGGATAGTCTGGGACTTATATGGAACAGTCTAGGACAGTTTGGGACGGTCTGGGACACGTTTGGAGCAGTCTGGGACAGTCTGAGACTGTCTGGGACATGTTTGGAACAGTGCGGGACAGTCTAAGACCGTCTGGGACATGTTTGGAACAGTCTAAGACAGTTTGGGACGGTCTGGGTCATGTTTGGAGCAGTGTGGGACAGTCTGAGACAGTCTGGGACAGTCTGGGACTTGTTTGGAACAGTCTGGGACGGTCTGGGACATGTTTGGAACAGTCTAGGATAGTTTGGGACGGTCTGGGACATGTTCGGAGCAGTCTGGGACAGTCTGGGACATGTTTGGAACAGTCTAGGACAGTTTGGGACGGTCTGGGACATGTTTGGAACAGTGTGGAACAGTCTGGGACTGTCTGGGACATGTTTGGAACAGTCTAAGACAGTTTGGGACTGTCTGGGACATGTTTGGAACAGTCTGGGGCTGCCTGGGACAGTCTGGGACAGTCTGGGACATGTTTGGAACAGTCTAAGACAGTCTGGGACTGTCTGGGACTTGTTTGGAACAGTCTGGAACAGTCTGGAAGAGTCTAGAAATTGTTTGGAACAGTCTGTGACAGTCTGGGACTTGTTTGGAACAGTCTGGGACAGTCTGGGACGTGTTTGGAACAGTCTGGGGCAGTCTGGGGCAGTCTGGGACAGCCTGGGACAGTCTAGGACAGTCTGGGACATGTTTGGAACAGTCTGGGGCAGTTTAGGACATCCTGGGACTTGTTTGGAACAGTCTGGGACCTTCTGGGACTTATTTGGAACAGTCTGGGGCAGTCTGGGACAGTCTAGGACATGTTTGGAACAGTCTGAGACAGTGTGGGACAGTCTGGGACAGTCTGGGACATGTTTGGAACAGTCTGAGACGGTCTGGGACAGTGTGGGACATGTTTGGTACAGTCTGGGACAGTCTGGGGCTTTCTGGGACTTGTTTGGAACAGTCTGGGACAGTCTGGGAGAGTCTGGGACTTGTTTGGAACAGACTGGGGCAGTCTGGGACAGTCTAGGACATCTTTGGAACTGTCTGGGACGGTCTGGGACTTGTTTGGTACACTCTGGGTCAGTCTGAGACAGTCTGGGACTTGTTTGGAACAATCTGGGACTGTCTGAGACTTGTTTGGTACACTATGGGTCAGTCTGAGACAGTCTGGGACTTGTTTGGAACAATCTGGGACTGTCTGAGACAGCCTGGAGCAGTCTGGGACAGTCTGGGACATGTTGCGAACAGTCTGGGACAATCTGGGAGGTGTTTGGAACAGTCTGGGACTGTCTGGGACAGCCTGGGACAGTCTGGGACAGTCTGTGACAGCCTGGGACAGTCTAGGACAGACTGGGACTTGTTTGGAACAGTCTGGGACTGCCTGGGACTGCCTGGGACAGCCTGGGGCAGTCTGGGACAGTCTGGGACATGTTTGGAACAGTCTGGGACAGTCTGGGACTTGTTTGGAACAGTCTGGGACTGTCAGGGACAGTCTGGGACAGTCCGGGACATGTTTGGAACAGTCTGGGACTGTCTGGGACATGTTTGGAACAGTCTAGGACAGTTTGGGACTGCCTGGGACATGTTTGGAACAGTCTAGGACAGTTTGGGACGGTCTGGGACATGTTTGGAGCAGTCTGGGACAGTCTGGGACAGCCTGGGACAGTATGGGACTTGTTTGGATCAGTCAGGGACTGTCTGGGACATGTTTGGAATAGTCTAGGACAGTTTGGTACGGACTGGGACATGTTTGGATCAGTCTGGGACAGTCTGGGGCTGTGTGGGACATGTTTGGAACAGTCTAGGACAGTTTGGGACGGTCTGGGACATGTTTAGAACAGTCTAGGACAGTATGGGACGGTCTGGGGCATGTTTGGAACAGTCTGGGACAGTCTGGGACTGGCTTGGACGTGTTTGGAACAGCCTAGGACGGTCTGGGACATGTTTGGAACAGTCTAGGACAGTTTGGGACGGTCTGGAACATGTTTTGAGCAGTCTGGGACGGTCTGGGACATGTTTGGAACAGTCTGGGACCGTCTGGGACAGTCTGGGACTTGTTTGGAACAGTGCGGGACAGTCTATGACCGTCTGGGACATGTTTGGAACAGTCTAGGACAGTTTGGGACGGTCTGGGTCATGTTTGGAGCAGTCTGGGACAGTCTGAGACAGTCTGGGACAGTCTGGGACTTGTTTGGAACAGTCTGGGACAGTCTGGGACGTGTTTGGAACAGTCTGGGGCAGTCTGGGGCAGTCTGGGACAGCCTGGGACAGTCTAGGACAGTCTGGGACATGTTTGGAACAGTCTGGGGCAGTTTAGGACATCCTGGGACTTGTTTGGAACAGTCTGGGACCTTCTGGGACTTATTTGGAACAGTCTGGGGCAGTCTGGGACAGTCTAGGACATGTTTGGAACAGTCTGAGACAGTGTGGGACAGTCTGGGACAGTCTGGGACATGTTTGGAACAGTCTGAGACGGTCTGGGACAGTGTGGGACATGTTTGGTACAGTCTGGGACAGTCTGGGGCTTTCTGGGACTTGTTTGGAACAGTCTGGGACAGTCTGGGAGAGTCTGGGACTTGTTTGGAACAGACTGGGGCAGTCTGGGACAGTCTAGGACATCTTTGGAACTGTCTGGGACGGTCTGGGACTTGTTTGGTACACTCTGGGTCAGTCTGAGACAGTCTGGGACTTGTTTGGAACAATCTGGGACTGTCTGAGACTTGTTTGGTACACTATGGGTCAGTCTGAGACAGTCTGGGACTTGTTTGGAACAATCTGGGACTGTCTGAGACAGCCTGGAGCAGTCTGGGACAGTCTGGGACATGTTGCGAACAGTCTGGGACAATCTGGGAGGTGTTTGGAACAGTCTGGGACTGTCTGGGACAGCCTGGGACAGTCTGGGACAGTCTGTGACAGCCTGGGACAGTCTAGGACAGACTGGGACTTGTTTGGAACAGTCTGGGACTGCCTGGGACTGCCTGGGACAGCCTGGGGCAGTCTGGGACAGTCTGGGACATGTTTGGAACAGTCTGGGACAGTCTGGGACTTGTTTGGAACAGTCTGGGACTGTCAGGGACAGTCTGGGACAGTCCGGGACATGTTTGGAACAGTCTGGGACTGTCTGGGACATGTTTGGAACAGTCTAGGACAGTTTGGGACTGCCTGGGACATGTTTGGAACAGTCTAGGACAGTTTGGGACGGTCTGGGACATGTTTGGAGCAGTCTGGGACAGTCTGGGACAGCCTGGGACAGTATGGGACTTGTTTGGATCAGTCAGGGACTGTCTGGGACATGTTTGGAATAGTCTAGGACAGTTTGGTACGGACTGGGACATGTTTGGATCAGTCTGGGACAGTCTGGGGCTGTGTGGGACATGTTTGGAACAGTCTAGGACAGTTTGGGACGGTCTGGGACATGTTTAGAACAGTCTAGGACAGTATGGGACGGTCTGGGGCATGTTTGGAACAGTCTGGGACAGTCTGGGACTGGCTTGGACGTGTTTGGAACAGCCTAGGACGGTCTGGGACATGTTTGGAACAGTCTAGGACAGTTTGGGACGGTCTGGAACATGTTTTGAGCAGTCTGGGACGGTCTGGGACATGTTTGGAACAGTCTGGGACCGTCTGGGACAGTCTGGGACTTGTTTGGAACAGTGCGGGACAGTCTATGACCGTCTGGGACATGTTTGGAACAGTCTAGGACAGTTTGGGACGGTCTGGGTCATGTTTGGAGCAGTCTGGGACAGTCTGAGACAGTCTGGGACAGTCTGGGACTTGTTTGGAACAGTCTGGGACTGTCTGGGACAGTCTGGGACAGTCTGGGACATGTTTGGAACAGTCTAAGACAGTCTGGGACTGTCTGGGACTTGTTTGGAACAGTCTGGGACAGTCTGGAAGAGTCTAGAACTTGTTTGGAACAGTCTGTGACAGTCGTGGACTTGTTTGGAACAGTCTGGGACAGTCTGGGACGTGTTGGGAACAGTCTGGGACAGTCTGGGACAGTCTGGGACAGCCTGGGACAGTCTAGGACAGTCTGGGACATGTTTGGAACAGTCTGGGGCAGTTTAGGACATCCTGGGACTTTTTTGGAACAGTCTGGGACCTTCTGGGACTTGTTTGGAACAGTCTGGGGCAGTCTGGGACAGTCTAGGACATGTTTGGAACGGTCTGGGGCAGTCTGGGACAGTCTGGGACAGTCTGGGACTTGTTTGGAACAGTCTGGGACTTGTTTGGAACAGTCTGGGACAGTCTGGGACTTGTTTGGAACAGTCTAGGACAGTTTGGGACGGTCTGGGACATGTTTGGAACAGTCTGGGACAGTCTGGGACAGTCTGGGACTTGTTTGGAACAGTCTGGGACAGTCTGGGACTTGTTTGGAACAGTCTAGGACAGTTTGGGACGGTCTGGGACATGTTTGGACCAGTCTGGGACAGTCTGTGACTGTCTGGGACATGTTTGGAACAGTGTGGGACAGTCTATGACCGTCTGGGACATGTTTGGAACATTCTAGGATAGTTTGGGACGGTCTGGGACATTTTTGGAGCAGACTTGGACAGCCTTGGAGAGTCTGGGACAGTCTGGGACTTGTTTGGAGCAGTCTGGGACTGTCTGGGACATGTTTGGAACAGTCTAGGACAGTTTGGGACTGCCTGGGACATGTTTGGAACAGTCTAGGACAGTTTGGGACGGTCTGGGACATGTTTGGAGCAGTCTGGGACAGTCTGGGACAGCCTGGGACAGTATGGGACTTGTTTGGATCAGTCAGGGACTGTCTGGGACATGTTTGGAATAGTCTAGGACAGTTTGGTACGGACTGGGACATGTTTGGATCAGTCTGGGACAGTCTGGGGCTGTGTGGGACATGTTTGGAACAGTCTAGGACAGTTTGGGACGGTCTGGGACATGTTTAGAACAGTCTAGGACAGTATGGGACGGTCTGGGGCATGTTTGGAACAGTCTGGGACAGTCTGGGACTGGCTTGGACGTGTTTGGAACAGCCTAGGACGGTCTGGGACATGTTTGGAACAGTCTAGGACAGTTTGGGACGGTCTGGAACATGTTTTGAGCAGTCTGGGACGGTCTGGGACATGTTTGGAACAGTCTGGGACCGTCTGGGACAGTCTGGGACTTGTTTGGAACAGTGCGGGACAGTCTATGACCGTCTGGGACATGTTTGGAACAGTCTAGGACAGTTTGGGACGGTCTGGGTCATGTTTGGAGCAGTCTGGGACAGTCTGAGACAGTCTGGGACAGTGTGGGACTTGTTTGGAACAGTCTGGGACTGTCTGGGACAGTCTGGGACAGTCTGGGACATGTTTGGAACAGTCTAAGACAGTCTGGGACTGTCTGGGACTTGTTTGGAACAGTCTGGGACAGTCTGGAAGAGTCTAGAACTTGTTTGGAACAGTCTGTGACAGTCTGGGACTTGTTTGGAACAGTCTGGGACAGTCTGGGACGTGTTGGGAACAGTCTGGGACAGTCTGGGACAGTCTGGGACAGCCTGGGACAGTCTAGGACAGTCTGGGACATGTTTGGAACAGTCTGGGGCAGTTTGGGACGGTCTGGGACATGTTTGGAACAGTCTGGGACAGTCTGGGACTTGTTTGGAACAGTCTGGGGCAGTCTGGGACAGTCTAGGACATGTTTGGAACGGTCTGGGGCAGTCTGGGACAGTCTGGGACAGTCTGGGACTTGTTTGGAACAGTCTGGGACTTGTTTGGAACAGTCTGGGACAGTCTGGGACTTGTTTGGAACAGTCTAGGACAGTTTGGGACGGTCTGGGACATGTTTGGAACAGTCTGGGACAGTCTGGGACAGTCTGGGACTTGTTTGGAACAGTCTGGGACAGTCTGGGACTTGTTTGGAACAGTCTAGGACAGTTTGGGACGGTCTGGGACATGTTTGGACCAGTCTGGGACAGTCTGTGACTGTCTGGGACATGTTTGGAACAGTGTGGGACAGTCTATGACCGTCTGGGACATGTTTGGAACATTCTAGGATAGTTTGGGACGGTCTGGGACATTTTTGGAGCAGACTTGGACAGCCTTGGAGAGTCTGGGACAGTCTGGGACTTGTTTGGAGCAGTCTGGGACAGTCTGGAACTTGTTTGGAGCAGTCTGGGACAGTCTGGGACTTATATGGAACAGTCTAGGACAGTTTGGGACGGTCTGGGACATGTTTGGAGCAGTCTGGGACAGTCTGGGACTGTCTGGGACATGTTTGGAACAGCGTGGGACAGTCTATGACCGTCTGGGACATGTTTGGAACAGTCTAGGACAGTCTATGACCGTCTGGGACATGTTTGGAACAGTCTAGGACAGTTTGGGACGGTCTGGTACATGTTTGGAGCAGTCCTGGACAGCCTGGGACAGTCTGGGACAGTCTGGGACTTGTTTGGAAGAGTCTGGGATAGTCTGGGACTTATATGGAACAGTCTAGGACAGTTTGGGACGGTCTGGGACACGTTTGGAGCAGTCTGGGACAGTCTGAGACTGTCTGGGGCATGTTTGGAACAGTCTGGGACAGTCTGGGACTGGCTTGGACGTGTTTGGAACAGCCTAGGACGGTCTGGGACATGTTTGGAACAGTCTAGGACAGTTTGGGACGGTCTGGAACATGTTTTGAGCAGTCTGGGACGGTCTGGGACATGTTTGGAACAGTCTGGGACCGTCTGGGACAGTCTGGGACTTGTTTGGAACAGTGCGGGACAGTCTATGACCGTCTGGGACATGTTTGGAACAGTCTAGGACAGTTTGGGACGGTCTGGGTCATGTTTGGAGCAGTCTGGGACAGTCTGAGACAGTCTGGGACAGTCTGGGACTTGTTTGGAACAGTCTGGGACTGTCTGGGACAGTCTGGGACAGTCTGGGACATGTTTGGAACAGTCTAAGACAGTCTGGGACTGTCTGGGACTTGTTTGGAACAGTCTGGGACAGTCTGGAAGAGTCTAGAACTTGTTTGGAACAGTCTGTGACAGTCTGGGACTTGTTTGGAACAGTCTGGGACAGTCTGGGACGTGTTGGGAACAGTCTGGGACAGTCTGGGACAGTCTGGGACAGCCTGGGACAGTCTAGGACAGTCTGGGACATGTTTGGAACAGTCTGGGGCAGTTTAGGACATCCTGGGACTTGTTTGGAACAGTCTGGGACCTTCTGGGACTTGTTTGGAACAGTCTGGGGCAGTCTGGGACAGTCTAGGACATGTTTGGAACGGTCTGGGGCAGTCTGGGACAGTCTGGGACACTCTGGGACTTGTTTGGAACAGTCTGGGACTTGTTTGGAACAGTCTGGGACAGTCTGGGACTTGTTTGGAACAGTCTAGGACAGTTTGGGACGGTCTGGGACATGTTTGGAACAGTCTGGGACAGTCTGGGACAGTCTGGGACTTGTTTGGAACAGTCTGGGACAGTCTGGGACTTGTTTGGAACAGTCTAGGACAGTTTGGGACGGTCTGGGACATGTTTGGACCAGTCTGGGACAGTCTGTGACTGTCTGGGACATGTTTGGAACAGTGTGGGACAGTCTATGACCGTCTGGGACATGTTTGGAACATTCTAGGATAGTTTGGGACGGTCTGGGACATTTTTGGAGCAGACTTGGACAGCCTTGGAGAGTCTGGGACAGTCTGGGACTTGTTTGGAGCAGTCTGGGACAGTCTGGAACTTGTTTGGAGCAGTCTGGGACAGTCTGGGACTTATATGGAACAGTCTAGGACAGTTTGGGACGGTCTGGGACATGTTTGGAGCAGTCTGGGACAGTCTGGGACTGTCTGGGACATGTTTGGAACAGCGTGGGACAGTCTATGACCGTCTGGGACATGTTTGGAACAGTCTAGGACAGTCTATGACCGTCTGGGACATGTTTGGAACAGTCTAGGACAGTTTGGGACGGTCTGGTACATGTTTGGAGCAGTCCTGGACAGCCTGGGACA